>CM036931.1:3936056-4010737 GCA_020800305.1 Porphyrio hochstetteri
TACTCTGCTTTGGAGCCAGTAGGTTCTTGTACTGATTTATGACAAGTCCTGAAATCTGAGGAATCTCTATGAGGCTCTTGGAGTTTTCCAGCTTTGTGTCCAGTGTGGCCTTAGCTATGCTCTCCAAAAGCTCTGATCTAGGAAATGAAGCCACTGGGACGCGGGGGTAGACTGGGAGCCGGGACGGGACTGGGACCGGGGGGGTAGACTGGGAGCCGGGACGGGACTGGGACGGCGGGGGTAGACTGGGAGCCGGGACGGGACTGGGACGGGGCGGGTAGACTGGGAGCCGGGACGGGACTGGGACGGGGGGGGGTAGACTGGGAGCCGGGACGGGACTGGGACGGGGGGGGTAGACTGGGAGCCGGGACGGGACTGGGACGGGGGGGGTAGACTGGGAGCCGGGACGGGACTGGGACGGGGGGGGTAGACTGGGAGCCGGGACGGGACTGGGACGGGGGGGGTAGACTGGGAGCCGGGACGGGACTGGGACGGGGGGGGTAGACTGGGAGCCGGGACGGGACTGGGACGGGGCGGGTAGACTGGGAGCCGGGACGGGACTGGGACGGGGCGGGTAGACTGGGAGCCGGGACGGGACTGGGACGGGGCGGGTAGACTGGGAGCCGGGACGGGACTGGGACGGGGGGGGTAGACTGGGAGCCGGGACGGGACTGGGACGGGGGGGGGTAGACTGGGAGCCGGGACGGGACTGGGACGGGGGGGGGTAGACTGGGAGCCGGGACGGGACTGGGACGGGGGGGGTAGACTGGGAGCCGGGACGGGACTGGGACGGGGGGGGTAGACTGGGAGCCGGGACGGGACTGGGACGGGGGGGGTAGACTGGGAGCCGGGACGGGACTGGGACGGGGGGGGTAGACTGGGAGCCGGGACGGGACTGGGACGGGGGGGTAGACTGGGAGCCGGGAGGGGACTGGACGGGGGGGGTAGACTGGGAGCCGGGAGGGGACTGGGACGGGGCGGGTAGACTGGGAGCCGGGAGGGGACTGGGACGGGGCGGGTAGACTGGGAGCCGGGAGGGGACTGGGACGGGGCGGGTAGACTGGGAGCCGGGAGGGGACTGGGACGGGGCGGGTAGACTGGGAGCCGGGACGGGACTGGGACAGTACTGGACTTGGAGTTGGGATGGGACTGGGACGGAGGTGCACTGGGAGTTAGGACGGGGGTGCACTGGGAGCCGGGCCGGGACTGGGACGGGGGTGCACTGGGAGCTGGGACGGGACTGGGACGGGGGTGCACTGGGAGCTGGGACGGGACTGGGAGCGCTCAAGCCCATCGCCCTGTTCATTGTTTGGGGAGAGGGTGCATTTGGGGGAGAGGTTTCAGGACAGTACTGAGTGTCTGATGTGGGGTTAACCAGGGGTGGGAACGATGCCTGGGAAGGGGACGCTGGGGGCTGAAGCTTTCACCTCGGTAGGCTGCTGGCATTGGCCAACATGAGCAGCAGTGGCTCTGGCAGCTGGGAAGGGCGATGGGATCCTGGGCTCCATCAGCAGAGGGGTGGCAGCAGGGACAGGGAGGGGATTGTCCCTCTCTGCTCTGCCCTCAGCTGGAGTCCTGTGTCCAGAGCTGGGGCCCAACACAAGGAAGATGTGGGGCTGTTGGAGAGGGGTCAGAGGAGCCACTGAGATGCTCAGAGGGCTGGAGCAGCTCCCCTATGGAGAGAGGCTGAGGGAGCTGGGCTGGGTCAGCCTGGGGAAGAGAAGGCTGTGGGGGGACCTCATTGCAGCCTCCCAGTCCCTGGAGGAAGCAGGGGAACAGGAGGGGAATCAGCTTGTTAAAGGGGAGATAATGGCAGGACAAGGGGGATGGAGTGAAGCTGAAGGAGGGGAGGGTTAGATGAGATCTTAGGGGAAGTTCTTTGCAGAGAGAGTGGTGAGGGGCTGGAACAGGCTGCCCAGAGAGGGGGTGGGTGCCCCATCATCCCTGGGGGTGTTCAAGGCCAGGTTGGCTGGGGCCCTGGGCAACCTTGTGTAGCTCCAGGCCTGGAGGTTGGTGGCCCTGCCTGTGGCAGGGGGTTGGAGCTCTGTGATCCTTGGGGTCCCTCCCAACCCAGACCAGTCTGGGATTCTATGATTGGTGATGCTTTTCCACATCACACTTCGCTCCTGCTCCAACCCTCTGTCTAAACTCCAACCTGTTCATCTTCTTCCTGAAGCTGAGAGCTTAAACCAGCCTGGCTTTTTCTCAGCCTTCTAACCCCTTCTTCCCCACAACCTTTGTGCTTCCTCTCTTCTCTGCAGTCCTTGGCCAGCTTCTGCCCCTGCTGCACGGCAACGTGAACGGGAGCAAAGTGATCATCCAGGAGTTCCAGGAGTGCTGCCGGCAAGGACTGTTCAGCGAGGTGACAGCAGCCACCGACTGTAGCGACACCAGCCCTGTGAGCCCACACACCTCCCGGCCTCAGACGCCTGTTGGTGAGGACAGTGGTGTCCCTTCCAAAGCCAGGCTAAAGAGGATCATCTCTGAGAACTCTGTGTATGAGAAGAGACCTGAGTACAGGATGTGCTGGTACGTTCACTCGGAGGTGCTGAAGAGTTTCCATCAAGAGCATCTCCCTGTCCCTTGTCAGTGGAACTACGTCACACAAGTCCCTTCCTCAGGGAAGGAGGAGGGTGGCAGCGTGCCTGGCGTGGCAGCCCTGCAGACCACTCCAACCTCCATGAAGAGGAAGTCCACAGGAAGCATGTCCATCACTAAATTCATGAAAAGGCCTCGGGATGCTGAGCAGGTGAGATGCTTTTTGTGATGCTCTTCCCCAGGAAGGAATGATGGGGGGGACCTCATTGCAGCCCCCCAGTCCCTGGAGGGAGCAGAGGAACAGGAGGGAATCAGCTTGTTAAAGGGGAGATAATGGCAGGACAAGGGGGATGGAGTGAAGCTGAAGGAGGGGAGGGTTAGATGAGATATTGGGGGGAAGTTCTTTGCAGAGAGAGTGGTGAGGGGCAGGAACAGGCTGCCCAGAGAAGCGGTGGGTGCCCCATCATCCCTGTGGGTGTTCAAGGCCAGGTTGGCTGGGGCCCTGGGCAACCTTGTGTAGCTCCAGGCCTGGAGGTTGGTGGCCCTGCCTGTGGCAGGGGGTTGGAGCTCTGTGACCCTTGGGGTCCCTCCCAACCCAGACCAGTCTGGGATCCTATGGATGTAGTTGTGCTTCTTCACTAGGCATGCGTGCTGGCATGCCTCCTGGATTGGCCTAGATCTGCCACAAGCAGTCAAAATATTAAGCTACAGATCTTCATACAAGTTAAAAAAAAAACCCCAAAATCCCTTTTTGTGGGGAAAGGAGTGAAATTCTGTGACTCTAAAGAGATGAGTTTCTTTTGTGTGTCTCTGGTTTGGACTGTCTGTTCCACTTGAAACGTTGTTCTCCTGCTGTTCTTCCCTTTTCTGCTGTTTGGCAGAGATTGCATCCAAGCTGGGAATAGCTGGAGTGTCTGCTTGCCCTCAGTTTTACAGCTGTAGATCATTTACACACAGGTTTTTATGTGTGTGTGTGGCTGCCAGATGTATAGCTGAGCTGGTGACTTACATCAGTGGCATGTCTGCTGATTATATGTGGTTTGGAAGTGGCTGCAACTCAAGCTCTAATAGCCTGTGAAGTCTCCAGCTTATCCTGTCAGACCTAAAGCTGAATTTCAAGAGCTGGTTTGGAAAAAAGATGATTATAATTCATAGGAACAAAATGAAATGGATTTAGAGTAGTTGCTACTCCTGCTCTAAGCTTTGTTGTGGTCTTCCTGTTGTTTGCTTCTGCTTTTCAGGGTAAGCAGAAGTAGTATTAAGAGCTTAATCATCTAAAAGGATGCCTGGAAATTATGTGATTGGTGCTTTAGCTGTGTGATGCTCTGTCCTGTGTTAGTACACTGAGGCTTTGGGTCCTTAAGCTTGGTGTTATCAGCTCTTTGCCTCCAAACCTACAGGTGAGGCAGGGTTTGTGCTGTCAGTGGATTTACACCTCCTTCCCTGTGGACAAGGGATTCTGTGATAAGGGGGTGGTATGATAAGGAGGTGAGGAAAGAGGCCTTTTCATGTTTTTCCTTCCTGCTTTATTTTTGGCTTCTCTACTGAAAAAGCTCTGTGCTCAAGTATTGATGGGGATCAGGGACTTGTGAGAAGCTGTTCAGCCCCCAGACTCCATCTGCTTGGGTTTTGTTTTTTTTCTTACACACTAAACAGAGGCACAGATAAAAATCTCTGCTTGGCACCCACTGGAAATTCTGCTTATCATCAGCTACTTGAGCAGAAACAGCCAGACAAAGGCTTTTTTGCAGAGTTACATCACCAGCCTGAATTCTTCAAAGCTCTTGAAAGCATCTTAGAGCTGCCCTTGGGGAGGTGTGGTGCTGTGTGGCTCAGAGCAGAGATGTCAGAGCCCTAAAAGCCTTTCATGCCTGATGTCTAAATCAGCACTGCTCAGGTATTGAGGTCCTGTCCTTCCTGTTGAGTGAGGCTGGAGCTCCAGGAGAACATTGGAAGGGTTGATAGGTCAAGCCTGCCAGGTTCTTCACTCACCCCAGCACGTGTTGCTCAGCCCAAGGCTCGTGTAGGCACAGGAGCTCTTACATAAGCTGCAGAGAGAGAAGGAACTCAGTCTTGAAGTGGGCAGTACCTGCATGTGTGTAGGAGGGGAGAACTGTGACTTTAATGAAAGATGTAAATTTAAAACTCCTTCCCTGGTAGGGAGTGAGGAGAAGGTTCCAGGGCTGAGCTTTTCATGTGACAGATCGCCTCAGAATGGGGGAGTGTGGGGAAAGGAACCCAAAACCATTCACACCTGTTCAATCCTGGGCAGCTTCAGTTTGTAGTGCTGCTTGTGTTTTGTTTTCTCAAATGAGAAATGAGCAGCTACTGCTGCTCCCATGGCAGCAAATAAGGTCACTGAGGGAAGAACTGTCACCCCCCTCTCTGAATAAAAGCTAATTGGCAAAAATGAGGAGGATTCTGGAGGGAGAACGTGCTTCAAACCTGACAAGCAGAAGTCACTTGCCATCTTCAGAAGGCAGAAAGCATCCAAAATAATCAGCCAATGGTGGGGAGGGATTGAGATTTCCCTTCCCAAAAAAACAACAACACTGAGTCAGCTTTCAATTAAAGCTGGAGCTGACTTTTTCAGTGTGTGGGCTGCTCATCACATTGTGTAATAGCAAAACATCTTGGGGCAGGAGCTTGGCCTGCTTCCTGCTGTACGTGCTGCTGCGAGCGAGGCCGTTTCTCTGCAGTCAGACTCTGCTGGAGCCAGGGCTTGCTGTTTATTCCCTTCCCTGTGCACATGCTCAACTGCTGAGAGTCCTAATCGTGAGGGGCACCCGCTGTGGCCCCACGCAGCACCCCTAGGCACTGAGGAGCACCCACTGTAGTCCTACACAGCACCCCTGGGCAATGAGGGGCACCCGCTGTAGTCCTACACAGCACCCCCGGGCACTGAGGGGTGCCCTCTGTGGCCCCCCATGGAGCCCTCAGACACTGACGGGCACCCTCTGTGCCCTGGGCAGTGAGGGGCACCCGCTGTGGCCCCACACAGCACCCCTAGGCACTGAGGAGCACCCACTGTAGTCCTACACAGCACCCTCAGACACAGCAGCACCCGCTGTGGCCCCACGGGGCACCCCGGGCACTGAGGGGCGCCTGCTGTGGCCCCACAGGGCACCCCCAGGCACTGAGGGGTGCCCTCTGTGGCCCCCCACGGAGCCCTCAGACACTGAGGGGCACCCTCTGTGCCCCGGGCAGTGAGGGGCACCCTCTGTGGCCCCCCACGTGGCACCCCCGGGCACTGAGGGGTGCCCGCAGTGGCCCCCCACGGGGCGCCCCCGGGCACTGAGGGGCGCCCGCAGTGGCCCCCCACGGGGCGCCCCCGGGCACTGAGGGGCGCCCGCAGTGGCCCCCCACGGGGCGCCCCCGGGCACTGAGGGGCGCCCGCAGTG
Source organism: Porphyrio hochstetteri (assembly GCA_020800305.1). Taxonomy (NCBI): domain Eukaryota; kingdom Metazoa; phylum Chordata; class Aves; order Gruiformes; family Rallidae; genus Porphyrio; species Porphyrio hochstetteri. The sequence continues at coordinate 3,941,996 of CM036931.1, forward strand.
GCCCCCCACGGGGCGCCCCCGGGCACTGAGGGGCGCCCGCAGTGGCCCCCCACGGGGCGCCCCCGGGCACTGAGGGGCGCCCGCAGTGGCCCCCCACGGGGCGCCCCCGGGCACTGAGGGGCGCCCGCAGTGGCCCCCCACGGGGCGCCCCCGGGCACTGAGGGGCGCCCGCAGTGGCCCCCCACGGGGCGCCCCCGGGCACTGAGGGGCGCCCGCAGTGGCCCCCCACGGGGCGCCCCCGGGCACTGAGGGGCGCCCGCAGTGGCCCCCCACGGGGCGCCCCCGGGCACTGAGGGGCGCCCGCAGTGGCCCCCCACGGGGCGCCCCCGGGCACTGAGGGGCGCCCGCAGTGGCCCCCCACGGGGCGCCCCCGGGCACTGAGGGGCGCCCGCAGTGGCCCCCCACGGGGCGCCCCCGGGCACTGAGGGGCGCCCGCAGTGGCCCCCCACGGGGCGCCCCCGGGCACTGAGGGGCGCCCGCAGTGGCCCCCCACGGGGCGCCCCCGGGCACTGAGGGGCGCCCGCAGTGGCCCCCCACGGGGCGCCCCCGGGCACTGAGGGGCGCCCGCAGTGGCCCCCCACGGGGCGCCCCCGGGCACTGAGGGGCGCCCGCAGTGGCCCCCCACGGGGCGCCCCCGGGCACTGAGGGGCGCCCGCAGTGGCCCCCCACGGGGCGCCCCCGGGCACTGAGGGGCGCCCGCAGTGGCCCCCCACGGGGCGCCCCCGGGCACTGAGGGGCGCCCGCAGTGGCCCCCCACGGGGCGCCCCCGGGCACTGAGGGGCGCCCGCAGTGGCCCCCCACGGGGCGCCCCCGGGCACTGAGGGGCGCCCGCAGTGGCCCCCCACGGGGCGCCCCCGGGCACTGAGGGGCGCCCGCAGTGGCCCCCCACGGGGCGCCCCCGGGCACTGAGGGGCGCCCGCTGTGGCCCCCCACGGGGCGCCCCCGGGCACTGAGGGGCGCCCGCTGTGGCCCCCCACGGGGCGCCCAGACACAGGGGTACCCTCTGTGGCCCCACACGGCACCCCCAGACACAGGGGTACCCTCTGTGGCCCCACACGGCACCCCCAGACACAGGGGTACCCTCTGTGGCCCCACACGGCACCCCCAGACACAGGGGTACCCTCTGTGGCCCCACACGGCACCCCCAGACACAGGGGTACCCTCTGTGGCCCCACACGGCACCCCCAGACACAGGGGTACCCTCTGTGGCCCCACACGGCACCCCCAGACACAGGGGTACCCACTGTGGCCCCACACGGCACCCCCAGACACAGGAGCCCCCTTTGTGGCCCCACACAGCACCCCCAGACACAGGGGCACCCTCTGTGGCCCCACACAGCACCCCCAGACACAACTGACACCTCTTTATTTCTCCCTGAAGGCTGAAGCTGCAGAGATGGATGGATTCCAGGCAGACACTGAGGAGGATGAGGAAGATGAAGACTGCATGATTGTGGATATACAGTCGGGCAAAGGTGGGAGAACAAACCCCCAGCAGGCTCTTGGCTGATGCTTCCCCAGGGGAGAGCACAACAGAGCCTGGCTAAACCCTGTGTGGCTTCTCTGCCCCTTGTTCTGCCAAGCCTTGTGCTGCTCTCTGTAGGGGTTGATTCCAGGCACTGCTCTGCTCTTTATGTTTCAATCTAGGCATTGCTTTGCTGTTTAAACTTCTCTAACATGCTCTTGCCCTTCCTTGCCTCCTCCTTCCAGTCAGAAACAGCACAAAGTGCTGGTGACTGGCACTTCACTACCAGTGTTACCACTTTTGATTTTCTGGTAAGAAAAAGGAGTGTTTGGGTCAGTATCAGCAGATCCCCTGAGCAGGGTTTGGCTCTGGAGTGTGTGTCCCCTGTTCAGAGCCCTTCTGGGACTGAGGGCTGGAGCATAACTCCCCCTCTGCTGCTTTTTTGCAGTCTTAACACCCAGGCTGAGTTGTCTGAAGGAAAATAACATCAGGTAATAAGCAACTTCTCAGATATTTGACAGCTGAGGGCTCTGATCAACACAGTGCAGCTTTGCTCCAGGATCTAAGCAGTTGCTTATGTTTGTGTCCCAGTTATCCTTTGGAAAGTGGCTTTTAAAACTCTGCTGCTACAGTGTTATCCTTCCAGGCTACGGATTCAGAACCAGTGGGCTGAGGCTGTGGAACAGCTCCTTTCATCCCAGTGAGGTTTTAACTATACCTACTTCATCATACAGATCAATGACTTAACAGCAACCACATGATGTGCCTTCAGCTCCTCTAAACCACTTCCAGAACCTCCCAGCACCTTCTCACTGCTCTCACAATACAGCTTTTCCACAGTGCTACTGCCACAACCGGAATGAAGGGAGGTTTTTGTGTTAGGCAGCTCCTCTAATTGATAGAGAGGCTCATGCCTATCCCCAGAGCCTTCAATTCTACAGCATTCAACCTGTTCTAGATGGATCTACGTTCTCCTTTCTACCTCAGCTGCTGCTACATTCCTCCTCTTGCCTTCTCTAAGAGCTGACAAGAAGCTTTGTGTTTAATCTTAAGCTGCTTTTGCTTATTACAAGGCTGCAGGGAGAGGAAAGCCTTGCTTTGGGTTTGTAACCTCCTGATTGAGGACAGAGATAGGCCAGGCAGGAGCTTTGCCTTCCTCATGCTTTGTTGACACACGTGTGGCTCTGTCTGTTTAAGTCTGGATGAGTCTCAAGCTGAAAAAAAAAATGATTAAGATCCTTTTTATGGCTGAAATGATTTTATTCTGGGTTGTGGATGAGAAACTTCCCATGAGCAGCAGTGTGCTCCTGCAGCTCAGAATGGAGATGGCATCCTGGGCTCCATCAGCAGAGGGGTGGCAGCAGGGACAGGGAGGGGATTGTCCCTCTCTGCTCTGCCCTCAGCTGGAGTCCTGTGTCCAGAGCTGGGGCCCAACACAAGGAAGATGTGGGGCTGTTGGAGAGGGGTCAGAGGAGCCACAGAGATGCTCAGAGGGCTGGAGCAGCTCCCCTACGGAGAGAGGCTGAGGGAGCTGGGCTGGGTCAGCCTGGAGAAGAGAAGGCTGTGGGGGGACCTCATTGCAGCCTCCCAGTCCCTGGAGGGAGCAGAGGAACAGGAGGGGAATCAGCTTGTTAAAGGGGAGATAATGGCAGGACAAGGGGGATGGAGTGAAGCTGGAGGAGGGGAGGGTTAGATGAGATATTAGGGGGAAGTTCTTTGCAGAGAGAGTGGTGAGGGGCTGGAACAGGCTGCCCAGAGAGGGGGTGGGTGCCCCATCCCTGGGGGTGTTCAAGGCCAGGTTGGCTGGGGCCCTGGGCAACCTTGTGTAGCTCCAGGCCTGGAGGTTGGTGGCCCTGCCTGTGGCAGGGGGTTGGAGCTCTGTGACCCTTGGGGTCCCTCCCAACCCAGACCAGGCTGGGATTCTATGATATTAACCCAATATTAAAGCAGTTTTTTAAACAGCATTTAAAAGGAGACCTGTGACAGATACAGCCAGACAGGCTCAGACAGATAAAGCACGGAGCAGTCAAATTCTACTAGATTGAAAAAATAACCAAAGAAACCCCAAACCAACCCATTTTCTCTGTCATTGCAGATTCTATCTTGGCAGTTACTGAAACAACTACAGAATCCAGTGGCACAAGAGCCACTCTCCAGGACACCAGCACGGTTGGCCCATTTAATACAGTTTGAGACTTAAATGCCTACTAACTTCTCTGTATGTATGTAGAATGAATTAGTACATTTTTTTTAAACCTTGTGTATCTTTTGAACAAGGTACTTGAAAGTATTCCATATTTCTTGTAAAGAGAAGACAGCACTTTGGTCTGAAACAGAACAGATGGAAGCTTAAATTTGTTTTTAGTGTCTAGTTTTTTTAGCTTTTAAAAAATACTGCATATTAATCTGTCCTTAATAAAGCATTATTGAAATTTTGATACTCCTTTGCCAATGGAAGGTATCTAAGTTATCTCTAGAACAACTAGAGGGGGGTTGAAATAAGCTTATTGTGATGCCATGGGGCTGGTTGGGGTGGGAATTGCTCTGTTCATAATGTATAGCATGGCCTTGGGTATAAATGATGTATAATTATATTTGAATTATCTTCTATATCATCCTGTTTGTGGTCTTACTTGCTCCAAGGAACAGCAGAGGGGCTTTACTTTCAGAAGAGAGAAATGCACCATGTTTCTACTGGTTTTGGGGATAGAATGGTATTAATTACACATGAATGGTATTAATTACACATCAAGCTCCTGGTAAATGATTGGCCTCCTCTGCCTCTCACTGGAGGGGAAGCTCTAGAGGTAAAATCTGGTCTCCACCCCACAGGAGACCTTCAAGGTTGGTAGATAAAGGACTGAGCGAGCATTGGACTCGATTACAGAAGCCACAGAGGGTTCAAAGCCCCAGCAAGGTGCCCCTTGCTGGGGCTGTGAACCCTTTATGGCTTCTGCAGTTGGTAAATTAGATCCCTCAACCCCTGGGTGCAGTTTGAGGTCTGATCTCTCCCCAGTGGGCAGCACGAGGAGCTGTTGTCAGTCTCCTAGCTCATCCCTGGGTCTGTGAAATGAAAAGGTGGGTGATGCCACAGCTCCACCAGTAACACCAGTGCCAGGCCCAGCACTGACTGGAGCTTGTCTGCATTACAACTGCTACAAAGAACTCAAACTGAGCCTTTAAATATTCCATTTAATCAGACTAAATAGAACTTTACCTAAATAAACTCTCTCCAATAGGAGTTACAGTGCACACAGAAGCAAAAGGGAAAGCTGAGTTCTAAGCCCAGCCTGCTCTCCAGGCTCAAGCAGGTGGGAATCCAGCCTTGTGCCAGCACCTAACCCCTCCTCAGAAGGAGGGTGCTGCTTCCTTACAGCCTCAGGAACACCTTGAGCAGTCACTGTGAGGACCTGGGCTTTAAAGTCAGCCAGAGCAGGCCCATAGCACCTCCCTGGGCAAGGCTGCTGGAGCTGTGGAGGTGACTGCAGGGAGCTGTGACAGGGCAGAACAGAGACACTCACTCTGCAGAGCTAAACCCAAGTCCTTTCTGAGGTCACGCAGCTGGAAACCCCAACAGTCTGTGTCAGAAAACAAGGGCAGAGTCTCTAACAGCCAGGACTGACTCCACTCCCCTTTATTTCATGAGAGGGTCTGGACTCTGGAGAGAAGTTCTGGTTTCAAGGGGCTGGTTGGCTGCTCCTCTCCTGCTGCCTCAATGTCTGCCATGACTGCTGCATCCCAGGCAAGAGTCAGGAGGGCTGAGGGCACCTGGAACAGAAAAGACTCTGGGGTTAGGCCAGGGCAGTGTTATCCTTTGACCCTGTAATGTGCTGGGTGTGTTCACAGACCTGGAAAGACTTGTGAGAGCGCTTCAGCTAAAAAGGACAAGGGTGGATTTCTGCAAGAAGCTCCTTAGGGGCTGCTCCTTGGGGCTTTCTGGGTTAGCCTTGGGCTAGAGCTGCACTTGCTTCACAGCTGCTGCCTTCCCTCTTTTTCCACTGTGGATGCTCAGCCTGGCAGAGCTGCTGGCAGCTCCCACAGCCAGTGTTTCCAGTTCCCTCCAGCCAGAAGCTTCCCAGCAGTTGCTTCAGCTTAAAAAAAAAAGGGGCTGGAGCACAACTTATGGTGCTGAAAGGAGAAGACACAAACTTCTCCTAAGGTCATGAGTCTGGGACAACCTGAGACCCTCCCATAGAAGGCACCAGCTCTCTGTACTCACCAGCCCACATTCATTGAAGGCCAAGTTCTCATCAGCCAGTTTGCTGCCTCCAGGTCCCAGCAGCTCAAAGGGCAGCCAGTCATCTCTGAGTGCTTCTCTCACAAAGCTGTAGAGTGTGGATACCGATTCCCGTGCATAAAAGGTCCCTGCCATGAGCAAACCAGGTGAGAGGCAGAGTTTCTCCTGCACTTCCCCACTTTTAACCTTTTGTGGTGGGTTTTGTGGGGCTCACATACTGACACCAACTTTGTGAACTACTTCAGTGGCACAGAACCAGCCTGATCCAACTGAGAAGTATAAAAGCAGAATCCCCAAAGAAAAAAAATAAATGAATAACATTAGACTTTTAATTGTCCCAAGCCCCATCCAGCCTGTAACAAAGACTCAGGAAAGCCTGAAATGCTTTCCAGAGTTCTACTGCAGAATGTGAAGAGGGTTTCTGCTGCTGTAGAGCCTGATGCCACACAGGCAGCCTCATGCTGCTTCCTCTAACAAAATGGATCTAATGAGTCCAGCTCGTTGGCAGTAGCCTGGGAAGAGCAGGCTTTTAATTAACAGCACCTTGAGATTCTTCCCTCTCTGCTCAAACCTGGCTGCTGGTCCCAACCCCAGAGCCCTGAGGCAGGTGGAGGGCTCAGAGATTGAAAGATCAGAGGGTTGGAGCAGCTGCCCTATGGAGAGAGGCTGAGGGAGCTGGGCTGGGTCAGCCTGGAGAAGAGAAGGCTGTGGGGGGACCTCATTGCAGCCTCCCAGTCCCTGGAGGGAGCAGAGGAACAGGAGGGGAATCAGCTTGTTAAAGGGGAGATAATGGCAGGACAAGGGGGATGGAGTGAAGCTGGAGGAGGGGAGGGTTAGATGAGATATTAGGGGGAAGTTCTTTGCAGAGAGAGTGGTGAGGGGCTGGAACAGGCTGCCCAGAGAGGGGGTGGGTGCCCCATCCCTGGGGGTGTTCAAGGCCAGGTTGGATGGGGCCCTGGGCAACCTTGTGTAGCTCCAGGCCTAGAGGTTGGTGGCCCTGCCTGTGGCAGGGGGGTTGGAGCTCTGTGATCCTTGGGGTCCCTTCCAACCCAGACCAGCCTGGGATTCTATAGAAAAATGTCACCCCTGCTCTGCTTTTTGTTGCTTCATTCTACCAGCCATGCTCAGCACACCTCAAGCCTGCTCCTTATTCCAGCTATCAACACCACAAGTGTCCTCAGAAGCTTTTGGGGGCTGCACAGAGAGAGGCTGAGGAGCCTTTGTACCTTGGAGGATGTACCCATCGGGAAACCGCACTCGCACCAGGGTGTAGTTGTACTTCCTCATCTCCCTTTGTTCTTCTTTCTCTCTCATGGCTTTTGTCCTCAGCATGGAAGCCTTCTCCACTGCTTCTGTCCTGTAGAGAGAAAGCAAGTGAAGGAAAGGTACAAGCCCCCATCTCTGGGTGCTCAGGGCTCCCTGAACCCCCCCTCACCGCAGCCGCTGCTCTCGTTTGATCTCCTCTGCTGTGAGGTTGTAGAAGTCGTTGGGCAGCTCAAAGTGAGCAGCTTCTGGGGATGGTTTGAACACACAGAGCTGCCTGTCCAGCTGGGCTCGCACAGGCTCAGCACTTAACAGCTGCTCTTTGTAATCCTTCAGGTCTTCCAGCTTGGTCAGCATCTCTTCCTTCAGCACATAATACTCCTCCGTGGTCCCTACAGCCAAAGGGAAGGGATTTGAGGCTCTTGCTCTTTACTTTGGAAGTACAAGAGCAAAGAGCTCCCAAGAATGTAACATTTTAACAGGGAAACTAAAGACTGAGAGGCTGTTCCTGTGCCAGCACCCACCACAGCCTCCCCTACCACCCAACCCCAGTTCCACACGCTTTGATTTCTTACCCTGCCCTGGAACAGGCAGTGTTTTTGTCTCAAATCCAATAGACTGGAAAAATCTATGTATCCCTTCCAGGCAGCTTATCCTTTCCTGGAAGAAAAGGGGAGAATTTAAAGGCAGGCTGCTCCAGGTGAGGCCTTTTCCTAGGCAGAGCACCTGGAAAGAGCCTGGATCTCACCTGAAACACTTTGTTCTGCAGTTTGATTTTGCGGTACTTCTCTTCCTCTGGATGGAGATAGATGTTATCCAAGTACCTACAGGAGGAGAAACACGCTGCCTGGATTAAAGAGGCTCTTCAGGACACACTAACCCTGAGGTGTGAGGAGAGAGAGAGTGTTTCTCATGGATAAAAGAGCTGGAAAACTGAGGAAAGTAGTAACACAGAATCACAGGGGTGGGAAGGGACCTCCAGAGCACATGGGGTCCAACCCCCTGCCAAAGCAGGGTCCCTGGGACAGGTCACACAGGTCGGTGTCCAGACAGGGCTGGAATCTCTCCAGAGAATGAGACTCCACACCCCCTGGGCAGCCTGTCCCAGGGCTCCCTCACCCTCACTGGGAAGAAGTTCTTCCCCAGATTGGTGGGAAACTCCCTGTGCTCCAGCTTGAGGCCATCACCCCTTGTCCTGTCCCCACAGACACTGAGCAGAGGCTGCCCATGTCCCCCTGTGTCCCACCCTTCAGCTATTGATCCCCATTGATCAGATCCCCTCTCAGTCTCTTCTCTCCAGGCTGAACAGCCCCAGCTCACTCAGCCTTTCCTCACAGGGGAGATGCTCCAGGCCCTTCAGCATCTCCGTAGCCTCCTCTGGACTCTCTCCAGGAGATCCCTGTCTCTTTTATCCCAGGGAGCCCAGCACTGGACACAACACTCCAGCTGGGGCCTGACCAGGGCAGAGCAGAGGGGGAGGATCCCCTCCTGTGACCTGCTGGCCACACTCCTCTTGATGCCCCCAGGATCCCATTGTCTCTCTCAGCCCCAGGGCACACTGCTGGCTCATGGCCACCCTGTCACCCTCCCATTGTCCTTGCAGGGAAGGGATGAGCTCCCTGAGGTCTCAGCCCTTCCCACACCCCACTTACTTGGCCACAGTCTCCACACCCACTCGGACTCTCTCCCGATCCTTATTCAAGGTGTGAATCTCCATGATGGAAGCAGCCACTGGATCTACAGAGAAATACTGGGGGGAGAGAGAAGAGGGATCAGGAGGAGAGCTGATGCTGCTCTGCACAGAGGGGTTACAGTCACCCTAATTAAATAAAACAATCATCAAACCAAGCTCAGGTAACAAACAGGACTCAGCTACAAACCTGTGACTTGAATGGTTGGTAAGTAGAAGTAGGTGAACAAGCTCAGATAAGGAAATAAATAGAAATCAAACCTTAAAAGCAGGGAAAACTAAAAAAAATAATTATAATTTGATTAAAGAATTTGCAAATTGGCCAAATGTATCACCAGTTCCTTTAGGGTGGCTGCACTGTGTTCAGCTGGGAGGAATCTCCCTTTAAAGGGAATAAAAATTTGCATTGGGCACAAGGGAAAAGATCCACCATCAGGTGACAGTCACATTCAATAGAGCCACAATTTGAGAATCACAGACTCACAGAGCTGTAGGGGTGGGAAGGGCCCTCCAGAGCCCATGAGGTCCAACCCCCTGCCAAAGCAGGGTCCCTGGGACAGGTCACACAGGGCAGCATCCAGAGGGGGCTGGAATCTCTCCAGAGAAGGAGACTCCACACCCCCTGGGCAGCCTGTCCCAGGGCTCCCTCACCCTCACTGGGAAGAAGTTCTTCCCCACATTGGGGTGGAACTCCCTGTGCTCCAACTTGAGGCCATCACCCCTTGTCCTGTCCCCACAGACACTGAGAAGAGGCTGCCCATGTCCCCCTGTGTCCCACCCTTCAGCTATTGATCCCCATTGATCAGATCCCCTCTCAGTCTCTTCTCTCCAGGCTGAACAGCCCCAATTCTGTAATTGAGTATAATTATCAATACTTTCAAAGGGGGAAACGTTCCAGTCACCCTAATAAAATAGCTGAACTTCTAGGTTATTTTGGTTTTAGTTTAGGATTATGATTTTAATTTTAAAGGTGTTACAGCAGCTGTGAGAACACACAGCATGTCCAGGCTCTTCGGGACAAGATGGTGTGTGCCTTCATCACTATGGAATTAAACAGTGGGTACTGGTTATGGGCCTGGACTTAAAACAACAGGTGTATGAAGAAACTGGTTGTGGCTACTAAAGATCAGCCAAAGATGAGATGAGTTTGCCCAAGGATGAGGTTCACTCACAGACACAGTGAGGAAGACTATGGACAACCACCAGAGGAACCTGCTCAGCATAACTACACATGCACAAAAGAGATTTATATATGATGATTTCCAGGAAATAACATGAATATTCTGATCATCACCCTCCCCTCTTTGTATTTAAAACAATCAGCAGAGTTACCCAGTGATTGTTATAGAATAAGAATATAGACAAAGTGAAGCAATCAAAAGCCAATCCTTGCCAAGGCCCCAAGCTAAGAAATGAGCATTTCTGGGCAATGGTTTTTGCTCAAAACTCTATAAATACATTGTGCTTTGTGCCTGTGGGTGAACACACCTTTGGAGGAGCGATCCCCCTTGTTCCCCAGCTCTGGGATAGAAAAGTGCCTGTTTATCTGCTCTGTGGAGATGAGTTCTTCATGACTGTGACCACTAACAAAGGGATGGTGCTGGTGGGGTTTGAGCCTGACCAGCAGCTCAGCACCACACTCCTTTTCCCCACAGTGAAGAGAATGGGAAGGGTAAAAGTGTGGGGAAGGGGCTAAAAGTGATTTATTAAGTAAAAATTAGGTGAAATCTACTGGTTAAAGCTAAAGCTGTGCTTGTAAGCACAGGGATTTATTCACTGCTTCCCAGTTTAGCTGTTCCCAGTGTGTGACCAGCTGCTACAAAGGCAATTCGCTCTGTCCCAACCAAAACCAGTCCAGGGCTTGAGCTCCCAGTTGCAGGGTTTCCAGCCAGCTGAGGGGAGGGTGCTCAGAGAGGTGTTTGTAGGGGTACAGAGGAACAGAGCTGCCCATTGGGGAGAGGGGAGGGGGAAGGTTTATATGGGGTGTGGTGAGGTCACTGCTGGAGGGCACCCACGCCCCAAACTGAGTTAGAAGGAGGGGGAGGAAAGCTGTGTGGCCATGACACTTACTGACTGGATGGCTTCTCTGAGGTGCTTTTCCTTCTGGTCTCTTCTTACAACTGTGCCAGTCAAGGGGCAGATGAAATAAACCCCTGAAACAGAGGGGGCAGCTGCCCCTCCCCTGTCCGGGGAGGTGAGGTCCTGAAGGAGACAAAGGCAGGTGCTGATCAAAGGAAGGGGGGTTTCTTTTTTGGGGGGGTTGGTTTTAAAGGCCCTAGAGCATCCATTCAAGACAGGGACAGCAGCAGGGCAGGGCACAGATCAGGGAATGGCAGCATCTCTCATACCTTGTCCTCCTCAGAGAGCCCCTTCTCGCTGGCAGCTGCCTCAGCCATCAGCTCCTTCCTCACTAGGAGAGACAAACATGGGTCACAGCGGCGGTGGGGGCAGAGATTGGGCCCATCTCAGAGTGCTCCACACCACAAACACCTCCCAGGGAGAGGAGAGTCCAGGGGGGAGCGTGACCCCTGTACCTCACACTCCCAGAACCCGGCTGCACCCCATAACCACTTTGAGAGTCACACCCAGCACTCACCCACCCAGGATCTCCCTTTCTGGGCTCACCTCAGAGCTACAACCACCCCTGTGACCCCGCAGTGAGCTCCTACCCTGGTTCTTGATGGCCTCCTGGGATGAAGGCAGCTTGGCCTTGGGTTTCAGCTCCATCCGGGCCAGCGCCGCGGCCGCCGCCCTCTGCGCTTCATCCGTCGGTGCCTGACGAGGCTTCGGTGCCGCTTCAGCTTTCGGCTTCTCCTTGGGGACCCTGGGCAGGGGAGGAGAGGTGGACAAGTCAGGAGGATGAAGGATCCAAGACCCCACCACCGGTGCCCTGCGCCCCCACCCCACCCCACACACCCCCCCCCCCCGTTACCGGCTGAGCCCCGTACCGGGCCGGCTCCGAGAGCTTCTGTCCGGGCCCCGCAGTCTTGAACTTCAGGTCGGCTTTGATCTCCTGGAAGAACTTGCGCATGGCGACGGAACCGGGACACAGGGACCGGGCCCGGGCCTGTCAAACCCCTCCCGCCCTTCCGCCCCACCCCCGTTACCGCCCCCGGAACGGGGCGTTTCCAGGCCCAGCGCCCGGTGCCGCTCTCTAGGCCTCCGCCGCTCTATGGCCTGCGCGGTCCTCCGGGGATGGGGGGGGGATAGATCACCAAGGCTCCCGGGCCTGCACCCGCGGCCCCAGCCCCAGGCCTGCACCCACAGGCTCCCCAAAGCCTCCCCCCCGCAGCCCCAGCCCCAGGCCTGCACCCACAGGCTCCCCAAAGCCTCCCCCCCGCAGTCCGAGCCCCAGGCCTGCACCCACAGGCCCCCCGAGGCCTCCCCCCCGCAGTCCGAGCCCCAGGCCTGCACCCACAGGCTCCCCAAAGCCTCCCCCCCGCAGTCCCAGCCCCAGGCCTGCACCCACAGGCTCCCCGAGGCCTCCCCCCCACAGCCCCAGGCCTGCACCCACAGGCTCCCTGAGGCCTCCCCCCCGCAGCCCCAGGCCTGCACCCACAGGCTCCCCGAGGCCTCCCCCCCACAGCCCCAGGCCTGCACCCACAGGCTCCCTGAGGCCTCCCCCCCGCAGCCCCAGGCCTGCACCCACAGGCCCCCCAAAGCCTCCCCCCCGCAGTCCGAGCCCCAGGCCTGCACCCACAGGCCCCCCAAAGCCTCCCCCCCGCAGTCCGAGCCCCAGGCCTGCACCCACAGGCCCCCCAAAGCCTCCCCCCCGCAGTCCGAGCCCCAGGCCTGCACCCACAGGCCCCCCGAGGCCTCCCCCCCGCAGCCCCAGTCCCAGGCCTGCACCCACAGGCTCCCCAAAGCCTCCCCCCCGCAGTCCCAGCCCCAGGCCTGCACCCACAGGCCCCCCAAAGCCTCCCCCCCGCAGCCCCAGCCCTGCACCCACAGGCTCCCCAAGGCTTCCCCCAGCCCACACGCACACCCCCCCAGTCCCAGTTCCCCCCCAGCCCGGCCCCCATGGACTCCCACAGCCCCCCAGTTCCCCCCAGCCCAGCAGCCTCCAGCCCCCCGGCTCCCTGGGGCGAAGCAGCAGCCTCAGCACGACCAAACCAGCACCAGAACCAGCTCCAAGCACCGGTGTGAACTCCCCCCTGGCCTGAGGGAGCCTGAAGCACAGGGGGATTCTCCATTCCCTGGCCTACAGCCCCCCTGAAGGCGCCTGGCGTCCCCCCCCAGCAGGCAGCCTGAGGCCAGCTGGTGAGCCTGAGGCTTGGGGATGGCTGAGGTTCATCCCCTCAGCACAGCTTGTCCTCCTCACAGTGACACAAGATGCCACCTCGTCCCCTCCTTGGGCTGAGCACGTGCTGTTAGCAGGACCAGGGCCCTGCATGCTCACAGTATCAGCAGCTTGGCCAACGGCACCGTGTTGGCACAGGACCTGGTGCCATGGCCACCATAATGGCACTGACCAACACCTGCACCAAGCCACGGCCCCACCAGCTACCAGGACCCCCATGCCCACGCTGCAGGAGAGGCTGTGGAGAGCACAGGCACTGCTGAGACCTGCACGAGGATGTCTTCTTCATCATCATCATCATCACCAGCCCAGCACAGCTCACACAGCACAGGTTCTGCATGGCCAGCAAGCCAACACACAGCCCAGCGTGGGGCATGGTCTGGCCAAGCACTGGCTTTCAGTGTGACCCCCACCCCATAACCCTGCCCCTCACTCTACAGCGCTGTGCCCCCCACTCTATAGATCTGCACCCCCACCCCACAGCCCTGACCTGCACCCTACAGCCATACCCCCAGCCCCCCCACCCCAGCCACAGCCCCCCCACCCCATAACCCTGCCCCTCACTCTACAGTGCTGTGCCCCCCACTCTACAGATCTGCCCCCCCCCCATAGCCCTGACCTGCACCCTACAGCCATACCCACAGCCCCCCACCCCAGCCACAGCCCCCCCACCCCGTAACCCTGCCCCTCACTCTACAGTGCTGTGCCCCCCACTCTACAGATCTGCCCCCCCCCATAGCCCTGACCTGCACCCTACAGCCATACCCACAGCCCCCCACCCCAGCCACAGCCCCCCCACCCCGTAACCCTGCCCCTCACTCCACAGCGCTGTGACCCCCACTGCCCCCCCACCCCATAGCCCTGACCTGCACCCTACAGCCATACCTCCAGCCCCCCCACCCCAGCCACAGCCCCCCCACTCTACAGTGCTGTGCCCCCCACTCCATAGATCTGCTCCCCCACCCCAGAGCCCTGACCTGCACCCTACAGCCATACCCCCAGCCCCCCCACCCCATAACCCTGCCGCTCACTCTACAGCGCTGTGCCCCCCACTCTATAGATCTGCACCCCCACCCCACAGCCCTGACCTGCACCCTACAGCCATACCCCCAGCCCCCCACCCCAGCCACAGCCCCCCCACTCTACAGTGCTGTGCCCCCCACTCTATAGATCTGCCCCCCCACCCCACAGCCCTGACCTGCACCCTACAGCCATACCCCCAGCCCCTCCACCCCAGCCGCAGCCCCCCCACCCCATAACCCTGCCCCTCACTCTACAGTGCTGTGCCCCCCACTCTATAGATCTGCCCCCCCACCCCATAGCCCTGACCTGCACCCTACAGCCATACCCCCAGCCCCCCACCCCAGCCACAGCCCCCCCACCCCATAACCCTGCCCCTCACTCTACAGTGCTGTGACCCCCACTGCCCCCCCACCCCACAGCCCCCCCACCCCAGCCCCCTTTCCCTTTCAGGGGAACTTAGAGAAACACCCTGGACCCTGCTCACTCCCCAACTCCCTGTATTTACTTCACAGATTCCCTATGGCAAATCCCAGAGGAATTCTCTCCCATGGCTGGAGCAGCCATGCTCATCTCCACTGTGCCACAGGTCACATGCCAGATGCTGCCCATGGAACCATAGAGCCATTTATGGGTCCATGTCCAGGGGGAGGCCGGTGACAAGTGGGGTCCCCCAGGGGTCTGTCTTGGGACCGGTTCTCTTGAACACCTTTATCAGTGACATCGATGATGGGATTGGGTGCACCCTCAGCAAGTTTGGGGATGGCACCAAGCTGAGTGGTGTGGTCGACACCCTAGAAGGAAAGGAGCCATCCAGAGGGATCCTGACAGGCTGGAGAGATGGGCCTGGGGGAACCTGATGAGGTTCAACACTGCCAAGTGTCAGGTGTTGCACTTGGGCTGGAGGAATCCCAGACACAGATACAGACTGGGAGAGGAGCTCCTGGGGAGCAGCCCTGCTGAGAAGGACCATGAGGGGTCATGGGGGATGAGAAACTTAACATGAGCTAGCAGTGTGCTCTGGCAGCGATGGGATCCTGGGCTCCATCAGCAGAGGGGTGGCAGCAGGGACAGGGAGGGGATTGTCCCTCTCTGCTCTGCCCTCAGCTGGAGTCCTGTGTCCAGAGCTGGGACCCCAACACAAGGAAGATGTGGGACTGTTGGAGAGGGGTCAGAGGAGCCACAGAGATGCTCAGAGGGCTGGAGCAGCTCCCCTATGGAGAGAGGCTGAGGGAGCTGGGCTGGGTCAGCCTGGAGAAGAGAAGGCTGTGGGGGGACCTCATTGCAGCCTCCCAGTCCCTGGAGGGAGCAGAGGAACAGGAGGGGAATCAGCTTGTTAAAGGGGAGATAATGGCAGGACAAGGGGGATGGAGTGAAGCTGAAGGAGGGGAGGGTTAGATGAGATATTAGGGGGAAGCTCTTTCCAGAGAGAGTGGTGAGGGGCTGGAACAGGCTGCCCAGAGAGGGGGTGGGTGCCCCATCCCTGGGGGTGTTCAAGGCCAGGTTGGATGGAGCCCTGGGCAACCTTGTGTAGCTCCAGGCCTGGAGGTTGGTGGCCCTGCCTGTGGCAGGGGGTTGGAGCTCTGTGACCCTTGGGGTCCCTCCCAACCCAGACCAGTCTATGACTCTATGATTCTATGATTTAGGTTGGAAAGGACCTTTCAGAGGGAGTTTGTCCCCACTCACCTTGTCCCAGTGCCACGATGGCTCCATAAATAACCCCTCCCCTGGTGCTTTGTACCTGTCTGGCTCTCACTGGGTGCTGTGGCAGCCCCCCCATCCCAGCCACTTCCAGCTCGGGTTGTGACCTCAGACAGGCAGTGAACCCCAACTGTCTGCATTTCCCTCCCTTGCAGACACCCCACGTTGAGGTAAAACCAGGTTTAAGACCAGGCAAGCTCTGGTTTTGCTCTGGCTTAGCTGGCTTTAGGTCAAGTTTGAAACCCAAAGGTAGGTAAAGCAGCTCCAACCACCCCACCTCACCCCACACAGCACCCACTGGTGGCTCTGCCCTGGTGCCAGGGACAGGGGATGCTTCCCACCCACCCCAAAGCAGAAGGGCCTGGCCCAGCTGGGATGATCCCTCGGCTGCAGAGCTGGTGGCACTGGCCAACTCTGGCAGGGGTTTGGCTGAGCCTGAGCAACCATGGAGCCCCCCTGCGCTAGGGACCTGGGGGGTGGTGGTTGGATGGGGCAGGGTGGGAGGTTGTGCTTGGGTGCAAACCCCCCCAGGACCCCCTGTGAAGCCCCTCACCCTGGGGCCTGGCCCAGCCCTGCGGCCGCAAACCCAGCTGCTCAGCCTGGCCCAGCCCTGACCCCCACCCTATAGCTGTGACATGACTCCCACCCTATAGCCGTGTCCCCCACCCTACACTATGACCCTGATCCCACAGCTGTGACCCCCACCCTATAGCTGTGACCCCCACCCTATAGCTGACCCCCACTCTATAGCTCTGTCCCCCACCCTATAGCTGTGACCCTCACCCTATAGCTGTGACCCCAACCCTATAGCTCTGTCCCCCACCCTATAGCTGTGACCCTCATCCCACAGCTGTGACCCCCACTCTGTAGCCATGACCCCCACCCTATAGCTGTGACCCCCACCCTATAGCTGTGACCCCCACTCTATAGCTTTGTCCCCCACCCTACAGCTGTGACCCCAACTCTATAGCTTTGTCCCCCACCCTATAGCCGTGTCCCCCACCCTATAGCTGTGACCCTCATCCCACAGCTGTGACACCCACTCTGTAGCCATGACCCCCACTCTATAGCTCTGACCCCCACCCTATAGCTGTGACCCCACCCTATAGCTCTGTCCCCCACCCTACAGCTGTGACCCTGATCCCACAGCTGTGACCCCCACCCCATAGCCATGACCCCCCATCACTGTGACCCCCACCCCATAGCCATGACCCCCCCATCACTGTGACCCCCACCCTACAGCCATGACACCCCCCCCCATAACCCTGTCCCCACTCTATAGATCTGCCCCCCCACCCCAGAGCCCTGACCCGCACCCCACAGCCATACCCCCAGCCCCCAGCCCCCCAGCCCATCCCCTCCTCGCCCCCTCTGGCCCCGCCCCTCAGCGCCCCCTGCTTCGGCGCCTCTGGCGGCGCGACCCAATCCCGTTATCCCGCCCTGCCTGTGCCTGTCTCCTATTGGACGAGAAGACGGAGCGATGTCTCCCTGAACCAATACGAAGCCGGAGCCGCGGGGAGGGGCGGGACATCCTGCGGGCCGGGCAGTCCCATCCCCGCCCCGCTGCCCGGTGCTGCCCGCGGCCTTGGGCCTCCGCCGCCGCCCCGCCCCGCGGCCGCCATGCCGCACAGCTTCAAGCCCGGAGACCTCGTCTTCGCCAAGATGAAGGGGTACCCGCACTGGCCGGCCCGGGTGAGACCGCGGGGCCGCGCCGACGGGATGGGACGGGGACGGAGCGGGGGTGGGGGGACGCGCCCCGAGGTGGGGGGCAGGCCCGGGCTGGGCCGGAGATCCCGGACCGGGACGGGGGGGCTGGCAGCGGGATAGGGACGCCTGGTGGTTGCTGGCCCGGGGCAGGCTGCCCTCCCCGGGATGGAGGTGCTGTAACGGTACCGGGATGGAACCGGCACCTGTCCCAGGGTGGGGGCCCTGTAACGGGACCTGTGCCGGGGTGGGGAGCATCCCGTCCCGGGCTGGGCACCCGGTACCGGCGTGAAGGACCCGTACCAGCATCCCAGCACCCATCCCGAGCTGGGAGGTCCCATACCGGGATGGGAATGCGGTACCGGTGTGAGGGACCCGTACCAGCACCCATCCCGAGCTGGGAGGTCCCGTACCAGGATGGGAACCGGGTACTGGTGTGAAGGACCCATACCAGCACCTGTCCCAGGCTGGGAGGTCCCGTACCGGGCTGGGATCTTTGCTTCCAGAGTGGGAACTCATGTAACGGGACCTGTACCGGGATGGGGAGCCGGTACCTGGATGGGATGTCCCATGTTGGGATGAGAGGTCCCATTCCAGCGCCTGTACTGGGATGGGGACCCAGTACAGGAATGGGGTGTCCCGTGCCAGATTGGGGGACCCCATGTTGGCAGCTGTACTGGGATGAGGGCTTGGTACTGGCATGGAGATCCCATGCCAGGATGGGAGCCCAGTACTGGGATGGGGGTCCCATGCCAGCACCAGTACTGGAACTGGGGTTTGAACCCAGGAGGGGCTTGCCATGTTGATGCCTGTACCAGCATGGAGAAACCCCAACTGGGAGTGGGATCTGGGACTGGAAATGGGGCCACGTGCTGGCACCTGTACTGGGAGAGGACCTGGCACCAGGCTGGGGGTCCCATCCTGGCACCTACACCAAGGGAGAGACGGGGAGTCCTGCATCGGTGCCTGGACCTGGCAAGGGATGGGAGAGACCTGGGGGACCCCTCAGCAGGAGGGTGTTTGAGAACCCCATTCAGGAGGCTGCCCCCGTGGCACCCTGAGCTCTCCTGTGCCCCGAGGAGACCCTGACCCCTTGGGGTAACCACATGGAGCCTCGGCCCTGCTTCACCCAGCAGCACCAGCATGGGGACCCTCTGTCCTGCTGGGGGGACCCTCTGTCCTGCTGGGGGGACCCCAGCCATGCCCCCCTTCCTACAGAACCCCCTTCCCTGCTGCACCCTGGGACTGTGGTACTCCAGGCACCCCTACGCCTTGGGGTGCCCTGCCCTTCACCCTCCATCCTCATCCTCCCCCTGCCCAGCAGAGATACCCCCGTTCCCCCATTCCCCTTCCCAGTCTGGATGTCACCCACCCTCTGTCTGCTCTTGGGGAGGGTACAGAGCTGGGGCCTGGGGCTCTGTGTGTCGGTGGGGACAGCGAGGATGCGCTGGGGACAGTTGCCTGAGCGTGACCCGTGGCGGGGTGCTGCTGCTGAGCGCTTGTGAGGTGCAGGATCGGAGGGTGCTGGTGCAGTTTGGGGGTGTGGATGGGGCAATGGAGTGTGTGTAGTGGGGGACAGCTGGTCCCACTGGCTGGGTGACAGCGTTGTGCCATGATGGTGCCTGGAGGAGACCTGGAGGAGCGGGCAGAGCAGAGGTTGGTGTAGGATGGTGCTCATGGGGGGAGCACGAGGCGGTTTGGGGGGCTCGGATGGGGGGGGTCTGCGGTGGTTCCCGGTGCCAGCTGAGGGTGAGGCAGGTTTGTCTGTGATGGTGTCTGATGGGAAGAGACTGGCAGGTGAAAACCATGTGGGATCAGGGCTGCCAGGTACTGGGGAGGCTCAGGGTGCCAGAGACGCCGCTGCTTCGCCACACGACGCCGTGAGATCTGGGATGCCGTCCCTGCTGTCCCCACGCTGCCACCGCTGGCCTAGTGCTGAGAGGACTCGCTCGTTCCAGGAGAGCTGCTGGCATCTGCAGCCCTTCCTGCTTTAGCTCGCTTGCTCTTATGGGGGAGGCTCCCCCTCCTCACCCATCCCTGAAGATCTCCCCAGCACGCAGCTCAGCCCCTGCGCACCCCGAGGCTCCCGCTCGCGGCTCTGCCTGCACCCCAGACCACGTGGAGCAGACAGACGGGCGCCGGGAAGAAGACGGGGTGGTCGGCTCATCCCGCCGGCAGCGGGGCTTTACCTGCAGCCAGGTCTCCAGCCAGGAAGGACCCTCAGGCCACCCCGTTGGAGCAATCACCCCCCCCCCCCACCCCCAAAATCCCCCAAGCTGGAGGGGGCTCCCCTCTGGCATCCCCCTCTCCGAGGCGGCTCGTGCGATGGATCTCTGGAGAGTAGCACAAGGCCCGCGTTTCCCCGGGCGTTGAGCCCGGCGGTGGAGAGACGACCTCACACTGAGCTCTGCCCACACAGCATCCGTGCTGGATCCCTTCTGTTACTCTTGCAGAGATCCCGCCGGGCCCTGACGCCGCAGCGGCACCCGATGCGTTGTCCCCATCCAGGGTGCTTTCTTGCCATGCTTGCCTCCAAAAGGGGTGCTGGAGGCCGACGCTGCTAGCTGGGGCTGACGTGCCTGGCAGAGGACATGCTCAAGCCGCTCTCTCTGACCACCTCGTGCTTTGGGTTTCCTTTCAGATCGATGACATCGCGGACGGCGCTGTGAAACCCCCACCGAACAAGTACCCCATCTTCTTCTTCGGCACCCACGAGACGTAAGCGTTGCCTTCGCTTCCCCTCTCTGGGCTTTTGCCTCTGCTCCGGCCTCACCTCTGCTTTATTTCTCTCCAGCGCCTTCTTGGGCCCTAAAGATCTCTTCCCTTACGAAAAATACAAAGACAAATATGGGAAACCAAACAAGAGGAAAGGCTTCAACGAGGGATTGTGGGAAATCCAGAACAACCCTCACGCCAGTTACAGTGCCCCTGCGGTGAGTGGGTGCCCCTGCGGCGGGCGGGCGGCGAGGACGGGGGCTGCCGGCGCCTCCACCTCTCCCTTCCTCCCGAGTCACTCTCCTCCTTCCTCTGCTTCTCATTGCTGCGGTGCCTACATGCTTCCAGCTTGGCTTTTTTGGGGGTTGGAGTAGTTTCCTTTCCCTGCCCTTTCTTTTTCCTGAGGGAATCAGCCCTCTTCCTCCTCCTCTTCCTCCTCCTCCTCCTTCTCTGGAGGAAGGCGCCTTTGCACCATCTTCAAGATGGAGCCAGGGATGTGCTTTGTGCTGCTTGCTTGAAACTTGGTTGGACTTGATGATCTTCAAAGGTCTTTTCCAACCTTGTGATTCTTTTCCTGTGGGATTTAGTCTGGGTGATCCTGCTCTGGAACAGGGGGGTTGGACTAGATCATCTTCAGAGATCTTTTCCAGCCTTGTGATTCTGTTCCTGTGGGATTTAGTCTGGGTGATCCTGCTCTGGAACAGGGGGGTTGGACTTGATGATCTTCAAAGGTCTTTTCCAACCTTGTGATTCTGTTCCTGTGGGATTTAGTCTGGGTGATCCTGCTCTGGAACAGGGGGGTTGGACTAGATCATCTTCAGAGATCTTTTCCAGCCTTGTGATTCTGTTCCTGTGGGATTTAGTCTGGGTGATCCTGCTCTGGAACAGGGGGGTTGGACTAGATGATCTTCAAAGGTCTTTTCCAACCTTGTGATTCTTTTCCTGTGGGATTTAGTCTGGGTGATCCTGCTCTGGAACAGGGGGGTTGGACTTGATGATCTTCTGAGGTCCCTTCTCACTCCTGATGTTCTGTGATTCTGTGAAACCACGGAGGATTTTCTTGTCAGAACTTGAGGCTTGCTTGTCCCCAGCTCCCAGACCTGCGCTTGGACTGTTGGGTGATCCCACTCTTCATCCATTTCTGAGCCAAAAGCCACCAGGCTGCTCCTTCAGCAGGTTTCAGAGCAGGCCAGGAGATGGCTCTTTGCGTTGATTTGCTTGTGTGGGCGTTTTCTAACCATAACTGTGTGATACAATTTATTGTATAGTGATCTTCAAAGGAGGCATCCAAAGCAGCTTCATAGGCAGTTGGGCTGAAGAGGCACAGGAAGGTTTTGAAGGTGAGCTCCAAGGACAGGGTGGTCTTGGAGGTCCGAGGGCTCAAGGAATGAGCCCCCCAGGCTGTGCCGTTGCCAGTGCAGGAGACAGGATATGGTTGGAGTAGCTGTGGGAGATGGTTGGACCCAGGACCTCAGATGTGTAGGGTAAGGTGAGACCATGGAGGTGGTTGAAAGCTGTGAGAAGAGCTTGTTGGGTGGGTGGTTGGTGATGGTGAGGGGACAACACCTGCTTTGTCTTCACCCTCAGCTCCCAGCAGGGGCAAGAAACCATCTTGGTGAGGGACTGGAGTGGCACCGATGGCCTCAGCAAGGCTGAGGGTTCACCAACACCAATGGTGGCTTCTGGTCAAGGGGCCTGGAAGAGCAGAAGACAGACTGAAGTGGAGTTTCATTTGGTTTTGAGACCAAAATGAAGTGAGGTGCCAGGAGTGGTCAAGGATGAAGAGAGGCTTTCCAGCAAGAGGGCTCCAGCACTGGAAGAATTCCAGCTCTAGGAAACCCTTGTGTAAAGAACCTCAGGATGAGCTGGTGAGAAGCCAGGAGAACTTCCCTACATGGAAGTGAGGGAAGAAGACACAGGAGATCCCAACTGGGAGGAGCAGTGGCCACCACACTGGACTTCTTGTGTGGACCTTTCCCACAGGGAAGGTGTGTGAAGTGCTTTGGGATGAAGCCACCTGAGAAGGAAGAGGCCTGACCTGAGTGAAGGGCTGGTGGCCAGCCTGCCAGAGGAGAACCACTGCTCCCTGGTGCAGGAGGAGGGGCTGAACAGAGCCACCAAGCCCTGCTTGTCTGGCGCCGTTAGGGCAGAGGAGGGGGCTGGGGTCTGCTCACCCAGGATGGGCTGTCAGGGCCAGGCTGCTCTGGGGGGGTTTGGCAGAGCACAAGGGCACAGGGCAGCGAGGCAGCAGCAGTGGGTGGAAGCCAAGCTGGGGGATCCAGAGGGATGATAGTGCTGGTATTTTCAGGATGGTGCATGAGGGGCCTTGGGAAAGGGGGTACAGGGCAGATTTGAAGGGGGTCAGCTGAGTGTTCTCACTGAAGAGCTGATCACCTTGTCCTGAGCCACTCTGAAAGGTTCTGTGCTGGGAGGGGAGGCTGCCCCACGCTCCTCTGCACACACACACACCCCCTCTGCTCAGCGCTGCCACCCATTGCTCCACACCCTCCTGTGCCCCCAACTCCCCTCCCCACCCCACCTCGATTGCCCCCCAGGTCCCTGGGGGCCATAACTTGACTCTCCTCCATTGCTCCACACCCTCCTGTGCCCCCAACTCCCCTCCCCACCCCACCTCGATTGCCCCCCAGGTCCCTGGGGGCCATAACTTGACTCTCCTCCATTGCTCCACACCCTCCTGTGCCCCCAACTCCCCTCCCCACCCCACCTCGATTGCCCCCCAGGCCCCTGGGGGCCATAACTTGACTCTCCTCCATTGCTCCACACCCTCCTGTGCCCCCAACTCCTCTCCCCACCCCACCTCGATTGCCCCCCAGGCCCCTGGGGGCCATAACTTGACTCTCCTCCATTGCTCCACACCCTCCTGTGCCCCCAACTCCCCTCCCCACCCCACCTCGATTGCCCCCCAGGTCCCTGGGGGCCATAACTTGACTCTCCTCCATTGCTCCACACCCTCCTGTGCCCCCAACTCCTCTCCCCACCCCACCTCGATTGCCCCCCGGGCCCCTGGGGGCCATAACTTGACTCTCCTCCCCACTGCCTTTAGCCTGCCAGCTCCTCGGACAGCGACGGCCCCGAGAACGACCCGATGGGGGGAAGTGATGCAGGGGATGATGAGGAAGATGCTGCCATCGCTGCAGTTGCCACGGAGAAGCTGGAAAGTGATGAGGATTCGGATCGAGGCAGCGACCACAGCGGGCTGAAGAGAAAAGCACTGGCTATGAAAGTGAGTGTGGGCTGAAGGGGTGGGGATGGGAGGGTGGGCTGGCCAGGAGGACACTGGTCTGGTCTTTGGGGAGTCTGTTTACCACTGAGCTGCAGGTTTTAGCTGCTTTGCAGCACGTCAAACACAACTGTGGTTGAAGAAAACAACTCCCTTTGGATTCTCCATTGGGAAAAGGGGGTTCAGGGTGTGTTTGGGGGGGGTCTCAGGTGTGATTTGCAACCAGGAGCTGTACTGCTCTTCTGAGTGCATGTGGCTGTTCTTGAAGTGATCACAGATTCACAGAGCTGTAGGGGTGGGAAGGGACCTCCAGAGCCCATGGGGTCCAACCCCCTGCCAAAGCAGGGTCCCTGGGACAGGTCACACAGGTCGGTGTCCAGACGGGGCTGGAATCTCTCCAGAGAAGGAGACTCCACACCCCCTGGGCAGCCTGTCCCAGGGCTCCCTCACCCTCACTGGGAAGAAGTTCTTCCCCACATCGGGGGGGAACTCCCTGTGCTCCAACTTGAGGCCATCACCCCTTGTCCTGTCCCCACAGACACTGAGAAGAGGCTGCCCATGTCCCCTGTGTCCCACCCTTCAGCTATTGATAACCAGATATTGACTCCACACCCCCTGGGCAGCCTGTCCCAGGGCTCCCTCACCCTCACTGGGGAAAAGTTCTTCCACATGTTGGTGTGGAACTCCCTGTGCTCCAACTTGCAGCCACCACCCCTTGTGCTGTCTCCAGTGATGGTTGAAGAGTTGTGCAAAGCCCTTTCCTGGCAAGTGTTGGCTTGTGTGGTGGTTGCAGGAGGAGAGAGCTGCTCTCCCAGTCTCACTTCTTGGACAGTACAAGAAAGATGTGGGGCTGTTGGAGAGGGGTCAGAGGAGCCACGGAGATGCTCAGAGGGCTGGAGCAGCTCCCCTATGGAGAGAGGCTGAGGGAGCTGGGCTGGGTCAGCCTGGAGAAGAGAAGGCTGTGGGGGGACCTCATTGCAGCCTCCCAGTCCCTGGAGGGAGCAGAGGAACAGGAGGGGAATCAGCTTGTTCAAGGGGAGATAATGGCAGGACAAGGGGGATGGAGTGAAGCTGAAGGAGGGAAGGTTTAGATTAGATATTAGGGGGAAGTTCTTTGCAGAGAGAGTGGTGAGGGGCTGGAACAGGCTGCCCAGAGAGGGGGTGGGTGCCCCATCCCTGGGGGTGTTCAAGGCCAGGTTGGCTGGGGCCCTGGGCAACCTTGTGTAGCTCCAGGCCTGGAGGTTGGTGGCCCTGCCTGTGGCAGGGGGTTGGAGCTCTGTGATCCTTGGGGTCCCTCCCAACCCAGCCCAGCCTGGGACTCTCTGGTTCTATAACAGCAGATGCAAGTGGCAAAACGACCTCGGAAATCCTCCAGTGACCTGGACCAGGGGAGTCCCTCCCTGACAGAAGAGGAGAACTCAGAAACATCTTCTGAGTCAGAAAAAAACAGTGACCAGGTGAGAGGCTTTGGGGATAGGCTTGTGTGGAAGCTGGCAGGGTGGTGGGTGACAGGCTGTAGGGTTGCTGTCTGGGGATGCAGTGGCTTGAAAAGACCTGACCAGCTTCTGAAAGTGAGGAATGTTCCCTGTTTCTTCCTATCTCTGTGTTCCTCCAGGACTTCACTCCTGAGAAGAAGCCAGTGGCCAGGGCTCCCCGGAGGATGCCAGCAGTGGGGAGGAAGAAGAAGGTAAAAGACTCTTCATCCACAGTGCAGCAGGAGGAGGCTGGAAAGGAGTCTGGGGTGTGTGGGGGGGCAGCAGGGCTTGGCTGTGAGCTGGGGGGTAGATTGGGTGCTAGGAGGGACCTCGCTGATGCCCCATGCTGCTGTATTTTGGGGTCCCTGTCCCACCCTGCTCTGTGCCTGCAGAAGGTGGAGTCCGGCTCCGACTCGGACTCCAAAGTGGATTCGGATTCAGAAATGGGAAACGCAACTGTGGACATGACCAAGTCAGAGTCCAACTCTGATTCGGACTCAGATGTGTCTGTGAAGAAACCTCCACGGGGCAGGAAGCCAGGTAACACCCAGGAAGCTGCTCCAGCCACTCCTGGCTTCCTCAGGGGACTGGAGAGCGGTGTGAGATTGAGGGGGGGGTTCCTGAGGCTTGGGGGTCTCCTTCTGCTGTAGACACCTGCCAATTCCCACCTGAAGAGCTCTCTCTGCCCCCCCCCCTCCTCTCCCCTCAATTTGGGGCTGTTTTAACAGAGGGACACCCAGTGCTCCTGCTGAATATCTCCCCATTGTCTTGCAGCTGAGAAACCCCCTCCCAAGCCACGTGGCAGGAAACCGAAGCCTGAGCGTGTCCCAACCAGCTCCAGCAGCGACAGGTGGGATCAGCTGGGACACTGACACCCTCAGGGCTGGGTTTGGAGGGTCACCCTCACCCTCTCCCCTCTATGCAAGGGGTCTAAGAGTGCTCTGTCCTTCCCAGTGACAGTGACAGCGACGTGGACCGCATCAGCGAGTGGAAGAGGCGGGATGAGGAACGACGGAGGGAGCTGGAGGAGAAGAGGAAGAGGGAGCAGGAGGAAGAGATCCGTCGGCTCAGGGAGCAGGAGAAGGAGGAAAAAGAGAAGAGGAAGGAGAAGGTGGAGAAGGGAGAGGAGATGCACTCGGACTCAGACAGCAGTGCAGAGGATGAAGTGGCCAAAAAGGGCCGCAAAGGTCGGGCCAAGGCCCCATCCTCCTCAGACTCTGAACTGGAGCTGGAGAAAGAGGTGAGGATGGAGCTGGGGGACAAACAGGTGGCCCCATCCCCCTCATGTCAGGTCAGCAGGGACCTCAGGAGTAGTAGGGAGCTTCTGTCTTGGTCTTGTGGTGTGACCCACAGAGCACCGGGAAGGGTTCTGTTCATAGGGGTATCCATGCTTTGTATATGGGAGCTCTTCCCCTGGCCCCTGGGATGCCCCATCCAGCATCTCAGGGATGCTCTCCCTCCCACCACGGTCATCAGATTTGCTCCTGCCCTCTCCAGAGCCTGGAGGAGCATTGGCTGGATTCAGTGGAAGCCAGGAGCCACAGAGGGCTCCTGGGAGTCATGATCAGAGCTCACTCACCCTGTTACCCTGGCCAGTTCTTCCCTGGGGGGTGGGAGCCTGGAAAAAGCAGCATGAAGATCTTGAGGCCTCCAGGGTCTCCCAGTTGGGTTCTGCAGGCTGGGTGGGCCACTGGAAGCACTGGGATATTTCCTTTTGGAGCAGCACGTGGCTGTGCTGCACCCCCAGCCTGTGTTAGCCCCCTGCAAGGGGTGCCCCTGCACCCAAAGCCACTGGGCAGCAGCAGGGTGATGGGTGCTGGAGGCCGTGGTGCTTGTCTCCCTCCTGCAGCAGGGGGGGCTCTGCTGCTCTCCCTGCATTGTTCTCTCCTCCAAGGTAAAGAAGCCAGTGAAGAAGCAGCAGCCCTCAGAGTTGTCAAGGAAACCGAATCAGAAGGAGAAGAAGGGCCGAGCAGAGGAGAAGCCAAGGAACAAGTCAGCATCTCCCCTCCCCACCACTGTGCTGCTTCCCCTGGGGCTGCTCCTCCACTGCTGCCCAGCCCCTCACTGCCTGACACCCTGGGGTGGGGATGGGGCTCCCTGTAGAGCTGCCCTGGGGCCATGGAGGGGCTGGGTTCTCCCCTCCTGCCTCCTGGAGTTGAAGAGGCTGAAGGAACTGTTGGGGGACACCAGGTCCCCAGAAAACACCCTTCCCTGGTGTTTTCTGTCTTGAAGGGGAAGATCCCTGGGGTGTTGCTGTGGGGCTGCCATCCTGGGAAGCTGGGGTTTGGGGGGGAGCTGCTGTCTTGGGGTTTCCCACCTGCCTGTGAGCTGGGGGATGCGTGTGTGGAGCGTGGCAGGGCCTGGGGGATGCACCAACCTGTGCCATCCCCCCTTTCTTAGCCCAGCAGCAAGCAGGGGCTTTTCCCTGAAGGATTTTAACCTCTTCCTTCTCTTCCCACAGACCTTTGAAAGTGGAACGAGGCCGGAAGAAATCTGACACGATCCCTGACAGGAGGATGGAGAAGAAAAAGGGTGAGTGAGCCTTTGCTTGCCCTCACAGAGGGGAGGAGAGGGAGACAAGGGATCCAGGGTTGGTTCTCCCATCCCAAGGAAGGAATCTTTCCCACAGGGCCCTTCCCAGCACTACTGTGGTCCCAGCATCATGCTGGGAAGCATTTACAGGGTGTGCAGAGACACACACATCCCTCTGTACATCCCATCCCAGCCTCTTCAGAGAGGCTTCAGGGCTGTGTTGGGGATGCAGGAGGAAACTGTCCCCTTGCTGAGGGAGAAGTCCTGAACCCTGGGCAGTGCTGTGTTCTCCTCCAGTGCCCTGAGGTCTTGATCTGTGTCTCTTGCTGCCCCAGAGCCCACAGTGGAAGAGAAGCTTCAGAAACTTCACAGTGAGATCAAGTTTGCCCTGAAAGTGGATAACCCGGTGAGTGTCAGAGAGCGATGGCCTGGCCTCTGAGATCCCCACTCCTCGTGTCCTTGCTCACCTTTGTGAGCCTTTCCCTGAGGGTGCTCAGCCTGGCCCAGCCTCCTCTGGCCTTTCCAGATGCTGGGGGGCTGTGCTGTGTGAGCAGCTTCTCATCCTGGTGCCACCCTTGCAGGACATCAAGCGGTGTCTGAACGCGCTGGAGGAGCTGGGCACGCTCCAGGTCACCTCTCACATCCTCCAGAAGCACACTGACGTGGTGGCTACGCTGAAGAAGGTAGGACAGAGCACCAAACCCCTGCCTGGAGGGAGCCAACCAGCCTGCTTGGGCCACCCCACCTTCTGAGGGCATCTTTGAGCTCCCTCCTCCCTCTTCCTCACGCAGATCCGTCGCTATAAAGCCAACAAGGAGGTGATGGAGAAGGCTGCTGAAGTCTACACCCGCTTGAAGTCACGTGTCCTGGGACCAAAGATGGAGGGGATCCAGAAAGCCAACAAAGCTGGGCTTGAGAAGGACAAGGGTGAGGTGGAGAAGGGCCAGGAGAAGCCAGAGCCACGCAATGAGAAGGGGGAAGAGGAGACGAACGCTGGTAACGCCACCTGCACCTCTCAGGGTGGTTCCCTGCTCTGTCTGGGCACGTAGAGATCCCAGGGCCTGTTTTGGGGCACATCCCATCCCCCTGGGGACATGAATGGGGGGGTGGCTCTTGGCCTCAGTGGTGGAGGGGAACAGCAGCCACGTGTGGCACCTCCAGGCCTTTGTTTGCTGAGCAGCAGGAACTGAAGAGCTGGCGGCAGTGGGAGCAGAGGGCAAACCTCAACGCCCACACCCTGGCTTTGGGTGCCTCTGGGCTGAATTTTGGGCCAGGATGATTCCTCACTGCCAGCTTGAGCGCTGGTCTGAGGCACCGGGGAGACAGAGGAATGTGGAGACGCCCTCAGACACTGGCTCAAGCTCTTGCACAGGCAGCTGGTGACTGGGATCTTCCACTGTTGCAGCCTGTTCCCTGCCTGGGGATGTCCTGGTGATGCTGCCAGAGCCTTCCCGGAGGAGCTGATGGGGAAAGGCCACTCTTGGCTTGGGGATGGAGTCTTTGAGGCCCTGCATGTAACTGCAGGGGTCAGACCAAAACTGGGGGCTCCTCTATCATCCCCTTGCCTGGGTGGGGACAACCTGAGCCTTGTTTTACCCAGCACCTTGTGGGTTGGGGTGGATGAGGTCACCACAGGGACCTGAGCATCTCAACCTCTCTCTCTTCCCTTTAGATTTGTCTGGTCCTGTGAATGGTGAATCCCTGTCCCAAAAATCAGAGGGTGCAGAGGAGAAGGACAAAAGCCAAGGATCAGGAGCTGGAGAAGCAGAGACATCTGCTGAGGAGACCCACAACAAGTGAGCACGTGAGGGGCAGGGGTAGGGTGGGGTGGGAGCTTCCCTGGCCATGATGTGCAGCAAGCTGGGTGTTTCAGGGGGTTTTGGGGGTCATATTGGGTTTTCCCAGCTTTGGGATGCAGGAGAGGGGCTGAGGAAGGCAAATATGGGCTGGGGAGACCCTCACTGAGCTCCTCTGCTCTCCCCCAGCAGCGTGCAGGACTATCCCAAGGTGGAACGAGCCGGGCCGGAGCGGGCTCGTGGGGAGTCGGAGGCTGTGGATGATGTGGAAGAGAGCTGAGGAAGCAGCTCCCAGCCAGAGGAGGAGGAGGAGGAGGCAGCAGCAGAGGGGCTACAAAGGGGAGACCGACCTCTGCCTTGTCCCCTGCTTGAGTTACTTCACTAAGTCACACACAGTAGCTGATGTCCTTGGTCTTGTCCTGTGCCCCCGGCACAGGGAGGGGGGACACACTGTGCTGGTTGTCTGTATTTGTTCCCCTCTTGTTTTGGTTTGTTTTGACCTTCTTTGGGGGGTTTGTTTTTGTTCTGTTGTTTCGTTTTGAGTTTTTCTCCCCCTCCCCCCTGGGTTCCTGTGGTCTCCACCCCCATCAAACCAATATAAAGGTGGTTTTGGGTTTTTTTTTTAATGAAAATCCAGGAGCTGTAGTGTCTGTTTCTTGAGGCATCACTGACTGTGACAAGGGGAAGGCAGGAGCAGCTCCCTGCCTGGGGGTGGGGACTGGAAAACACCCTTCCAATCCCCTCCTCCCCTTTCCCTCTGGCCCTGGCCCACCCTCTAAGCCAGGACCAAGCACCCATGGGTGTCCCCATCCCAGCCAGGGCAGTGGGACAACTGCCTGGAGCTGCTTTCTGCTTGACTTTTGGGCCCTGCCTTGGATGGGGGGAGCTTCTCTGAGCCCCCCTTCCCCACCCTCATCTTCTCTCTGGCCAGAACCAGCTGCTGCAGCCAGGTCCCTCTGCTCCAGGGGAGGCAGCAGGGGTTGGGCCACCAGCTTTTTTGGGTTAAAAACCAGAGTTTAAAAAAAAATCCTGTATTCTCTTCTCCTCTCCTCTCTGGGCCAGGGAGGGACTGAAGCGTGGCAGCATCCTGCCTTGTGCTGGGCAGCATCTTTTGTCAGTCTGTCTGTCTGTCTGCTCTTTTGCAAAAATCAGAAGCTTTTTGTACATGTAAAATAAAGACCTTCCCAGCTCAACCAGACGCTGCCTCCTCGAGTCCTGTTTGTGCTGGGGCCGAGGGAGGATTCCTGACCCTGCTCTGAGGCTGCTGGTGCTGTAACTCTGCCCTGGGGAGAGTGTTGGTGCTTTTTTGGGTTCCTTTCCAGGGCTGATTTCATGCCCTCTCTGTAAACAAAACCCAAATAAACCCCCCACCCTCCCCAACACAAGCTCCCCGTGCTGCTTGCCCAACTGCTGCTGGGAGGGAGGGAGAGAAGGGGGCAGGAGGTGGGTTTTGGGGAGGCTCAGCTGCAGCCTCAGGCTGGGGAGATGGGGAGAGAGCTGGGATCAAGCAGGCCCCTGGCACTGGGGAAAGGGGATGGGGATACAGAGCTTGTAGGGCACCCCACTTGGGATCCACCCCTTGGGATCCTCCCCTTGGGCTGGTGCCTGTCCTGGCAGCATCACAGGGGTCCAGTGCCCCTTGAATGGCAACACCAGTGTGACCCTGTGGAAGACCAGGCTGGGCCTGAAGGGCAGCACCCCATAGCTGTGACCCACACTGGGGCAGCTGGGGAAGAGCTGAAGCCCTGGGGGAAAGGACTCAGGTTGGAGAAGTTTGTGGAGGACTCTGCCATGGGTGGGACCCCACGGTGCAGCAGGGGAAGGGGGTGAGGAATGACCCCCCCCCAGCTAAGGAGAACATCTCATGAGGAACTGACTGAAACCCCCATTCCCCACCCCCCCTGTGCCACAATGAGGGGAAGAAGGGAGCCAAATCCTGACTAAAGTGCAGTCTGCTGAGAAGGGAGGGGTGGGGGGGAAGGTGCCTTAAGATCTGGTCCCACTTCTCCTCACCAGACTCTGGTGTCACTGGGGTGCAGGGCAGGGCCATCAATTAGAGAGTTTCTGTCCTTTATTCCCTGTTGAGTCTGTTTTCCCCATGATGCTGCTTCTGGAATGAGCTCTCCCTGCCCTTATCTCCACCCCCTCAGGATCTATTTGCTCCCCTGGCCAGCCAAAAAGGGCACTGAGAGAGCAGCTTTGGTGGGTGCCCAACCTCCAGCCAGAGCCAAACCCTCATGAGGGGGGAGCACAGGCCATGGGGAGGCAGGGGTAGCTCCCCCATAGCCCCCCCCCATCACTCACCCACTCAGGAGTGGAAGGAGAGGGGTGGTCCTGGGAGGCTCACTCCCATCCAAGCCCCAGCCCCTGTGAGGTCACACAGCCACCATGGTCCCTTGACCCCCCAACCCCCAAAAACACCTCAGTCCAACACAAAACTAACGGCAGTTTATTGCTTCAGGAGCTGCCCCCCACCCTACATGACCCAAAGCTCGAAGGCACCAAGGACGAGGGGCCACAGGGGACCCAGCTGGGGCAGGATGTGACCCCTAGAAGGCACTTGGGGGGCTAACCAAGGCACTTTGCTGTGCAGGTGACAAGGGACAGAGCCACACAGGGGGCAGGCAGGAGGGACCCCCAGAGAGGCAGGCACTAAGGTTATGGCCAAGACAAGGCAGGCAGGGGTTAGTAGATACTCCTGGTGAGACTCCAGGGGGGGAACACCACCACCATCACCCCCTCCAAGGACGCTACTTCATCTCCATGTCCACCAGGGCCTGGCCCGAGGGGGTGAAGGGTCCCACCAGCCAGCTCAGGGGGGTGTTGTAGGCCACGTGCTCCACCAGTTCATCCATCAGCTGGCGAGCTTTGGTGGCCCGGGCCCGGGCTTGGGCCAGCACACTGCCTGTCACATCCTGGAGGGAGGCAGCAGAGGAGAGCGATGCCCGTAGCTCCTCCACGTTGTGCCGGACCTGCCCTGCCATGTCCTGGATGCTGGTGGGGAGGCCCTGGAGGCTGGACACCAAGGGCTGGCAGGAGCTCTGGAGCTGCTGAGTCAAGCCCTGCAGCAGGGCCAGCGTGCCCGACTCCACCGGCTGTAGGGAACAAGGGGGGGAATAAGGGAGGGGGACACACCAGGCAGCCCCAGGGCCCCTCAGCCCTTGTCCTTACCTCTGGTGGCACCAGATCCTTGCCACCACCTGGCTGCTTCTTGCTCCACTCCAACCACATCTGCTGCAGCTTCTCCTGCCCTCCCTGCAGCTTCTGGTCCATGCCTTGCTTGAGATGCTCCACCTGGGGCGAGAGGCAGAGCCTGGCGTGGGGAGAACTACCCACAACCCAAGAAGGGGGGGGGGGACACACACACACACACCACGTGGGGATGGGTTCCTACCAGGTCGAGGGTGCGCTGGAGCTGGGCCAGCAGGTCCTGGCTGCTGTGGCGGGCGCTCTGCAGCTTGCCCAGGGAGTGCTGGAGGGCTCGGTGCCGCAGCTTGCTCGAGAGGGAGCCCAGCCTCACGAAGTAGCTCTGCTGCTGCTTCTGCTGCTCGGTCTCAAAGCCCTCCACAGCCATGGCCAGCTTGGCTTGAGGGAGAGAAGCTGGCTGAGGTAGCACCAGCATCACCCTGGCTTTACCCACCCCTCTTTCCAAGGGGAACCACCCCAGCCCACGACCCAGCTCCCAGGGGGTTGTGCTCAGCTCCTTACCCAGCTCCTCATCCGTCATGGGCAGGTAATGGTCCACCAGTTCCTCCGACTTCTCCAGCACGGAGCCCATCCCGCTCACCACCATCTGGCCCACGGTTGAGCCCATGACTGTGCTGACACCGCTGCTCACCGCTGACTTGGTCAGCTCCACACTGCCCTGCACAGCTCCTTTGGTCATGTCCATCACGCCCGTCACCCGGCTGGTCACAGCATCCTTGGCTCCAGCCACAGTGCTGGTCAGGACATCCCTGGCCCCTGTCACCGTGGATGTCACCAGCTGCTTGGTGTCTGAGATGAGCTGGATAGGAGGAGAGGACAACCTGCTGTTAAGCAGCACCAAGGAGAACCTCAAACGTGGTTGTGTGTGTGTGTCCCTCTGTCCCTACCTTGTCTGGGGGCTGCTGCAGGATGGGCAGCTTCTCCTCCAGCTTCTCCAGCCCTTTGCAGGCGTATTCGTTGGCCGTGGAGACTGCAGACATGGGGAACAGATGGGTCTGAATGCCAAAGCTCTTCCCAGTTTTGGGAAGGGGGAGTGTCAAAATTCATGGGGTGTCACCCCCCACCCCCCCCCCCAAGCTTCTCCTCCAGCTTCACCAGCCTTTAGGGTGTGTATCTGTCAGCAACACGAACTAGAGGCAGACAACCCGCCTGTCCCCACCCTGCTGCCTTGCAGGGGGCAGTTTTTAGGTGCCCCAGACCCACAGGGGACGGGTTTTGGGTGCCCCAGACCCATGGGGGGACGGGTTTGGGGTGCCCCAGACCCATGGGGGGACGGGTTTGGGGTGCTCCAAAGCCACTGGGGGGGGATGGGTTTGGGGGCGCCCCCAGACCCACGGGGCAGGGACAGGGTTCGGGGGGGGATGGGGTTTGGGGGTGCCCCCAGACCCACAGGGGCAGGGGGGACGACGGGTTTTGGGTGCCCCCAGAACCACGGGGGCAGGGGGGACGACGGGTTTTGGGTGCCCCAGACCCACGGGGCGGGGAGGGGGGGACGGGTCTTGGGACGCCCCCAGACCCACGGGGGGATGGGTTCGGGGGGATGGGTTCGGGGGCGCCCCCAGACCCACGGGGGGATGGGTTCGGGGGGATGGGTTCGGGGGCGCCCCCAGACCCACGGGGGGGATGGGTTCGGGGGGGATGGGTTCGGGGGCGCCCCCAGACCCACGGGGGGGATGGGTTCGGGGGGATGGGTTCGGGGGCGCCCCCAGACCCACGGGGGCGATGGGTTCGGGGGGATGGGTTCGGGGGCGCCCCCAGACCCACGGGGGGGATGGGTTCGGGGGGGATGGGTTCGGGGGTGCCCCCAGACCCACGGGGGGGAGGGGTTCGGGGGGATGGGTTCGGGGGCGCCCCCAGACCCACGGGGGGGAGGGGTTTGGGGGGATGGGTTCGGGGGCGCCCCCAGACCCACGGGGGGGAGGGGTTTGGGGGGATGGGTTCGGGGGCGCCCCCAGACCCACGGGGGGGAGGGGTTTGGGGGGATGGGTTCGGGGGCGCCCCCAGACCCACGGGGGGGGATGGGTTCGGGGGCGCCCCCAGACCCACGGGGGGGATGGGTTCGGGGGGATGGGTTCGGGGGCGCCCCCAGACCCACGGGGGGGATGGGTTCGGGGGGATGGGTTCGGGGGGCGCCCCCAGACCCACGGGGGGGATGGGTTCGGGGGGATGGGTTCGGGGGCGCCCCCAGACCCACGGGGGGGATGGGTTCGGGGGGGATGGGTTCGGGGGCGCCCCCAGACCCACGGGGGGGATGGGTTCGGGGGGATGGGTTCGGGGGCGCCCCCAGACCCACGGGGGGGATGGGTTCGGGGGGATGGGTTCGGGGGCGCCCCCAGACCCACGGGGGGGATGGGTTCGGGGGGATGGGTTCGGGGGCGCCCCCAGACCCACGGGGGGGATGGGTTCGGGGGGATGGGTTCGGGGGCGCCCCCAGACCCACGGGGGGGATGGGTTCGGGGGGATGGGTTCGGGGGCGCCCCCAGACCCACGGGGGGGATGGGTTCGGGGGGATGGGTTCGGGGGCGCCCCCCAGACCCACGGGGGGATGGGTTCGGGGGGATGGGTTCGGGGGCGCCCCCAGACCCACGGGGGGGATGGGTTTGGGGGGGATGGGTTTGGGGGCGCCCCCAGACTCACGGGGGGGACGGGTTTGGGGGGATGGGTTTGGGGGCACCCCCAGACTCACAAGGACGGGGGGGACGGGTTTGGGGGCGCCCCCAGACCCACAAGGATGGGGGGGGGGACGGGTTTGGGGGTGCCCCCAGACCCACTGGGGGATGGGTTTTGGGTGCCCCAGACCCCCTCCTCCCCCAGCCCCACTCACTCTGCGGCTCCAGCTTGGTGAGGATGGGCTGAGCCCCACTGAGCGCTGCTGCTGTCAGGCTCTTCACCCCCTTCTCAGCAGCATCACAGACGGTCTGGATGTAGGGGTGGCTCTCCTTGGTGGAGGCGTAGGCCGTGGACACCATGTCATAGGCAGAGCTCACCAGGGGCAGGCTGGCCACCCGCGTCCCGATGCTCTGGAGGGGGGTGAGGGGGGTCAGGGTAAATCAGGGGGGTGACAGAGCCCCAAATCTCATGGGGTATGGGGAGGGAGGGGAGCACTGCGTGCCCTCAAGGATGCCCAAGGGTAGCACAAGAGCTCTGTTCCCAAGCAGGGACACCCCCCCTGGACACCCCAACCCCCCCGTGCCCTCACTGACCTGCTGCTCCTCTGCCTTGGGCTGCGCTGCCCCGGGCTCGCTGGTGGCCATGGTGAGTCTGGGGTCGGGGGGGGGGGGGACACAACAGGGAGAGAGAGACCGTGAGCAGACCCAGACCCCCCCCCAGCGCCCCCTCCCCTTCCCGGGGTGGGGAACCCCAGTTTATCCCCTCCCTAAAATGGGGCAGCCCCCCAGGATGGGGACCCCTAAAGACAGTGGGGGGTTCCCACCCCCGAGCCCGGCCCCACCGCTTGCAGACCCAGACCCCCCCCCCCAATGCCCCCTCCCCTTCCCGGGGTGGGGAACCCCAGTTTATCCCCTCCCTAAAATGGGGCAGCCCCCCAGGATGGGGACCCCTAAAGACAGTGGGGGGTTCCCACCCCCGAGCCCGGCCCCACCGCTTGCAGACCCACACCTCCCCCCCAGCGCCCCCTCCCTAAAATGGGGCAGCCCCCCAGGATGGGGACCCCTAAAGACAGTGGGGGGTTCCCACCCCCGAGCCCGGCCCCACCGCTTGCAGACCCAGACCCCCCCCCCCCCAATGCCCCCCTCCCCTTCCCGGGGTGGGGAACCCCAGTTTATCCCCTCCCTAAAATGGGGCAGCCCCCCAGGATGGGGACCCCTAAAGACAGTGGGGGGTTCCCACCCCCGAGCCCGGCCCCACCGCTTGCAGACCCACACCTCCCCCCCAGCGCCCCCTCCCTAAAATGGGGCAGCCCCCCAGGATGGGGACCCCTAAAGACAGTGGGGGGTTCCCACCCCCGAGCCCGGCCCCACCGCTTGCAGACCCAGACCCGCCCCCCCAATGCCCCCTCCCCTTCCCGGGGTGGGGAACCCCAGTTTACCCCCTCCCTAAAATGGGGCAGCCCCCCAGGATGGGGACCCCTAAAGACAGTGGGGGGGTTCCCACCCCCTCCCGCACCCCCTCCCCCGGCCTCACCGCTCGCAAACCGGATTCCAGACCCCCCGCTGCCGCCCCACCGGCCCTTATAGCCCCGGAGCCCGGCCCCGAGCGCATGTGACCGGGACCCGCCCTGCGGGGCCGGCCCGGGGCGGGCCGGGAGCTCCGTCCCACCGGCGGTGGGTCCCAGGCAGGGCCCGGGCTGCAGCGACCCCTCCCGGGACTGACACCGACACCCCCCCCAGCTCCCCCGGCACCGCTTTGCCCCCGGGAACGGGCCGCACCGGTCGCCCCAAGACCGGAGACGCTGAGACCGGAGCCCCGAGGGGCCGGATCTTCCGGGATGGGCTGCACCGACACCCCCTGCCCGCCTCCCCCACCGCCCCGGCACCGGATCTGCCCCCCGGGACCGGATGCACTGATACCCCCGGGAATGGATTCCCCGGGAATGGGATGCGCTGGGACCCCCAAACCGGGTTGTTCCCAGATCCGTGGCCCCCCCATTCCCTCCCCCCCGGGTCCGGGCTGCATCGTCCCCACCGACACCGACCCCCACCGGGACGGTTCAAGCACTGACACCCCCCACAGCCCCCTCCCCGGGACCGGATCTGCCCCCGGGACTGGATGCACTGATACCCCCGGGACCGGATCCCCCGGGACTGGATCCCCCGGGACCGGATCCCCCGGGAATGGGATGCGCTGGGACCCCCAGACCAGGTTGTTCCCAGATCCGCCCCCCTCATTCCCTCCCCCCCGGGACCAGGCTGCAAGGACCGGACCCCCCAAGTCGGGCTGCATCGTCCCCACCGACACCGACCCCCACCGGGACGGTTCAAGCACTGACACCCCCCACAGCCCCCTCCCCGGGACCGGATCTGCCCCCGGGACCGGATGCACTGATACCCCCGGGACTGGATCCCCCGGGAATGTGATGCACTGAGACCCCCAAACCGGGTTGTTCCCAGATCCGCCCCCACCCCATTTCACACCCCCTCCCCAGGACCAGAGTCCCCCCGGGACCGGGCCACACGGACTGGACCCCCCAAACCGGGCTGCATCATCCCCACCGACCCCAACCCCCACCCCCCCCACTGGGATGGTTCAGGCACTGACACCCCTCAGCGCCCCCCCCACCCTCAAACCTCCCCCTCCCCTCAGGGCTCCCCCAGCACTGGGGTCCCGCTGCTCTCCCTAACCTGGCCCAGTAGAAGCCGGACTGGTCCCAGTGGGTGCTGCTGACAGCAGGACAGCCAGCCCCAGAGCACCCAGTGCCACCCCCCACTGCACCCCCAGTGTCGGGGATACACCGGGCCCAGCCCCGCAGGGTGATAACCAGGGGGACGAAGTTCAGTGCCATGGGGCCACGGTTCACAGTCCAGCCACCCCGGCACCGTGCTGGCACCCTCCATCCCAGCACCCTGCCAGCACCCACCCCGCTCCCCCCATGGACAAACCCCACTCTGTGGGGTCACCCCGCACCCCCCAGCTCCCCTCCCGAGCCCAACACGGGGCGGTGGCTACAGACAGTGAGTCACTTTGAGGCCTAAAAAGTTCTTTTCTTCCCTTTAAAGCTGCTCAGACACCAAATCCCAACGGTACCAGGGTGGGGGGGGACACAGGGGGGACCCCCAGACCCCCAAGGGATGCCACACACTGCATCCCCTGCACCCCGCTGTCCCCTCCATCCCCAAATGTGTCCCCAAGCTGCAGCATCAGGGGTCCCACACCAGGCCCTGCTGTCCATTCCATCAGGAATGGGGTTCACTGCTGCAAGCAGGTGGGTGCTCCCCTTCCCCTGGGTGCTCCCCTTCCCCTGGGTGCTCCCCCTCACCTGGGTAGCCCCCCCCCCTCACCCCAGTTTGCTGCTGCAGGCGGGTGGCTGGGTGCTCCCCCCCTCCCCTTGGGTGGCTCAGTGCTGGCTGCAGAGCCGCGACGGAGCCGGCAGCGGGTGCGAGTCCCCCACCGTGACACAACCTTCCCACTTGGCCATCATCTCCATGGGACCATCCTCTGGATACTCCACCAGGGCAGGGGCGAAGGGTCCCACAAGCCAGGGCAGAGCCGTGTGCTGCCCCACGTACTCCAGCAGCTCGTCGATGCTCGATTGCGCCCGCGTCACCGTCTCCCGGCTCTGCTCCAGCACCAAAGCAGGCAGGTCATGGAAGGAGCGGGCACTGGAGAAGGAAGCCTGCACCCCCTCCACGCTCTGCTGGACCTGACCCGCTGTCTCCTGCACGCTGCTGGGCAAAGCCAGGGTGCCAGCAGCCAGGCGGGCGCAGGCGGCGTGGAGCTGGCGCAGGAACCCCTGCAGCATGGCCAACGTCCGTGTCTCCACCTGCAAAAGGGGCTGGGGGTGGGATGCTTGCCCATGTCCTGGTGTCCTCCGTGGGCATGGCCCCCCCCCCTGTGAGCCCCCCACCCACCCTGTACCTCGCTGTCCTCCATGGGCATGGCATCCTGCTGGCTCCACTCCTGCCACATGCGGTGGAGGTGCTGCCGGGTGCTGTGCAGGGACACATCCATGCCCTGCCACCCCTGCTCCGTCTGGGGGGAAGGGAGAGCATCCTGGGAGTGGGATTGGAATCAGGGGAAGGGATAGCACCCTGGGTGTGGGATTGGGATTGGGGGAAGGGATAGCACCCTGGGAGTGGGACTGGGGGAAGGGATAGCACCCTGGGTGTGGGATTGGGATCAGGGGAAGGGATAGCACGCTGGGTGTGGGATTGGGATTGGGGGAAGGGATAGCACCCTGGGCGTGGGATTGGGATCAGGGGAAGGGATAGCACCCTGGGTGTGGGATTGGGATCAGGGGAAGGGATAGCACCCTGGGAGTGGGATTGGGATCAGGGGAAGGGATAGCACCCTGGGAGTGGGAGTGGGATCAGGGGAAGGGATAGCACCCTGGGAGTGGGATTGGGATCAGGGGAAGGGATAGCACCCTGGGAGTGGGGTTGAGATTGAGGGAAGGGATAGCACCCTGGGAGTGGGATTGTGATCGGGGGAAGGGATAGCACCCTGGGAGTGGGATTGGGAGCATACCATGGTGGGGAGCCCCAGATCCCCCAGGGGACAGGCAGCCCTGTCCATGCACTGCACCCCCCCACGCCACCATCCCCTCCCTCCCCAAACATGTCCCCCAGCTGCAGCATCAGGGCTCCCACTCCAGACCCTGGCACCCACAGTGACTTTATCCCCATCAGGAATGGGGTTCCCTGCTGCAGGCAGGCGGGTGGGTGGGTGGGTGTTCCCTCTCCCTTGGGTGCCACCAGCCTGGCACAAACCCCCAGCACGGTGCCCCCCACATCCTTACCAGCTGGAAGATGCGGTGGAGCTGAGCCAGGAGGTGCTGGGTGCTGTGCCGTGCCCGCTGCAGCTCACCCAGCCAGCACCCCAGGGCTTGGTGCCACAGCCGGCCCGACAGGGCACCCACACGGACCAAGGAGCTCTGCCACCGCCGCCGCGGCTCCGGTGACGTCACCCGCGACACCCGCCGCTGCAGGGCCAAGGGGGTGAGAACAGCCTGGTCCCCAAGCAGGGAATCCCACTGCTGATGTTGGGATGAGATTCCAGCCCCCTCCACCACCTCTCACCCCAGCTCCCATCATGGGGACACCAGGGGAGGATGTGTGGCTGCAGGATGCTCGGCCATCACATCGTGTGGAGGTGTCACCAAAATGCCAGGTGGCCTCTCCGGTCACCTCTGCTGTGACACAAAGGGCAGCTCTGCCTGCTGACACCCTGTGCTGAGCTATAAATACCCAGGGTGGGTGGCACGGGGCTATATTTGCCTTCTGCTTTCCAGGTGAGAGGTCACCCACCGCTGGGCCACATTCCCTGCGGGGTGGGGACTGTCATAGAATCACAGACTGGTCTGAGTTGGGAGGGACCCCAAGGATCACACAGCTCCAACCCCCTGCCACAAGCAGGGCCACCAACCTCCAGGCCTGGATCTACACAGAGCTCTGGGTGCAAGTGACCCCGGGGTGGCATTGGGGTGGGTGTCCCATGGGGGGTCTTGGCACCGTTAAACGTAGGGGACAGCTCCCAGCGTGGCCCAGTTGGCACTCACCCAGCTCCTCATCTGTCCTGGGTAAATATCTCTCCACCAGCTCCTCTGACTTCTCCAACACGGTGTCCACCCCCGTGGCCAGCAGCCAGCCCACGCCGGAGCCCACCACAGCACCCACACCGGTGCTGAGCGCCGAGCGTGTCCTCTCCACGCCACCCTGCACCGCGCTGCGGGCCAGGCCCACTGCACCGCTCACCGTGGATGACACCAGCTCCCTGGTCCCTGCCACCACCTGGGAGGGGACAGCAGAGGAACACCTTGTCCCAGAGCTGGATGCCACCCTCCCTACATGTCCACAGTGCTGGTCAGGACATCCCTGGCTCTTGTCACCGTGGATGTCACCAGCTGCTTGGTGGCTGAGATGAGCTGGATGAAAGGGGGGTGGACAACCTGCTGTTGAGCAGCACCAAGGAGAACCTCAAACGTGGTTGTGTGTGTGTGTCCCTCTGTCCCTACCTTGTCTGGGGGCTGCTGCAGGATGGGCAGCTTCTCCTCCAGCTTCTCCAGCCCTTTGCAGGCGTATTCGTTGGCCGTGGAGACTGCAGACATGGGGAACAGATGGGTCTGAATGCCAAAGCTCTGTGTGTGGGGGGCCACTTTTGGGGAGGGCAGCACCCCAAAACCACAGGGTGCTGGGTGCCTGCACCCCCAGCCCCACTCACTTTGTGGCTCCAGCTTGGTGAGGATGGGCTGAGCCCCACGGAGCGCTGCTGCTGTCAGGCTCTTCACCCCCTTCTCAGCAGCGTCACAGACGGTCTGGATGGAGGGGTGGCTCTCCTTGGTGGAGGTGTAGGCCGTGCAGAGGGTGCTGCAGGTGCAGCTCACCAGGGGCAGGCTGCTCACCCGGCTCACCACGCTCTGCTGGGGGGGGGGACACAGTGGTGAGGGGGTCCCCGGTGATACCCACAGCACCCCCACCCCTCCTTGTACCCCCACTCCTCCTTGCACCCCTATCCCCCCTTGCACCCCCACTCCTCCTTGCACCCCTATCCCCCCTTGCACCCCCACTCCTCCTTGCACCCCCATCCCCCCTTGCACCCCCACCCCTCCTTGCACCCCATCCCTCCTTGCACCCCCACCCCTCCTTGCACCCCCACCCCTCCCTGCACCCCCATCCCTCCTTGCACCCCCACCCCTCCTTGCACCCCCACCCCTCCCTGCACCCCCACCCCTCCTTGCACCCCCACCCCTCCTTGCACCCCCACCCCTCCCTGCACCCCCATCCCTCCTTGCACCCCTACCCCTCCTTGCACCCCCACCCCTCCTTGCACCCCCATCCCTCCTTGCACCCCCACCCCTCCTTGCACCCCCATCCCTCCCTGCACCCCCATCCCCCCTTGCACCCCCACCCCTCCTTGCACCCCATCCCTCCTTGCACCCCCACCCCTCCCTGCACCCCCATCCCTCCTTGCACCCCCACCCCTCCCTGCAACCCCATCCCCCCTTGCACCCCCACCCCTCCTTGCACCCCCATCCCTCCCTGCACCCCCACCCCTCCTTGCACCCCTATCCCCCCTTCCACCCTCATCCCTCCTTGCACCCCCACCCCTCCTTGCACCCCCATCCCTCCCTGCACCCCCATCCCCCCTTGCACCCCCACCCCTCCTTGCACCCCATCCCTCCTTGCACCCCCACCCCTCCTTGCACCCCCACCCCTCCCTGCACCCCCATCCCCCCTTGCACCCCCACCCCTCCTTGCACCCCCACCCCTCCCTGCACCCCCATCCCTCCTTGCACCCCCACCCCTCCTTGCACCCCCACCCCTCCCTGCACCCCCATCCCTCCTTGCACCCCTACCCCTCCTTGCACCCCCACCCCTCCTTGCACCCCCATCCCTCCTTGCACCCCCACCCCTCCTTGCACCCCCATCCCTCCCTGCACCCCCATCCCCCCTTGCACCCCCACCCCTCCTTGCACCCCATCCCTCCTTGCACCCCCACCCCTCCTTGCACCCCCACCCCTCCCTGCACCCCCATCCCTCCTTGCACCCCCACCCCTCCTTGCACCCCCACCCCTCCCTGCAACCCCATCCCCCCCTTGCACCCCCACCCCTCCTTGCACCCCCATCCCTCCCTGCACCCCCACCCCTCCTTGCACCCCTATCCCCCCTTCCACCCTCATCCCTCCTTGCACCCCCACCCCTCCTTGCACCCCCATCCCTCCCTGCACCCCCATCCCCCCTTGCACCCCCACCCCTCCTTGCACCCCATCCCTCCTTGCACCCCCACCCCTCCTTGCACCCCCACCCCTCCCTGCACCCCCATCCCTCCTTGCACCCCTACCCCTCCTTGCACCCCCACCCCTCCTTGCACCCCCATCCCTCCTTGCACCCCCACCCCTCCTTGCACCCCCATCCCTCCCTGCACCCCCATCCCCCCTTGCACCCCCACCCCTCCTTGCACCCCATCCCTCCTTGCACCCCCACCCCTCCTTGCACCCCCACCCCTCCCTGCACCCCCATCCCTCCTTGCACCCCCACCCCTCCTTGCACCCCCACCCCTCCCTGCAACCCCATCCCCCCTTGCACCCCCACCCCTCCTTGCACCCCCATCCCTCCCTGCACCCCCACCCCTCCTTGCACCCCTATCCCCCCCTTCCACCCTCATCCCTCCTTGCACCCCCACCCCTCCTTGCACCCCCATCCCTCCCTGCACCCCCATCCCCCCTTGCACCCCCACCCCTCCTTGCACCCCATCCCTCCTTGCACCCCCACCCCTCCTTGCACCCCCACCCCTCCCTGCACCCCCACCCCTCCTTGCACCCCCATCCCTCCCTGCACCCCCATCCCCCCTTGCACCCCCACCCCTCCTTGCACCCCCACCCCTCCTTGCACCCCCACCCCTCCCTGCACCCCCATCCCTCCTTGCACCCCCACCCCTCCTTGCACCCCCACCTTCAGCTCCTGCCCATCCTCTGCTGCTGTGTTTCCAGCTGACATGGCTGCTGCAGCTGCAGTGGGATGAGAAAGCTCATAGGGTGCCATGGGGACCACCTTGGGTGGCCAAGCACCATGGCCACCCCACCCTGTGCTGAGAAAGCAGCACGTGGTGGGGCTGAGTCCCCCATCGTGCCCCACCGTAGCCCCCCACCCCTCTGAGGGCTGAGACCCGTCAACTCATGACACGAGTGGGAGGCAGCTGGCAGCCTCCCCCTGGCTCCAGGGGGTGTCTTTAGGGTCTGGAATGAGTTTGGGGACAGGGCTGACCTGTTGCCCCGCTTGGATGTAGTGGGGTTGGGTCCCCCCACCCCCTCTTGTCCCCCCCCCTCCCCGTTTGGGGCCGGGCAGGGTGACTCACGGGAAGCCGGGCGGGATTCGCCTTTCGCAAGGCCGGGGCAGGACGTGCGGCCGGTCACCGTCACCGCGGCCGGGACAGCCCCAGGACCCAGCGCAGCCCTCCCACCCCCCGCACCATCTCTGCCCCTGGGGGTCTCCTGCCGCCCCGCAGCTGCCCCCGGGTTCCCGCCTGGGCAGGTCCCCTTGGGTCCCTGGGGGTCTCCCTTGGGTCTCTGGGGGTCTCCCTTAGGTCCCTGGGGGTCTCCCTTCGGTCCCTGGGGGTCTCCCTTGGGTTCCTAGGGGGGGAACAGGTCCCCTTGGGTCCCTGGGGGTCTCCCTTGGGTCTCTGGGGGTCTCCCTTGGGACCCTGGGGCGGCGGGTCCCTGGGGTCTCCCTTCGGTCTCTGGGGGTCTCCCTTGGGTTCCTAGGGGGGGACAGGTCCCCTTGGGTCCCTGGGGGTCTCCCTTGGGTTCCTAGGGGGGGACAGGTCCCCTTGGGTCCCTGGGGGTCTCCCTTGGGTTCCTAGGGGGGGACAGGTCCCCTTGGGTCCCTGGGGGTCTCCCTTGGGTTCCTAGGGGGGGACAGGTCCCCTTGGGTCCCTGGGGGTCTCCCTTGGGTCCCTGGGGGGGCGGGTCCCTGGGGGTCTCCCTTGGGTCTCTGGGGGTCTCCCTTGGGTTCCTAGGGGGGGACAGGTCTCCTTTGGTCCTTGGGGGTCTCCCTTGGGTCCCTGGGGGTCTCCCTTGGGACCCTGGGGCGGCGGGTCCCTGGGGGTCTCCCTTGGGTTCCTAGGGGGGGACAGGTCTCCTTCGGTCCTTGGGGGTCTCCCTTGAG
The DNA here is from genome assembly GCA_020800305.1 of Porphyrio hochstetteri. Classification (NCBI taxonomy): domain Eukaryota; kingdom Metazoa; phylum Chordata; class Aves; order Gruiformes; family Rallidae; genus Porphyrio; species Porphyrio hochstetteri. The sequence goes on from CM036931.1 coordinate 3,986,620, forward strand.
TGTGAGGGGTCAGATCCCCTTGGGTCCTTGAGGGTCTCCTTTGGGGGAGCGGGTCCCCGGGGGTCTCCCTTAGGTCCCTGGGGGTCAGGTCCCCAGGGGGTGTGAGGGGTCAGATCCCCTTCGGTCCCTGAGGGTCTCCCTTCGGTCCCTGAGGGTCTCCCTTGGGTCCTTGGGGATCTCCCTTGGGTCCCTGGGGGTCTCCCTTCGGTCCCTGGGGGTCTCCCTTGGGTCCCTGGGGGTCTCCCTTCGGTCCCTGGGTGGGGGGACAGGTCTCCTTGGGTCCCTCCTTTGGGTCCGTGGGGGGCAGGACCCCGGGGGGCGTGTGGGGGGGGGGGCAGGTCCCCTCTGGGTCCCTGGGGCGCTCCGGACCACCCTTCAGGGAGAGGCGGAAGGGCGAGGGGGGGGACAGGCAGGGGACCCCCAGCCCCTTTCCCGGCGCCCCCCGACTCCCAGCGGGTCCGGTCCCTGTCCCCCCCCCACAGCCCCCCACGGGCCGGAGCCGGGGACCCCCCGCCCCCCCCCCCCAGGCCCGAATTCCACCCTCCGGCCGCCGCCAAGTCCCGCGGCCGGTACTCACGGGGGGGAGGGGGCGGCGTGTCGCGACCCCCCGGTCCCGATCGCGATCTCCAGTCGCGGGCCCCGCCCAGCGCCGGATTCCTAGTTGGCGGCGGGAGCCAATCAGCGAAGGGGAGGGCGGCGCAGCCACCAATTAGGAGGGAGGGGCGGGCCGAAGGGGGCGGGATCTGGGGCTCCCACGTGGGGCGGCGGGACGCGGGGACCGGTCGTGCCCCGGGGGAGCGGCGGGGACACCCCGTCCCGGCAGGGCGGGCAGCGGCCCCCAGACCCCCCCCACGACAAGTGTCCCCGGCTCGGGTGTCCCTTGGCCACGTGTCCCCAGCACAAAGGACCCCCGGGCAGGGACACCCCCCCCCCCGGGAGGTGGCCCCGGACGTGGGGTGCCCCTGCGGAGCGTCCCCAAGCCCCGTGTCCCCAAGCCCCGTGTCCCCTCGACATGTGGCTCCCTCCCAAGCATCGCCATGGCCCGTGTCCCCTCGACATGTGGCCCCCACCCAAGCATCGCCATGCCCAGTGTCCCCACCCCAGGGTGACCCCCACCCCAGGTGTCCCCCCTGCCAAACATCCCCCCTGTCCCCTCAACATGTGTCCCCATAAAGGTGTCCCCTTGCCAAGCATCTCCATGCCCCGTGTCCCCTCGACATGTGGCCCCCTCCCAAGCATCCCCATGCCCAGTGTCCCCACCGCCGTGTCCCCAGCCAAGCAGAACCCCCCAGGCCTCCCCCAGCCCCTGTGGGTGCTCAGGCCATCACACGTAGTGTGGTGACACTGAAGGGTGGGAGGGGGCTGCGGGCTGTCCCTGGGGTGGCCCTGGAGGGGAGTGGGCGTGGGGAGGGGACACTGCGGGTACGGGGGACACGGTGCCTGTCACTGCCTCATCCCCGGGGGCTTCACATGCAGGATGTGTGTGGTGGCACCAAGTGACCATGTTTAATGTGCTCTGGGGGGGTGGGGACAGGGATACATGATGGGCAGGATGGCATCAGGGATGTAGGGCAGCCTGGGCTGTGGGAAGGGGCTGGGGGCCACTGGGATGGGCATTATGGGATGGGCATCATGGGATGGGCACGGGAAACAGGGCTGCACCCCCTGCTCTCCCTGCCTCAGTTTCCCCAAGAGACTTCATCTCAGCTGGGCATGGAGCAGCAGGGAGGGAGGTGCCAGGCACTGGGAGAGGGGGTGCTTAGGGGTCTTGTGGCTGCTGCCTGTCCCCCTTGGGCTCGCAGCCCGTGTCCCCAGCCTGGCTCACAGAGGCCACCTCCCGTCCCCGGTAGCGCTCAGGGCTGGCACAGAGGGTGTCACGGGTGGCAGCGAGCTGCGGGGCCGCCCTCCGCAGCAGCTCCAGCAGTGGGCACTCACATCCCCAGGGATTGCCCGCCATGTCCAGGTCCAAGGCAGAGCCGGGGGTGCGGGGGGGCAGCTCCAGCACCCGCAGCCGGTTACGCGCCAGGTCGAGGACGCGGAGATTTCGGAGAGGGGTGAAGATGCCCCCAGGCAGCGCCTGCAGCTCGTTATCCTGGAGGAAGAGGAGGCGCAGGGCGGGCAGGGGGGTGAAGGTGGTGGGGGGCAGCGTGCCCAACTTGTTCCCCTCCAGGTCGAGCTGCTCCAGCGCCCGCAACCCAGCCAATGCGCCCGGTGCCAGCGTCACCAGGCGGTTCCGGGACAGATCCAGGGTCCGGAGGGAGCTCAGAGGGTGGAAAATCCCTGGTGGCACCTCTGTCAACGCGTTGGCAGCCAGGTTGAGCCACTGCAGCTCTGGAAGGTGCTGGAACCAGGTGGGATGTAGCTCCTGCAGCCGGTTCCCTTGCAGCACCAAGTGCTGGAGGTGGCTGGTGCTGGAGAAGGTGCCCTCAGGAAGGGCAGCCAGGAGGTTGTTGGTCAAGTCGAGGGTGCGCAGAGCAGGCACGGGGTGCAGGAGGGTTTTGGGGAGGGTGGTGAGGTGGTTGGAGGAGAGGTGCAGCTCCTGCAGCTCTGGGAGCCCAACCAGGGCGCTGGGTAGGAGGGTGGCCAACGCTGTGAACTCCACTGAGACAGCCAGGGTGGTGGGGGGCAGCCCCGTGGGGAAGGTGCTGAGGGTGGGCTCCGTGCAGACGAAACGGGTGGCGTTGGGTTGGGGGGTGCAGGCTGTGGAGGGGCCCAGCAGAGGCAGCAGCAGGATCAGGATGGGTGGCATCATGGCGCAGGGCTGTGGGCAGGATGCCATCGTCACTCCTGGCGGGGGGGGTGCTGCCCTGGCTGCAGCCCAGCGTGGGCTGGCCATGGCTGCAGGGCTGACCCCCTCCTTCCCTCCCCACATCCCCCCTCCCTGACCTCATTCCGAGCCCCCCAGCCCTGCTCTCACCTTCCCACTTGGCTGGCAAAGCTCCTCAGGGACCGTCCGTGTGTCTGCTCGGTGGGTGGCCGTCACCCAGGGGTGGTGGTGGGGGAAGTTGGTGGCTCTGTGTCACGTGCTGGTTGGGAAATCACTTTTGCTGCCAGCTTGCAGGGTGCTGGCATCCGGGGCAGGGTGCTGGGCATCCCACTCACCCCCCCTGATTCTTGGGAGACAGGACACTGACACCCCTCCTTCCACCCTCATCCATCCCTAGGACCCCAGCACCCACTGTGTGCCCACCAGGGAGAAACTGAGGCACAGCACATCATGGGTACTGGGGAGCAAGGAAGGGGGGGGCACACACCCCCTGTGTGGCAAAGTGATGATGCAATGAGCTGCCATGGGCTGAGCACGGAGGAACTCGTTGCATGGGAGAGGAGACAGGAGTGGGTGCCCAGGAGCAGGAGTGGAGGAGGGGGGTGAGGACAAACTGTGGGTGCATGGGGAGGGTGTGGGTGCACACAGGGGGTGGAGGGAAGTGTATGGAGGCAGCGTGGGGTGGGGGCTCTGTGCAGAAGGTGGGGGGGGGGGGGTCCGTGTCTCTCCTCACACCCCTCCAGCAGCATCCCCCTGAGCCTGGGGGGTCCCGGGGGGGATGAAGATGCCCAGACGGTGGCGGGGGAGTCGCCTCCGGTAACGGGTGTTTATTGGGGGCCGCGGGGTACAGACCACGGGCGGCCGCATGCATGGCCGCGGGGAGGGGGGGGGGGGGCCGCCCCCCACCCTATTTACAGCCTGCCCACCACCCCGGGGACCCACCACCCCAGGGCTGGGCAGGGGTGGCACCGAAAGGGCACCCTTTGCCAGCAGAGAGTGGGTTCGGTGGGGACCCCCCCACCCAGCCCCAGCGGTGCCCCCCACCCCTCCCCACCCCCCCCAGCTGTGCTTTCCAGGAGGAGGGTTTTGGGGGGAAGGATGAGTGTGTGTCCCCCCCCCCAAGCTGGCACGGAGCAGGGGTTCACCCCAAGCTGGGTGGGGGTGTGTGAGTGTGCCCCATCCCCAGATAACACACACATTTGGGGGGCCCCCCCACCCCCTTGCACCCTAAACATCCACCGTGTCCCATCACCGCAAACAACACTCCCTGTTGAGCACCCATGAGCCCCTCACCCCAGGGTGCTGGGTGCAGCTGACAGGGCTGGGGGGGGGGCAGCGGGGGGGCACAGCCCTGCTCTGCCTCAGCTGTGCCTGCATCTGTGTGTCCATCCTGCTGCCTCCCAGGGATCCCCCTCCCAGGGTGCTGCAGTCCCTGGGTCCAACCTGGGGAGGGGATGGGACGGACAGACACCCCCCCCCCATCCTCCCCTTATGACCCTGGGCAAAGCAGCCAGAGAGTGGGGCGCTGCCCCACGCTAGCCAACGACACCCCCAAACCCTACTGGGGGTACCCAGGTGGGGTGTGTCTGTCCTTACTCCCACCCATGCAGCATCGCACCCCCATGCCCGCAGCTCGGCCACCCCTCCCTGTCCCCAGGGAGCCAGGGGTCCCCTTCAATGCCCCGGTGTGGGGGGGTACACACACGTGGTGGGTCCCTATTTCCCCGAGGGAGTCCGCTCCACGCCGTAGCGCAGGAGGTGATGCAGGTCCGTGAGCGCCCGTGGGGGCCCGGTGCCACCCGGTGCCCGGGGTGCCGTGGTGCCGTGGCGCCCGTAACCACCCGCCGACGCCTCGCCGCTGTTGAACGTGTGGTTCCTCTTGAGGTGGGCACCAGGGCGGCCCGTGCCGTTGTTGGCATTGAAGTTCAGCTGCTCAGGGTGCCAGGGTGGCCCCTCGGTAAAGTCTCCCCCCTCTCCGCTGGGTGCCGAAACCACCCGTCGACGGTCGGGGCTGGGGTGCGGCGTGCCGGTGAAGTCACCGTAAGAGCTGCGGGGAGGGCGGCGGGCACCAGAAGGTGGGTGCTGCTTGGTACGAGGACCCTCCTGGGGGTCCCGACCCCAATGCCCATCACCCGAGGAGTCGCTGAGTTCGGCTTCCAGCTCCTGATCCACCAGGATGGCGTGGCAGGAGAGGGGAATGCCGCGAGCCGGGCGGCTGGAGCCGGCGTGAAGCCGACCACCAGCCGTGGTGGTACCAGGGCCGCCGGGGTCCCTCAAGGCGGCGTTGATGATGTTGTGACTCTGCTCCCAGGTGCAGTTTTGGAGGGCACCAGGGCAACGTTTCTGCTGCAAGGGGGTCTGCTCCGGTGTGGGTAGGACACCCGAATCCAAGTCGTGTTGGGTGACCTTCCCCAATTCCTTGGGCCAACCGTTGGGCATGAGCGGTGCCAGCAAGGCGCCGGGTTGCCCACCACGTGCCCGGCGCTCTCCCAGCCGGCTGACGCTCACCACAGACTCGCTGTGTGCCAGGATGGTCTCCTTGTCCTTGCGGCGTGCCAGCTCCTTGCGATCCCGGTGCCCGATGAACCAGCAGACGCTGAAGCCGGAGATGACGGCGCCGATGACGAAGGCGGCTACGGAGGAGATCACCAACAGGTTCACCGACACCAGCCCGTCCGGCTCGTCCACGAAGCTCTCTGTCACCAGCCCTGGGTGATGATGGCAGGGGGACGTGGTGAGGACCTGGTGGTGCCATCAGTGGGTCCCCGAGCCCCGTCCCTGCCCTGCACTCACCTTCACACTCGCCCAGGTGGGATGTGCTGCCGCCGGTGATGTCCTGCTCGAAGGTCACCCTGGGGGGGGTAGAAATGGTGGGAGGATCAGCTGGTCCCAAATAGCCTGGGAGAGGGATCCCAGCTTGCTTCAGGGTGCAGTGAGTTTGCTGGGTCTCAGTGTGCAATGAGTTTGCTGGGTCTCTGCGTGCAGTGAGTTTGCTGGGTCTCAGTGTGCAGTGAGTTTGCTGGGTCTCTGCATGCAGTGAGTTTGCTGGGTCTCAGCATGCAGTGAGTTTGCTGGGTCTCAGTGTGCAGTGAGTTTGCTGGGTCTCTGCATGCAGTGAGTTTGCTGGGTCTCAGCATGCAGTGAGTTTGCTGGGTCTCAGTGTGCAGTGAGTTTGCTGGGTCTCTGCATGCAGTGAGTTTGCTGGGTCTCAGCATGCAGTGAGTTTGCTGGGTCTCAGTGTGCAGTGAGTTTGCTGGGTCTCTGCATGCAGTGAGTTTGCTGGGTCTCAGCATGCAGTGAGTTTGCTGGGTCTCAGTGTGCAGTGAGTTTGCTGGGTCTCTGCATGCAGTGAGTTTGCTGGGTCTCAGCATGCAGTGAGTTTGCTGGGTCTCAGTGTGCAGTGAGTTGGCTGGGTCTCTGCATGCAGTGAGTTTGCTGGGTCTCTGCATGCAGTGAGTTTCCTGGGCCTCAGCATGCAGTGAGTTTCCTGGGCCTCAGCGTGCAGTGAGTTGGCTGTGTCTCAGCGTGCAGTGAGTTGGCTGGGTCTCAGCATGCAGTGAGTTTGCTGGGTCTCAGTGTGCAGTGAGTTGGCTGGGTCTCTGCGTGCAGTGAGTTTGCTGGGTCTCAGTGTGCAGTGAGTTGGCTGGGTCTCAGCGTGCAGTGAGTTGGCTGGGTCTCTGCATGCAGTGAGTTTGCTGGGTCTCAGCATGCAGTGAGTTTCCTGGGCCTCAGCGTGCAGTGAGTTGGCTGGGTCTCAGCGTGCAGTGAGTTGGCTGGGTCTCAGCATGCAGTGAGTTTGCTGGGTCTCTGCATGCAGTGAGTTTGCTGGGTCTCTGCATGCAGTGAGTTGGCTGGGTCTCAGCGTGGAGTGAGTTGGCTGGGTCTCAGTGTGCAGTGAGTTGGCTGGGTCTCTGCGTGCAGTGAGTTGGCTGGGTCTCAGCATACACTGAGTTTGCTGGGTCTCAGCATACAGTGAGTTGGCTGGGTCTCTGCATGCAGTGAGTTCGCTGGGTCTCAGTGCTGGAGGGGGTTTTACAGGAGCTGATGCTCTTTGGGGAGACCCTGAGACCCCCACTGTCCCCATCCTGTGTCCCCCAACGTCCCCTCTCCAAGGGCCTGGCAGCGTTACCTGGGGCTGGGCTCCAGGAAGATGCAGGAGCCCTCAGGTGTCCAGCCACAGTAGGGGTCTCGGCTCCCAAGGCAGTTCCTGGCAGGGAGCAGAGACATCAAGATCATCCCAGACATGAGGGTGATGACACCCCAGACCCCCATGAGGGACCCTGACCCCACAGCATGCCGTGCCTCAGTTTCCCCTGGCCGTGCTCCCAGCCATGCTGAGCCCTTCCTAGCTGGATCATGGCACAGGGCAAGCTCCCAGGGTGTGAAGATAACCCCTCCCCGCTCCTCATACCCCCCACACCCTCCCCCAGAGAGTCCTGCCCACCCTGGGGGGGGGCAGCTGAGACCAGCACACTCACTTCATGCATCCTGAGTGCTGCTGGCAGCGAGCCACGGGCACCCTGGCCACGCACGGGGGAAAGGCCAGCAGCAGGGACCCTGCTGCCTTGTCCAGCTCCAGCCCCAAGAGCCGCCGCTCGTCCTCCGTGTCCCGGCCACACCTGGGGATGGGGCAGAGCTCAGCGTGGTCCTGGCCCTGCTCCTCACATGCCTGCCATGGAGCTGGTCCCAGAGTGGGCTGGTCCAGAGGAGGGCATCTCACGCCCCATATACCCACCCACCCACCCACCCCTTGCAACCTCTGACTCATCCCCTCCAACCATCCCCCACTGACTCACCCACCCATCCATCCAACCACTCACTCAACCACTACCCAACCACCTTCCATCCCTCCATCCATCCATCCCTCCATCCATCCATCCCTCCATCCATCCATCCATATACCCACCCACCCATCCATCCATCCATCCCTCCCTCCCTCCATCCATCCATCCCTCCCTCCCTCCATCCATCCCTCCATCCATCCATCCATCCACCCATCCCTCCATCCCTCCATCCCTCCATCCATCCATCCCTCCCTCCCTCCATCCATCCATCCATCCCTCCATCCATCCATCCATCCATCCCTCCCTCCCTCCATCCATCCATCCCTCCATCCATCCATCCATCCATCCATCCCTCCATCCCTCCCTCCATCCATCCATCCCTCCCTCCCTCCCTCCATCCATCCATCCCTCCATCCATCCATCCATCCCTCCCTCCCTCCATCCATCCATCCCTCCATCCATCCATCCATCCATCCATCCCTCCATCCATCCCTCCATCCACCCATCCACCCATCCATCCCTCCCTCCCTCCATCCATCCATCCCTCCATCCATCCATCCATCCATCCATCCCTCCATCCATCCCTCCATCCACCCATCCATCCATCCACCCATCCATCCCTCCCTCCCTCCATCCATCCATCCATCCCTCCCTCCCTCCCTCCATCCATCCCTCCATCCATCCATCCACCCACCCATCCCTCCATCCATCCATCCACCCATCCATCCCTCCATCCATCCATCCACCCACCCATCCCTCCATCCATCCATCCACCCATCCATCCCTCCATCCATCCATCCATCCATCCCTCCATCCATCCCTCCATCCATCCATCCATCCCTCCATCCATCCACCCACCCATCCATCCATCCATCCACCCATCCATCCATCCATCCACCCATCCCTCCCTCCCTCCCTCCCTCCATCCATCCCTCCACCCACCCACCCACCACCTACCCACCCCTCTCCTCCCTCCTGACACCCCAGCACCCACCTCCCAGGCTGGTAGGTCTCAAACTCCTCCAGGAAGACGCTCTGGCTGCCGGGGGGGGCGGGTGCAGGGCTGGTGCTGGCGTTGGGCTGGATGAGGAACTTGAGGACAGTACCTGTGCTGGAGCCCAGGAACACCACGGTGTGGTTCCCCCAGGGCCCAGCGGCGGTGTCCACCACGATCCTGCGGAGCTGGTACCTGCACAGGGTGAGCAGAGCAGAGCATGGGGCATGTGGGACCTCATGTGTCCCCAGGGGGAAACTGAGGCAGGGTGAGGGGGGGTTGGGTTTCCCTAGGGATGGACAAGCAGAGTCCCCAGGGGCTGTGCAGGTCCCAGATGGAAACAAATCCAGGTCCTGGCCAGATCCCACTCAGGATCCTGCCCACATCCTCCCTGGACCCAGCCTGGATTGCACCCAGAGCCAGCTGGGACCCAGGTCTGTCCCTTGGCAGGATCCTGGCTGGTCCCCAGCCCTGTGTCTCTGTCCCCAGCCCCGTGTCCCTGTCCCCAACCCTGTGTCCCATTCCCCAGCCCAGTGTCCCTGTCCCCAGCCCCGTGTCCCTGTCCCCAGCCCTGTGTCCCTGTCCCCAGCCCTGTGTCCCTGTCCCCAACCCCGTGTCCCTTTCCCCAATCCTGTGTCCCTGTCCCCAACCCCGTGTCCCTTTCCCCAACCCCGTGTCCCTGTCCCCAACCCTGTGTCCCTGTCCCCAACCCTGTGTCCCTTTCCCCAGCCCCGTGTCCCTGTCCCCAACCCCGTGTCCCTTTCCCCAGCCCCGTGTCCCTGTCCCAAACCCCGTGTCCCTTTCCCCAGCCCCGTGTCCCTGTCCCAAACCCCGTGTCCCTTTCCCCAGCCCCGTGTCCCTGTCCCCAATCCTGTGTCCCTGTCCCCAACCCTGTGTCCCTTTCCCCAGCCCTGTGTCCCTGTCCCCAGCTCTGTGTCCCTGTCCCCAACCCCGTGTCCCTTTCCCCAGCCCCGTGTCCCTGTCCCCAACCCCGTGTCCCTGTCCCCAGCCCCGTGTCCCTGTCCCCAGCTCTGTGTCCCTGTCCCCAACCCCGTGTCCCTTTCCCCAGCCCCGTGTCCCTGTCCCCAACCCTGTGTCCCTTTCCCCAGCCCTGTGTCCCTGTCCCCAGCCCCTGCATGTGCCCCGGCTGCCCAGCCAGCGGGGAAGCCATGGCCAGAGAGCACAGCTTGATTAATTCCCCATCCAGCAGCAATTAAGGCAGATTTAATTAGGATGAGACAATCTCCACTCTGCAAAGTTGATGAGATTTATCAGCTCTCCCAGGGCAGCACCAGAGAGGCTCCAGCCAGCACCCACCAACACCCAGGGCTAGATCCTCCCCCCTCCCCACACCCCTGGGGTAGGGTGGGATGGGGTGGGGGGTGTGTGTGGGGGGTCACTCACCGGCTCATGGTGCGGAGGATCCAGGGTGCGTTGCCCAGCGACGGCACCGCCTCGTCCATCAGCGGGTGGGTCTTGACGAAGGTGAGGATCTCGTCGGGGAAGGTGCTGGAGGAGTTGTAGCGCATCCCTGGGGAGGCACAGCACCCAGGCCTGCAGCCAGGGCACAGCTCAGTGTCCCCACAGCTGGCTCCTGGCCCCCAGCCCTGTTTCTTCCTCTCCTGGGCATTAGCTCTGATCATTCCTCCTGGCTCCAGCTCCAGCCCTCATCCCTGTACCCAACCCCAGCGCTCTCCCAGCTGGTACCAGCCCTGGCTGGTCCTGTCACCATCCTATGGGACAGGCTGAGTGAGCTGGGGCTGGAGAGAAGCAGCCTGAGAGGGGATCTGATCAATGGGGATCAATAGCTGAAGGGTGGGACACAGGGGGACATGGGCAGCCTCTGCTCAGTGTCTGTGGGGACAGGACAAGGGGTGATGGCCTCAAGCTGGAGCACAGGGAGTTCCACCCCAATCTGGGGAAGAACTTCTTCCCAGTGAGGGTGAGGGAGCCCTGGGACAGGCTGCCCAGGGGGTGTGGAGTCTCCTTCTCTGGAGAGATTCCAGCCCCATCTGGACACCGACCTGTGTGACCTGTCCCAGGGACCCTGCTTTGGCAGGGGGTTGGACCCCATGGGCTCTGGAGGTCCCTTCCCACCCCTACAGCTCTGTGAGTCTGTGATCCCCATCTCCATCCCCATGTCCCAGCCTGGCTGTCCCCATCCCAGTCCCCATGGCACATCACTCACCGGGGTTTGGGCACCATGTCCTCTGGCACTGGTGTCCAGATGGATTCGGGTGATTTCTGCTCCCGGAACCGTCCCTCAAAGACAGCAGCCACTTGAGTCATGTCAAAGGCACAGACAGCTGAGCCAGGGATGCTGTGGGGACATGGGCATGGGGTGAGCACCTCCACCTGTCCCCCATGTCCCCCACAGACACCAGGACAGCTGGAAGGGTCTCAGCCCAGCTTTGGGGTGAGTCTTGATGGAGCACAAGATGATCTGACCTGTTGGCAGGGGTGGAGAAGACAGCCAGCACCACGGGGCGCCCATCCAGCTCCAGGATGTCTGTCACAGCTTGGATGACGTTGAAGTAGAAGTGTGAATCACCTGGCACCGAGCAGTTGAGCCTGGCCTTGAGGAAGGAGGTCCACTGCTTCTCCAGCACCCTCTGCGAGCCCCCCATGTCGTTCTTGCACACCCGGGCCACCCTGGACACCACCACCTATGGGATGGACACCCATCACCATCCAGTACCCAACCCTGATGACCTGTCCCCACTCTGGGTGTCTCTGGCCACTGCAGGGATGTCTCCCACCTTCTCCAGGTAGTTGAACTCCATGGCAATCTCCCGGAAGAAGAAGTAGACGTGGCTCCTCCATTCCACAGCGTGCACGAAGTAGGGCTCTGTGGGGACAAGGACAAGGTCAGGGATGTCCCAGGCTGCTGTTGAAGGGGACAGGGAGACAGGGACAGGTGCCATGTGGCATGTGGTGGGCACCACACCGCAGGAGGCACCTTTGAACCATTTGGAGTCGTGCTTGACGGTGCGGAGGGTGGGGCTGTCCCCAAGGCTGCGGTAGATGACGGCGTCGATGGCCAGGAAATCTGTCACCGTGGCGGTGAAGAGCATCCCCCCTGCATGGGAGAGGGGTGTCAGCTGGGTGCAGGGTGGGGGGACAGCAGGCAGAGCACCCAGCACGGTGCCAGCACGGTGCCAGCACTGACCTACCTGTGAAGAGGGCCACGTTGGCATGCTTGGGGTCATAGGGACACCGGGCCATCCCACTGATGTTGTCCCCAATGGGCTCCAGCGTGTCCATCTACAGGGGGACACAGGGCTGTGAGCATCCCCCTGCCCACAGAGCTGAGTGTGGGGCAGGGGGGGATGGGGACACACACATGTGGGGTCCCAGGTGTCCCCATCCCGGCCTGGGGGGGGGTTTGGGTGGGACACTCACGCTGTAGTTGGCACAGACAGGGTTGAAGGCGTTGGTGCCACAGACGAAGAGCAGGCTCTCGTTCCTCACCAGCAGCACCTTGATGAAGTTACGGCACTCTGCCTGCACCAGAGAGAGGGGACCCTCACCCCACGGCACCCAGAGCCCCTCCCCACCCTTGGGTGCTCCCACCCACACCTCAAATGTTAGTGTTTTCTCCCCAAAAGGGCCTTTTCAGGCTTGGCTGGTCGGGGTCCTGGTGGATGCTGGGTTCTGCTCCGTTAATTACAAACCCAATTATCCAAGCAGCCAATAAATCAGACACAAACACTGGCAGGGAGCAGGGAGACAGAGGGTGACACCCAGGGGGCACGTGGGGTGACAGAGGGTGACACCAGGGTGGCAGAAGGGTGCTTGGTCCCTGCCCAAGGGGATCTCAGTGGGTGCACCCCCTCCTCATACCTCATGTTTCCCCTTCATCCGGCAGATGCTGATGTCGTGCTGGTTCGAGCGCCACGTCAGCTTCTGGGGGGGGGGGAAAGGGGGGAAAGGGGGAGAAAGAAAACCCAATGTGGGGCTGGGGAGAAGCCAGCAACACCCCCACACCCCCTCCCCAAATCCCACCCCCCCCAGCACTTACCCGGTGGTAGCGCATCTCCCCAGCGCCGGCGGGCTCCAGGCTCACGCGGTACACGTTGTCCCTAGGGATGGGGACATGGGTGTCACCACCCATGCCTGGGGGCACCCCAGGGATTGCTTGAGGGGGGCTGTGGGATCTGCCACCACCCCCCCCCCCAAGAGAGATACAGGGTGTGGAGGTGGGCAATGAGCATCACCAGAGCACAGACAGGCCCCCCCCCCCCCCCCCCCCTTCCCGGTGTGTCCAACCTGCTGGGGTGCCCCATGGGAGATGTTGGGGTGCCCTGGGTAGGTAGTGGGTTGGGGTGGGTGCCCAGTAGCCCAGTTTGGAGGAGGGGTGGCTTTAGGGTGTCCCAATTCAGACCTGTCCCCGATGAAGAGGGTCCGGTTGACCTTGAGGATGCGCTGGATGTTGAGGCGCTGGGTCCCCCCACCCTCGGGGCTGGCGGGGCGGCTGGTCCCATGGCCCACGAAGACAGCGTAGTGCTTCACATCTGGGGGAGGGCACATGGGGTGGGGGTGATGGGGGATGGGGGGGGGTCACACACTGCTGGGGCACCCCCACCCAGCACAGTCCCACCCAGCCAGACAGGGTGATCACCCTCACCCAGCCCTGCCTTCACCTCATGGCACCCCAAAAACACATCCCTGTGTGATGTGCCCCACCCCCCCCACCACCCTGCGTATCGATGCTGCACCCTGACCCCCACCCTGCACCCCTGGGTGGGCACTCACAGTCCTCAGGGGCCACAGCAATGGGACCAGGCTCCTCAGGGAAGGTGCCACGAGCTGTCCTCTCCACCACGAGCAGCAGCAGCAGGACAAGGGGGACGCGGGGGGGTGGCCCCATGGTGTCCCCCGGCATGGGTGGGCACCCACTGTACCTGTGGGCACGGGGAGAGGTGGGAGGGGGGGGTCAGCACCCACCCTGACACCGGGGTTCCCTCCCTAGTGAGTGCCACTGAGCCCCCCACCCCCTGTAACACCCGTACCCCAAACCCATCACCGGTGCTGGAGCTGGGGTGGGGGGGGTCTCAGGGAGTGGGTGGGGGGCTCAGGGTGCTGGTGCTGGGCTGGTGCCAGTGGGGAGAGGCCAGCACGGGTGGGGGGTGGGATGGGGGATTGGGAAGCGAGTCCTTCCCTGCCAGAAGAATTTCAAATATGCTGGGAAAAGCGGCCCCCTGAGCGACACCCCCTCCACCCTGAGCCCCTCCCAGCGCCTGCGCAGCTCCACACTGGGCTTACTGGGCCCAAACTGGGGCTTTACCAACTGCTCAACACCACCACCACCATGGGGTGGGATGGGTGAGGGGGGGGGGGGGGCAAACAGCACGTGGTGGCAGTGCTGGGGACGTGGGGACATTGAGGAAGCTGGGGACACTCTGCCCCCCCCCGCCCCCTCCATCCCACCCCAAAATCTCACCGGGATGGCTTGGGGACACATCAGAGCACCCAGTATCCCCCATCATCAGACAGCCCCCGTGTCTCCCTATCACCCCCCCGCCCCTCCTAGCGTCCTTGCTGGGTAATTAGCAGCCGGGTGGGTGATTGAATTGCTGATCAATACCGGGAGCGCAGGGAGCCGGCTGGATCGAACCGGCGCCTCCTGCAGCCTGGCCCTTGGGGGGAGCTGGGGAGAGGGGGGGGGGAGCAGAAGGGGCTGCCACATCGCTTGGGGTTGGGGTGGGGGGTGTGTCACAGCGCCTGGGGATGCCAATGGGGAGACTCGACCTTGTCCCCTTCACATTGTCACCAGCCCCTGGGTTGGATGCGACCCCGGTGGGACCTGACCCTGAAGTCACAGCCCTCCTTGTGGGACACACACACACACACTGACCCCATCCTCAGGGTGTTACAGCCCCACTGGGGGTGCTCAACCTCTTCCCCACAGTGTCACAGCCCACAGGGACAGCCACAGCCACAGGATAAGCAGCCGTGCCTCAGTTTCCCCACCTGCCTAAAGGGCGAACAGCCCTGCCCTGTATTACTTTACTATATTTCTATTAATTACAGATAAAAGCACCTACTTCTCGCTTAAATCCACCCAAATGGGTGCTTGGGAGAGCAGCCAGGGCCCCCCTGCTCCCCCCTCAGAGCTGAATTAGGGGGGGGAGTCCCCCAACACACCCCACACACCCCTCCTCAACCTGCCTTTTCGGGGCTGCCAGGGGTTCCTCATGCAGCCTCGTTACCCAAATGAGTCACCCCGCTTGGGTAACGATGCCCCCTCATTATAACCCCCCCACAACCCCCCCCCCCGCTCCAGCTGACACCAGCAGCACCCCAAAGCCACCAAATTTAAGTGTCCCCAGACCCCAGGACACCCCTCACCCCCCCCTCCCACTCCCCAAATCTCAGCTCAAGGGAGGTCTCAGTGTGTATCACCCCCCCTCAGCGGGTGGGATTTGGGGGGTGGGGGGGCTGTGCCACAGCTTTGGGTGCCTGTAACCCCAAGCTGGGGCTCTGGTGTCACTGTCCCCCCCCCCAAGCCTGCGTGGTGACAGCGACACAGTGGTGACAGTGGGGTAACCGGAGCCTCCGGCAACATAAATGCCAGCGATTGTGTGGGGAAAGAAAAGGCAGCAGGGAGGAGGGGGCCAGAGGGGAGAGGGGCATGGGAGAGGGTGGGGGGACACCCTGACAAACAGGGGTCCATTCACAGTGGGGGTAGAGGAGAGGGGATGGTCCCCATGCTGGTCCCCAACACGGCTGTGGGGAAACTGAGGCAGCAGGTGGGGAGACAGAGCAGCCACACTGGGGGTGTGCTGGTGGTGGGGTGAGTTGGGGGGGGTGTGGGTGGGGGTCTCCAGCGTGGATGTGTCTGGCATTGAGTGGTTGAATAGCCTCAGGCACATCCCTTGTCGGTGCTGGAGCTCCCTGCTCCGTGCCTCAGTTTCCCCACTGGAAAGCACACGTCGCCCCCACCCTCTGCACACAAAGCTGGGGGGGGGGGGGGCGCAGCAACTCACCCCATCCTTCTCCCTCTGCAACACCTCCCCAACCCCCAACCCAGGGGTGATGGAGAGGGACACACACACCCCCCCCCCCCCCCACAACCCCCCCAATTTCAACCCCCACACCCCCCCAATGCCACAATTTCCAGGAGCTGATAAAGGGGGGGGGGGAACTGCAGGGATCCCTAAGCGCAGTGGGGGTCCCTGTGACCCCCAAAGAAGGGGTTGCCAATCTTGGGGAGGGGG
This sequence comes from Porphyrio hochstetteri, assembly GCA_020800305.1. Taxonomy (NCBI): domain Eukaryota; kingdom Metazoa; phylum Chordata; class Aves; order Gruiformes; family Rallidae; genus Porphyrio; species Porphyrio hochstetteri. Next base: position 4,002,385 of record CM036931.1, read on the forward strand.
GATATACTCCCCCATTCCCCTCCCTGTGATGTGGGGGGCTCCTGTCCCCCCTCCTCAGCTCCCCCCTGTACCCCACTCTGCCCACCTGAGCTCTGCCGGCTGCCTCTGCTGCTGGCCCTAGGGCCCGGCCACCGCTCCCAGGGGGGGTCCCAGGCGCCTCAGTCCCATAGCTGGGGGGTCAGCGTGTGTGTGTCACGTCCCCCCCCCCTCTCCAGGACGCCCCGACGGCGCTGGGGGCTCCGGCGTCTCCAAAGCAGCTCAGCTGTCATGTAACCACCCCCCCCCCCCAACAAGGGACCCCCAGAGGAGGGAGGGGGGGGCCCATGCCCCCCACCCATGCCAGGTGGGAAGGTAGGGCTGATGTCACCGTAACTGGAGCCACCCCCCACCACCCCCCCCCCACCGGCAGCTGTCACCGCAGCCGGGGACCCAGGCGTGGCGGGGTGGGGGGGGGGTGAAAGAAGGGTGGGGGGCTGCCCATGGGACCCCCCTGAGCAGCACCATCACAGGAAAGACACCAGGGTGAACCCACCACCCCAGTGAGACCCCCCCTGAGCCACAGCGGGACAGAAGAACCATGGGGGGGGCTGTATCCCCCCCCCCTCATCCTTACTAGACACTGGGGGGGAGGGGGGGGTTGTCCCCCCCCAATTCTCATCCCAGGAGCTGATCCCGGCTCATTCCCATGGGATCCCAGATCCCACCCACGCTGGCTGGGAAAAGAAGCCCATTAGAAAGGCACTGGGAAAAGGGGGGGGGGGGGCACCCTGAAAGTGGGGTGGGGGGCCACGGTGGGGGGGAAAACAAGCCCTGAAATCCCTTAGGATAGAGCTTTGTTGGGCAATACTGGCTGCTCATCGCTACCAGCCCCTAATTAATAAGGGTTAATTAGGAGGCATCTGATGAGGGGGTGTTGTTCACCCTCCCCCTCTTTTGGGGGGGGTGTCTTTTGGGGGGGGGGGTGTCAGGGTATTATTTCACTATCCAAGGCCCTTTTCAGCCAGCAGTAATTAGCAATCAGCAATTAGGGATGCTAATGAGGCCCTGCTAAGCACCTATAAAGCTCCTCACACACACCCCCCCCACCCAAAATCACCCACTCCCCCCAGAGCACCTCTTGCTCAAGGTCATATTGGGGGGGGGGGAGAGAGAGAGAGGGGGGGGGGGGTCCCACCTCTGTGCCACAGAATGGGGTTTGGGGGTCAGCAGCCCCCTCCAAATTGGCCATGAGGGGAATGACACCCCCCCCACCCCACACCCCCCCCCCCCCAACCCCACCGACCCAGCTGCTGCTGCCGCCGAGGTTGGGGGGCTGAGCCCCCCCACCCCGGGTTTCCGTTCAGAGGCCGGGTCAGATGGCAGAGCCAGGAAGCAGCTGTCCCCACGGCGGGGACAGAGCAAATGTCACCCCGGCCACCTGGCACTGCGGCCTAGCCCTGGCCCTGGGCCCCGCCATGGGTGTCCCCCCCCCCCCCTGAAAACAGCACCTCCCGGGGGTGCCTAGAGCAGAGGGGGTGCCCCAAAAAGATGGGGGACACACCCCAGCGTTGGTGGAGTCCCTATGTGGGTGACAGGGATCCCAAGGGTGGGGACACACACACACAGCACCCACCTTGGTGCTTCTGCGGCCCAGCCAGAGGCTCAAATGTCCCCCCCGGGCCTCCCGCTCCGGTTACCGGCTCCGCTTACAGCTGCTGTTTATAGCCCCCTGTCCCCCTCCCTGTCCCCTCCCCATCCCCTGTGACCCCCCAGGGTGGGGACCCAGGCCCCCCAGGACATCCCCAGGCACTAAGGGAGCCTGACACCCCCCCCCCACTTCACACGAGCTTTGGGGATGGGGGGGGACCCCACTGTCACTTTGGGTGGCTTTGTCCCCACCCCCATCACCCACTGTGGGGTGACACCTTCCACACACGGTGGGTGACACCCATGGGTGCCCCCCCTTGCCCCACAGGGGGTCACTGCCACCACATCAGGGCAGCGCTGGTGGCCGGCCAGCGCCGCAGGGTGATTTGCATATTAAACGCGTGCTCATTTGCATATTAAATACAGGCTCATTTGCATATTAAGGATGATTTCCTACCGAGGGGGCATCACACTGCACCCAAAACCAAACCCCATGGGGGGGACAGTGAGGGGTGGCAGGCAGCGTGCTGTGTCCCCCCCAATTGTTCCCCCCAGGCACATGGATCCTCCTGTCCTGTCACTTCCCCTCCATGTCCCTCCTGTCCCCCCAAGACTGTCACTCCTCTTGTCCCCATGGACACTCCCTCCCTTGTCCCCAGACACTCACCCCCCCCCTTGTCCCTCCTGCCCCCCCCCCCCCCCCCCCCAGCCAGCCATCCTTTGTCCCCAAGGTCACACATCCCCCTTGTCCCCAAAGACACTTGTTCCTCTCATCCTGCCCGGTGTCCTGTGCCACCCTGGGCATTCTGCACCCTTGCTGGGTCCCCTTAGACTGCCAAGCCTCACCCCAGCACCCTGTTTTGGCACCCACATGCCCCGGGGTCACACTGGCCATGGGCAGCCACAGACAGGTCCCGCTGGCAGGAGCAGGTCCAGCTGCTCTGTGTCACAGCTTCCAGCCTCGTGCCTCAGTTTCCCCTCGGTATGGGAAGGGGGAACCCCCCTCTGGTCCTGCCCCAAGCCTGCCCACTGCTCCTGGAAGCCCCCATCTGAAACCCTCACGGTCCCCTGGACCACCCCTCCCCTGTGCACCCCAGGGTGTTCCGTCCCCAGAGAGCCCATGTCCTCAGGGAGCCCATGTCCCCAAGGATCCCATCCCCAAGGATCCCATCCCCAAGGAGCCCTCTCCCCAGGGACCCCAAGTCCCCAGGCCCCATCCCCAGGGACCCCATGTCTTCAGGGACCCCATGTCTCCAAGGAGTCCTGTCCCCAGGGACCCCAAGTCCCCAGAGTGCCCCATCCCCAGGGATCCCATCCCTAGGGACCCCATCCTCAGGGACCCCATATCCTCAGGGACCCTATGTCCTCAGGGACCCCATGTCCCCAAAGTGCCCCATCCCAAGGGAACCCATCCGCAGGGATCCCATCCCCAGGGACCCCATTTCTTCAGGGACCCCGTGTCTGCAAGGAGCCCTGTGCTCAGGGACCCCAAGTCCCCAAAATGCCCCATCCTCAGGGATCTCATCTCCAGGGAGCCCATGTCCTCAGGGACCCCATGTCCCCATAGTGCCCCCTCCCAAGGGAACCCATCCCCAGGGACCCCATGTCCTCAGGGACCCCCATGTCCCCAGAGTGCCCCATCCCAAGGGAACCCATCCCAAGGGTACTCATCCCCAGGGACCCCATGTCCTCAGGGACCCCATGTCCCCAAAGTGCCCCATCCCAAGGGAACCCATCCCCAGGGACCCCATGTCCTCAGGGACCCCATGTCCCCAAGGAGCCCTGTCCCCAGGGATCCCAAGTCCCTAAAGTGCCCCATCCCCAGGGATCCCACCCCCAGGGATCCTATGTCCTCAGGGACCCCATATCCTCAGGGACCCTATCTCCAGGGACCCCATGTCCTCAGAGACCCCATATCCCCAAGGAGCCCTGTCCCCAGGGACCCTAAGTCCCCAAAGTGCCCCATCCCCAGGGACCCCATCCCCAGGGAGCCCCAGCTCGGATGGGACAGAGGGACCCACAGCTTCCAGTTCATCCCCAACCACCAAACCCAGCTCCGCGCTGGAGACCCTACAATAACAAAACCCTCCTGCTTACACCCAGCTCCACACAGGCCCCCTACAACAACAAACCAGAGCACGGAGCCCCCTCCCCACTCACCAGACACCCCCAAAACAGCCCAAATCCCGAGAAAACCCCGATCCCAGCAGCTGGGAAGAGCTGGAGGAGGTGCTGGTGACGCGGGGGCCGGGAGCGCTCAGCTCTTCAGCCTCCTCAGTGGTTTGTTCTTTTTTAAGCCTCAATGAAGTTCAGTTGGTGGGGTTTTTTTTTGGGGGTGTGTGTGTTTATTTCCATTTTGGTCTCCCCTTCCCCACTGGCTGTGCTCAGAGGCTCTGCTCCAGCCAGGAAAATGGGATTTTTAATTGCTCCAAGCCCGGAGCCAGCGCTTTGAGTTCCCATCTCTCTGCTTCAAAAAACACTTCACTGGAGTTAAAGAAGATGAAATATCCACTTGGCCAAGCAGCACGGAGAGGGGTGAGGGGGTTGCAGTCACCCAGAATGTGTTCCCCTCCTCCTCCACCCACCCGGGGGACATCGCTCTAAGACCCCCCTCCCTCTCCTCTGAGCCACCCGCCTCTGGGGACACCAAGGGATGGGGATAATCCTGGGGATGCTCCTGGGGATGGGAGGTGTGGCCACCCCTAGGGGACCCAGGGTGGGTATAGCTGGGCAGGAAGGGGGTGGGGGTGCTGGGGCATGGGGATGTGAGCTCAGCCTTCACTCTACAGCCTTCCTCCTCCTCCTCTTCCTCCTCCTCCTCTTCCTCCTCCTCGCAGCCATGCTGTGGGCTCGCCACACGACCCAGCTCCATCCCCCTCTCTGCTTTGAGGTACCAACTTCAAAGGCTTCTGTGGTGGCACCCACCTGTGACAGCTCGGGGACAGATGGGTGACACCCACCTCCACCAGCACCCTGGCACGGGGCACCCTGTACGCTGGCCAGGCTGAGGGATGCACCGGAGCAGGGGTCGTGTGGGTGCTGGGGGTGCTGGGGATGGGGTGTGGGGTGCAGGGTGGGATGTGGGGTGCAGGATGTGGAATGAGATGTGGGGTGGGATGCAGGATGCAGGATTGGGGCTGGGATGTGGGATGTGGGATACTGGCTGGGATGCGGGATGCAGGCTGGGATGCGGGACCAGGGTGGGATACGGGATGCAAGGTGGGATACGGGATGCTGGCTGGGATGCGGGATGCAGGCTGGGATACGGGATGCAAGCTGGGATGCGGGGTGCTGAATGGGATGCTAGAGGGGATGCAGGATGCTGGATGGGATGTAGGCTGGGATGTGGGATGCAGGCTGGGATGCGGGACCAGGGTGGGATAAAGGATGCAAGGTGGGATGCGGGGTGCTGAATAGGATGCTAGAGGGGATGAGGGATGCTGGATGGGATGCAGGCTGGGATGCAGGATGCAGGCTGGGATGTGGGATGCAGGCTGGGATGCAGGCTGCGATGCGGGATGCAACGTGGGATGCGGGGTGTTGAATGGGATGCTAGATGTGTTGCGGGATGCTGGATGGGATGCAGGCTGGGACGTGGGATGAAGGCTGGGATGCAGGATGCAGGCTGGGATGCAGGATGCAGGCTGGGATGCAGGATGCTTGGTGGGATACAGGCTGGGATGCGGGACCAGGGTGGGATACGGGGTGCAAGGTGGGATGCGGGGTGCTGAATAGGATGCTAGAGGGGACGCGGGATGCTGGATGGGATGCAGGCTGGGATGTGGGATGCAGGCTGGGATGCGGGATGCTCGGTGGGATGCAGGCAGGGATGTGGGATGCAGGCAGGGATGCGGGATGCAGGCTGGGATGCGGGATGCCAGCGGCGGCGCGGAACAAAGGGCCATTGTTCGCACCCAGCCCTGCTGCCTCCGCCTCGCCGGAAGGTCAGGTGTTCCCTCACTGCCCTCCAAACAGCTCCTTGTTCTCCTCCAGCTCCGGCAAAGCCCCCTCAGGCATGGACCCCCACCGGGCCGGCACGACCCCCGGCCCACTCCCCACCACTGCCACACGCTCCCAGCCCCCAGCGCTGCAAAGCTGCTGGCAGGATGGGTGCTAAAGATCCCTGTCCCCCAGGATGGTCCCATGGGATGGGATGGGGTGGGATGGGATGGGATGGGGTGGGATGAGATGGGATGGGATGGGATGGGTGTCATCCATGTGCAGGTGTGCGCACACCACGTGTCCTCTGTGTGTGTGCACACCGGCTGTCACGTGTGTGCAGGTGTCTGTGCCCTGGCTGTCACACACACACGAGGGGTGTGCACACTGCGTGTGCCTGTGCACACCTGGGGGTAGGCACACTGAGCTGCACGAGTGTGCACACGCGTGTGCGCAGGGCTGTCACACGGTGTGCACACACACAAGCAGCAGGAGCCGTGCAAATGCACCCTGTGTGTGCAGCCCAGCTCTGATCAGGGGGGCTGCTGGGGCTGTGGGAGCACAGCACCCCACACTGGGGAGGCCAGACAGCTCCCCCCACCCCAAATCCCTCCATCCCATCCAGCATCCTGGGCTGTGCCGCTGCGCTATTCCCAGCGCTGACCTCAACACCGCCCCAGCTCAGTCCCCAAAAGGGGACACAGAGGAGGAGAGGGTGCAGGAGGTGCTGGGGCAGCTGCTGGGGTTATTTGCAGCCCAACACTCTGTACCTGCTGCCCTGGGCAGGATCTGGCCCTGTGGGGGGGGTGAGGATGGATCCCAGCTCTCCAGCTCTCCAGCTCCCAGCCTCTCCCATCACCACTTCCTAATTTCCCAGCACTTTATCTCGTCCCTGGTGGGAGATGGGAGGAGGGATGAGGCTGATAATAAACCCCAGTTACCTTCCCACTGCCCAAATCAGGGCCTGATCTGGTCCCTCTGGGGGGTACAGGGGTGCTGGCACCCCTGCCCCTTCCCATCCCACCCTCCATCACCCCAGGTTTGCTCTCAGCACTGGGATGGGAGTTGCTGCAACTCCCCCCCCCCTCCAAATCCAGGCCACCAGCTACAGCAAAGCCACCACGCTGTCCCCTGCTCCGTGCCTCAGTTTCCCCACCCAATGCCAAACACACCCCAGGCAGCCCTGCATCACATCCACAGCCACCACTTCCCCTAATCAACCCCCCCACCCCAAAATCCATCCAGCACCAAACCCAGCACCGAGCTCAGCCATGGAGCTGCTGGGTTTGATGGGATTATCCCAGCAGGCAGGATTACACAGGGAAGAGCCAGGGATTAGCCACGGTGCATCAACACTCCAACACTGCCACAACCATGCCTGGCCTTGCTTGCCACAACTGGGCTGAACTGGGTGGAACTGGGACCTGAGAGGGGTGACTGCACTCTAGGGTCCCCTAGGACCTCCTCTGGGGACCAGTGGCTGGTGAAGTTTAATTACTCAGCTGCCAGGAACTGGCACTAAGAGGTGAGAGGGATCTTCCCCTTTCCACCCCCCCCCCCCCTTTCTTTTCTAATTGACAAAATTGTAATTAAATAAGGAGTAAAATCCCATTAGGATGAGGCAGCCCCGCTGGGATCTCCTCCAATGCCTCATCCTCTCCCTTCTGCCTTCCCAAAGGGAACTGAAACCTCCATCACACCCCTTTCAGGAGCCTGAAGCTACCCCAGGGATGAGCTGGGATGGGTGGTCCCAGCAGCATCCCTTTGGGTACCACACTCTGGCACTCCCCAGCATCACCCCTCTCAGGGATGGAGGGATGAGAAGATAAGATCCCAGAGCCTCTCCAGGATGCAGCATCCCACCATGCTGGTGACCACTGGGTGAGAATTGGGTGCAAATGGGTTAAGCAGGTGCAGATGGAACTGGGATTAGCTCTGGGGTTTCTTTACTACTCTTCATCTTACCAGATGCCACCAGCATGAATCCATCCCACCCAGGGCTGGTGGAGAACCATGTGTGTCCCCCCCCTTCAAGCACAGACACTGGGAAAGCCCCCAGCCTGAAGGGAAAACCTCATGGAAAGAAGGTGGTGATGCCAGGAAAAGGGTTCCAGCTGGAGAAGCATGGAGGGGCTGAGAAATTAAATGGCATCCCAAAGTGGCAGGTTTAATTAACCAGATTCCAGCTGGTCTGAGGGATCCAGAGCGCGGCCGGCGCTGCGGCGGGGAGCTGCAGCCGTACCCAGAGAGCATCCTGTTGGCCTCCAGGCCTGGCTGAGCCCCCCCAGAGCTGCTGGGGAGGGAAGAACCCTCCCAAGAGGCACTGGTTTAACTGGGAGTCAAAGCATCATGAGGAGCCAGATGTAAAGGGACAGAGTGGGATGGTGACACCCAGGTGACACCCAGCCCGGTGTGTCACCACCCTGCCCGGTGACTTTAGGCTGGGGGGAGAGAGGCAAAGGCACCCAAAACCTCATGGTTTTGGAGGGGAGAAATGGGGATTCACATTCCTTTCCCCCTCCTCCCACAGGCGGGGGGCAGCTGTGCCATGGTGAGCTGCACACCCACACGTGTGAACACGTGTGAACACGTGTGCACAGCCACCTCCAGCGGTCACTGGGCAGAGTGGCCCAGTTTGCTGGTGGCTTCACTGGATACTGGTGGTGGGGGTGGAATTTGGTGCTTTCCCTTTGTTTATGGGAATGGCAGGGAGAACAGGTTGGGAAGCAGCTCCTGGGGGGGTGGGGTGGGGGGTGATGGAGAGGGGGGGGGTGGGGTGGTGAAGGAT
>CM036931.1:4010837-4506666 GCA_020800305.1 Porphyrio hochstetteri
GCCCTCTGCGGTGACCTCCTGTCTCTAACAGGCACAACCTGCCCAGTTACCTCTACCAGTTCCTGAGAGCTGAAGAATTCCAGAGCAGGCAGGCTTGGTGCTGCTTCACAGGCTTTTAGCTCTCCATCCTCAGAGAGCTGAAAGCAATCTGGGTTTCCTCTGGAGAGTTACAGAGTCACAAGGTTGGAAAAGACCTTTTAAGAGCATCAAGCCCAACCATTCCCATCCTGTGCTAAACCAGATCCCTGAGCACCTCATCTCCCCTTTGTTAAACACCCCCAGGGAAGGGGACTCAGCCCCTCCCTGGGCAGCCTGGGCCACAGCCCCACAACTCTGCCAGGGAAGAACTTTGCCCTCCCATCTGCTCTGACCCTGCCCTGGGGCAGCTTGAGCCCATTGCCCCTTGTCCCATCTCCTGTCCCCTGGCTGCAGAGACCATCACCTACCTCTCTGCACCCTCCTGGCAGGGCAGGGGAGGTGGGGAGAAGGTCTCCCCTCAGCCTCCTCTTCTCCAGGCTCAACACCCCCAGCTCCCTCAGCTGCTCCTCAGAGGATTTGCCCTCCAGCCCCTTCCCCAGCCTGGTTGCCCTTCTCTGGACTCACTTGAGGGCCTCCATGTCCTGCCTGGAGAGTCCCTGTGCCCATCCCTGGCTCCTGCCTCCCCAGCAACCTCCTCCTGGGGCTGGTTTTAGCATCCCACAGACTTGCTAGCTTGGAAATGACCAACTAACCCACATCCCTGAGCACCTCACCCACCCATCTGTTAAATCCATCCAGGGTCAGTGACTCACCCCCCTCCCTGGACAGCCTGTTCAGCTCCCGATAACCCTTTGCTGAAGGACTTTTCCCTGATCCCAGCCTCTCTTGTTTCCAGGCAGGTTTAATTTAGATCTTATCTTGCTCCTTCAAACACTCCTCTGGGTGCTTGAGGATGGTACTAAGTGAACAATATAATCACAAGAGGTTTAAAGCCTCCGAGTCAGCTCTTGGATGGGATCTGGCCTTTGATGGCTGATATCCTGTAAGGAGCTGGAAGCACAAACCACCCCCCACACAGTGTGTTGCCTTTGTTGTATGTATTTCCTCTGGGCTTGAGCTGTTTTATTGTTTGCCTCAGGTTGCATCCCTTTGGAGATGAAGGGATGGTTGGGCATCCTCTCTCCTCGATGTGGCGGTTGTGGTGGCAGCGTGTGGCAGCCCAGGGTTGCTGTGATGAGGATGCTGTGGCTGTGCTGCCATGGGAGAGGCAGAGCCAGGCTGTGGCTGTGGCTGTGGCCATGGGACAGGCAGAGCCAGGCTGTGGATGTGGATGTCACTGTGCTGCCATGGATGAGGCAGAGCCAGGCTGTGGATGTCACTGTGCTGCCATGGGACAGGCAGAGCCAGGCTGTGGATGTCACTGTGCTGCCATGGGACAGGCAGAGCCAGGCTGTGGCTGTGGCTGTGGCTGTGGCTGTGCTGCCATGGAGGAGGCAGAGCCAGGCTGTGGATGAGCCTCCTGGGTTTTATACTGTTCAGAAAGCCTTCATCATGCTCCAGACATCCTCACAAGCCCTGTCCCTTCTGACCCTGGGCGTAGGCACTGGGGGTGATGACAGCCCAGGGTTACACCCCGACCTGTGGGGCTCCGGTGTTGCCGGTGGCAGCACGGGGGGTATCCTGTGCAGGGGCCAGTGCTTGTCCCTTTGGGGGTTGTCTCCCCCCTCAGCTGTGCTGCTTCCTGAGATATACACCTCCAGACCCAGCGAGAGCCCCCCGCTCCTGCCCCTGGCTCCTGCCCCTCAGGAAGAACTGGAGCCGGCTTCCAGGAAAGCTGGTCGGGCTTCTGAGCCTGGAGAGCCATCGTTCCCTTTGCTCTGACCCAAAAGGTTTCCTGTTGGGTGGAAAACCCTCCCAGAGCCTGTGTTTGCTCTTTCCGCCCTGTGTCCTCAACCTGTGGCTCTCTCCTCACTCTGGGGCTGGGGGGAGCTACATGAGGGCATTGCTGTGATGAAGGGAAGATCATCCTGCTCTGTTATCAAAACCAGTGTGGCCAGTAGGTCTAGGGAAGTGATTGTGCCCCTGGACTGGGCACTGGGGAGGCTGCACCTCGAGTGCTGGGTCCAGTTCTGGGCTCCTCACCATCAGAAGGGCATTGAGGTCCTGGAGTGAGTCCAGAGAAGGGCAACCAGGCTGGGGAAGGGGCTGGAGGGCAAATCCTCTGAGGAGCAGCTGAGGGAGCTGGGGGTGTTCAGCCTGGAGAAGAGGAGGCTGAGGGGAGACCTTCTCCCCACCTCCACTGCCCTGCCAGGAGGGTGCAGAGAGGTGGGTGATGGTCTCTTCAGCCAGGGGACAGGAGATGGGACAAGGGGCAATGGGCTCAAGCTGCCCCAGGGCAGGGGCAGAGCAGATGGGAGGGAAAAGTTCTTCCCTGGCAGAGTTGTGGGGCTGTGGCACAGGCTGCCCAGGGAGGGGCTGAGTCCCCTTCCCTGGGGATGTTTAAAAAAGGGGAGATGAGGTGCTCAGGGATCTGGTTTAGCACAGGATGGGAATGGTTGGACTTGATGCTCTTAAAGGTCTTTTCCAACCTTGTGACTCTGTGATTCTGTTAAAGGAGAAACTCTGAGCCAACAGTGGAGTGGCAACATGGGGGGTGAGGGGATGCTCAGGGCCAAACCTGCTGCTGTGAGGTCCCGCTGAGCTTGGACGAGTCCCCAGCCTCTCCCCAGCTCCATACTGGTGCTGTTAGAGCTGGCCCTCATGGAGTGGGAGGTTTATGAGGTTCCCACATCTCCAATGGCCTCAGTGACCACACTGCAGAGACTGGTGCAACCCCAGGCACTGGTAACATCAAGTGCTCCACGAGCCCTGAACCGGAGGAAGTGCATCACCAGCGCTGGACTTTCTGGTAGCTATTAATCTCCTGGAGACTGATCCGGGAAAGCTTTAGTGGAAGAAAGGGCTGAGGCATTAAGTGCTCAACCTTGGGCTGGACACTGATTTATGGGCTTTCCTCTTTCCTCACCTGGAGCAGTGAGCTGAGAGTCACCCAGTGCTCGGGGTGCCATGGGGGGCTCGCCCGGTGCTGCCTCTCATGGGAACGTCCCTCTGGTCCCTGGTGGCTGCAGCTGCTTTGCCCCCAGCTTGGGGCTGGAGGCTCCACAGCTCCCAGTGGGTGTGGAAGGCCAGGGCTGATCCCCTGGGACCTGTTGGCATCGTTCCACCCCAGCTCAAAATTGTGCCAGGCCCCAGCCCAGGGTGGCTTCCAGGGCTTGGGTGATTTGGGGTTTTGCCCCCACCCCCTGCAGCAGCGAGTGTGGTTTGCAAGGACAGTGTTGCCCTTCCCTAGACTCTGCTGTGGTGATGATCTGAAGCAATCCTTGCCCTAACAGGGTGACTTGTCACTTGGGTTTCCCTCCCTAACTGCTGTGGCTGCACAGCCCTGACTGAGCCCTCCCAGGTCCTTTGCTCACTCATCGCCCATCACCCATGGAGGGGTCACTGGTGGCCTCGTGCATCCAAGGGGGTGCTGTGGGAGCGGGAGGTGAAGCCCGGGCATGGTGTGTGTGTCCCTGGGCATGGCATGGGCATCCCCAGGCATGGTGTGTGCTTCCCTGGGCATGGCATGGGCATCCCTGGGCATGGCGTGGGCATCCCTGGGCATGGCGTGGGCATCCCTGGGCATGGTGTGTGCATCCCTGGGCATGGTGTGTGCATCCCTGGGCATGGTGGCTGCATCCTGGGCATGGCATGGGCATCCCTGGGCATGGCGTGGGCATCCCTGGGCATGGTGTGTGCATCCCTGGGCATGGTGGCTGCATCCTGGGCATGGCATGGGCATCCCTGGGCATGGCGTGGGCATCCCTGGGCATGGTGTGTGTATCCCTGGGCATGGTGGCTGCATCCTGGGCATGGTGTGTGCATCCCTGGGCATGGTGTGTGCATCCCTGGGCATGGTGGCTGCATCCTGGGCATGGTGTGTGCATCCCTGGGCATGGTGTGTGCATCCTGGGCATGGTGTGTGCATCCTGGGAATGGAGTATGCATCCTGGGCATGGTGTGTGCATCCTGGGCATGGTGTGTGCATCCTGGGAATGGAGTATGCATCCTGGGCATGGTGTGTGCATCCTGGGCATGGTGTGTGCATCCTGGGAATGGAGTATGCATCCTGGGCATGGTGTGTGCATCCTGGGCATGGCATGGGCATCCCTGGGAATGGAGTATGCATCCTGGGCATCCTGGGCTCACTGCTGGGAAGAGCCTGGCGACACGGGGAGCAGCCCCAGCCGCAGCTTGTCCAGTGCCAGGGCTGGGCTGGGGGCTCCAGCAGCCTCTGTAAACTCCGGGAAGTGGCTCTGTTAACACAGGATGGAAGGAACAAAAACCCCAGAGCCATTAATCACCCAGCTACAGCTGAATGTGCAACATTCACTGGTGCCTGTTTACAGAGCACTTCCCTTGCTCCGAGGCCTCCCGGGCTGTCCCAGGATTAATTACCTGCCCCCCCCAAAGGATGCACGCCATGCTCAGTGCCCAGATCCTTCCCAGATGGGGAAGGGCCAGGGCCTGTGCTGGCTTCTCACCCTCTGCAACTGGAGGTCTGGGGTTGGGGATGTCCCTTCACCCCATCAGCTCTGCAGCACCTGCCACAGCCCTGCGGGATGGGATGGGGCAGAACTGGGATTGTCTCTTCCCAGGAAGCTGGGCAGGAGTTGGGGAGTGATGCCAGACCTGCCACGAGACAGGTTGTGGGGAGAGATAATGTGGGGGTGATCAACATCCTCCCCATAGTAGAGCATCCTCCATTTATACATAAACCAGCACTCCCAGGGACACCCCCTCTCATCCTTGGAAACACCCAGTTCTGGGAATAGATGCTGATGGCAGCCTGAGCCTGGACATCCCCTCCTCCTGCCCTGCACCTCTCTGAACCCCACAGCTCAGGGATGGGTTCCTCCCATGCTGACGGGTCCTGGTGCAGGGTGATGAGGGTCCCTGCAGCCCCTTCGGGCTCTCCTGGGTTTGGGGCTGCCAGCATCCCCCCCGGCTGTGGAGCTGGGTGTTGTGCAAGAGCTGAACTTGGAAGAAAATCAGAAACCTCCCTCTGGAAATACCCCTTGGGCTGGAAAGTCAAGGAGGCCCCCGGGAACGGGGCTTACGGGTCGAGGGAGGGGGTGGTCGGGCGGGGGGCGGATCCTGCAGAGCTTAAGAAGGGCTGAGGATGGGGCTGGCGGCCAGAAGGGGACAGCCCAGCCGGAGGGGTTTGCTCTCAGGAAGGAGAACCAGCCCTTGCTGCTGTGCCACTGGGTCGGTGGGTGATGGAGCCGGCTCCTCTCTTCCTCCTCCTCTTCCTCCTCCTCCTCAGCTTGCTGTGGGGCTGCAGAGGTGAGTGCCATGTGAGGACTGAGCGCCATCCATCCCTCAACCCACCGTCCTGTCCGGCTCTGCTCGCTGTGCTCAGAGCTGTGGAGTGTGCCTGGGACTTACTGGGATGAGAACTGGGAATGGGGGTGGGCGATGGGATGGAGCTTATGTGGCACCTGAGCGTGACTGGCCAGGACTCCCCCACAAACAGGGAGAACCCCCCCAGTGCTGTGTTTGCTTTGGGAACAGCTGTATTTTGGGGGTGTCCCCTTCCCCAACCCCACTGTTTCCTCCTCCCTCCCAGGGCGACCCGCTGACGGGCTGTTGGTGATGCCATATGAGCCAGTGGTGCAGTATGGGGGCTCGGTGGAGCTGAACTGCTCCCTGGCCTGTGCAGAGGGCACAGTGCAGTGGAAGGGGCTGGACACCAACCTGGGGAGCATCACCTCCTTCCCCACCCACAGCATCCTCCACATCAGCAGCGCCGTGGTGGCCATGGAGGGCACCAAGATCTGCCAGGGCACCTGCCACGGGCAGCGCTACCAGCACGTTGTCCACCTAAAGGTCTTTGGTAAGTGCACCCCAAGCCCCTCCCTGGCTAAATCCTGTCCCCCCCTCACCAAGGCAGCCTGCTCCCTCCTGGGGAACAGTGCCAAAAAGTCACTGTTTGATGCTGTGATTCCTCACCCAGCCATCCCAGACACGCTGCAGCTGGAGGCAGCCCCCCGAGCCCTGGAGCAGGGGCAGCCCACCAGCCTGCTCTGCTCGCTGCGGGGGGTGTACCCGCTCTCAGGGCTGGTTCTCACCTGGTACCCGGGGGGGGCCAAGCGCTGGAGGCAGACTTGGATGTCACAGAGACCGAGGAGCAGCTGTTTGACATCGTGTCCACGCTGCGGGTGGCTGGGGAGGAGGTGGACGAAGGGGTGGAGTTCAGGTGTGAGGTGACGCTGAGTGTTGGGCAGGAGACCTTCACCCGGGCGGCCTCTGTGGTGGCGAGTGCTGGGGGTGAGTGCTGGGGTGGGGGCTGGGGTGAGTGCTGGGGGTGAGTGCTGGGGTGGGGGCTGGGGTGGGGGCTGGGGGTGAGTGCTGGGGTGGGGGCTGGGGTGGGGGGCTGGGGTGGGGGCTGGGGGTGAGTGCTGGGGTGGGGGCTGGGGTGGGGGGCTGGGGGTGAGTGCTGGGGTGGGGGCTGGGGTGGGGGCTGGGGGTGAGTGCTGGGGTGGGGGGCTGGGGTGGGGGGCTGGGGGTGAGTGCTGGGGTGGAGGCTGGGGTGGGGGGCTGGGGTGGGGGGCTGGGGACTCAGGTTCACACGCTGCCCCAGCTGCACAGAGCTGACCCCCATTGCCCTGTGGTGCTGGGCTGGAGCATCTGATAGCTCTGCAAATACCCCGTCCCCATCCCTGTCCCCATCCCTTTCCCCATCCCTGTCCCCATCCCTGTCCCTATCCCTGTCCCCATCCCTGTCCCTGCTGGGATGCTCCTGCTCGCTGCCCCTCTCTGCCCTGGGGGTCCCAGGAGGATGGGGCTGTGGGGGATAATGTGTGCCAGCTCCAAGCCATGGAGAAGGCCACCCATGACCTGCCATGTTCACAGCCACAACCGAGCAGCCAGTGGCCACATCTGCCTCCACGGGGAGCCCCACAGCCACAGCAGGGACCCCCAGCACATCCGGGCCTGCGACCACCACAGCGCTGTCCCCAGAGCTGAGTGTCCCCACACACGGTCCCACAACAGCCCTGACCACCAGAACACCTGAGCCTGACACTGAGACCATCCAGGAGCTGTCTGCAGCCAGCAACCCCCCCTCCACAGTGCACCCCACTTCCCAGGACCTCATCACAACCAGTGTCACAGCACAGCCAGCCACCACCAGCTCCAGCACCGTGAGAGCCCCAGCTGAGGCGCCAGGGACAGCTGTGGACAGCATCCCACTGGGGACACCCCCAGCTAAGAATGGGACAGGGCCATCCACGGGGCCAACATCTGACTGCAGCCTGCAGATCCAGTCGCTGCCTCCCCACGGGATGCGGGGCAGGGCCCTACGCATCGAGTGCCACGCACGGTGCACTGGGAACACCAGTATCCACTGGGTGCAGACCCCCGTGGCCCTTTCGCAGTACCGGGAGGAGGCAGTGGGCAGCAGCTCCGTGCTGCAGCTGGACCACGCCGAACCACAGCACCAGGGCCACTACCAGTGCGTCCTGCTCGGCCGCCGCTCCCAAGTGGTCAGTCTGCAGCTGGCGGTGTTGGATGGTGAGTGGTGGTCTGCAGCCCACCCCCCCTTTCACCTGTGCACCCCCTTCCTGTGTTGGTTGGGCTGTGGTGAGAGGTGTTCGTGCTGCCTTTGGGTGTGCCAGGGTCCTGCCTGTATCCTCACCCCCTTCTCCTGTCCTTGCAGATCCGCTCAGCGCCGGCCCTGCCATCGCTGGGGGGACGATGGTCTCGCTGCTGGGGCTGGTGGTGGCCGCCATCACGTCTCATCGCCTGTGGAAGCGATTCAGGTCCCAGTATGAGCTGTCCTAGGAACTGGAGCTGCTGATGGGTATCCAAGCACCTTCCAGACCCATCCCTGCAGCCACCCTTTGGGTGCTGGCCTCACCCAAACCCCCAACCCCCAGCAGCTGGTGGAACTGGGAGCATGGTGAGGAGCAGCCCCCACCCCAGCACCCACGGACCTGCGGGATGGTGCAGCTCGGAGCTCCCTCCGTGCCCACGGGATGTGAATGCCAGGCAGGGGGTGAGGGATGGGGCTGCGCTGCCCACGGGTTCCGGGAACCAGGGACAGCTCCGGTGCACCCCACGCCGAGGGGGGGTCCGGGCCTGCCGGGGGGCGGAGGGGAAAGGAGCGGAGGGGCCGGCAGTGCCGGGGCAACGGGACCGCCAGCACCTGCGGGGACGGGCAGGAGAGCCACGACCGATCGTCTGTCACGACAGAGGGGGCAGAAGCAGCTGGGAGGGGGGGGATGTCCATCCCCAGGGATGCGGAGCGCTCCAATAAAGGGCTGATTGTGTTTGAGTCTGAGTGTCCTTGGGTTGGGCGGCCCTGCGGCCCCTCACAGGCCACTCACCGGCCCCGGTACCAGGCGGTGGGTCACCGGGCAGCGTCCGCTGAGCGCTTGGTTGCCAAGGGTGGGACATCTGGGGGGCATCAAGAGGAGTGTGGGCAGCAGGTCACAGGAGGGGATCCTCCCCCTCTGCTCTGCCCTGGTCAGGCCCCACCTGGAGTGTTGTGTCCAGTGCTGGGCTCCCTGGGATAAAAGAGACAGGGATCTCCTGGAGAGAGTCCAGAGGAGGCTACGGAGATGCTGAAGGGCCTGGAGCATCTCCCCTGTGAGGAAAGGCTGAGTGAGCTGGGGCTGTTCAGCCTGGAGAGAAGAGACTGAGAGGGGATCTGATCAATGGGGATCAATAGCTGAAGGGTGGGACACAGGGGGACATGGGCAGCCTCTGCTCAGTGTCTGTGGGGACAGGACAAGGGGTGATGGCCTCAAGTTGGAGCTCAGGGAGTTCAACCCCAATGTGGGGAAGAGCTTCTTCCCAGTGAGGGTGAGGGAGCCCTGGGACAGGCTGCCCAGGGGGTGTGGAGTCTCCTTCTCTGGAGAGATTCCAGCCCCGTCTGGACACCGACCTGTGTGACCTGTCCCAGGGACCCTGCTTTGGCGGGGGGTTGGACCCCATGGGCTCTGGAGGTCCCTTCCCACCCCTGTGATTCTGTGACCTGCCCGGAGTAGCCATGGCTGCCGGGGCGCCGCGCCGCCTCACAGCCGCCGGGGCGGCTCCTGTGCCCCACCTCAAGATGGAGGCCCGCTCGCCCGCCTTCCCGCCCCGCCATTGGCTGCCAGTGTGCAAGATGGCGGCACGGGAACTTCCCGCCCGGGCGGAACCGCCACACAAGATGGTCAGAAGCCGCCTTGGCCGCCCGTAACCAAGATGGCGGCCTACGAGAAGCGGCGGCCGGCCGCCGCCCCAGCCCCAGCCCCGGTAGCAGGCAGCGGGCCTTCGGAGCCGGCCCGGGCGGCGGCCGGCGAGCTGGGGAGCGAAGCGGAGTTCCTACTGCGGGCCGGCGTCACCGCCATGGTGCGGGAGGCGCTGCTGAAGGTGCTGGAGGCGCGGCCCGAAGAGCCCGTCTCTTTCTTGGCCGACTACTTCGAACGCCTGGTGCTGGGCAGCCCCGGCGCGACGGGAGAGGCCTCCGCGGAGCTCTCGGGGCCGCCGCAGCGCCTGGCCCGGGCGCTGTGGTACGTGCGGCTGGCTCACCATTCCCACAGGTGAGGGGGGGGGGAAGCGTGAGGCGGACTACAGCTCCCGGCGTGCCCCACGGCTGAGCCTGCCCCACGGCTGAGCCCGCCCAGCGCCATCTTGCGGGCACCCGGGGCATGCTGGGAGTTGTAGTCCAGCGCGGGCATGCAGAGGAGGGGTGCTGACGCTGCATGTCTGTGTCGTATCATGTCGCGACAGGACGGCTTTCGACAGCAACGCCAGCGCTGCCTACGAGGTGCTGGGCGCCGGTGGCCGGCGGCGGAAGGCGGGCGGTGTGGACGGGCGGCTGTACAGCGAGCTGCTGCGGCGCATCTGCCAGCACGGGGGAGCGCCCGCGGAGGCGTCGGCAGCGCTGCTGGGGCGAGTGCGCTGCCGTGACCATGAGGCTGTGCCTTTCGATGTCTTCCGCTACGGCGTCCTCACCTGCTTCGTGCTCCTGGAGTTCGCAGCCAAGGCGGATGCACTCTTCGGCATCCTAGATGGCGGCTGCGGCGCTGCCGACAGCAGGGTGTGCCAGGCGGTGCTGCGGGCGCTGGAGGATGCGTTGGGTACCGGCCACTTCTCGCTCCCCGGACGCTACCTGGAAGCTGGCTCCAAACTGGGGCCGGATGGGCTGGCCTTGGCCATGGAGCGGGCGCTGCAGGAGAGGAAGCTGGACACCTCCATGAGCAGGGAGGAGTTCCTGAAGAAAGCCACCGCCTTGTTCGTTGCAAAAGTGAAACCCGTTGAGTAATGCCTGGGTGGGAGCAGCGCTGGCTGCATCTGCTTCCAGTGCCTCCCCCCAGCCGAGTCCTCTGCGCAGAGCCACTTACACAAAGGGCTCTGGACCCTGGTGCTGTGCTGGATGGCGTGTGCCCGGGGCTGCTCAGGTGCTGTCCAGATAGCCTGGGTCTCCCCAGTGAAAGATTCCCCATATCCCCACTCCATTCCCTCTGCCCGGCCACCTCCAGCACTGGATGTATTCCTGCCTGCTGTGCCTCTTCCAGCCGTGGCTCCTCTGGTCCAGCTGGCCTTAGTAAATCCTTTGTAGGTGTTAAAGGTTGGCCTGTAAACTGCTGGGCAGCATTAGCCACTAAAAGTGAGGCAGAACAAAGTGAATTTGGGGCTGGACCTCCTGTATCCCACAGTTTCATCCTAGCCCTGACCTACAGCTTCAGTGGGGGGAACTTTTCTTTCTGGTTTTGGGTTTGTTTTGCACCTACCTGTGAAAGGAGAGGGAGGAGTGATGCTTAACCTCCCTGTGACCACAAGGCTTCGTGGGTAAACACGGGGCTGATCCTGAGATAAAGCCTGATTTTATGAAGCAGGGTGGTTTAAACACAGGGAGGGTGAGAAAGGGCTGTGAGCTGGAGAGGGTTCTGCCTGTGTGATGACAAGCTACCTGCTCGCTCAACTTTCCCCCCACCGCCTCCAGGGTCAGGGCTGTGAAGATCAAAGCTGAGTGCTGACTTCTCAAGCAGAGCTGCACAGTGCTTACGGGTTTGCTGCTGACTTGGGATGTGGAGCACTGGGTCAAACCCCCGTCCCTGAGGTCATGGTTTGCCTCTGAATAGAGATGCCTGTGGAACCGTGTGTTATTTATCTGAACTCATCTGTGATAATTTATTGACACCACCCAGTTGTTGTTTTACTGGATGACATTAAAACTTTGTATGATTTTTTAGGGGCCAATTCCTTTACTGCCTCGTGCTGGGATGAACTGCAACAGCAGCTCCCGGATCACAGAATCATAGAATCCCAGACTGGTCTGGGTTGGGAGGGACCCCAAGGATCAGAGAGCTCCAACCCCCTGCCACAGGCAGGGCCACCAACCTCCAGGCCTGGAGCTACACAAGGTTACCCAGGGCCCCATCCAACCTGGCCTTGAACACCCCCAGGGATGGGGCACCCACCCCCTCTCTGGGCAGCCTGTTCCAGCCCCTCACCACTCTCTCTGCAAAGAACTTCCCCCTAATATCTCATCTAACCCTCCCCTCCTTCAGCTTCACTCCATCCCCCTTGTCCTGCCATTATCTCCCCTTTAACAAGCTGATTCCCCTCCTGTTCCTCTGCTCCCTCCAGGGACTGGGAGGCTGCAGTGAGGTCCCCCCACAGCCTTCTCTTCTCCAGGCGGGATCCTTGAGGTGGATACTTTTAGGGGCTCGGTGTCAGCAGCCTGCCCTGCTAAAGGGCTGGAGTTGCAAAGCCAAGAAGCAGGGAGGAAGCCCTGGGGACTCGGGGATGTTTGTTTTCTCTCTTCCAGCGGATGTTTTGGTCCCTGTGGGTGGGATGGGTGCGGCTTGGCTCCGGCATGGGGTGCAGGTGACAGGATGTGACAGGAGGTGCGGGACAGGTGAGGGTGAGTGATGCTGGAGCCATCTCTGCTGGGGCTGTGCCAGGAGTGGCTTCAGTTCTGGTGAAGTGACGTCAGGTGTGATGTCACGCCTGACATAGGCAGCATGACTGGGCTGTGAGTGGCTCCTGCGGGCTGGCCCGGTGAAGCACGCCTGCCTCAGGCAGTACAGCCTCACCAGGGCCGGGACTCAGCCTCAGTCACCGTGTGTGGCCTGGCTGCCTCCTGCGGGGGCTGGGGGAAGGACAGGGGGGTGTCCTGCGAGGGAAGCGGCCCGTCTCAGGCTGCTCTCAGACGGGCCATGGGTTTACCCAGCAGCTCCGGGGTGGGAGGCCGGGCACACCGAGCCCTGCGGTGAGGATGAGAGCGGGCCCAGCTAGCTAGCTGGCTGCCCTCCCTCTCTCCCCCCCTCCCTCCCTCTTCCTCCCCCTCCCTCCCTCTTCCTCCCCCTCCCTCCCTCTTCCTCCCCCTCCCTCCCTCTCTCTCTCTCTCCCCCTCTCTCTCTCCCCCTCCCCCCTCCCTCCCTCTCTCTCTCCCTCTCTCTCTCTCCCCCTCCCTCTCCCTCCCTCCCTCTCTCTCCCTCCCTCCCTCTCTCTCCCTCTCTCCCTCCCTCCCTCCCCCCCCCTCTCTCTCCCTCCCTCCCTCCCCCCCCTCTCTCTCCCTCCCTCCCCCCCCTCTCTCTCCCTCCCTCCCTCCCTCCCCCCCTCTCTCCCTCCCTCTCCCTCCCTCCCCCCCTCTCTCCCTCCCTCCCCCTCCCTCCCCCCCTCTCTCCCTCCCTCCCTCCCCTCTCCCTCCCTCTCTCCCTCCCTCCCTCCCTCTCTCCCTCCCTCCCTCCCTCCCTCCCTCTCTCCCTCCCTCTCTCTCCTCCCTCCCTCCCCCTCTCTCTCCCTCCCTCCCCCTCTCCCTCCCTCCCTCTCTCCCTCCCTCCCTCTCTCCCTCCCCCTCTCTCTCCCTCCCTCCCCCTCTCTCTCCCTCCCTCCCTCCCTCTCTCTCTCCCTCCCTCCCTCCCTCTCTCCCTCCCTCCCTCCCTCCCTCCCTCTCTCCCTCCCTCCCTCCCTCCCTCCCTCCCTCTCTCCCTCCCTCTTTCTCTCCCCCCCTCTCTCCCTCTCTCCCCCCCCTCTCTCCCTCCCTCCCCCTCTCCCCCTCTCCCTCTCTCCCTCCCCCTCTCTCCCCCTCTCCCTCTCTCCCTCCCCCTCCCTCCCCCTCCCTCCCCCTCCCTCCCCCTCCCTCCCCCTCCCTCCCCCTCTCTCCCCCTCTCTCCCCCTCTCTCCCCCTCTCTCCCCCCCTCCCCGGGTCTCGAACCCGCGGACCTCCCACCCAAGCTGCCGGGAAGGAGCCCGCCCCCGCGCTGTGATAGGTGGAGAGCCCATAGAGGGGGGCGGGGCTTGCTTCATGCCACTCCCCCTCCGCGCTGGCTGCGGCCCGAGAGGCGTCATGTGGGAGGAGCCTGTGGCGGCCCCGCCCCTCCCGGCGGACTACAGCTCCCGCCGTGCTCTGCGCGGCTGCGCTCGGAGCGGCCGGACCCACCGCCCCCCCCACCGCCTCAGCCCGGCTGTTCTGCTAACGCCAGTCCCCGGCTTCGCTAGCGGCCTGTCCCCGTTCCTGGGTATGGCGCGGCCCGTCGTGCCCAGCTCGCAGAAGGCGCTGCTGCTGGAGCTCAAAGGGCTACAGGAGGAGCCCGTGGAGGGGTTCCGGGTCAACTTGGTGGACGAGGGAGATCTCTACAACTGGGAGGTGGCCATCTTCGGCCCCCCGAACACCTACTATGAGGGCGGGTACTTCAAGGTGAGTGGCCAGGGGCAGTGCGGCCTCAGGGGGACCGGGGTGTGGAGCGAGGAGAAGCTATGAGGCGATACAGGGGGGAGCCTGGGGGGTCAGAGGTGTGGTGGTGCTGGGGGATGCGCTGGGAGAGGGTGCCCTGTGAGAGGGTTTTGGAAGCGGGGGAGACCCTGTGAGGGGGTTCTGGGGTGGGAGGAAGAGGTCAGGTTGAGGTGGGTACATATTGAGGCCCCCCTGGGCTCGAGGGGTGCTGAGGGACTCGCAGACCCGGGTCTGTAGCTGGGCACCCGGGGGGGTGTTGAGGCTTTTGGGAGCTGAGATGGTTCAGGGGCACCTGTGAGGTGTGAAGAAGGGAGTCCCTGTGCGAGGGGGTGGCTGCCAAACCCATCAGCAGCTCCCTTCACTAGAAGGGAGCTTTGGCCTTCCCAGGGGCTTTGCTTTCCTCCTTCCTGCCCCCTCTTTTCCCCTCGCTCTGCAGGCACAGGAGGGCGAGCTTGGGGTCGCTGGGGGCCCTTCTCCCAGAGAGCATTACCACCCAACCAGCCAGGAAGAGACAAAGGACTCTCCAGCGCAGGCACAGGCAGCTGGGGCTGAGCAAGCAGCTCGGCTGGGGAGTGGGTGGGTGGTTTTGTCTGGGGTTTGAGGTGGGGAGGAGGCAGACGTGGCCTGGCTGTGCGAGTCCCTCTCCCTGCGGATGTGTACATGCCCTCCCCAGGTCTTGTGCAACCTGTGTAGCTGTTTTCTTCCTCTTTCTCTTCCTCCCTCCTCTGCTACAACCTCCTCTTGTCATCCTCTGGCTGGCAGGGTGGGGATGCACTCGGACTGAGTCAGCCCAAGGGGCGGCTGTGCCGGAGGAGCTGGGTGGGTTGTTTTTCCTGTGGAGCAGTGGGAGGGTGAGTTTGAGGCTTCAGAGTTGGGGTTTATCTCTCCACTGAAACAAAGTCATCTTCTGTAGCCTCTCTGCCTGCAGCTTGGGGTCTCTGACCTCTCAGCACCTCCTGTTTTGTCCCTGAGGGCTTCCAGAGCCAGCACTGCTCCTTGGCAGCCGATGGGACCTTCTGGGCAAGCGGGAAGGGGCTGAATCCTCTTCCAGCTGGTGGTAACATCAGCCCCTTCGTGTACAGCAGAGCTGGGTTGCTTTTGGAGCCCCCTTTGGGGACACTTTGCCTCTGGCTGGTGTTGTCCTGATCCCCTCTCACTCGACAAAGGGGATTATTCTGCAGCCTTCAGCTGTTTGGCCAGAGCCCAGCACAGCCGTGTGTCGCTGTGTGGCTGCCTCAAGCTCCCTGTGCACACAAAACACATCCAGCCCTGGCTGCTGCCTGGTTTTTCTTTCTTCCACCCCTCATCCCGTGCTGCAGAGTGCTCAGACAACAAGCCAGCCTGGGAGACACGTGCAGGGACAGACCTCAGGGCTCCCAACTCCTGTGTTCTTGTGTGTGTGAACCGAGGGAGCAGGAGGCGTTCAGGGAGTTGTTGTGCATGTGGAAATCACCCTTTTTGTTTGTCTCTTTCTGGCTGTTGGCTTTTTTTTGGGGGGGGGGCTGTGCCTGCCTCTTAAGCTAGAAGTTTGCTTCCAGAGCTTGGAAACACCTGGAAGCCAGAACAGTCACCACAGGTTGTGCAGCAACATGGGGAGAAGCTGCTCCTGGCCCTTGTGGGGTGTTTGGTGTCGGTGGGCTGGGGGCAGCAGCTCTCTAGGGAGGATGGGGATGGGAAAGGGAGGATGGGTAAAGCCACATCAGGCTTTACCCTCGTGCTCAGAGGCTGATGGTGGGACTGTGTCTCTGTCTTGCCTTAATCCCAGGGCTGCTGTGGCCACTACCTGCAGGAGAAGCCAGTGGCAGGACGCTTGTGTGTGCTGGAGCCGTGGTGTGATCTTCATGTGCTTTTATTTTTAGCCCCTGAGCTATGTGCTGTGGCTGGTTTTGACTTGGTCTCTTTTTGTCAGTGGTGACAGGCTATTTTTAGAGATTCGGTGTGTCAATAGGAGCACCTGATGCTTCCTTCCCTGGGAGCTCCAGAGGGTAAACAGCCTTTTCCTGGGTGGCTCAGCCATCGAGCATCCCTGGCAGCCAGGCTGGGGATGACCCTGGACTCACAGCCTGGCTCTTGGCTTTGCTCAGGCACGTGGCTTGAGCTCAGCTCAAACCCCATCCACTTTCCCAGCAGGAGCAGCAGTCCCAGCTCCCTGCTGGTTCCTGCCAGGGGTGTGTGGCCCTGCTGGTGCTGCCAGCAGCTCTGTGTTCCTTTGTCTGCAGACTCTTTTGGGGGATTATTATGCTTTGCCATCCAGGCAAACCTATCCAGAAGGCTTCCTGCCTGCTTCACCATCACTTTCCTCCTGCTCTGCCAACAGCATGTAGCTCTTAGGAGTCCTGATGACCAGGGGAGGGGTGCTCAGGGCCAGGGGAGAGGTGCTCAGCACCACCAGCTTGGCATGGGTGGGCCTCAGCAGAGAAGATGTTATGGTCAGGATGGTCGGGGTGGCAGGGTGGGCACAGAGACCCTGTCAGGAGGAGCTCAGCTGGACTTGGCAGAGGTTCCCCCATCCTGGTGGGGTCTGGAGATGTGCAGTTTCCTTCCCTTCCCCCAGGCTGATGCTCACTCTTGCTGTTCCCTTGCAGGCTCGTCTCCGGTTTCCCATCGACTATCCCTATTCCCCTCCTGCCTTCAGGTTCTTGACCAAAATGTGGCACCCCAACATCTATGAGGTGGGTCAGTTGGGATGGCAGGGGGGTGTCCTGGGTGGGTTTGGGGTGGGAGGTGTGTGCATGTCTGTCTGTTGCAAGTGGTACTGGATGGAGCTGCCTGCCCTCATCACGAGCATGGCATTGTGAGCTCCATGCCTGTGGCATTCCGTGCCTGGCCCTGGAAATGCAGCTAATGAGCTTATGACAGCCCATCCCCTGGCCTGGAGCTGGTTCCTGGTCAGCAAGGGTTTCCAGGCACCAAGGCTCCCACATTCTGCTGGTGATGTTGTGCTTATGCCAAGGAAGGATGAAAAGTGAGCGATGTACTGAGCCCCAGGGCTCGCTGTGGGGTGCTGCTGCGTGGGGCTGGGCTGTGTCTGGCAGTCTCTGCTGTGCCAGTGACCTCAGGGTGCTTATCTGAGGCAGCATAGTGGAGATTCCCTGCTTCCATCCCTTCCTGGGGACCCAAAGAGTAGGCTGGGATCACCTCTCTGCCTGTGGGGGTTTAGGCTGGGCTGGAGGCCAGATGCCCACCAAAGTCAGTCTATCACTCCCCTTTTCAGTTGGACAGGGGAGAAAATGTATATTGAGAGGCTTTAGGAGTCGAGAGAAGGACAGAGAGAAATCAACATCATGGCAAAACAGACTCAACACAGAGTAAAGGGAAGAAACTCTCTAATTTATTACACTGCCCTGCACCCCCAGTGACACCAGAGTCGGGTGGTGAGAAGTGCAGCCAGGTCTCAAGGCACCTTCCCCCCACCCCTCCCTTCTCAGCAGACTGCACTCCAGTCAGGATTTCACTCCCTTCTTCCCCCCATTGTGGCACATTGTGTCATCAATCACAGTGTCTCTCAGTCCCAGTCCCCCACGGGGTCACCAGCCTCCCCCCAGCATCCCTGCTCCAGCAGGATTCTCTCCCTTGCTCATCTCTGTGTCTCTGTCTCCATGGGCTGCAAGTGCTGGCAGGGGCTGGCACCACCCCAGGTCACAGCATCTCCTGTCTGTGTCCCCCTGCTCCAGCATGGGGCCTCTCCACAGGCTGCAGGTGGGGTCTGGGCCTTGTCCATGGGCTGTGGGGGGACACCTGCTGCACCATGGGTTTCTCCAGGGGCATCCAGGTTGGCTGGGGCCCTGGGCAACCTTGTGTAGCTCCAGGCCTGGACGTTGGTGGCCCTGCCTGTGGCAGGGGGGTTGGAGCTCTGTGACCCTTGGGGTCCCTTCCAACTCCTACCATTCTATGATCTTTCTCTCCAGCACCTGGGGTGCCTCCTCTCCTTCCTTCCCCATCCTTGGTGCCTGCACAGCTCCTCACATCTTCTCACTCCCTTCTCTTGGGGCAAAATGCAGCTGCTTGCAGGTTTTTTTCTCCTCCCTGTGACTCCCAGAGGTGCTGTGACCATCACTGATGGGCTCAGCCTTGGTCAGCAGCGACTCTGACCTTGAATTAGCTGATGTTCCCTCTCTGGGGCCTGCAGAGAGCTTCTGGCTGCTGCTTGCAGCACCCATCTCTGCACCCCCCCGTTCTCTCCCAGCACCCAGCCACGCAGAACTGCGACACCGGCTTGAGCCGCAGCGAGGGGCAAACAGAACTGGAGCAGAGGATGGAGCCTGTGCTGGTGGCAGCAGCTCTGATGGGTCCTGTTTCCCTTGTGCTTTCAGACAGGGGATGTCTGCATCTCCATCCTCCACCCACCCGTGGACGACCCCCAGAGCGGGGAGCTGCCCTCGGAGCGCTGGAACCCGACGCAGAACGTGCGGTAGGGGCTGTGCAGGAGGGACCCACGGGCAGGGGTGGGACAGTGGGGGGGTTAGTCAGGGGGATCTTCCCCTCCCAAAGCTGGTGGGAGGTGCCTGGATGCTGCTGAAGGGTAGGACCTGACGCTCAGGGAGTGTGGTTTGCTCAAGAGTGGCTGGAGCTTGCTTGGGAAGGTGTGAGAGCTGTGCTGTCCCCTGCCTGGGCTGCTTGACTGGGCTGGGGTGCCCCCTCGCTGGTTGGCACATTGGGAAGGAGCCTACAGGGTCCTCAGCACCCAGGGTGGGAAAGGAGGGGGGAGTGGGTGAGGTGGAGGCAGTTGTGTTGGGTGTTCACAAGCCCACAGAACGCAGGGAGCTGCCTGCTCAGGCTGGGTGAGACGTGGCAGCAAATCCTGGTGGTGCCTGTGCTCATCCTTTGGGCATGGTGAGTTCCTCTTCAGCCCTGCACTGGGCTTGGGAGGGTGGTCTGGGGAGGAGAGTGGTTGCTTTGGGTGGGAAGCGTGTGGAGCCCTTTGTAGCTTGGGGGGGTGGTGTGTGGGGGGGTGAGTGCTGCCCCCCAAGCACCAGCACTGCCAGAAGCCACCGCTGTGGCTGTACCAGAGGCTCCAGCACTTGGTGTGAGCTGAGGTCACCTGCACCAGGCTGTGACCCCCAGCAGGACACGTGGGAAGGGAACTGGGCAGCGCTTCCTCAGCGTGGGGAGCGGGGCAGAGACAATGGTCCCAGTAAACACCAGTGGGGCTTGTGCCAAGGCAACGCAGCAGCTCCAGGCATGGGATGCAGTGGCAGGTGCTGACGTGCCTCAGCTCTGACGTGTCTCCTGCTTGCCAGGACCATCCTCCTGAGCGTGATCTCCTTGCTGAACGAACCCAACACGTTTTCTCCAGCCAACGTGGACGCCTCGGTGATGTACCGCAAGTGGAAGGAGAGCGAAGGGAAGGACAGGGAGTACACAGACATCATCAGGTGTGTGCTGAGCTGAGCCCAGGCCTGGGGCACTGTCAGCAGAGCTCTTTAAACCCTGACCTTGTTAAACCCTGACCTTGTTAAACCCTGACCTTCTTGAGGGGAAAAGCCCTGTCTCCCTTGGAGCCAGGGGGGGTGTGTTGTGCAAAGCTCTGAGCTCAACCCCTTCCCCTGCTTCTCCTCCTCCAGGAAACAAGTCTTGAGCACAAAGGTGGATGCAGAGAGGGATGGTGTGAAGGTGCCCACCACGCTGGCAGAGTACTGTGTGAAGACCAAGACTCCAGCCCCAGATGAGGGCTCAGACCTCTTCTATGATGACTATTACGAGGATGATGAGATGGAGGAAGAAGCAGACAGCTGTTATGGGGATGAGGATGACTCTGGCAATGAGGAATCTTGATGGCCCTCTGGCACTGCAAAACTTCCTATAAACTGCTGGGTTTTTACCTCAACTAGGACAAACTGGTTTGAATTTAGGATCTGTCAGCCCTGAAATGAACTCTCTACCTCGCAGGGAGACTGTTCTGCTGTTGCAAAGGGAATCCCACCCCGCTGCCTTTGTAGAAAAAGCCTGAAACAGAACCCCAATTTTGTAAACTTCCTGGGTGGGGGGTGGGTGAGGAGGGGGCCAGTCGTGTTGGGCGTTCAGGAGCCCACAGAACCCAGGGAGCTGCCTGCTCTGGCTGGGTGAGAAGTGGCAGCAAATCCTGGTGGTGCCTGTGCTCATCCTTTGGGCACGGTGAGTTCCTCTTCAGCCCTGCAGTGGGCTTGGGAGGGTGGTCTGGGGAGGAGAGTGGTCGCTTTGGGTGGGAAGCGTGTGGAGCCCTTTGTGGCTTAGGGGGTGGTGGTGAGAGGGTGAGTGCTGCCCCCCTCAATGGGGCCATCCCTTGTGGGACCCTTCTGACACCCCTTCCCAGGATGCTGGAGCTGTGGTCCTGGGCAGGATGTGCCTGGCAGCTCCCAGGCACTGCAGGGCCTGGTGATGTGCTGTTGTAGCTCTTAACTAGCTGGGAGGGATGGAGTAGTTCTGGGTCCTTCTGCTTTTGTTTTGGGTTTGGTTTTGTTGGTTTGGGCTTTGTTTTGTTGGGTTTTGGGGGGTTTTTTGGAAACTATTTAATAAAGTACTTGAAGGGAACAGCCGTGTGGTGCGTGGGTGACACTTCCTGCCCTGCAGCCCTGGCAGAGAGGGGGGAGGTGGGCTCAGCTGCCCTCCAGGACTGTGTGTGGGGGCTGCAGGGCAGCCTTGAGCTTCTGGCAACCCTCATCACTCTCCACAGAGCAAGCAGGAGTGTCACCAGGGTTGCCTTTGGCCTGGAGATCATCCCTGCCCTTCCCAGGGAGGGCACAGCACGATGCCTGTTGCCTCTGGCTAACGCTTGGTCTCTGCCTGGGCAGGGTGAGCGCTCCTGAACCCCAAAAACTCAGCACCACCCTGGGATGGTGCTTTTCCCTCCTGCTTACTCAAGACCTCTATGGGCAGCAGGCCTGGCTGGGCAGAGCAGTGACCAGTGGCACCCAGGGCATTGTGGCTGCTCTGATCCAGGCATAGCTGGGGGCACCCCAAGCACCCAGTGCCAGGACCAGCTGGGATGGATGAGCTCCCTGCCAGCTCCTGCCCCTACTCCCAGCCCTTGGGCAAAGCTCATCAGGGGGAGAATGAGCCTAATTGCCCCTGCCTGGAGCTGTGCCCAGGGGAGGGGGGTTTGAGTGATGTCTGTGGCCACTGCACGTGCTTGGTTGCCTTAGGAAATGAGGCCAAAAGGTGAATAGGATTATTGTCACTTCACTCAGGCCTGGCACTGGGCTTCCAAGGTCACCCAGCTGGCTGGGAGCAGCCACAGCTCCAGCTGCCTGTTCCAAGCCAGCCCCACCTCTCCTTTTCCCAGGAGCCTGCTCTGGGTGCCCCCAGCAGCATTCCCAAGCCCGGCTGGTCCCTGCCACAGGTATTTCCACCACATCCATGCACACCCCATCCATGCACACCCCCTCTTCGCTGGCTCCTTGCTCCTCTCCCCCCACCTCAGGGAGCCAGTTTGGGGGTCCCAGTCCCATCAGCCCTTGAGCTGCACCTGGGAGCACCCCAACCTCCCTGCTGCTCCCTGGCCAGAGAGCAGGAATGTAGCAGGGCCCTGCACACCCCCTCTTCCCCCAGCCTGGAGCAGCACCAGCTGCTGGGGCAGTGGAAGCTGCAGGCTGCTGTGTGCTGCTGCTGTCCTGCTCCATCTCTGTGCTGTGGGAGCTGTGCCTGTGGATCCCTCCAGCACAGAGGGGGAGTGGGGTGGATGGGAGGGGGCAGCCATGCAGGATATGCCAGGGGCAGGCATGGTGCTTGTGGAAAGAAACGCTCCAGGAGGATGAGGAGCTTCCAAGAGCCGGTGGATTCCCATGGAGAGCACAGCAGGGACTGGCGCCACCAGCCCCATTGTTTGGGCTCTTCCTGCCAAGCCCTCAGCCCCTCCGGCTTCCAGTGTCCCACCTCGCTCCCAGGGCTGGGTTAGGCATGGCTCCTGGGATGGGGAAGAGCTGGGGACAGAGCGACTGCCTCACCAGGGCCCCTCTGCCCCGGCCCAGCTCTGCGATTGGGGCTGAAACTCCCGCCTGTGCTCCCTTATCAACGGGCCCAGCCCCGTGGGGTTATCAGGCAGCATCAGCCAGGCTGGTGCAGAGGGAGCAGAGCCCCAGCATCCTGGGAACAGGGGCTTTCCCCACACCTCAGGGTGCCTAAGGGTGGCCCTGGGGACCCTGCTGCTGTGTTGCCTTGGCACAGGCCCTGCTGGTGTTTACTGGAGCTATTGTCTCTGCTCAGTTCCCTTCCCACGTGTCCTGCTGCGGGTCACAGCCTGGTGCAGGTGGCCCTGGCTCACCCCAAGTGCTGGAGCCTCTGGTACAGCTGCAGTGGTGGCTCCTGGTGCTGCTGCTGCTGCTGCTTGGGGGGACCCTCCTTTCACACCCCTGGTGCTGAGAACCCCACCAGCTCCTTCCCAACGCACCCCGAGGGGCTGCATGCCCAGGCCACCCCCGCAGCGGCCCCAAGCTGAGCTGTCAGGCAGAGAAGGACCTGGGGGTGTTGGGTGATGCAGGCTGAATATGAGCCAGCAGTGTGCCCAGGAAAGCCAATGGCATCCTGGCTTGTGTCAGGAATAGTGTGGCCAGTAGGGCTGGGGAGGGGATTGTGCCCCTGGACTGGGCACTGGGGAGGCTGCACCTCGAGTGCTGGGTCCAGTTCTGGGCTCCTCACCATCAGAAGGACATTGGGGTCCTGGAGTGAGTCCAGAGAAGGGCAACCAGGCTGGGGAAGGGGCTGGAGGGCAAATCCTCTGAGGAGCAGCTGAGGGAGCTGGGGGTGTTCAGCCTGGAGAAGAGGAGGCTGAGGGGAGACCTTCTCCCCACCTCCCCTGCCCTGCCAGGAGGGTGCAGAGAGGTGGGTGATGGTCTCTTCAGCCAGGGGACAGGAGATGGGACAAGGGGCAATGGGCTCAAGCTGCCCCAGGGCAGGGTCAGAGCAGATGGGAGGGCAAAGTTCTTCCCTGGCAGAGTTGTGGGGCTGTGGCACAGGCTGCCCAGGGAGGGGCTGAGTCCCCTTCCCTGGGGGTGTTTAACAAAGGGGAGATGAGGTGCTCAGGGATCTGGTTTAGCACAGGATGGGAATGGTTGGACTCGATGCTCTTAAAAGGTCTTTTCCACCCTGTGGCTCTGTGATTCTGTGTCCCCGCCGTGCCGGGCAGCCGGGATCTCCTGTGCCGCTGTACGGGCAGACCCCCATCCCCGGTGCAGCACCCCTGCCCGCTCCCCGCCCGCCTGAGGCTGCCCGGTGCTCCCCAGCACCCACAGCCACCAGCCTCCCCGTGCAGCACTGGCAGCGGAGCGGCCTTTTCCCGCGGCCGTGACCTCCCTCCCGCAGCTGCTCCGGTGCCCGCGCTACCGGACGCCCCCGACATCATCCCG
This sequence comes from Porphyrio hochstetteri, assembly GCA_020800305.1. NCBI lineage: Eukaryota > Metazoa > Chordata > Aves > Gruiformes > Rallidae > Porphyrio > Porphyrio hochstetteri. The sequence goes on from CM036931.1 coordinate 4,033,911, forward strand.
CTCAGCCCCCAACACCACCGCGGGCGCTGAGGACTCGAGGCTTCTTGACCCGCTCCGCACGCCGTCCCCCCGGCTCCCCGCCGCGCCTCCCCATTGGCTGCCCTGCCGGCTGCGGGGCGTGGCCGCGGCGGGACCGGCCCGAACCGGCTCTCGCCGTAGGGGAGAGGAGCGGGGGAGAAGGTGGCTTTATTATTCCTGCGCTCTGATTGGTCGATCATGGCTGGGTGGGCGGGGTCTGTTTACAGACACGCCTCGTGATTGGCTGCCTGGTGGTTTCCCCCGGGTCTGCCCCCGCCCCCGTGACCCAGCGCGGCGCTTATAGCGGGCGGCGTGAGGCGGCGCGGAGCGCGGGCGGCGATGGCGGCGGCTGTGCTGGGGCCTCGCGGCCTCCTGGCGCTGCTCGTTCTCGTCGGGCTGGTTGGCGGCGGCCTGGGGACAAGTACGGACCCGGGGGGGAGTGTGCTCGGGGATGGGGGGTCCTGAGGGGAGGCGGCTGGGGCCGGGCCTGGGCTGAGGGAGCCGCGGAGGCGGCTCGCGGTGGGGGGGAGGTGGGACCCTGGGGGGGGCTACGGAGTTGGCCTAAGGGGCGTTCTGGGAGAGGGCGCCTGAGGGGAGGTGGTCGGGGCTGGGCCCGGGCGAGGTGGGCACGCAGGCGGCCTGGGGGGTTTGGGGAGGAAGAGGGAAGGGGAGGTGGTGGCTCTGAGGCGACTCGTGGGGGCTCGGGAGGGGAGCGCCCCTGAGGCGGCCTGGGGGGGGCTCGGAGAGGGACACGGGGCGGCCTGGGGGGGGCTCGGAGAGGGACACGGGGCGGCCTGGGGGGGGCTCGGAGTGGGACACGGGGATCATGAGGCGGTGGGGGGGGCGCCCCTGAAGCGGCTCGGGGGCCTCGGAGAAGGACATGAGACCCCTGGGGCGGCCTGGGGGGGCTTAGAGGACTCCGACGAGGGGCTCGGAGGGGCTCTGAGGGGTTTGGGGGACGGACACCCTGCTGCGATCCCAGCGCGGGTCGGGTCTGGGCTCCTCGGGGGGGCGGCCGGGGCTGTGGGTCCGGCCTCCGCGGCTGGGGGGCTGCGAGGCTCCGCGGCGGCGCCGCTGTGGGGGGGCGCGGAGTGGCGCCGGGCCGAGCAGGCGGCGGCGCGGGCGCCCTGCGGCGAGGCACGTCGCACCGCGGGCGGGGCAGGGCCAGGGGGAGGGAAGGGGTGGGGGCAGCGCCCAAACCTGCGCTTGAGCAGGGGGCGGCTGCCCTTTGGCTCCGGCCGGCCCCAGCCCCTCTAACAGCTCAGTTCGGCCTGCGGCGATGCTGGCTTGTTTTCCTCGGAATAGAGCTGAGAAGGTTTGTTCCTGGCAGCCGCTGTTCCGGTTCCCAGGGCTTAGGAGGAGTAAGAGATCTGTGGGCTATAAAGCCCGAAAGACCTTCACATGCTGCTTAAGTGGATAATCCCTAATGAGGCAGCAACGCCTGCGCTGGGTCTCTGGCTGTTTGCGATGTGCAGTTGGAGGCTGGATGTGCAGCACGGGGGTTACAGGAGCATCTTGTTGTGTACGTGGATGCACAGCCCTGAATGAGGTGGGATTTGCTGGGTGCTGTTGCTCTGACGTCTTGTTTTCTCACTTCTTGGGCTGGCATTGGAGGAGCTCGGCCAGTTGGTGCGTGCAGAGCCACAGGTGAGCTGCTGCCTGGGCAAAGACAGTGGCTTTTTTTGCCCGGAGGACTCTGCAGTCTCTGATTCAGACCTGGTGCAGGAGGTGCTGATGGTAAAGGCTTTGTTTTATTAGGAGTGTGTGTTGGCTCGTTCTGGCTGTTTAGTCTGTCAGGTACTAAAAGCTTTGTGGCCTGTGTGCAGTATCAGACATGCCTGAGTAGAGCCAAACCCAAAGATCAAAGCAGAAGAGGGGAAGGATTTGGAAAATCCAGGGGTAGTGGCCCAAGTGTCTGCTCCAAGTGTTTCCCTTGCAGCAGAGCTGGGTTGTAACGCTGTGGAACAGGAGGGTAGAGGGAGCAGTCTCTAGATGACCTCTTAAATCAACCCAAAACTGCCTGTGTTGGCTGCTTTCAGCTCGCTCTGCCACACTGAGGGATCCCCTCTCTAAGGCGTTGACACGAGTCAGATATGGAGAGGGCCATTTCTAATCCCTGCTCTGAGCAGCCTTGGAAGGAAGAGCAGCTCTGCTGGCCCTCAGTGCCCTCTTTTGGGGTCACTGTCTCATGGTGCTGATTCCACAAAGTAAGGAGAGGGGCTCTCCACCTTGCCAGTGTTCAGATGTGGCTTTATGGAGCAGGCTGCATGGGAGATGGTTCCTTTGATGGAGTTTGTGACTTTTGCTAGCTTGCCACACAGAACAAGTGGCTGAAGTGTGTGTGTATGTGTGTGTGCATGGACTCTGAGCCACTTAGGAGGACGAATCCTGGCTGAAAGCACTTACTTTTGACCTGATTGTGTAGCAACTGCCTGGTTATGTGAAACTTAAGTGGAGGGTAGATTTTATAGCTCTGGGTGGAAATGGCAAAAAGTGTCAGAGGTTCATATATCCCCTTCCCAGGCCAAGAAGCAAAGGTCGTGGCAGGCAGGAGATTGTTCACTGCAGGATAGTGCAGAGCCTGCCCAGCTCTGGAGCCCAGACACTGTTTACACCAGGCCTCCCTCTGCTCGAGGAGGGGGGTGAGGTTGTTTTTAATTTGAAGGTGACTGGGGAGAGCATTATCTGGTCTTGCCTGCCCTCACTGCTGTCCAACCTGGTGAGATACCACACTGCCTGAAGAGATGCCTCCAGCCCTGTTCTTTGAAGAGCACTTTGGGTTTATGGGCTGGTTTCAGCTTCCAGTCTGTTGCCATTTGGAAAACATTTGAGTAGCTCCCATCGATTCCAGTGGGCTGATGCTGGGGGCCCCAAGCACCCAGGAGTGCAGTTGCCTGGTCTGCTTTGTGCTGGGAGGAGAGGGGATGTTAATCCCATGTGAATGCAAATGGGACTTGCTGTTGCTACTGCTTGCTGAAGCTTTTTAGCCTCTGTGATCTGCATGAAGTGCCCTCTAACTCAGAGCAAATAACCTTGCAACAGCTTATTTTGTCAGCAAAAATCACCTTGTATCTGTAAAAGAAAAAAAACCCCAAACAAACCATAACCAACACCCAAAGCACTCTGATCTTTAGCACCCATTTGGAGTCAGGCTGCAGTTAAAATGGGACAGGCTTCTACAAGTGCTGTAGTCAGTTCCATGACTGTTCAGAATTAGGTGGTTGGGAGTGTTTAATCACAGGCCTGTGGCGTAAGAAAAACCAACCCAACGTTTGGCACATGGATCAGTAGTTCTGGGGGTGAAACTTGGCATCTAAGAGCTGCTTACAGCTGATTCTCCCCAGTCCCAGCATGCTGTTTGGGACCCTCATCACCCCCACCTCAGAAATGAGTCTGAAGGTGGTGGTCACTGTGTCTTTGGTACAGTTTTGTCATGGGGAGGGCTTAAAGCCTTTACAGGGGTCAGTGTATGGGGTGGCAACAGCCACAGGATTACAGGTTTGAGGTGCCTTGGTTTTCAACTCCTAAAGGTGTCTTGACCTCAGCTTGAGAGCTAAATCTCTCCTTCCTTGTCCAGATATGCCCATTCTAAAGCTTTAGTATGTAAAACTACATTTTTCCTTTGAGAAATAGGGAGCTTTTGTTTGTTTGGGACTCAAACTTCCCAGACTTACTGTGATTTGCTTGAGTTTTGTAATGCTGCTTTGGTTTTACACTCACAATAAAAGGAAGTTGTAGGATTTCTTACTAAAACATCTTCAGGCATTCAAAGGACCAACAAAAACATCTCCCAAACACACTTCCTCAGTGCTGGAAGGTTCTGGTACCAGTGTGGAGGGCTGTATATGATCATGAATGTTATGTGCTTGGTAATTGTGTAAACAAATGTCTGGGAAGCTGTCCTGGGGTACGGGAAGCCCCCCCAGCTCGCTGCTGGCTCCTGTGAAGTGCAGTCAGCATGCAGGAAGGACGTGTTGCAAGCTGAGCCAATTCTCCTTAAATCTGACTGAGGTTGAGTCACGTAAGTAACCTTGACCCATGAGTGATGTCTTTTCCTGGAGCGATGCTGCTGGAACCTCCCTTCCTGCTCCCCTGGGCCCTGCCCTTCTCCTGGAGCTGCAGGGTGCAGTGGCTGTGTTGCACCTGGCTGGAGGCCTGGGGATATTTGGCAGCACAGTCCAGTGGCTCCCACACCTACCTTTAGGCTGTTTGAAAGCTGAACCCCTCTGAAACTGCTGGAGCTGTTTGAAATGCTGTGGATTTAGCCTGCAGCCACTTCCTGTGCTCTTAATCTGTTTATTGCTGATCCAGCTCTGCACAGTGATCTTGCCTGAGATGAAAAGTCTGATTTCACTGTGTGTGACATCAGATGTCACCTGGCTTGCAACACCTTGCAGACTGCAGGGCATTCCTCCTCCCAAAAAGCTCCTGTTTGGATGTGTTGGAATGTATCTGCAGGCACTGTAGTGAGCAGAGTGATGAAGCAAGTGTGTGAGCGGGGCAGAGCTGCCTGTGCAGCACAGCCAAGGGTGCTGTATGTGTAGCAGTCAGTGCACCATGTCCTCTGGTCACTGTGCAGCAACAGGGGGTGGCTGAGACCCAGCCAGCTCCGAATTAACGGTCAGCTGTGACCTTGGGGTTGTGCAGCAAAGAGCAGAGATGCTCCCTGTTGGGGTGAGAGGATAATGAAGTGCTTCTGGAGTTGCTCTGGGCACTGCTGCCTGCAGCCACTCAGCGAAAGCGCTGCCCTCCCAGCAGCACAGCATACAAAGGGTTGGCAGCCTTGATGCCACCAGCCTTCCCCTGCAGCCTGGCAGACCCATGGATCACCTTGCCAGAACCAGGGGATGCTAAAATCATGTGGGGATCGTGGTGGCTGGATAAACCCTTGTGACAAAGATCTGTTGCTGTCTTCATCCTGAGCTGCCAGTGCCTGCAGCCTGGGTGAGCATCAGGGGAAGTGCTGAAGGCTGTTGGTCTGCCCTGAGGAGCGCTGTGCTGAGATGCCATCCCTTGGAGGCTGCTGTGAGCCTCCTGTTTTGGCAGTGGCAAATGCTCAGTGCTGGTTTGTATGTTCTAGATTTGCAGTGGAGTCGCACAAAGTGGTGTTGGCTGGAGAGGCAGCAATTAAAATAACAGCCTGGCTGGAGTTGGGCAGGTTTTGGAGTGTGGGGTGGGGGAGAGGGAAGAGTGTGCTCATCTGAAGATCGTGTGTGGCCTCTTCTCAATCGCTGAGGGGGTTTTTTTCCGCTTGTAGAGGGTGAATTCTTGCTTTGCACTAACACTTTGCACTAATACCTCTTCGACTCATAGCTGGTTTTATAAAGTCACCGCTGTCTCAAAAGAGACTGACTCAGGACAGCGTTGAGTTGTACTGCGAGGCCATTGGCAATCCAATCCCTGAGATCCAGTGGTGGTTTGAGGGCAACGAGCCAAACGAGACCTATGCTCAGCTCTGGGATGGTGCACGGCAGGACCGTGTCAAAATCAACGCCACCTACAACCTGCACTCCACCAGTACCATCTCCATCGCAAACCTCACGAGCGACGACTCGGGCATGTACGAGTGCCGGGCCAGCAGCGACCCTGACCGCAACCACTTGTCGAAGAGCCCCAAAGTCAAGTGGATCCGTTCCCAGGCAAACGTTTTTGTCATCGAACGTGAGTGGCCCCACCTGAGGCCTTGGCACTTGCTCGGACACTGGTGTCTTGAGTCTCCTGCCATGCTCACCCCTGCACCTGTGTCCTCCTGAAAGCTCCCCTCACCCTCCCTCCCAGCTGTAGAACTGAGAGACTCCCACCCTGTGTCATCTCCCTCACCACCTGTGACTTGACCCGAAATGGCCCTCCTCAAAAAGGGTTGTGGCTTCCCAACCAAAACACCCTTCAGCAATCCTGTGCCTTTTCTGGAGCCAAAGACCTGGAACCTGCTGCTTACTCCTGAGTGCCTCCGAGTCCCGGCGCTGGCTCATAGAATTGAGTCTTGATTCTGCAGCAGGCTCTGTCCTAACCACCACTGACAAACCAGCCCTTCCCTACAGCTCGTACAGCTTCTGCTCCTCTGAACAGTCTTGCTTTAAGCTCGCTTTCTTGCTAGTCATACAAGCTGTGGGGAACAAACCCTGCTTTGAGGTTCCTGAGATGCAACCGTTTTTGAAATGGCCGTGTCTGTGTGTGACACTGAATGTGATGTAGTTGCTTGTGCTGTGGAAGTGACCAGATCCCCTCTGCTTAGAGCTGGCAGTCCTGCTCTGGGGTTAACAGGCGGCTGCTTTGAGTAGTAGAAACCTGGGCTGGTTTGGAACTGGGACTACTGGGAATGGAACTCTTTGCTAAGGTCTTACTTTGAAGCCTGAGGTTAGCAGGGGTGGTGTAGTGGTCTACTCAACATGTGTGCTGGGCAGTACAAAACTCCAGCAGAGTTTGTTTTCCTTTTCCCTTGGAATTTGGGTAGGAGGAAAAGCCTGGTGCAAAAATTGTTCCTTCCCAGAGATGGGGAGGAAGGAAGGGCAGGAGCCATAGTGCCACTGGGGCTCTGTAATGGTGTTGCTAGTGGCAGCCGTTTTCTTTGACTGCCTCCTACAAGTAGAAAGCCTGAGTCATCTTATGTTGCATAATTTTCTGCTGCTTGGAGGCCCAGGAACTTTTGGAGCTGTGATTGTGTTCTTCCTGGAGTAAATCTAACTGTACTCTTGGGCTGTGTCAGACAGGGCACATACTGCTTGCATAAGGTCTAGTTTGCAACCCCTCCCCACAGAGGGTCTGAACTGCCATCAGCTCTGTCTAAACCTGCTCCAGTTCTGGAAGGTGTGAGCAGAGTGAGCGCTGCAGTGGCTCAGGAAGGCAGAGCACCGTGCTCTGCCCTTCACAGCGTGACCTTTTCCATTGCTTATCGAGCGCTTGGCGCTGCTGGGGCTGCACCCAGTGTAGGGACTGCAGGGACTCTGAGCTCCACGGAGCACATGGCAGCAATCCTGCTCCTGGTGGGAGCAGCTGCAGGCTCAGCATCGGGTATTGCTCGGTGCTGTCAGGCCCTAGCTGCCTGGTTTCCAAGTCTCTCCTATGCTGGTATCATCAGTTCTAGTAGGAAACTGTAAAGGTAAGTGAAAGCTGTGATAGAGACAAGGAGCTGTGGGGTTTGAGTTTGAGGTTCTTGGGCAGGTGTGTGTGACCTCCCAACTGCCATATGTTAACTTGTGTCCAATTATTTATGCAGGTCCTGCCATCAGAACTCATGTAACTGAAGCTTCTGGCAGGCTGATCCTCACCTGTAACATGTCTACTACGCCTTCCACTGCCATCGCGGGTCACGAGTGGATGCATGAGGAGAAGGTACTCCAGACGGACACGGAGTCGAGTCCCATCACCACTTTCACGTGAGTGTCAGATCAGAGCTGGACTCTGGCAGGGATTTTACTGGGGCAGGTAATGTTTCCTACCAGTTTAACCAAAGCTGGGTGCTTTTGCAGCCTTTCTGATAATTAAGGCTTTTAAAAGGTAAGATGAGCTAAAAGTTTCAGTGAATCCCAACGCTTTCTCCTGTATGGGGAGGAGGGGGGCCAAAAAGAAAGATGGGCAAGTTACATGCTATGAATATCCTTAGTAAGAGAAGTCCTGCTGCTTCAAGGTTGTATGCAGGTGCTCAGGGGGCTCTGTTGGTTTGCCCAGTACAGCGTGTGGCTGCTGCCTGGCCTGTGTCTGCACTGACATCAGTGTGCTGGAGCTGTTTCCCCAGAGCTTGGAGCTCCCAGCTCCCCAGAGTCTATGTGTGGAGCGAGACTCTGGTGCATGTTGTTGCTGCCTTTGGGTTTTATGTACCTTTCCAAAGTCCAACTGCTCTTGGGGAGCAAGCTGGGAAGCTGCCTGCAAGTTATGATCAAGCTGCTCACGGAGTGGAGTGGGGAGCAGGGGCAGGAATACCAGCTGCATTGTACGAGTGCACTGAGCCTTCCTTTCTGATTATGGTCAGGCCTGGCTGGCGCTGACCCAGCAGCTGTAGAGGCATCATGTCCTTTTGTATGGCAGTGCCGACGTGCCTGTCTCCCCATAGCAACAGGGAGCTGAACAAGGATTAAAGTATTTATAACCCAGCCTCCCTCGCGTGACCTCAATTCCTCAGCTGAGTGGTTTTTGGAAGTGGGAAGCGCCGTGCACAGCAGAACTAACAAACAGCCTGTTGTCCCAGTGCAGCCACGGGACTGAAACTTTGCCTGCCCCTTCCCTCCAGTGGGTATTACCGAGCTGCAGAATGAGGGGTTGGTGCAGCACAGTGTAATCCACTAAATCTCACTCCAGCAGCTTTACAGAAAGGGAAATGGGAGAGTTCTCCCAATGCTTGGCTCAATCCAGAGTATCCCAGCCTGGGTGTTCCTTTCCCACTGGTTTGCTGGTATTTCAGTGGGATTTCCTGTGTGGGAAGAGCAGCCTTCCTCTGAATGCTGGCCTGCGTTCCTTGCCTGCCTCCTTTAGAGGTGAACTGCAGGGCTGATGTATTACGTGTGGTGTGTGGCCATCTCCCAGGTTGTGCTAACTTTAGGACTCTTGCTGCACTTCACCTTCTGTTGGCTTTGCTCAGTTGGGTGGGATTCTCTTTTTGGTGGGCCTGGGCTCTGGAAGAGGGAAGAGCATGGAGTTGGCCACTTCCCAAAGTGTGCCCATAGCAGGTCCAGTGAGGTGAGGCCCTTGTGCTCCTGGTTTTCTTCATCTGTACTAGCCAGCAGTCTAGGTCTTATTTTTTTCCCCCCTTTGTAGAGGTCCTGGTGGCTCCACTTTGGAGCCTCCATGCTGGCTTTCAGGATTCAGGATGTGAGACCAGGAGGTCTCGATCGCTTGCGTGACAGGCTTGGTGAATGTGAAATCCTCTTCTGCCTCCCTCAGTGTGTGGGGAGAAGGGTGGAGAGTCAGGTTGCTGTAGGTGTGGTTTGCATACTGGCATGGGAATGGGAAAAACTACCTCTGGAGGAGGCTGCTGATGCTTATGGATGTCTGCTGCTGAGAGTCTGGAGTTTGGTGCCTGCTTGTGGAGAAGTTGGTTGTGCTCAGTGCTTACCTGCCCCTTTGTTTTGTTGGTAGAATGGACGGGACGATGGAAGAAAAGTCTGGTGTCTATAAGTGTGTCTACAAAACAGTCCCCATGGTAGAAGCAGAAGTGTCTATTTCAGGTAACTTCCTATGTTTGCTGCTGGGTCTGAGGGGAGTGGGGAAGCTGTGATCTCCTGAATGCTTTCCTTTCCTGGCTTCTCAGGAAGCTGCTTCTGGCCCTCGCTAACAAGGCTGCTGCTGGGGCTGCTCGGAGAGGCAGCTGGGCAGCCTGTGGGGTTGGCTTCAGGACCTCATGGTGAATCTGCTTTCTGCTGGGGGCATGTTCCCTCAAGAGTAATGGGAAGAGGGATGATACCTGGTGGACAATTCTCAAAGTAGCCTGATGTCCTCTCTGAAAATGCCAAAGACTGAGCATTGGCAGTCAACAGAAAACAGTCAGAAATAGACCTGCTAAGGTATTTCTTAGCTGTAAAGCTTGACTTCAGTTTAACTTGCTCTGGCTAGGTGGATTGCAGGGAGTGCAAACCTTCTATGTGTTTTCTATAGAGAGGGGTCTGATTTTCCTTCTCTTGGCACAGTTCCACCCCAAGTGATTGCCTACAAGAAGTCTGAGCATGGAAATGAGGGGGACACAGGCGTGCTGACCTGCAAGAATCCCTCCTTCCCTCCAGTCAGCTCTTGGGTCTGGTACAAAACTGGTCAAGAGGTAAGTGCTGTGGTTTGCTTGCTCTCCCCTGATGCCATCCCTGCTCCTCAGCTAAAAGGTGAAGGGCCTCATCCCATCAGAATTAGGTGTCTCAGCATAGCCTCCTCAGTGCTGTGGCAAGGAGGGCTTGTGTAGTGGTAGGACCACGTGTGGTAGGTGAGCTGCTCCCCTCGTGTTCTCACTACCCTGAGAGCTGTGTCTTTTCCTCCCTCCCTCCAGCCCATCATCAATGGTTCTGGTCGATACATTATCAAGTCCACTGGCAACAAGACAGAGTTACGCATTCTTAAACTGAGTATTGAGGAGGATACTGGTGACTACAACTGCAATGCCACCAACACTCATGGCACTGGTGCTGCTATTGTAAACCTGCGTGTGCGTAGCCGCCTGGCAGCTCTCTGGCCCTTCCTGGGTATTGTGGCAGAAGTCCTCGTTCTTGTCACCATCATCTTCATCTATGAGAAGAGGAGGAAGCCAGATGAGGTTCTTGATGGTAAGAGGGTGCCTGGGGTTAAATCTTTCTGGGGAGAGCAAGTAACTTGTAGGGTTGCAGGCAAAATGTTCTCATGGAGAACTTGGAGTTTGCCTGTAATTCTGTGATTGTCAGGTGGGCATTACTTTGAAGGCTGCTTCTCAGGGCAATTGTAAACCCATCCTGGTCTTTACTGGGCTACTTCAGCTGTGCAGTTGCAAGTCATTGCATGATGGTTTGACAGCCCTTCAACAAGCTGTGCTTTGGATCTGAAGCAAGATAAGATTCAGGGCAGGTTGCTCTGCCCCTTTGTCTCACCAGTTCCCCTGCACTTTGCTCAGGTGCTCAGTGTGTGTATCTGCAAGATGCTTTGGCAGTCAGCGTTCTGAAGAAGCTGCTGCCTCAGTAAGTGGTAGAACTTCTCCAGTGCTGCAAAATCTGGGCACTGCCAGAGGTTCCCTAAGGCCAAGCTCAGCCCAGGTTCAGCTCGGGGCTCTGTTTTCATTCCTCAGATCCACACATCCTGAGTTCCTCAAAGCCTGGTGATATCTTTAATCTGTTCTGGAAGCACTGGCTCCTCCCTTCCTTGTCAGTAAGGATCAGCATTGTGTTAGCCCAGCTGGCCCTCCCTTATCTGATCTGGTTAACAATGAGGTGCTAGTGCCTGGTATCCTTCCTGCTGGCCGGGTCAGGCCCCTTGGTCTGAGCAGCCCATCAGGTAGGCTGAGCTTTGCAGAGGCACTGAAACTGCACGTCCCTCCCCTGACAGCAGGGCCTGGGGAATTCTATCCAAGGCAGCTTTACAAGCAGATGCTTTGCCCTCCCGATGCTCTTGCTGGAAGGCAGATGTCTTGAGGATGTGCTTGCTGCATCTTCAGCAAAAAACTAAAGGCAGCATGTGTGGAATGGTCTGACTTGTGTGAGGGCTGACCTGTCAGAGCTGTGGCAGATGCTTTGAGAGGCAAAGATAGGCCCTGTATACTGAACTGTCCTTGGCCAGAGCTCTTAAGCTCAGGTGTCTGAGTGCCTGTGAATGAGCATACAGCATTGTACCTCTTTGATAAGAGCTATTTTCCTGGGGTGAGGTGGTTGTACCTCCTTCCCAGGAGGGACTTTTGGGGAGAGAACTAAGGCATTCCTGAGCCAGCTCAGACTAGTGCAGCTCGTCACTGTGTGTGGATGTGAACTGGCCACTCCCTGTTACCTGGGATGGGGAGAATGTGGCTTGTGCATGGTGTGATGTCCTTGCTGGTGTTACCTTTCCACTCTTCCCTTCTCTGCTGCTGGGTGCCACCTCACATGGTAAGTATGTGGTAGTTCCAGCCATGGTCCCACATCCGTTCCTCTCACCAGCTGAATGTGGCTCATGGGACAGTCCCAGTGCTCAGTTTGGCCTCGGTGCTGTTTGAGGGGAGCCTGGGCTGTGGAGCAATGGTGGGGAGCCTTCTCTTGGAAGGTGGCAGGTCACAGAGCTGGTGAGAGGCCCAGGGCCCGGCACATGTTGGCAGAGGTGTTGTCTTAGCTGTGTTTCTCAGTGTAGTGAGATGTGGTGTGTTGTATTTCTGTGGGGAGGACAAAGGGGGTGCTGCTGCTGCAGCTTAGGGCCTCACTCCCCAAAAGTCCTCTTAGGATTCCCCTCACTGCTGCTGAAGCCTGTGTTTGGGTCTGGGAGCAGTTGGGCCTGGGGGAACCTGCAGTTCCCCCCCTCCAGTTCTGCATGCTGGGGGTGGGCAGTACAGCTGCCAACTGTTACCAGTCAGCAGTGCTGCTTCAGAGACTGCCTGGGGGCTTCCCAGTGTGGTGCTGCTTCTTCATCCTCCTGGAGTAGTCTGGGGGTGCCAGACCTGACCTCTGCTGATTGGTGGGGGTGGTGCTGGGGACTCAGCACCTGTGAGCCCAGCCTACCCTGTGCCAACAGGAGCTTATGTCTAAGTTTATGCCTTGTCTAAGCTTAGACAAGAAGCAGCTTAAACCTCATGTGGGGGTGGCAATATCCTGGTCAGAAGCAGCCCCCTGCTCTGCCTGGCACTGGTGAAATAGGAGCCCTGTGGGTGAGGTGACCTTTGGGTTCAGCCTGTACCCAGCGTAGCACAGCCTGCCTGGAATGCAGCCCAGTGTTTTAAGAGGTGGCAGAGATCACTGCCCATGTGTGTTTCCCTGACACTGCTCTTTCTTCCCTTCTTACGCTCTCCTGAACCCCAAGATGACGATGGAGGTTCTGCACCGCTGTAAGTACCTTGCTCTTTCTTGTTCTGCTGGGTTTGTGCTGGCAGATCCCATCCATCCAGGGAGTCTGCTCTGACTGGGGAAGCTGGCTGGTGGGGGAACAGCATGCTAGAGCTTGCTGGGCAGGAGGGAGACTGCCCCATGGTTTGCTTGGTGTGTCCTGTGTGCAAACCACATCGAGCTGGGGGTGGCACCACCGAGTGCTGGTGTTGGGATCTCCTCTCCCCTTGCCTTCTCTGACCATCCATCTGTACCTGGGCTGTGTTACTGTGTGTGTGTGGGGGGGCTTGGTGCTTTCTCTTTGCTCACTGCCCCTTGTCTCTCTCCAGGAAAAGCAATGCCACAAACCACAAGGACAAGAACATCCGCCAGCGGAATGCGAACTGAGGGCTGGGGCTGGGTGAGTGCTGCTGCCAGGGCAGTGCTGTGCCAGGCGCCTTGCTGTGCACCCCAAAGGGCTCCACAGTGTCCTGCACCCCTGCCTCTGCCTGTAGCCCAGCTACACCCCACGCGCACCCCTGCCTCTGCCTGTAGCCCAGCTACACCCCACGCGCACCCCTGCCTGTAGCCCAGCTACACCCCACGCGCACCTCTGCCTGTAGCCCAGCTGGAGCTCTGTCAGCTACTGAGGCTCTCCCAGAAGAATGTGTGCCTCGAAGCAGCAAGTGCAGGCAGAGGAGGGGGAACATGTGCTGCTGGGGGGCTCAGGCCCCACTGGTAGGAAGCTGCAAGGGCCATGTGGAGGGACCAGCAGCGTGTCTGCCCTCTGCCCAAGACCCCAAGGGGAGTGGGAGGAGTGTCAGACCATCCTGTGGGGCTCTAAAGCAGCCAGGGCTGCCTGCTGATACCTGGCCTCAAGCAAGTGGATGAGCCCACACCTTGCCCTTGTCCTGTGCTGCTCCACCAGCCCCTCTAGCACAGTGCAGCCCTCCTGGTGCAGCTCCATTACCTAACCAGCTTTTCTTTCTCTCCTGCCAGGTGACACAGATGAAGAACTTGTCTGGACAATTTTTTTTTGTTTTCTTTTAATTTTTTTTTGGTAAAATAGCACCATGAGATATTCTAGTGCGTCCTTGCGATTCAGTTACTTCACTTTCTAAAGAAACTTAAGTTGTAGAATCTAAAATACACCCTTTTTTTAAAAAAAGGAAAGAGTTGTGGGGAGGGTTTTTCTACCTGTAAATGTAAATCCCTTGTTTCTGGTAGTCTAGGCCACTGGCTGTCTCCTGGGTTTCTTCCTGTTGCTATGGGGCTGTAGGGGGGCACAGACTTTGTGCCTCCCCTCTGGGCAGGATGGGAGGTGCTGGGTAGGGCCACTGAAGTGCCCTTCTTGCCCCCCACCTCAGCACTGGAGGAGGCTGCTTGCAGAGCTGTGGGTAGCAGCCCCAAATGCACAGTGACATGTGTGCAGCTCCTGGAGTGTGGCTCAGCTGGACACAGCCAGCTCTTGTCCTGCAGTTTGCCTGGGTCAGGGAAACTGCTTTGGTGGCCACCTGGAGATGATCTGATCCAACCCAAGGGCTTAGGAAGATGGTTTTGTGTCTGCATTGCCTGGAGCAAGGCTGCACCTTTCCCCCTTCCCCTGGGGTGGAAGCAGCATGTGTCTTCAAGCTGTTTGGCCAGAGCATGTGTCACCACCCCGACCTGGCAGAGTGTTGGATTCCTGGCAAGCTGCCCCAGAGTGGTTTAGTTACCCTCTTAATCGACCCAGGAGGCAAGTGCTGGAACTGGGCACTGGATTAATGACTCCTGGTAGCTTAGTTGGTGGGTTGTTAGTATCTTAAATTGCTGTGGGAAGGGGACAGGGCCAGAGACAACAGGGGCTGGGGGGCTGGGGGTTCTTGTGCTTGAGCCAGCATGATGTTTGTGTGATGCAGGAGCCTGAGAGCAGATGAGTGCTCAGTGGAGTCCCATACCTTTATTGCTGGGTAGCATTGAACTGTTCCATCTGTTAACACTTCAAATAAAGATGATTCCTCTTTTTTTTTTTTTCCTGCTTTTGATTGGACTCTGCTCTCTTCCCCACTGCCTGGGCCCTGGGAGTGCCTGACTGGCTGGCTCATTTCTGACTCCCTGGCTGTAAAACACAATGCTGGGTCTCAGTGGGGTGCCAGCTTTGTGCTCCCCTCACCAAGGATTTGGGCTTGAGAGGTGTTTGGGCCTTTTGCTGGGGTGATGAGTGGTGCTCCCTGCTCTGCATATCCCAAAGCAGGGCTGCTCTCTGGGGGCTGCTTCCCTGTTTGGGGATGGGGGGGGTCCCTTCACCTTGCACAGCCCTATGCTGGGGGTTAGGAGGAGCCCTTGCAGGACACTCAGGACATGTCTTGTGCTTCTCTAGGGAGTTTCTTTCCTTACTCTTTCCCAGCAGGATGTGCAAAGGTGTGAGGCCTTTGTGTCCAGCACAGTGCCTGTGCAGAGGATGCAGTGGGGTGTCCCTTTCCTGCTGCCAGCCCTGTGCCTAGGGAGCAAGGTGGGAGCTGAGCTGCCCCAGCTGGGCTGTGAGCTGCAGCCTTGCCCCACAGCCACACTTCTTCCTTCCTGGGAAGGGGTAAAGGGAGAGTGTGGGTCTGGCTGTGGGGCTCTGCTGGGGGAGCTGTGGTGGCAGCTGGGCCTGGTGGCAATGCCAGCAGCTGGAGCTGTGGTTGCCTGGTCTCTCCCATAGCATTTCTGCTGCCTGTGTGTCATCAGCTGGGCCAGCCTGGGGGCTGTAAGTGGGTTATGCAAGCCTTTTGCAGCCAGCCTCCTGCTTGTGGGTGCTGTGCTGGTGGAAAATCAATGCGTGGCTTAATTTCCTTGATGAGGATTATGGGTCCTGCCTGACCCGGCTCTCGGGGCACAGCACAAAGCATGGCTTGTGCCTTTTGTTTAGCAGAGGGGAGGAAAAACTGCCCTCAGAGTGGGGAGGGCATGGATGGAGCAGCATTGTGCTGCACTCTGCTGGGCCTGCTCCCCCATGGCAGCTGCTACAAACAGGCTGAGCCCTGCTGAGCTCTGTGCAGGGATGGTGTGAAGCAGCCTCAGCTGTTGTGCCCTGCTCTGTGTGGGGTGAAGGTGGCTGCCACGGGGCCCTGCTGTCTGTGGGATCCCCCTCAGCCTCCTGACGCCTTGGGATGAGCCCTGAGCTGCCACCTCACTTGCTCACTCCGTGTCTCAGGCCTCCTCAGCCACAGCATTTTGTGTAATGAATATCCAACTGCTTGTTGAAACGGTGTGCAAGTTAGGAGGCACAAGCCCCCTTGCACCCAGCGCTGCAATGGACACACCTGCTTTGTAACCCTGAGCTGTGAAGCTCATTCAGCAGAACCCAGCCATGCAAAACTACAGCGGTTCTGTGAGGCGTTTTCTGCTCAGTGAATTCATGATGCTGCTGTCCCTCCCTAATGCAGCTGTATTGGCACTTTGGGTGTTGGGCTCGGTGGGACAGCAGAGAGCTTGACTCCTTCCCTGGTCTCCTGCTTCCATGTGTGCTAGTTTTCTTGCTTAAAACTGAGCGCTGGGTGTCTTTCACGTGAGGTTTGGTGCTTTGAGTATAGATGAAGCGGGGTGTGTGTGTGTGTTATCTGAGCTCTTACAGCCTATCAGTGCCTCAGCTTTGTAACCATGGTCATTTTTCCCTGGGAGGGGCAGTCAGGCGCTGGCACAGGCTCCCCAGGGAAGCACAGGGCAGATGCGGCCTCCTCAGGCCCTGCAGCCCGGGAAAGGCCCTGCCAGCCCCCTCAGCCCTGGATGGTCCTTCAGGCCCCACAGCCTGGGAACAGCCCCACCGAACCCCTCAGGCTCCACAGCCCGGGAACAGTCCCTGTCCTGGTTTCAGCTATGATGGAGTTAATTTTTTTTAGCAGTGGATGGAATGCCATGTTTGGGTGTTAGGATGAGAACAGTGCTGATAGCACCCTGATGTTTCTGGTTGTTGCCGGGCAATCAAGGACCTTTCTCAGCTCTGCATACTTCCTTACTAACGAGAAAGGAGGGGACGCAGCCAGGACAGGTGACCCGAATTGGCCAAAGAGGACATTCCATGCCAGTTACGTCATGCTCAGTATAAAGGGGGACTGGGGGGAAGAGGAGGAGACAACACCAGGACGTGCAGTTTCTGGGGACAGTCGGGTTCCAGGACGGCTCTAAGCTGTGCGGCCTGAGTTGTGTGGTTTGGTGAGAAATTGCATTGTGTATCACCAGTTTCATCTATTTTGTGCTTTAAACTCCTGTTATTGTTATATCTAGTTTTCTGTTATTGTTTAGTAAACTATCCTTATCCCAACCTGCGGGGTTCTGGTTTATAGGTTGTGGTTTCTTTTCCTCCTTTCTTCCTTCCCTTTTCCCCCTCCCCCAACTTTCCTTCCCCCTTCCTTTTAAAAGTACAAGCGACTGTGTGGGGTGCGGCCCCCGGCTGGGGCAAAACCACGACAGTCCCTCAGGCTGCTCAGGCCCCACAGCCTGGGAATGGTCCCTCAGGCAGCTCAGACCCTGCAGCCTGGGAACAACCCCTCAGACCCTGCCGGCCCCTCAGGCCCCGCAGCCCGGGAACGACCCCTCAGACCCCGCCAGCCCCTCAGGCCCCGCAGCCTGGGAACGACCCCTCAGGCAGCTCAGGCCCCACAGCCTGGGAACTGCCCCTCAGACCCCCCGAGCCCTTCACACCCCTCAGGCCCTGCAGCCTGGGAACTGCCCCTCAGACCCCGCCAGCCCCTCGGGCCTCGCAGCCCGGGAACGACCCCTCAGGCAGCTCAGGCCCCACAGCCTGGGAACTGCCCCTAAGACCCTGCCAGCCCCTCAGGCCTCGCAGCTGGGGAACAGCCCCTCAGACCCCACCGCCCCTCATGCCCTCGCAGCCCGGGAACGACCCCTCAGGCAGCTCAGGCCCCACAACCTGAGAACTGCCCCTCAGACCCCGCCGGCCCCTCAGGCCCTGCAGCCGGGGAATGGCCCCTCAGGCAGCTCGGGCCTCGAAGCCCGGGAACGACCCCTCAGGCAGCTCAGGCCCCGCAGCCGGGGAACGGCCCCTCAGACCCCGTCGCCCCTCACACCCCGCAGCCCGGGAACGACCCCTCAGGCAGCTCAGACCCAGCAGCCCGGGAACGACCCCACAGGCTGTGGGCGCGGCCGCAGCATTGGCGCGGGAAGCGGCCGTTGGTGCCGTGCGCATGCGCAGCGCTGCCAAGCGCCTTCGCCGGCCGCCCCCGTCCCGGCGTGCCCCGCGCGGCCCGCGGGGCGGGCTCTGCTCACACAAAGGCGCAGCGCTGGGAAAATGGCGGCCACGGTGGCGGGAGCGGCGGCGGCGGAAAACGCCGGCGGCAAAATGGAGGAGCCGGCAGCGACCGCGGTGACGGCAGCGGCTCCGCCACCACCTAACGGGGCGGGCGGTGCTGGGGATGCGCCCCCCAAGAGGTAGGGTGGTCTCTGTGGGGCTGCGTTACCGCCTGGGCCTGTGGCGCCGCATGCGGCCTCCCTGCGTCGCGGGCCTGGCCTGAACCGGGCTGAGGGGCGGGAGGGCCGGGGCAGCCGTGGCCGCGCTGGGCCTGGGGGGAGCTGTCGGTGGGGCCGGGACTTGGGGGTAGGGCCGCTCCCGGGGGTAGGGTCACCGCTGGTTTGTAGGCTCGGCCTGGGGAACCGGGTGAGGCCTTCCCGCCGTGGCGCGGGGCCGCCCGGGGACGGCGCGGCCAGGGGTTCCCGCCGCCTGAGGCGGGAGCGGGGAAGGAGCCGGCCCCTCGTCCCTGCGCTTTGTGCCCGCGTACGGCGGCCAGGGCGGTGTTTGCGCATCTCGCTTGGGAAGTGTTTCCGCTGGGCCTCAGCGGTCAGGCCTCCCCTAGAGCTACGGGTTCTGCCGGCGGGGGCGCGATGTTCCGGGTTAATGACTCTTTGCTCCATCTAGACGGGAGTCTGTAGTAGTTAACGCTCTTCTGGGGCAGCCGTCTCACACTCTTGCTGCAATTCCCCAAGCAAAGCGTGCTTCTCTTTCGGGGCTAACTGACTTTTGGGGTGGGTTGGGAACATGAAAGTCCCTGAGGAGCTTCTAGAGAGGGTTCAAAGGCAGCGCCTGACACTGGGTAAGGGGTCGTGGATCTGATGTCGATAGAATGTTACAGGAACTTTTAAAGATCTGCAGGGATTGCAGCTCCTGCTCTGTAAATAGATGTGTCACAAGCAGGGAAAAGTTTGAGCTGCTTGTCACTTCCCTGTATTAATGCTAACCTCATTTCGGGAAATGTTATACTTAATGAAGCTTTTTTAATCCTAAATCTGTAGAATTAAGAACTTTTTTTCCAGTAATTTTTGGCCTCGTGGTGTTAAATGCTGGAGAGATAAGAATCAGCACTTTGAACCTGATGTTCTGTGAGTAATGTTTCGGACTTGAGGCCAGCTCTGTTTATCCACAGCTCCTGAGGTGTGTTACTGGCTGCTATGCCCAGGCATGTTGCATATCTGCATTCTGACCCAGAGCTGACAGATGTGAATAAGAGGGTCTGGCTCGGTGGTTTGTAGTTGATTTGAGGTAACACAGGTGTGATGAGGAGATGGCGGTGTGCCTCAGTTAAAAAAAAACAACCCCAAAATCAAACCAAGCAAAAAACCAATGCTCTCTGACTCCTGAGCCTGTGGATTGTGTTTTCAGATCACCAGGAAGGCAGTCAGCTTTCCAAATATCACTTTATTTGGGGAAAAATGTCCATATCCATTCGTTTTTCCAACACAAAATAATTAAACTGTGCTTATGACAACTGAAAAAGTACCAACATAAGCATCTTCCTGTCATCTTTGTGTCTGGGAGCAGAGGTAGTCCTGATCCCAGAGCATGGGCATCCCGGTGCTGCCACGGCATGTGATACAGTGATGTGTAGCATGTTAGCCAGGGCTAGAGGGAAGGATCTTCCCATCATCTTCTCCCCTCATGTTGGGCAGTTGGGATGTGGAAGGATATTCATGTCTTAGGCTTTCTTTTCACCTCAGAGCTCACTCTTGGTGACTGTAGCAGAGCCTGTAGCTCTAGTAATATATGATCAGTAATTTGTCTGAACACAATTTAATGCTGGAAGTGGAAGTAAAGGTCTCTGCTTTGTTCTGATTTTGTTTTTCCTGGCCCCTGATACATTTGGAGTCTCTCCAGAGAGCTTCTCTTTGCGTCTAGACACAGTTCTGTGTGTAATATCTCGCTCCATGTGGCAGAGCTAACATGTGATAATGCCAATCATTGATCATGTGATGGTATTTTCAGTGTCTTGGGGGATCTGGCTATAGCAGATTTTGAGTCTTAGTGATTTCTGGTGCACTTGTTGGGTCTGGGTGGCGTGTTTAAGAAGTCTTCCAGAGCAACGTGCATATTAGTTCATTTATTTGGAGGAAATAAGAGCTTCCCTTTCAGTTCCTCCTTCTACACACATCCCAAACAGGATTCTTTAGATTCTTAGTCTTGATGAAGCATTTAAATTCTGTAAATCAAGGGGAAAAACAACCAGAGTAGGTATCTTCTGAAAGAAACCATTGAGGTGCGCTGTTTTCTGTAGATTTGGTGTTAGTCTTGGTGCAAAAGGATCATATTTACTCAGAGCAGTTCCTTACTGACATGGGCCAAGCTGCTGTGGCAATTTTACCTCTCCCACCCTTCCAACTTAAGGATCCTCACAGACAGTCCTGGTGTGTTTTGGAGGTAATGTGGGGCTCTGCTCACTCCTTCCTGCTTCCTAGAGCTCCCTTTAAAAAGAAACCCAAAACTCTGGGTTGTTTTCATTTTTGGTAACCACATCTTCAAAGTGATCTCTGTGAACCTGTGCCTGCTTGTTCTTGTCTTTTAGTGTGTGAAACCTTTGGAGGCAGTATGTGAGATCCTGCAAAAGGGGAAAAAAACCCTAACAAACCAACAAGACAGCACCCACTTTGCAGCTGAAGTAGTTTCCTTGACATTTCTTTTGACCTGGCTGGATTTTGTTACACTGAACAGGATAAGAAATACATTATAGATATTAATGCTTGTCTTTAACAGTGGGTTCTGTGGCTTGTCTGAGTTCTTCATGGGTCTATCAAAGTTTAAGGTGTTAAGCTGACTTAGGAGCTTTAAATGTAGGATTGTAAAGAAGCCTGTCTGCTTCATTCCACATTGCTTTGAAACACATTATACACAGCAGTTCAACCTGGGGGGAATGGAAATAGTTCCAGTTTGAGGAGTAACTGCCAAAAAAAAAATGGGGTGTAGCATTTAACACAAGCACTAAATTTTGTGTTGTTTCTTCAGCCAAACAGAAGTTACAGTGTTGGAAGGATTTTCCTCTGTTTTGAGTCTGTTTAGGGGTTTTTAATTCCTTCATTGCTCAAGAAGGTTTAAAAAAGTTCAGTAAGGGAAAGTTTTAAAAAAAAAATCACTTTTTGGTGAAATAAATGTTGTAGATAACTCAAGATGGAGCTCTTTTCTGGCAGGTTACTTAGGTGTAGAACCTGTGTCTCTCTTGACATGAAGTGATACGTGATGGCCATGCTTAGAGCCAAGACCTGGTTGCAGTTATGACTTCATAAAATACAATATTTGTGTTTGCTGTAACATTCTTGTGGCTAAAAAAAGGGTCAACAGTTATGTAACAAAACAGGGAACCTGCTCAAACCTAAATCCTCATCCACATCTGCACAGTTGTCTCATTGGGTCTCATGTTTTGATTCCTCACGTGTGGTTGTTGTATCTGTTCAGGGATTGAAATGGCTCTCAAGGCACAGAGAGTGGTGATGCAGGAGATGTGCTCACATCAGAGCCATGGTTCCTGGCTTGGCTTGGAATTGCAGGGCTCTGTGGGTCTTGTGTACATACAGATGCTTCAGAAATGTCACCAGCTTTTTTTTTTTTTTTTGACTCCTCTGTTCTCATGAAGTGTTTCTAACGATGGATTTCTGCATCTTCTCAACCAGCACACAGTGAACAAGAAGGTTAATTGGATTAATTAAGGAAATTGTGCCAGGCAGAGGCTGCAGTATTTAATTCTCCTGTTTTTCTTCTTGTTTCTTTTTTAAATACTGTTGTTCAGTGGCTTTTGTGTCCTGTTAAGACCTGATCATCTAGGTTTGAGAAGTAGTCTTCATGTCTAATATTTATTTTTTGACCTGTTAGATGTAATATTGAGGAATAGTTAAAAGAACTATTCCATCCACTTGTTGGAATGCACAGTGGCTTTCATAGAATCACAGAATAGTCTGGGTTGGAAGGGACCCCAAGGATCATAGAGCTCCAACCCCCCTGCCACAGGCTTTGAGGTTGTGTCATCCAAAAACTATTAATTGGAGGAGAAAAAAGTGTTGTTAGTTGAGTCATTAACCTGAGTAGCTACAGAATTATTTTGTTAAAATTCTAGTGTAAAGCTACAGATATGGTGGGTCAATATATTGATTCGACTGTTTAAGCAGCATAGTATGCTAAATAGAAAATATATAGGGTGGATGTCTGGTCTGGAGCATCTCAAGGAGGTGGAGTGAGGCTTGGTCGGCTTTAGAGATTCAGCTTATGAAGTGAAAAACTTTTGGTTTCATTGGATAAACGTGGGAGAAAATAGCTGGTCTTTGATGTGTTTAGGAAACCTTTGTCACAATACACTATGTAGCACTGCTACCTTGGGTGCCAGCAGCAGTTGAAAGGTTTAAAAATAACCTGAATGGATGAAACTTTGTAAGTTTTGATTTAGCTTTAAGAATGTTACAAGTTCTGTTCCAGGCGGTGGTATGATGTTGCTCCAGTGCCAGAGTAGTTAATGTGTGTGATTATCTTTCTTTGCTTGCAGTGAAGGTGAACGACCAAGCCAAAATGAAAAAAGAAAAGAGAAAAGTGTCAAAAGAGGAGGAAATCGCTTTGAGCCATATGCTAATCCTGCTAAAAGATACCGAGCTTTTATTACAAATATTCCCTTTGATGTGAAGTGGCAGTCTCTGAAAGACCTGGTCAAAGAGAAAGGTAATGTACAACTCAGGTGGCCAAGTGATGTCTGTCATCTTACTTGTGGCTGACTTTGTTTGTAAACGTAAAGAGTTGTAGTTCTGGGTGGACTTAGTGACATGAGCTTTCTAAAAGGTCTGCTTGACGCTTTTTTTTTGGTGTTGCACAACATCTGCTCCCTGGCAGCCTTCCAGACCTATAGTTCCTTTATAGGCATGTTGGCATCTAGTAATAGTGCTTCATTGGAGTTCTGAGAGTTCTTTTCTTGGGGGGGAAAGAGAGGCTTCTATCAGGTTTTTAGCCTTCACATGCAATAAAACTTTCTGAAGCATTTTAATGTCTTTTGAGTAACAAAGGGTAGTTATTTACTGCTGACCTGGTGTGTGTATATATAGCTGTGTCCCCAAACTTTGTAGTGATTTGTGCTCAGGGAAAGCTCCAGACTGCTGTTTGAGAGCAGTAAAATGTATTTAAGGGTGACCTGCAAAAAAGAAAACTCAGGTTTGTGCTTAGGCATGTGCTGCAACACAGGGCTTTGGAAATCATGTCCGTGGTGTTTCCTCCTTCCCCACTTCTAATTAACTCATGTGAATGGGAGCTGCCTTGGTTTGTTGACTGTAGAAGAAGATGATGAAGAAATTGAGCTGACCACCCTGAGGTGGTGACAAGTCTAAACGTAGTGTTATTTCTTCAAGCTGATGCCCAGCTTAGTGGTTCTCAAGTCACCTTGGAAATGCAGCAGAGTGGCAAGAAAATACTTGGCTTCTCCATCATTATAAATGTCTCAAAATGTGTTAAGGGTAGCTAATAACAGCTGTTCTTGTGGGTCACTTCTAAAATCCAGAGCATCAGTCATACATGTCTTGCAAAGTAGTGAGCAGTGTTCACTCGTGTTTGAGCTAGGTAGGGAAGGACAGCTAAGGTGTTCACAAGGTGTGGCCTAACGAAGGGGAGAGCAATTTCCAAAGGGTTTTAAACGTTTGTCTCTAGAGGCAAAATGGAACTGAGGCTGAGTAACGAATGTCAGGACTTCAAGGCCTGGGAAATTTCCATAATTAGAGGCTGTGAAACGGTGGTGGCTTGAGATTTAGCAGTGGTTTTCTGTAATGGGAAGGATTATAGTCTTTTAAGACTGCTCGAACAGGCCCTAATTATGAACGGTCCCTTGCCTTAAAATAAGCTTTCTGTGCTACACGAGATACATTGGTTAATAGGTGTATCTGTATGTGTAGATGTCTTAATTTTAAGTACCATGTTGAATTCCGTTCCAAGTGTCTTGTGGTTTCTCTCCAGTTCACGTGGATGGAAAAGTCCGGTGTGAGATTGTTTCCTGCCTTGCTGTTCAGCTACTCATTCCAGCAGATACTCCTAGGGGAACGTTGAAACCTCTTCATTCTGTCTGCAGGGCTTGTTCTGCTAAACACTGAGAAGCATTGTTCTTGGTTTTTGGGACTGCTTGTTAAAATACAGCAGTTTAGATTTGCTGTGTAGTTGCGATTTCGTTCTAATTAGTCACTGACTTCACCCAAATTGGTGCTCTCGTGCTGTGCTTGAACTTGCTCAATCGGTATTTCTTGATAACAAGGAATAGTAGTTCCAAGAACCAGGAATTGTGACTGTGGAAAAAACCTCAATGTTAGAATTCTTGGTGTGTTAAGTGTTAAGAATTCCAGGCCCGACTGCTCAAGGTTTTGGGAGCACGGGAAACAGATGTGTACACAAAGGGTCCCCCATAGGTGTTTCATGACTGCTCCAGCACTTGGCAGTCGTGAAGACTTAAGCTGTTAGCAGCAATGGCATGGCAGGTTGCTGAACGTAGGAGGAGTTCACCTCACTCGGCTGGTTTGCGTCAGTAAGTATGGTTTAGGAGCTGTGAGCTTTGAGATGTGCTCATATTTCTGCAACCTGGCTTTTTCAGTCTTCTAAAGGTGACATTTCTCGAGCAATGCCTTGGTTCAGTCATTTCAGTGTATTTGTTGGTGAAACTTAATTACAGGTATGCAGTATGACATACTTAATAATGAAATTAAAAAATGTTCTTGTTTGAAACTCCCTTGTATTGGCTGACAAACATAAGGTTCTACTAAACTGATGGAATCAGCATTGACTGACAATTGGTGAACGGCTTCAGGAGGAGGAGGAGGCGGCAGTTCTTCAGCATCTGAAGTGGAGTCTAAATATAAATGCAACTGGATGGTAAATAGCTGTCTTAATCTGTCCCCCAACAAACGGCTCTGTTTTAGGGAGAGAAGTGGTAATGCTTCATGGCAGTTGGCATCAGTGAGGTGATACTGTATGGTAAAAAAGAGCTTGTGTTTGAGTTTGAGATAAGTGGAGGAATGGCTCTGTGAGAATGGCCACATATTCCTCACTCTCTATCCCTGCGAACAAAACAGCCAGAATGAAATATCACTTTAAAGGAATGTGGAGCTAGCAGCAAAGTCAGATAACAGGTTAAGGAGTGTGGACTGTGAATAGAAGCTCCTAATTCTGAAACACTCCTCTGAGGCAAGATAAGATATAGACCTTGCACAGGTGTCTGCCTTATTGCCTTCACTGTTTTCTCTTCCCTCCCCCCGTGGTTCCCAGCCATGCTTTGTTAAGCTTGCTGGAGAGTATAGAATCACGCTGCTCTGGAGAATAAAGGGACTGACTGCCTGTAGCCACATTGGTGTGCGGTCTGATTCCCAGCGCCGTCCCGCTCTTTCGAAGCCCCTGGACCTAAAAGTTTCCCAAGATCTGGATTAGGACGCGGGGAACACTCGACAGAGATATTTATTGGTTCCTTTAAGAAATGCAGGATTTTGTATTTCAAAGCTTTTTCCTGACCAGAGTAGTAGCAGGAGACAAGGAGAAAGATTAGCTGAGGCAGTAATTCCATTCTGCTCTGTTGCAAAGCCAGGATCAGTTGCAGTTAAGGCCATGCTCACGTCACATACCAAGACTCCAGGACAGCCCAGGAACTGTTTGTGTTAACGTGGCTGTACCCTCCTTTCTGTGAGGTGAAGCTATAGTATGGAGCAGGCACGCTCACCTCTTCCTATCAAAACCTGGATGTGTGAACAGACGTGAGGAAAAGAAGCAACAAAGCTTTCCCAGCTTTCTGTGAAGAGCAGCAGCTACTAAACTGTGCTGCCGCCTTTCTTGCTCTAGCTCCAGAATTTTTTCTGGAACCTTTGTGGCTTCCTAAAGATGTAACTCACACCCTCTTGCTATTGTACTCCATCGCACATGTCACCTGAGCACTTCAGTTACTTCCACAGCTGAAGGCAGCTAGTACTGGAAAGTCCCCTGGATTTCAGTGCTCGAGATTGTCACCTGTGCTCACAGACTGAAGTTTTGGGTGGGCAAAGAAAAGGATGAATAAACATCCTGGAGGTGCTGTTCCACATCTGACTCATTTCCCCCTTCCTTTCAGTAGCTGTGCTAGTGTGTTGCTCTATTTTCATTGACTTTAACTATCTTTTCGAGGAGGCACTGTCCTTCCTCAGTGGATACAAACTTTTCCCATTCATCTTTCCTGGGCTGTTAGCCCAAAATTACCTCTTGTGGTGTGGGGGATTTTTGTGTGTGTGGTGTTTATTTTTTTCCCCCTGGGCTCTTTTCATGCAAAAGTGGGACTTCCTTTCCCTTGCTGTAAAAGAATAGCTTGTGAACTTCTATGTCTCTGCTTTGGGAGGAATGTTTTTCTTCTCCTCTTTTTAATTAACTCTTTGTATGTGTCTAAAGTGTATTTACCTTCTCTCTCCCCAGGCCCTCCCTGTATCTCTTTTTAGGGGTTGCCTGTCAAGAGCACTGAGCTGTAAGTGAAGGAGGAGCTGTGACCAGTTGTGTTGCATTAAAGTATTAGGCTTTTGATAACAGAGTTCTCCTGAATCAATCACATGGCTTGTAGCTTCAGAAGATGATGTGCCACCAGTATGGTTTTGGTAATGTCTTGAGAAGCTTCCTTCTGTAGTATTTACTTCTGACCCTGTAGGCCAAAGAAATCACTGTGATATAAAGCATTTACCTTCTCTGCTGCTCTTGCTGAGACTTGCCCTTCTGCACCTTTGGCGTGTTTCAGAGCTGTTTGGTTTGTCACTAACTATTAAAATCACATTGCCCAACTTTAGAACCTTCAGAGTTGACATCTACGTCTGAACTTATCACAGTCACTTCCAGATATGTCTTTAGGGCTGGGTGAACCCATCTGAGCCATGCCTCCAGTCACTGTGCAGACATATGTATCTCAGCTCCCTGAACAGAGAGTATCTGGATCCTGACAGACCAGCCTGGCTTCAATGTCTTAATTTTCCATACACACAGACTCTGGGAAGTGGATGTGAAGTTTGGAGGGGCAGGGGAACCATGGCTGTAATAAGTAACACTGGAGATTCCTCTGGATGGTATTTCTAGTTACTGCTTTGGTCTGGTAATGAACTGGAGTTCCTGAAGTAACAGCCTCTTGTGCTTGAGTGGAATTTCTTCACTTGCAAATATGTTTCCTGAGAGAAACCAATTGTTCTCTAGCAGAAAGACAATCTGCCTGCATCACTGCATTTCTTTTGCCCTCTGGGGCAGGTTTAGTACATGGCTTTCTGCTGGTGGTGCTTTTCCATGGTGCAGTTGCCTGTGCACTATTGTAGGCTGCCCTTCTCTGCTATTTGCTTTATCCCTGATGTTCTGATACACTCTGGTTTGGGATCTAGAAAAAAGCAGAATAAAATGTGACCCAGCATCGCTTGTTAAATAAAGTTTCCTTTGCCAGCCTCAAACAGTGATCTCCTGGAAGAGGTGTCCTGCAGGATCACTTTACATATGTCTGAGGTGTAAAAATGCATTTTTATTGCAGTTGTTCTGTACTGTGGACTTGGTGTCTTGGATGCTGAGCTGTTAGGCTATTTGTGTCATTCCCTTCCTCCTGCTTTTTTTAAAAATTTGGCTATTGAGGAAGCTCAGATGGCCTTTGAGAGAAAACAGCTACTTCAAGATGTATATTTAGTTTTTAATATAGGTGTCTATAAGGCTGGAATGTGAAGCACTGAGCAAAATTGGCACATAGATTTTCCAAGTGAGGAACTGTTGTTGCTGTGATTAGACTCCTGGACCTCTCATGGGTCAGAGATTTGCTAAAAGAGTAAATGCTAAATTGTATCTACTGTGTTCAAGCTTGGCAAGCCTCTTTGGAAGTGTTTGTGTGGATCCCAAGTAAGAATTGTAGCTGAATTGGATTAGTGGTTGGGAGAGGACAACCCTTTATCCTCAGTAGTGTTGTTAGGAGCAGAGTCACAGGCTTCTGGACTCTGTGAACTGGAGTGGTTTTGTATTGTAGGTAATTTGGGAATTTGTTGTCTTCCTGCATAAATTGTTGAGTCACATTTGCATTCTGGATTGAAGTGAGGTTGAGTTCTGGCTGCTGCTGTTGAGATGGATGGCTTCAGAATGGCTTGGTAACGCTCGATATTTGGACTCGGTGCATGGCCACCATGTATGAGCAAGGAGTAGCCCTGGAGGGCTGTTTAAGTGCAGTCCCTTTCATTCCCCAGACCTTGGAAACAAATCCATGTATGCTACATGCTCTCAAGCTGTTCAGTTTATAGGATGGAATTAATTATGTTAGGCTTTATTACAAGAAGTATTGTTTAGACAGTGAAGCTGTGGACAGAAATGAACACTCTGATCAGCCCTGTCCCTTTCAAAGGGACTTGCTTGTGGCCTCTACCAGTTTCAAACACCATCCTAAAGAATAGATCAGAACTTATTTGCCTGTTCTTTGGCTGGAATGCTGATAAATTGCTAAATTATTTTTTTTAAAACAAGAAATAGAGATTAAAAATAAAATAAAATTAAGCATTCCTTTTTCTTCCAGCTTTGAGAGACCTTTCAGGATCTTCATTTTGTATAATGACACAGGGTACCCTATAAATGACCGGTCCTGTGTGAGGACAGGCTGAGCACCTCATCCTCTCTCAGTCCCTTGCTAAGATGTAGAGTCCTGAATGTGAGAGACACTCCAGTTCCTTGCTCAGAGTATGGTACTAGTACTTTGCCTGGGTTCTGTTTCCCATGAAGACTGCTTTCCACTTTTCACATAATGCAACTTGAAGTCCTCCTGTCTTAAACTTAAAAATGAGGACTTCTAAAATAAGAAAGGGAAAAGTCCAAAATATTTCCTTCAGTTATTCTTCTGTATGCCAGTCACTTCAAAGGCAGCAGCCGTTTCGGTAGTTGCATTCTGGAGGTACCTGATGGTTACGTGGTCATGCAAAGGCAATCCCAATCTTGTGAGGAAAGGTGCAGATCTAGTTTTCCAGTGCATTTTGCCTACTGCTGTAGACATTTTTGTCTTGAGAGCAGACTTATTGAAGCTAAAAGTTGACTTTTTTGTGGCATAAAACCAAGGTAAAATACTGCTGAAAGAAATAGTAGGCAGTCTGATCTCTTGGTTCAGTCTGACTCCCTTTTTGGAAGCTTGTCTTTCAGTCCAGAGAAAAGTACATAACTATCAAGCTCTGGACTACAGAGGCAAGATTATGTACTGTGTAAAGCAAAGGAGGCTTGTTCTTGCAGACTTTCCCATTGATTTGGATTGCCTCAGGTAATGAGTAGGTACTACAGCTCAAGGAAACAGATCTTGTGGAAATAGCTGGCTTTTGAAGTGGAGGAAAATCAAGAACATATTGAACTCTTTTAAGACTTTACTGCATACCTGTAATTGTCCAGTTTTGTGGTCTAGAGCATATGGAGTGTTTCTGGGCTTTCTTATAAGGCAGAGGCTCCATACACGGTTGTTGATTGTTCTAAATTCCCATTGTTTTCTTGGCTTTTCTCCCTTGGTATATGTGTCGTCTGGAATCTGATTTGTAGTTGGTGAGGTAACATACGTGGAGCTCTTAATGGACGCTGAAGGAAAGTCAAGGGTAAGTGTTTGAGAGATTTCTTCTGTGGATTTTCATGACAAATGTAACTGTATGGTGGCGTGGAACCAAACGAAGCCAGGAACGTAGGGAGCGTGTATGCTTAGTGGCTCTAACATAGGGTTGCTTAAAGCCTCTTTTGGGGTGGGGAGGAGGTGGGGTGGGGCCTTGTAAACAGTGTTAGGTTGGTCTTCCACTGTGTTCAGTTGGTGTTGGCTGTTTGAATGACCCACGGACCCTAGCAGTATGTATAGTGGTATGGAATATTAATGTAATCCTTGTGTTTTGGAAAACGTCAGTGGTTTGCTGAATTTGTAAGGCCAGTGTGCAAAAGCAGGTTCTGTAAACTACGCTTCCTGTGCCAGTAAACAGAATTCAATCCCTAAATGTAAAAGTATATTGCATCCAGAGGTACCTAAGTCCTTTAGGCCAGCGACAGTACCGTACAGGGAGAAAAACAGTAGGAGCACACTTAACTGTACTGAAGGATGTGGAGCTGGGATGAGAGACTGTCAAGGATTTTGCTGTATGACAGAAAAGAGCAGGTCACATGAAGTGTGTGGTATTTTTCTTGGAGAATCGGGACTTAGCTTTGTTTGTTACAACTTCAGAAACTACAGTCAAACCCTGTTAATGCATAAGAAATTATATCTTATGGAATTCCAGTATTGAAGGCTTTATTGGGTAAGATTACACTGATTTATTTTTTTTTGCTATTAGGGCTAACTAATGTGATTTGACTTTTTTTTTTTAATCAAGTTTGTGTGTGTTGTGCTATTACTTACTTTCTTTCTTCTTTCTTCTCTCCTCTCCTCCCCGTTCCTCGCCTGGGAAATCATCTCCTCAGGGATGCGCGTAAGTTCACTTATGAATTCATAGCAAGAAATGAGGAAACTCTCTCTTAAAATAAGCAATGTTCTTAGATGTCTTGTATCCCCACAGTGTTGTTGAATTCAAGATGGAAGAAAGCATGAAAAAGGCTGCAGAGGTTTTGAACAAGCATAGTCTTGGTGGAAGACCATTGAAAGTGAAAGAAGTAAGACGTGCATCTGTTCTTTCAGTATGTTGAATTTGAAGGTGAAGGGGTAGTTCTTAGTCAAGGTTTATGGCTGACTCATTTGCAGATAATAATTGACAAAAGGCAGGACTCTTCAAATGGGATTAAAAAAAGACTCTCAACCTTTTTTATTTTTACCATCAGCAAGTACTGCTGAAGTGGAGTTTGAATGTGATTATTGAGCCTAAACTGGATTTTAAGAGTAGGTGCTGACAGTAGCTATGCAGAACTTAGCCATACTCTTGCATGGTCTGTAACTGCAGGTATACTTTCTTGTTCAGTGATTCGAAGAAGAAACCCTGTTCATTCTTGACTGCCTTCCCTTTTAATTCTGCATCCTAACGAGTGTATTCTACAAACAATTCCATAGAATAAGTTGGTTTCTGAAATACTTCAAAGGTCTATTTCCATTTCGATGGCTTTGCTCTTGTCAACCACTATGACGTGCTCAACTGTGCCATGAGTTGATTCTTAACCACTGACAAGTTTAAAGTTTTATTCCAGGAATTTGGAACCTGGAGCTGCATTGCAGGTTCATCAGTTACACAGAAATAACAGGGGACTCACTTCAGTCTTAGCATTTAATCTCAAGCTGTATTCTTGGCTAAACAGGCTTCATGTTCTGCTGTGTCCTGGTTGCTTAATGATGTGGGATGAAAGATGTCTGCTTGAGTGGAAGATAGAGAATGTGTGGAAGGTCTGCCCTTAGCTTCTTGCTGTAGTCTGAGGAGCCCTTGGGAAGAAGGATGGGGACAGCAAGTGGCAGCACTTCTCATATCTGACAGACTTTATAAGTAATGAATTCTGGGGGCAGCAGCCTGCCTCTAGGTGCGAGCCGTCTTCTGATGCTGTTGGCCTCTTGCCACCCTTTAAAGGATGGAAGAGGTGAAATAGAAGGTTAGAAAAACATTGTTTCTCTTGGAAGTCATTGGGCTCTGATTTCTCTAAGGAGGCCTTGGAAGAAAAAGCTATTTAAAGCAGGCCATGTTGGGGCAATCTTCCTGTTAATGATACACCATTAGGACTGGAAATCAGGTTGCCCTCTGGTATTGCTCCTTGAGAAGAGGTGGCTGTAATTTGCCCAACTCCTTGTGAAACTGTTGTCATACTTTAATATTTTGGCTTCTGTGACACAGAACAGAATTGAGACTTGAAATTGGTGAAGAAGCATTTTTAGCAGTATTAGGGACTTGAGCAACACTTACTCAGCCAAGTGCCCCAGTCTGACTTCTGTGGAATGAATTAAGTTACTGTGGGTGACCACTGCCACCAGTTTCCCCAGCTGTTTGGTATGTACCTCTCTGTGTTGCCTGTCTCACTGCTGAGGAGTGTGAAGGCCTTCAAGTGACATAACAGAAATCTAAGCCAGAATAGATAAAGCCTTTTCCTGATCAGAGGGCTTTAGCTTGTATGGCAGCCACTCTTGGCTTTCTGTGGGAGCTCATCTGGTTTTAAGCAACACTTATTTTAACAGTGAAATAGGAAATTTAAATTGAGATGTGACTTGTATTCACTTTAATGCGTTCTCCACCTCAGACTGCTGTGGTTTTCTGTAGCTGAAATGCAATCATGTGAAAGCTATCCTTTCTTCTGTTTCAAAACATGATATTGTTTAGTCTTAAAATTCAGATCAAGATTCAAATTAACTCAAAGCACTTTTATTTTTAAAGCATCTGTATTTCTGACTAATTAATTCTATTTGACATTTTACTTTCTTCAGCAGTCTGGTGCATTTTGCTCACTGAATAATAGTGTGACATTTCCAACCTCAGTAACATAAGTTCACCTTGTATTGTGAAGGTGCTTACATTCACTTTCAACATAAAATGAAGTGACAATAATTAATCTTATTTCCTTCCTTGAATTCTTCATCCAATGCTTCATGTTCTCTAGCATGTCCTAAAATCATGAGCGTATGTAGTAATAGGGGGAGACATTAAAAGGTGGGGGTGTTTTGGATTTGAAAACTGCTGGGGGAGGTGGGGAAGGGGGGGAAGCTTTGCCCAAACCCATCTCCTTGGCGTTTTTACACACTGTATCTCATCTTGCAAAGAAGTCCAGATGTAAGGTAGATGAACTGTTGTATTGCTTTAAAGATGCCAAGAGTTGGTTGGCATTTGTCTTCCAAAACCTCTCCTATGCCATTCTGGGTTTATCAGTCTTTGGAACAACAGATTTGTGAGGTTTATTGTTGGTATTAAATCATAGATAAACTTTTTCAGAATAGGGGGAAATGGATGAGTAGGAGTAACTTGGAGAGTGCTGGCACATTGATGAGCAATGATATGTGAAGGAGTTAGCTGGAGCAGGTAGCCATGCATTAAGGAAAACCCTTTCTTTTGACTCATGCTATGTATTTAGTGGAATGGGAGGTAACTGAGTGTGTTGTTTCTGTTTTTTTGCAGGATCCTGATGGTGAGCATGCCAGGAGAGCGATGCAGAAGGTCATGGCAACTGGTGGGATGGGTATTGGTCCAGGCCCAGGCGGCCATGGCATGATCAATATCCCGCCTAGTATACTCAACAATCCCAACATACCCAACGAGATCATTCATGCCTTGCAGGCAGGAAGACTTGGGAGCACTGTTTTTGTTGCAAATGTAAGTGCTGTCTAACTTGTGAACAGAACATCTGGGTCCTAACTGAGTTAAACCTAATGTATTTCAAGAAAAGCCTTAGTTTCAGCTCTTTTCCAGTAAAAAGTGGTCACTTTATCATGTGTTTGTCTTGTTGATTCTCTGTGCTAGTGAAGTTGTATATTAAGATGTATCCTATATGTTACAGTGCCTCTTAATTTGTATTTTTGAACACAGCCAAGGATGTTGCATTGAGCTCTGTAGCATTCTTTATGCTCTTTAAATTCAATCTCTCTGTGAAGATGCTCTCCTTAAGATCACTGATGGGGGAAAGGAGACACAAGAACACTGAAAGTCTGTGGTGATGGAAGCCTTTCTCATAACTCCAATGTCACTTGTCTTCCAGTTGGATTACAAGGTTGGTTGGAAGAAACTGAAAGAAGTGTTCAGCATGGCTGGTGTTGTGGTTCGGGCAGACATCCTGGAAGATAAGGATGGCAAAAGTCGTGGGATCGGCACTGTCACTTTTGAACAAGCCATAGAGGCTGTTCAGGCTATATGTATCCTTGAAGAGAACGATGGTAAAGAGTAGGCAAGTAGCTGAATTAAGCAGAGCAGGAGGAAAATGGGTATTGTAGTGTTACAAGTGAGGATATTTCCTTCCAGTGTGTTGGAAGGAAGACTGAAAAAAGACCAAAAGATCCATCTTGAAAGGATTGTTGCTGTTTGCTCAGAATCATTAACATCATCCCATGTGGATAGATGTGTCAAATAGTAAATTTCTTTATCTAGGTTGTAGCTAGGATTAAAATGTAGATTCTGAGAAAAGATTTGTCTTAAATTCCTGTGATGGTGGGAAAGGGGAAATACAGCAAATCCACTGGCAGTGTAAGATGCCTTGGCCTAGTGTGTTCCCCTGTTTCCTGTATCCATACAGTGTGCCAGCAATGGCATGCTGCATAGTAAGCTACCAAAAAATCCCCAACCAACAACAAAGTATGGGTAGAGCTGTGTGCAGGACCTCTCAACATGTGGCCCTGGTATGGAAAGGAGGAAAATACTTCCCTCTTTTCCTTCCTAAAGTTTCTATTTGCATGTTAATTCCATTCTCCATGTGCACCTAATAATTTAAGCTCTGTAGAACGAGATTTACATAAATATCAGGGGATTCACTAGCATGGAATACTTCAAAATTTGGCTCTTGGTTGATGAGGAAATTTTGAGAACTTTTGCTTGTTTTAAATGGTTGAAGTTACTATTAAACATTTGAACACCTGGACTGGTTTGGAGTCACAGTGTGAGTTCATTAATGAACTAAATCTTAGCCAGAAGAGTATTTTTAACTCCATATTTTCATTATAACTTGAATATTCACAGAAAGGCTTTTTATGTGGATTTCAAAGCTTTCAGTTTTGGTAGAAAACAGAAGGACTTTTGATAATCTGTGAAACAGCTTAAACAGCGACCTGTTGGTGGGGATTTCTGACTGGGTTTCTGCACTCTGCAGTGCAAAGCACTTCAGGCTTTAAGACTGGTTCTTGTACTTGAACACTGATCCTTAATGAAACAACAGCCATGTTCAATGGGCAGCTGCTGTTTGATAGACCAATGCATGTAAAGATGGTAAGTGCACTCAGATTCTCCCTGGTTTCTGCACTGATAATGGTCCTGCTGATTTGGGGTGATGTGTGGGCAGAAATAAGGGGTGAAACGTGTCACTTGCCTCATTCCTTGTGATACCAACTCACATGTGTGGTTAATTCGGATTGCTTTGCTAAAAGGCAATCATAAATACAGTGCAAATGCTTTAGCTTTACATTTCTGTGTATAATTAAAGAGCAAAAAGGCAAGAAATAACTTCTCACAGACTTTAATGTGTTGAACTGTGTCTAGGATGAACGAGCCTTTCCCAAAGGAGACTTCTTTCCTCCAGAGCGACCGCAGCAACTTCCTCGTAAGTGTCTCCTGCATGACAGAACATGTTATGGTTTTTATTTTGCTGTTCAGCAACCTGGGGCCTGATCCCAGCCCCAGTAAGACTCTGCTTCAATCTTTGGAAAACTGGGATCCACATGCTCTGAATAAATATCAAAGTGGGGAATAGTCAAGAGCAGCTGCTCAGTCTGGTACTTCTTCTGGGTACTTCTTTCAGCTCATAGCTAGAAGCTTGTTTTAAAACAGTATCCCATTCACGTTCTCAAGGCTTCCAAAGATCTTATTTGCA
Source organism: Porphyrio hochstetteri (assembly GCA_020800305.1). NCBI lineage: Eukaryota > Metazoa > Chordata > Aves > Gruiformes > Rallidae > Porphyrio > Porphyrio hochstetteri. The sequence continues at coordinate 4,069,035 of CM036931.1, forward strand.
ATTTAAAGACCCCAATGCCTTGTAAAAATACTGTTAATAGTGGGATTTAATGGAAACACAATTAATCTGTTAATAGGTTGATGTGTGCCTCCTTTAATGTGATGGTGTTCTGGGTATCTGATGCTTTTCCTTCAGTTGGAAGGACTAAATTGAGCACCTGAGAATCTTCAAGGCCTTCAGGTCTCTAAAGGGGATCTTAATGTATATCTATCTCTGATGGGTGGATATAAAGAAGAGGGAGTCAGGCTTCTTTCAGTGATGCCCAGTGACAGAGCAGGAGGCACTAAGCATTAACTAAAACACTGGAGACTCCAGCTGAATGTCAGGAAACCTTACTGTGGGGGTGATGGAGTTCTGGAACAGCAGGTTGGCTGCAGAGGCTGTGGAGTCTCCACCCTTGGAGATAGTCAAAAGCTGTATGGATGCTGTCCTGGGCACCCAGCTCTAGGTGACCCTGCTTGCATCAGCAGGGTTGGGATGTATGACCTCTGCAAGTCCCTTCCAACCTCAACTCTGCTGTGATAAGATACTGAAAGTATTGAACTGGGTTGGAAGGGAAGAACTAGAGGTGGGAGAAAACAGGCTTAATTTGTTTAAATACAGCAAAAATGTAAAGTGTGGCTGTTAATGTAATTCTGCTCATTCAGCCAGTTGCTGTTTTCTTGGGCATGGCAACCAACTCTATTGTGTGCTGTTATACTGCACGATTTTAGTGATGATCAATCAATCCATCCCTCCCTTAGTTCAGCTTTCTGTGTGTCTGTCCAAGCCTTTTTCAGCAGCTGGTGTTTATTGCTGCCTTGGTTTTCTGATAATGGTACATGTCTCTTGAAAGGAGAAAGTCATTGGGTTCCTATTTAATTGTATTTGTATAAAACTCAACAACTACCACTGGAAGCCTGTTTCTTGGCCTTTCTTGGGGCGGGGAAGGGGTATCTTGTGTTGTTTTAAAACAAGATTCAACACTTCCTGTGTTTATTATGCTGAGCTGTAAATGAGAAAGTCCTCATAGGAAAAAGAAAATGCTGTTAAGCTGTTGTTTGATGCAAGTGCAAGCAGAGAACTCTTTCTTCCTGATTAAGGAAGAGATGGGGGGGGGGCTTTTTCTTCTTTCTTGGACTGGGGAATACTTAATTCATTTGGGTCCAGGGAGATTCAAAATTATGCCTGGGAATGATACACTTTTGTTTGCTCAGAGAAGAGGCTGGCTGTGTGCTCTGAATTCTATAGGTGGCTATCCTAATATGATAGGTTTAACTTTGTGGTGAAATTCTTACCTCCAAGGGAAGAACCTTGGCAAAGGTGGAATTAAGCCACTTCTCAATCAAGGGTAATATTGTGCAAAGGTTAGAAGATCTTTATCCTAAATTGCCCACTCTATTCTCCTTAGACTGAGGAGTTGCACAAAATGAGCAGTGTTCTAGCCAGTTATTTTTCAGGAGTCAGCTTAAAACCAACCAAACAAGCACGTTTTCTCAGTAGTAAGATGGAAAAATGGATTATGAGAAAAATATTTGAGATAAGTTTTTAGTATATTTCAAGACACATCTACTCTGGATTTACTCTACACATTCATGCTTTAAGTACACACCCCAAAGTGGGAACACAGCAAGCTTTTTGGAGAATGGAAGTCAATTACTTAAAAATAAAACTTGCTGTTTTGTCAAACTATGGAAAGAAGGCTTTTTTGATATCTGAATATTTTCTTCAGATGGTCTTGGTGGTATTGGCATGGGATTAGGACCTGGAGGTCAACCTATTGATGCAAATCATTTAAACAAAGGCATGGGAATGGGCAACATGGGACCTGGAGGTAAGAAGATTACTCCTATGCTTTTGTTTCATGAGAGCTTTAAGCTATGTAGAGGGTAGATAGCTTTGTTTTACCTACACCAAAAAAAAACCCCAGTTGAAGTGTATTAGGAGTGTTAAAACCAAATGAGTTTTTGTTGAGCTAAGTAATGAGCTTGATAATGGAAACTTGAATTTAACCAACTGCTCCATACTTTTTTTTTCACTGTGGTCAAGGCACAGCTCTCATTTTCTGACTCTTGAGCATGAGCAGCAGACACTGCAAATATACATTAAACTTTTAAAACCATCTGTCACTTTGAACACTTATTAGTGGGCTTGCAAATCTTTGTTCAGGATATGTTTCAATAGCACAAGTTTTTAAAGAGCCACCTAAAAAGTAGCACACATTCAGCTTTCAATTTATAAATGCCTGTGGGGGTGTGTTTTTTTTTTTTTTTTTTTCCCCTTTGCTGCTTTATTTTCTGAGAAGGAATGTTGCAATCTACTCAGAGTTATCACATGTAAGCTCTCCAGTCCAAACAGTGGACGTGCTGTATGGTCTCTTCATTCTGCAGCCAGTCTAATGGCTGAAATTTTGTAGAATTACATCTGCTATATAAAGCTTTCTCTTTTATTTTGAGGAATGGGAATGGAAGGCATGGGCTTTGGAATGAATAAAATGGGAGGTAAGCTGTGTTTTTTGACATGTATGTAGCTTGGGCTTTCTGAAAGTCATGTAAATTTAGCTCTGTGTGTCTAGCAGTCAGCTGTGTTCTTTGAAACTGTTCCCAATTTAGTTGTATCTTGTTCCTTTTTGAGTACTAATAGAGCTGCTGTAGGTGTTTGGGGAAGGGTTGATACCTCAGATGAAAGAGGACTGATGTTCTTGTTGTGTGTCTTGTTAAAGCTGCCTTTGGTGTAGGAGATACAGCTTGGCCAAACTTTGTTTTGTGAATCTGTGACACAGACTTCTCTTGGTGCCTGTGGAAATGTTGTGTGGGGGAAGCCCAGCATGAAGTTGGAACTCATTGCTAAAGAGCCCCTGAAACATGTTTTCTTTTAGGAATGGAAGGTCCTTTTGGTGGCATGGAAAACATTGGTCGCTTCCCAGCTGGGATGAACATGGGCAGAATGAGTGGTAGGCACCAGTTTTCCTTTGTATATCCAACTCCTGACTTGTGTTCTCTGCAAGCACAATGTTGGGGGAGACTTTCTAGGCTGGTTATTCTTCTCAGCTTTTATTGAGAAAACTTAGAGCTGACGTGGTGTCCACAAAGCACCACTGGCCTCTGAGCTGCAGGAAAGAAGTTGAGGTCACCATGAAAGACTAGTACAGAATGACTCAAACTCTGCTCTGACTGAGTTCACCAGAAAGTCTTCTCCAGAGCAGAGTGGCTGCCTCAAATGTGTTCATATTAAAACAAGTCCTGCTGCTTCTTGGGCTTTTTTGGTCTTAAAGACATCATAAAATGATCAAGAGAATGTAATAAAAAACTTGTCTTGCTCCTAACCTTTAAAAGTTATGTCTGTATTAAAATGTTCTCTCAGGAGTCGTTTAGAGATGCTGAAGAATAAATCAAACTTCATCTTGGGAGGTGGTTGAGTCACCTTCCCTGGGTGTGTTTAAAAGAAGGGTAGATGAGGTACTTAGGGATGTGATTTAGCTTAGAACAGGAATGGTTGGACTTGATGATCTTTGAGGTCTTCTCCAACCTTGTGATTCTGTGCTCTTTCCAGAGATGGATCGGGCCATGGGGGGAGGATTTGAGAGAGAATTTGGAAGAAATGAAATGGGAATGTCTCGTAGTTTTGGAGACAGCTTGGAGAGAGGAATAGGTAAGTACACCCAGTACTCTTATACCTGCTTTTTGTACCTGAACTGGCTGTTAAAAAATTGTGTGTCTTTTGTTATTACAAATATTTTACATATACTTGCTGTAGTAGCTTGGGTTTTGCTCAGCCTCCTAAGAGCTGTATGGAAGGCAGACAGATGCACTGCTAGTGGTCTGTTGGGCTGTGTAATGGGATTTCAGGTGCATCAGGAAACTTTTGAGAGCCTTAAGGTGCTACTGAAGCTTGAAATACTGGAGCAGGATGAGTGCTGTTCATAAATGTGGTTGCTGCAGTTTGCTTTGAGTCTAGGCTCATCTTAGGGTTGCATGTCTTGTTTCTCTTCGTTAAACATACGTAGATCATTTAAGTACACACTTTATTCAAGTCTGTTTCCCTTCAAACAGGAATAAAACTTAACATGCGGCGCTGCAGTGCTAAACTTGATTTGATAGGTAAGCTAAGACCTCTGGTACAACAGCAACGTGGCCTAAACTCTAGAGGTGTGATCCTCTTACTGCAGGAACTCAGAGACTCTCTAACAGTTGGGATAACTCAGACAAGGAATTTTATATAGCAGATATAAAAATAAAGTTGCTCTGGCACAAGCAGCCTGGTCAGGCACTGAGGGGAGCTGCTCTGGAGCTGGGCTGACCTGCAGTGAGGGGGGTTTCATGCACCTCTCACAGGAGTCTCAGATGCTCTCTGGGTGTTGGCAGAGCAAAGGCAGCCCCTCCACTCCTGCACAAGGCAGCCAAAGCGTGCTGTGTCAGCTGTGGCGTGGTGGTTTGTGTGGCATTTGGCATGGGAGGGTGAAGTACACAACCCAGCAACCAGCCACTGCTCCCTGAGAGGTCAAGGGCACCCATCCTACCTGACCCTCAGGCAGAATGGTGAGAGCAAAGGTTGGGGTTGGGGGTCTGCACCACCTGTGCTGGCTGATGCCTCTCCCAGACAGAGCTGCTGCAGTGCAGACCTTGGGCTGTGGGAAGTGCCCAGACCTTTCTCCCAGGGCAGGGACCTGCCTGCAAAAGGTGTGCCCAGGTGGAGGATCTCCTCCTTCAGTGGTGGCAGAGCTGCAGGAGGTGGTGGGGAGGCTGAGAAGGAGTTGGATAGCTAGTTCTAAGGTCAGACTGCAGTGGACCCACAGCCAGACACCCATAAACTCCCCTGATGGCACCCTGAGAAGGGAAGGGAGGCCAGTAGTGCAGGATCTAAGCTTGGAATGGCAAGGACTGCCAGGAGGAAGAGACTTTCCCCACACCCAAAAGCCTGAGGTGCCTGTACAGAACTGCTTCACCACTCTGCATGCTGATGAGGGAAGACCTGCCACATCAGGAAGGATGCTGGAGCCCAGTGCAGCTGCCTGGTCTGCTCCCCAGAGAACAACCGGTGCAGCTACGGAAAGGTGACGGGTCACGGTAGCAGGTGACTCTTCCGAGACACACAGGCACCGTGTGCTGACCTGACGTGCTCCCTAGAGAGATGGGCTGCTTACTGGGGGATCAGGGATGCCACCCAGAGACTACCAAGCCTCCTACAGTCCACTGACTGTTACCTCCTGCTGTTGTTTCATGTGGGCGCTGGTGGTACAGCTGGGAGTAGCCTGAGGAGCATCAGGAAGGGTGACAGAGCCCTGGGAGCGGCAGGAAGGGCCTCTGGAGGGTGGGTGGTTTATTCATCAGTCCCCCTAGTCAAAGGGAAGGGGTTTGGAAGGGCCAGTTGAATCTGGTGAGTTGGCAAATGGTTACAGGACTGGTGCCACACACCAGGACTGGTGCCACTTTGTCTACTTAGACCAACAGACTTAGGCTGTTGGGGTCCATCTGTCAGAGAAAGGGAAGAGCATCTCTGGTCCTAGGCTTGCCAAGCTGGTGAAGAGGGCTTTAAACTAAAGTTTCTGGGGGACAGGAACTTCAAACCATCCTGTTCCTACCAGTTTGATGCCAGCACCAGCAATAGATGCCCAGAGCTGGGAGAAGGATTGCAGGACTTTCAGGAGAACACCTGAAGTGCAGGACAAAGGAATTCCAGCCAGTTGGGCATCTTCATTGGAGGCCCAACTGATGTCTCTATGCAAACACACGTAGCATGGGGAGTAAACAAGAGGAGTTTGAAATGTCTGGGTGCCTAAAGGGTTATGATCTTACTGGCATCCCAGAGACAAGGTGGGACTGCTCCTATGACAAGTGTTGGGATGGAAGGACACAGGCTCTTTAGGAAGGATGGGCAGGGGAGATGAGGAAGGGGTGTCAGAGACCAGCTGAAGTGCACAGAGCTTTCCAGGAATCCATGAGGTTCCTGGAATGTGGTGAGGATGATAAATTACACCTCCAAGTGATAGGGGAGCCAAGATGGAGAGGTGCCATGCTGGACCTTGTTCTCAACAGCCAGGAGAGCTTGGTGGGGAATGTGAAGCTTGAGGGCAGCTTTGGCTACAGTGACCATGAAATGGGGGAGTTCTGGATCCTCAGGGCAGTGAGGAGGGTGTGCAGCAAGCTCACTAACCTGGGGTTCAGGAGAGCAGACTTGGGCCTCTTCAAGGGACCTGCTTGGTGACACCATGGGACAAAGCCCTGGGAGGAAGAGATCCCCAGTAAAGTTGCTAGTGTTCAAGGGTCACCTCCTCCAAGTGATGCATCCCAACAGAGGAGAGGTCAGGCAAAAGCTCCCGGAGGCCTGCATGGATGAGCAAGGGGCTCCCAGACAAACACAAGAAGGAAGCCTACAGAGGCTGGAAGTGGGGGCAAACAGCCTGGGAGGGACACAGAGAAACTGTCCAAACAGCCAGGGACCAGGTTAGGAAAGGCAAAGCCCTTAGAGAATTCAGTCTGGCCAAGGATGTCAAGGGCAACAAGAAAAGCTTCTGCAGGCATGTCAGTGGTGAAGGGAGGACTTGGGAAAATGTGGGATTTGATGGATGGGCACTTGGATAAGGAATTGGCTGGGTGGTCACACTCAGGGGGCTTGATGTCCAGGGATGAGTGGCATTGCAGAGAACCTGTGGCTGCCCTGGCTCCCTAGCAGGGTTCAAGGCCAGGCTGGATAGACCTTTGGGCACCCTAGGCTAGTGGTTTCCCTGCCCGTGGCAGAGGATGAGCTGGGCTTTAACATCCCTTCTAACCCAAGCCCATTTGGGATTTGGTGATTTTTATATTTCAGCATGAGGAGGCTGTGTGACTGTACAACAGTCATTCTGCTCTGATTCTCATGTGGAATTTGCTTGCTTTTTCTCAGAGTCCCAGCAGTAAGAGGGCTCTTGGGTTTGGGTGAGCTTTTCTTGTATAAAAAAAAAAAAAAAGCAATCTTTGAGTTGCTTGGCAAGGATGATGTGACTTCACTCCTCTTCCAAGCAATAGATATTGGAACTGGGATTCCAGTCACTAAACTAATCCAGTGTACTGCTCAGGACAGCTAGCAGCTAAGATTACATTTAAAGTACTACTTTCACCATCAGACTGCTTAAGGTTTGCTCATGCCATCCAAATTTCCTCCTTTGTTTGGTTTGGAAGGCTGTGGGGACAGAAGTTAAGCTCCTTAACAAAGGGATAAACTTTCCTCTCTCCCACCTACTCTATGTGGTCTGCTGAGCTGACCACTCCCCTAAACCACGTGTAGTAGTCATGATGGTCTGTGTAATCAACAACAAGACTTGTTTTACCCTCTGAAACAAAACCTTGCTTCATGTTCTGCAGCAGACAGAGCATGCAGCTTGCAGTGATAAAGCTTTAAAGCCTTTCAGTAGCATAAACACATGTTAGGGTGCTTTGATTTTCTTCTGCTCCTCCCTGTATGATGACTGATAACCTGTGTGTTGTGTTCTAGGTGGTGGAAATGCCAGCATTCCTGGGATTGAGAGGATGGCACCTGGCATTGATCGTATGGGCTCAGGAATAGAGAGAATACCTACCGGGATGGGGCATGGGATGGAGAGAGTAGGGTCAGAGATAGACAGGATGGGAATTGTTCTGGATCGGATGGGCTCCAATGTGGAGCGAATGGGTTCAGGGATTGACCGAATGGCCCCTCTGGGTATAGATCACATCGCTCCAAACATTGAGAGGATGGGCCCAGCCATTGAGAGGATGGGCTCTGGCATAGAAAGGATGGGCTCTGGCATAGGCTTCGGTATCGAGAGGATGGGTGCTGCCATTGACCGCGTCGGCACCACTATGGACAGAATGGGCTCAGGTGTGGAACGTATGGGATCTGGCATGGATCGAATGGGTATAGGCATGGAGCGTATGGTCCCTGCTGGAATGGGAACTGGAATGGGTCAGGTGATCGAGAGAATGCCAGCTGGTTTGGATCGCATAGGTGCCACCCCTATGGAAAGAATAGGGATAGATCGTATGGGTGCTGCTAGCATGGAGAGAATGGGTTTGGAGCGCATTGGAGCCACTAACATGGAAAGGATGGGTCCTGCTATGGGACAGGGCATGGGAGCAGGCATAGATCGAATGGGACTTGCAATGGGAAGCAATTTTGAAAGAACAATGGACATGGAACGTGGAAACTTTGCAGGCAATTTTGCAGGCTCCCTTGGAGGAACTGGAGGGCCTGCAGCCGGGGTGGCCAGAAAAGCCTGTCAGATATTTGTGAGAAATGTGAGTAGCCTTCTTCCTGCCTTCACAGGGCTGATGGTTGGGACTGACACGTTGATCTCATCTCTGCTTGGTTGGCTTCACTCAGGATATCCAAGGGGGGAGGTTAGATAGGCTTTGGGGACTTGAGGCAGTTTCCTCCTTACCAGGAGAACTCCTCTCAGCATCCCTAAGTGAATATGCTGAACAGTGGCTGTCCTGGGGTGCACCAAGTGTTTTGGGGAGTTGGCAGTGCTTGCAAGGTGTTCAGCAGTTCTTCAGTAACTATCTGTTCTTCTTCCTTCACAGCTGCCTTTTGATTTTACATGGAAAATGCTGAAAGATAAATTTAATGAATGTGGTAAGTTCTTTTCTTCCTGATTACCCTGAGAATTGAAAATGAAACAGTAACTCCTGGCTCTGTATGTCCCTGACACATGTATCTTAGCAAGCCTGAGTGAGAGGTTAGTTGAGACACCAGCCAGTAACACATGTTGGTGTTGGGAGGATGTTTATTGTCCTTCCCTGCTGCACCAGCAAGAGTTCTGCAGCACTGAGAAGAAAGAGATGCCTGGCCCCTTGATAGCTCAGTTCTGGGAGCATTTCTTCTTGTCTTCTCCAGCTCAGGGACTGTGTTTATCCTCTTGTGCTGCTTGTCTGATGGCAAAACCAAGTCCCAACCTCATCAGTTGGTGATGTGAAGTGTACATTGACCAGCTGGACAGGGCTTGTCAGCTTGTGTTGCTGCCGCTGCTTGAGTGAGAATTGAAAGAACTAGTTAGAATTCATTTAAAACTGAAAATACTCATTCTAAACCCCAGATGTTTATTTAAAATGATGACTTGGTAAAGTTGTCCTGCAGCTTGACGTTTCAGAGCAGCTTTACACCTTCTACAGGCGTGCTGAAGGCTTAGGCTGGAGAAGGGTGAGATTTACTAGCCATGTGCTACGCGCCAGATTAAACAAGACCCCTTCTTTTCCCCTTCTCTTCAAGGCCACGTGCTCTATGCTGATATCAAGATGGAGAATGGGAAGTCTAAAGGCTGTGGTGTGGTTAGATTTGAGTCCCCAGAAGTAGCTGAGCGAGCCTGCCGTATGATGAATGGGATTCAGCTCCGTGGGAGGGAGATCGATGTGCGGATCGATAGAAATGCTTAAGCAGCAGTTGCCTTTTTAACACTGATACCAGATTTTTTGGAACTTGTATTTTTTTTTTCTTGTTAACTGTTTTAATTTGACTGGATGTAAAGGTGTTTAAAAAAAAACAAAACAAAAACAACAAACCAAACCCCACCAAAACCCCGATTCAGTTGCTTTCTGGAGTAATTTTAATTACTTTTTTAACAAATGGATTTCCATTTTACCCTTTTTTGCATTGAAACTGCAACGTGCACAATCTTTTTTTGTAGTTTGTGGCATCTTGTTGACGTTGACAGATGTAAACAGTACGACTTTGATAATAAATGCAAGTTAAAGATTTCAGTCACAGCATCTTGTTCCTGGCAGCACATCCTTAAATGCTTGCAAAACAACCTCTCTGTAAACTAGAACCTTGTACTCTTGTTGAAGTGTCAAGAATGTTCCTCTTCTAGTTGAAACCGGTTTCTAACATGATGCATTGGTGTGTGGGTGTCTTTGGGGTGGTGCAGGGGCTTCCCCTTTTGTCCTGTGCTCAGACCTCATGCTGACCACTCTGAGCAGAAAGGCTGGTAGCTTAGGTTGGTTTTTCCTTTTTTTTCCTTTCTTCCTCCTCCAGTGGCATTGCTGATTTAAAAATAAAATAAAAGATCCTCTACCCTCAGTTGTGTCAGTGCCATTCTGAAGGCCTGAACTGAACATGGGGTTAAAAACATCTCTATATGTATTTATTTCCCCCCCTCTCTGGAGTGTTTCTGCACAGCGCTGTATCGGTTCCAGCTGGGTGAGGTAGATGTTGGGGGTTTATCACCTTGTTTTAATGACCTGAAAGTGATTCTTTTTGAGTGGGAAATCTTGTGAGTGGTGAGCTGAAGGATTCCTTGTCCTTTTTGAGCTGGGAAGTTATATTTCCATTTCCTGGGCCATGGAAGGATGTTCTCCTTGTGGGTTCAGTTCCCTCAGCAAGCCCAGAACTGATCCTGGTTGGTGTGAAGAGGGAGGATGACTGCTCTGAAAATCCTTTGCCAGACAGAGGAGCAGAAAGCCCTCTGAAGTGTCATAAACTGTACTTGTGAAGTTAGAGCTTATCATCCCTTGTGCCTTCTGTCCCACTCTGCAGTACTAACCCCCTTCTGGTGCAGGAGCTGGAGTGTGTTGGAATCCTGACTGTGGAAAAACACCTGCCCTGGGCTGTTATAACCCTGTAGAGCTATGAGGCAGGAGAAGAGCATCACACCTTGCTCTCTCACCCTTTTCCTCCTTGCAGCCTTCTTTCCCTGAGCTTCAGCAATTCTTTCCCCATGCTTCAAACCACCTCTTAGCCTCACAGTTGTGTTCTCTACCATGGTGACCTCAGGGATGTGGTTCCTGCCCTCTGCCACCCCCTGCTCCTGCCCCTCCCTGTACAAATAGGTTGTAGTTCACAGGCTTTATCACGTTACAGTTCAGTACCGGTTTCCTTGCGAGCAGCTGCGCTGCTGGAGGGTGAAGGGAGCTGCAGGAGCCTCCCTCCAGCCTTGCTCTTGCACAGCGAGCTCTCTCCTCCGGGGTGGTCACAAAGCTCCCTGGAAGCCCTTTAGCGAAGCCTGCCGCTGTGCTGCGGGGAGCAAGAGGACCCGTTGCCAGTCGGTAATTAGGAGACACCCCTCCCCAGCCCTGCTGCGCTTCGCCCCCCGGGGCGGCCGGTCTCAGCGCTGGGAAGGAGCCGCGCTGGCGGGGCTGAGGCTCTGCTGCCCTAGCGGGGCTGCCTCAGCGCCGGGGCATGCTGGGCGGGGCGGGACCAGCCCTATCCCGGGGGTACGAGGGGGAGAGCGGGCGGGATGTTCTCGCCTCCCCGACCCGACCCGGCCGCTCCGTCCCGCTCCGCTTCCGGGGCCGGTCCCGCTCCTGCTCCGGCCACGTGGCTCCGTGCGGCGCGCTGCAGTGACGTCACCGCGCCCCGCGCGAAGGTCACACGCTGGGCGGGAAGATGGCGGCGGCAGCCGGGGCTGGCGGCTGCCGGGTGAGCGCGGCGCGGCGGGGCCGGCTGGGGGGACCCGCTGCCTTCACCGGGGGCTGGGCCGGCTCCGCGGGCCGCGGATGCGCCGTGGCACTGTGGGGATGAGGGACGGTTCGGCTGGGTGACGGCGCTGGGCCGCGCTCGCCGCCCTGTGAGGAGCGGCCCGGGCGGGCCCGCAGCTGGGGATGCCGTGAGGGGGCAGCGGCGGCGCTGAGCGGGGCCGGCCCGGGGAGCAACCGGAGCTCTGAGGCGGCGGGCACCGCCTGGGGAGGTGGCCTGGCCGCCGGCTCCCTGCTCTCCCTTCCCTTCGCCTCACCTGCGCGGTGGAGCCGCTGAGGTACCGGGGCCGCTGAAGGACCTGCCCGCCTTGGCCCAGGGGGAGCAGGCGGGGCCGCGCTCTGGCTCCTCTCCCCGCAGAGAGGAGCTGCGCTGGGGACATCCCTGGTCTGCGCCAGGGGAGGGTCAGGCTGGGTGCCAGGAAGAGGTTCTGTGCTGAGACGGGGGTCGGGCGCTGGCACAGGCTCCCCAGGGAAGGGGTCCCAGCCCCGAGCTGGGCTGAGGAGAAGAAGCGTCTGGGCGATGCCCTCAGTGCTGCTCTGACTGGGCTGGGCTGTGTGGAGCCAGGAGCTGGGCTCACTGGGCCTTATGAGCCCTTCTCAGCTCAGGGAGTTCTAGGATTCTATGAATTTAACCCAGAGTGGTCATGGCGCTTCAGAGAGCTTCGCAGAGCTGCCCCCTGTGCTGGGCTGCTCCACTGCTTGGCCTCTGCAAGGTGTAAACTCAAACCCACCTTCTTCCCCTGTGTGAACTCAATGCCAAGATTGGGCCTTGAAAGGCACTTTGTGGTGTGCTGTGCTTTCAAGGTGGCTGATCTTTTGTGCCCAAAGCTAAACATAGGACTAAGCATTTCTGCTCAGTAGCATGGGAGAGATGTGGCTTTTGGTCAAGAAGTGGGACTGATTGCATCCAGCAGGCAGCCTGCCCTGAATTTTAATGCCATTCTTAGAGTTAATTTAGATTTTTAAGGTATGTAGGTAACATCTTGCTTATTCTTACTTGCTGCAAAGCCTGGTGATGACTTGGGCAGTGAGGTTTGAAGACTGGCTGTGGGGACTGTCCCCTTTCTTGGTATAAACCTGACACTTTAAAGCTCATCAGTGTGACTACAGAGACACTCAGTAAGAGAGGGCTGGATTTAAAAGATGGGACTTAAAAATGTGACAGCTGGTGAGTTAAAATACTGTGTGTCTCTGGGCTGGCAGGATGCCTGTGATGGTTGCACCATTATCCCTTCCCAGATGCTGGAAGGCTGGATTTAGCTTGTGGTGGTTGGCAGTGCCACCCCTTCCCAAACCCATTTCAACACCTGGCAGCCCTGTAAGGAGATGGGCATGTTATAATTAGCTTTGACACAGAATTAAATGTTCTCAGCTTCTAAATAACTTCCCAAAGCCTTTTAATGGCAAAACCTGTTTGATTTCTCCATATTTTGTCCTGTGGGCTTGTCATGTATGTTTTAGGATGAGCAGTTTGAGAGGAGGTCTTGGAGAAGGAGTGTTGAGTAGTGTGGGTAATGCTGGTGCTTCAAGAGCAGGAGGTTCAGTTTGAGGTAAAAGGTCCTGCTTTTCCCTGCCTGGAGCCCAAGGACAGGCTGGATATGGGTGTTTTTCCCCCCAGAAATGTGGGCAAGAGGAACAAATACAGTGCTGAAGGCCTGTTTTAAGGGAGTAAAGACAAGAACATGAGCTGTGTGCTGGCTGCTTTCAATATAGGGTGAAGGATTAGCCACATGATGCAAGAATTTGCAGCCTGGCATCGTGGCAAGGCAGAGCAGAACTCAGGGATTTTTCTGTGTGAGGACTTCTGCCCTGTGACTTGAGGCAGAATGTGTTTGTCTCTGACTTCAGGCAGCACAAAGCTTAAATACAGAGGGGTCCTCTCTCTTTTTTCCCCTCCATGGGTGGGAGAAGGTTACCTTTGGAGCCAGTTTTCCTGGAAACAAGGATGTGCTTCTCCTCTCTTAACAGATGTTTCAGCTCAAGGATGGGTTTACCTCTGCATCCCTGTTCTTGTAGAACTGGGGGTGTGCACAGCACGTGTGGTTTCTCAGGTGTTTGTGTAACATGTGGTGCCCAGCTTTGGACTGTGGCTTTGGTTTTACCTAAATTAACTTCTAAACTGAGCTCAAACACAGCAGAGCTTCTGTGGATGACTTCCCTCCTGGTTCTTTCCCAGAAGACTTGTGATTTTCATCTGTTTGCAGGTATCTTTCAGCTCTTCCTTGGCTCTGTGGTGCTGCTGTTGGCTAACCTGATCTTGTTTCCCTTGCAGAAATGTCTCCTCAGTGGCATGTGGCTTCTAGCCAGGAGACACCCACCTCCTGCAGTCCCCAGGGGTCCAGCGTGTGGAATGGGTGGGCCTGCTTTAGACATCCATCAGGTTGGTTAATGGGTGATTTTTTTAATTAATTCCCCATTAGAGAGCTGCCTCACCAGATGGGGATGTTCAGGGAAGTGCCAGTTGTAGGGTGAAACTTTCTATTTTTTAAGATCTATCTTAGGAACTCCCCCTTCTGCTCTGGCCAGGCCCCCCCCCCCCCAGGGTGCTGTGTCCAGCTTGGGGGGTCCCCAGGATGAGAAGGATGTGGATCTGTTGGAGTGAATCCAGAGGAGGCTGTGGAGATGATCTGAGGGCTGGAGCAGCTCTGCTGTGGATACAGGCTGGGAGAGTTGGGCTGGGGAATAAGAAGGCTGTGGGGAGAGCTCTGAGCCCCTTCCAGCCCCTTGAGGGGCTCCAGGAGAGCTGGAGAGGGGCTGTTGCCAAGGGCAGGGAGGGCCAGGCCCAGGGGAACAGCCTTCAGCTGCAGGAGTGGGTTGGAGAGGGGCTGGGAGGCAGAAATCCTTCCTGGGGAGGGGGGAGGCCCTGGCACAGGGTGCCCAGAGAAGCTGGGGCTGCCCCTGGATCCCTGGCAAGGCTCAAGGCCGGGTTGGATGGGGCTTGGGGCACCCTGGGCTGGTGGGGGTGTCCCTGCCTATGGCAGGGGGTCACTGGGGGGTTTGAGGGCTCTGCCCACCCAAACCACTCAGGGGTTCTGTGATTTTTGAGCCCAGGTGACAGGGTTCAGGAGTTGTGCTTTGGTACCATCATCTGCCACATACTTTAAGCCTGAACTAACCTCTGGAATTAAATTTCCTCTGGAGAAACACCTTTAATGGCTGTGTAGATGTACTTCATTGGATATTAGGAGTGTGTAGGACATCTGGCTGTCTAGAGAGCCCTTGAGATGCTTCTTCAAGGTAGCTGTATGTTCACAATGACATTTAACACATTAGAAGTGAATCTCCCTGCTTGGCTTTGCTACTTTAGTATCTCTTTGGATCCTACGACCAGTAATGATTTTCTTCAGTCTAGATGTTACTCCTCTGGAGGAAGAAAGGGTTTTATCTCAGGTTTTGTGGAGAACATCAAACAGGAACTGGCAAAGAACAAGGAGATGAAAGAAAGTATCAAAAAATTCCGAGATGAAGCTAAAAAGCTGGAAGAGTCTGATGCCCTTCGAGAGGCCAGGAGGAAATATGTAAGTCTTCCTCAGGAACCCCTTGGGTGTTTCATTGCCTGGGCACTGAGCTGTGGCTGTTCTGAACAGAAATTGGACTCTTTTCTTTGGAAATGAACTGTTGGTTCAGCGTGGCTGTGTTTGTGAGAAGCTCAACACTGTGAAGTGTCAGGTGTTGCACTTGGGCTGGAGGAATCCCAGACACAGATACAGACTGGGAGAGGAGCTCCTGGGGAGCAGCCCTGCTGAGAAGGACCATGAGGGGTCATGGGGGGTGAGAAACTTCCCCTGAGCCAGCAGTGTGCTCTGGCAGCGATGGGATCCTGGGCTCCAGCAGAGGGGTGGCAGCAGGGACAGGGAGGGGATTGTCCCTCTCTGCTTTGCCCTGCCCTCAGGAGGCCCCAGCTGGAGTCCTGTGTCCAGAGCTGGGGCCCAACACAAGAAAGATGTGGGGCTGTTGGAGAGGGGTCAGAGGAGCCACAGAGATGATCAGAGGGCTGGAGCAGCTGCCCTATGGAGAGAGGCTGAGGGAGCTGGGCTGGGTCAGCCTGGAGAAGAGAAGGCTGTGGGGGGACCTCATTGCAGCCTCCCAGTCCCTGGAGGGAGCAGAGGAACAGGAGGGGAATCAGCTTGTTCAAGGGGAGATAATGGCAGGACAAGGGGGATGGAGTGAAGCTGAAGGAGAGGAGGGTTAGATGAGATATTAGGGGGAAGTTCTTTGCAGAGAGAGTGGTGAGGGGCTGGAACAGGCTGCCCAGAGAGGGGGTGGGTGCCCCATCCCTGGGGGTGTTCAAGGCCAGGTTGGCTGGGGCCCTGGGCAACCTTGTGTAGCTCCAGGCCTGGAGGTTGGTGACCCTGCCTGTGGCAGGGGGTTGGAGCTCTGTGACCCTTGGGGTCCCTCCCAACCCAGCCCAGTCTGGGATTCTGCTTGGCTGGAAATACTGACTGGGAGCAGCTGGGGTTTTCTTGTCATGGAAAATCTTTGCAGCAAAAACCCTTCCTTGGATTTCCTAAATAACAAGCAGATAAGAGAACAAGACATTACATTTAATGTTGGCATTGTTTAAATCCTTCTTTTTTTATTCTTGGAACAACTGTAAAGGGCATTACTTGTAAAAATGAAATGCCACTGCTGGTTACTTGAGTAGTGAGCTCCCTGGATGGATGTAGCTCTCTCTGCCCTCAATTACACTGTTAACGAGCTGTGCTGTGTGCTAAGTGGTGTTTGAGTGTTTTCTGTCCTCACAGTTACATGCGGCGTGTTTTCTTTTTCCCCCCCAGAAAACCATTGAATCTGAAACAGTGAAAACCTCAGAAGTGATTAAAAAGAAGCTGGAAGAAATAACTGGTACAGTTAAAGAGGTAAAGTGCAGCCATGGAAGATCCTTTCCCTGAGGCAGATCTGCTCTAATTTTACCCCTTTCGTGGGCATTTGAATGATCACTGTTGCTTTTTTTCTTGCTGGAAGGTGGTTGTTATTCCAAAGGTGATTGTTATTCACAGACTCACAGAGCTGTAGGGGTGGGAAGGGACCTCCAGAGCCCATGGGGTCCAACCCCCTGCCAAAGCAGGGTCCCTGGGACAGGTCACACAGGTCGGTGTCCAGATGGGGCTGGAATCTCTCCAGAGAAGGAGACTCCACACCCCCTGGGCAGCCTGTCCCAGGGCTCCCTCACCCTCACTGGGAAGAAGTTCTTCCCCATGTTGGTGGGAAACTCCCTGTGCTCCAACTTGCAGCCATTGCCCCTTGTCCTGTCCCCACAGACACTGAGCAGAGGCTGCCCATGTCCCCCTGCATCCCATCCTTAAGATATTGATCCCCATTGATCAGATCCCCTCTCAGTCTCTTCTCTCCAGGCTGAACAGCCCCAGCTCACTCAGCCTTTCCTCACAGGGGAGATGCTCCAGGCCCTTCAGCATCTCCGTAGCCTCCTCTGGACTCTCTCCAGGAGATCCCTGTCTGTTTGATCCCAGGGAGCCCAGAACTAGACACAACACTTCAGGTGACCAGCTACTGGCAGAGTCCTTTTGAGCTCTTGCATCTGAGATCCTGGCTCTATAAACACAGCCAGAGTGGAACACATGAAGACAAGAAAAACATTTCCTAATTGCAGGAAGAATTGCTTAGCAGAGAACAATCCCAACCACTTCTAGACCTCCTCCTTGCTTCTTAAGAGTACCTGATTGTTCCAGAGGCTGTGTTTACTCTGGCATCATTGATCCTTCTCTCTGTTAAGAAGAATACTTTTGTTTTTAAATAAAAAACCTGTGGGTAGCAGCTATTACAAGTGTGTATGGTCCTGTGAGTAGCCAAATGAGTTGCTTTCACTGGGGGAGCTGGGCTGGGTCAGCCTGGAGAAGAGAAGGCTGTGGGGGGACCTCATTGCAGCCTCCCAGTCCCTGGAGGGAGCAGAGGAACAGGAGGGGAATCAGCTTGTTAAGAGGGGAGATAATGGCAGGACAAGGGGGATGGAGTGAAGCTGGAGGAGGGGAGGGTTAGATGAGATATTAGGGGGAAGTTCTTTGCAGAGAGAGTGGTGAGGGGCTGGAACAGGCTGCCCAGAGAGGGGGTGGGTGCCCCATCCCTGGGGGTGTTCAAGGCCAGGTTGGCTGGGGCCCTGGGCAACCTTGTGTAGCTCCAGGCCTGAGGTTGGTGGCCCTGCCTGTGGCAGGGGGTTGGAGCTCTTTGACCCTTGGGGTCCCTCCCAACCCAGCCCAGTCTGGGATTCCATGATTCTGTGCTCTGCACAGAGGTGTTGGGTAACACTGTGGTGTCCCAGTAAGTCTTCCCCATGGCATGTAACTCTCTGTTCACCTTAGGTTAAGTCTCATCATGTGTCCATTGCACCTTTTGGCCTTCACAAAGAGGAGTTACTCAAATTTTCACCTGTTTCACCAGAAATTACCTTTTTCCTTCCTGTTTTTTCTGTTGCAGAGTTTGGATGAAGTGAGTAAAAGTGATATTGGCCGAAAGATAAAGGAAGGTGTGGAAGAAGCAGCAAAAACAGCAAAGCAGTCTGCAGAGTCAGTGACAAAAGGAGGAGAGAAATTAGGCAAGACAGCAGCCTTCAAAGCTATTTCTCAGGTATGTGAGTCTGACACCACTCTTGGACCCAATGCTGTGGACACAGCTTGGTATGTGGAGCTGATGTGGATGTTTGTGCTGAATATGAAGTTAAATCAAATCCAGAACTCTTCCAGCACGACCTTGGGAGCTGTTGGAATAGGCTGATAAATTCAAGAGAGTTATTTTTCAGGTCTGGCATTCTCTGCACAGCCCTAGGAAAGTGTTAGTCTGGAGTAGCTGAGCTCATTCCTCCTTAATCTTCCTCCTTCAAATGTCTTACTGGGGAAATTGGTTGCTGTGCTTGTGGATCAGGGTAGCAAAAGTCTCCTGTAGATGGGTACTGGTGGTACTCAGGGGAGCAAACTGGCTTGCTCAGAGCTCTGCCTTTCTAGAAAACACCTAAGTGCTCACAAGTTTTGATGCCACTTGATGAACTGACAGGCTGAAGAGGAGGCTGGTGTCTCATCCTTCCTCTGGAGCCTTGTGTGAGCAGGTACCAGGCTGAGCATCAGTCAGAGCAGCTCCCCTCTTTCTGTTTCTAATAAGGCATTATCTGCTAAAGGTCACTTCTAGCCACAGCTGCAGAGTGCATCATACACCCTTTTTTTTTCCTTCTCTGTAATGAAACCTCTTATCTTCCTCCAGCAGCCTCCTCATCTCAGAGCTGTTTGTCCCTCCTCCAAAGCAGGCTGTGAGGCCAGACCTCATAACCAGGCAATGCTTTTATACGACCTTAAAGCAGAGTTTTTGAGGCTTAAAGCTGTGTTTTCCCCATAAACAGGTTCATGGGCAGATTGAACTGATTCACAGAGCTTTTACAGGCTGCAAACAGTTCTTGTAGCTTTGCTGTGCTCCCTGGGATGTGTGTAGGATTTGAACCTTCAGTCTACTGCTGCAGAAAACCAAATCCATAGCTGTGGTCTCATTGTGAGATCCGAGATACTTGTTGTTTGGGTGTTCAGGAGGTGTTTGATCTGTATAATTTAGAGGTAGATGGGATCCACAGGGGCTGGTGGCTGGTTCTCTTCTCTGCCAGGTCCCTTGGGGTTTATTTTTTTTTACAGTCAGTAGCAACAGAGCTCTGGAGCTTTTTATTTACTTATCCTTGATGCTTCAAGTCCCTTCAACTCCAGTTTCTGCTTCCTGTCAGATCTCTGGCATCGATCTAGAATGTTCTGACTTTGCTGTTGTAGGAACAATGGGAATCAGCTTGTTAAGAGGAGAGATAATGGCAGGACAAGGGGGATGGAGTGAAGCTGGAGGAGGGAAGGTTTAAATTAGATCTTAGGGGGAAGTTCTTTGCAGAGAGAGTGGTGAGGGGCTGGAACAGGCTGCCCAGAGAGGGGGTGGGTGCCCCATCCCTGGGGGTGTTCAAGGTCAGGTTGGCTGGGGCCCTGGGCAACCTTGTGTAGCTCCAGGCCTGGAGGTTGGTGGCCCTGCCTGTGGCAGGGGGGTTGGTGCTCTGTGATCCTTGGGGTCCCTTCCAACCCAGCCCAGTCTGGGATTCTATAAGATGTGTATAAAATCCCCTTCTGCCTGTGTGTGTCAAGGTGTGATGGGGAAGTGTCCTTACTGTGCACCAGACCTTTTGTAGGTTCAGTCCTTGGAGAAAACACTGCTCATGGCTTAAGGAGTGGAAGTAGAGCAGCCATGGAGAAGGAGAAACACTAAAAATGCCTTTTAGTCCGAATCCCTATGGAATCCTATGACAAAAGTTCCCAAAGGTGGATGCAGTAGGATGCAGCTTCCTCTTGGCAAACGTGAGGCTGTGGCTGCTGCCTGGCCAGGTGTCTGTCAGTCCAGATCTATCAAGTCCTTTCTTTTGATGTAGCCTCACCCAGGAGGGATAATTATCTCCTATCTCTCCTTCACCAGAAGCTGCACTACTGTGATTATTTTCTTATCTTTTCTTTGGCAAAAGCAGTTTGTTTTGAAGCTGTTTCTCAGCTGGTAGGAGCCTAGAGTTTTGTCAGAAGTGAGGCACCTGTTTCATTTGGGGAAAACAACACTCCTGTTTGTTTGAACTTGGGCCTAAACCTTCCATTGACCTTTCAGGTGGCTTCACAGTTCCTTGTGCTGTTCTGAAGTCTCTCTTCTGTACTTTTAGATACTGGGAATCATTCTTCCTTTTACTCTGGGCCTTGTCATTGTGTCAGCTGCTGGTGGGGGCTGCTCAGCCTGCCTTCCTCTGACTTGATTTATTCCAGTTTAAACTCTTGGCTGTGTCCATACCTTCTAGTATATTATGGGTTGGTTTTCTTTCATCCATTTGCTGCCCTAGACTGTTAACTTCTTGACCAGAAGGCCTCAGTGTGGGTGGTGTTTGTCTGTAGGCATCAGCAAAGCAGCATTTGCTGTGTAAGGGGGAGGAGAATAACCTGTGGTGTCTCATCTTCCCCCCTCCCTTTTTTTTTCCCCCCTTTGACAGGAGTTGTTTTCAGCTTCTGAGAAGGGGAGGGGGCAATGGTAAATCAACCTAATAGGGATATTTTCCTTCCAGGGAGTAGAAACAGTTAAGAAGGAACTAGATGAAAGTGTTTTAGGTCAGACTGGTCCCTACAAACGTCCGGAGCGGCTACGGAAGAGAACAGAGTTCTCAGGAGAGAGGATCAAAGAGGAACGGATATTTGAAGCCAATGAGTACGTATTGGGTGTGATTTAGGGTGACTGTTTCTGTGTATGGCTTGATTAAAACATTCAAGCTTAACTACAGGTCAGAGAGGGTTAAAATCCAAGTTGTGGGGTGAGGTTCTGGGGTGAGGCGTGACCTAGCAGTGCAGGTAGGTCTGAGAGTGAATTTCCAGCTGAGTTGATGCTACTGAATTTTCCACTGGTTAAACTGGGCATTTAATATGGACCCCCAGTCCCTGGAGGGAGCAGAGAAACAGGAGGGGAATCAGCTTGTTAAAGGGGAGATAATGGCAGGACAAGGGGGATGGAGTGAAGCTGAAGGAGGGGAGGGTGAGATGAGATATTAGGGGGAAGTTCTTTGAAGAGAGAGTGGTGAGGGGCTGGAACAGGCTGCCCAGAGAGGGGGTGGGTGCCCCATCCCTGGGGGTGTTCAAGGCCAGGTTGGATGTGGCCCTGGGCAACCTTGTGTAGCTCCAGGCCTGGAGGTTGGTGGCCCTGCCTGTGGCAGGGGGTTGGAGCTCTGTGATCCTTGGGGACCCTCCCAACCCAGATCAGGCTGGGATTCTGTGATAAAGTGGGAATGCAGCGTTCTGATGTGAAGTTCTGCCTTGCTCACGTGTCAGGTCTTCTCAGTTCCAACTCAACTCTCCTTGGTGGGATAAATCTGAGCTCTGCTAAGTCCTGTGTCACTCATGGTGTGTCAGCCTCAGCGATACCATGTGCTGTGGCGATAGTCCCCAGGTTGTTCTCCTTTTTATCCTCCCTCTCAGTGGTTCCTGGGTACCCATCCCTGTTTCCTCTGCTTTCTAGGGAGGCCATGGGTGTGGTGCTGCACAAAGACTCCAAATGGTATCAGCAGTGGAAAGATTTCAAGGACAACAACGTGGTCTTCAATAGTAAGTGTTCCAAAGACAAAGGAGTAGCACGTTATTTTCCCTGCTCTGGTCCTTGCTGTGTTGGGTTTGATGCCATCTGTGCAACTAGGCTCAACATCATGCAAATGGAAGCCCTTTTTTTGTTGTAGCTGTTGCTGTGAGGTGGTGTGAATGGGAGGTGGGTGTAGCTGACAACACCACAGCTTTTCCAAGCTGCTCCATCTGTGCTGCAACCCTTCCCCCAGTCAGGCATTGTTTTTGATCAGTCCCTGCTCCCTGTAGGTACCAAAACCTCCTTTCACCATCTCTTAGAGAAGACTGAACCCTCTTTTGTGTTGGGTTTTTTTTTCCCCTAGTCAGATCCACTTCAGGCACTGGGAAGAGGCCAGGACATGTGTGTATATCACCAGGGAGAGGGAAGGCAGATCTTTTCTTGAGCCTTATAACAAGGAAAACAGCATCTTCTCCTCAGTGAGCTGGGTTTTGTTGTCATCTGCTTAGAGCTCCACAAGGCGTGGGACTTTGCCTCCTTTCTGTTTTTATAGCAAAAACTAAAAATACTGAATATCCATGCTGCAGTGAGCAAGAACTTCTGGTTGTTACTGAGATGCTTAATGTTTCTGAGAGACATAAAGAAGCCTGAGGCCAGAATCCTTCACCAAACCAGAATAATTGCTGCCAGGGTGCTGCAGGGTGAACGACTTGTTAAGGGGAAAAAAGATTGCTTTGAAGCAGGACATGTAATTACCTTTGGATTGTGTTTCTCCCCAGCTTCTTTTAAAGCTGAGCTCCTTGGGAGGCATCCAGGAATGGGGTTTTGCATCCCATTTGTCAGCCTTTCCAAGGAGATGCTCATAGCTCCTAAAACTCCCCACGTGTTGCATCCTCTGCACGAGCTCTCTGCACCCTCTGGATTTTACACGTACTTCCAGGGCTGGTGTTGTGGTTCAGGTGGCTCTGCAGATGTGGCTGCAGCAGCAGCAGGCTGTGCAGTGTGTGCTCTGCCTTCAGGTACCAACCTGGACCAAGAACACTGGCTGGTTTTTGGGAGGAGCATGAGCTTCAGGGTAGGGGTCCAGTTCTTAATTGACGTGGTGGGAAGAAGCTTCCTTGCAGGGCCTGTTACCCCTCAACAACCTTCTGCAGTTCTGGTCCATCTGATGGTGTCCAGAGGCTGATAATGGGTTGGTTGAGCCCTTAGTTTGTTGCCATGATGCCTGCTTGCTTCAATGGCTTTTGGGTGGCTTTTTTCCCCCCTTTACTCCCTGCCCTTCTTTCTGCCTTTGAGACTTTGGTTTGCTGGAGTTCTCCTCCCCATTGATGACATCTTCTAAGTAGTGAGCACTAAGATAAGAGGAAATGGCACCAAGTTGCATCAGGGGCTGTTTAGATTGGATATTAGGAAACATTTCTTCACCAAAAGGGATCTCAAGCATTGGATCAGGCTGCCCCAGAGAGGTGATGGAGTCACCATCCCTGGAGGGGTTCAAAAGCCACGTAGATATGATGCTCTGGGACTTGTTTTACTAGATGTGGTGCTGTAGGGCTGATGGTTGGACTGGATGATCTTCGAGGTCTTTTCCAACCTTAAAGATTCTGTGATTCTTCTGTGACCTGTGTCATGCTTGGCTTCCTTTCTTCTCAAGGTTGAGAAGCACACAGAGCTGCTTAATAACTGCATCCCCACTGATGTCTTGCTATTTTATGTAAAATTGTCAAGGTTTAAGGTGTATTCTTGATCCCAGCCCCTCAGTTAAAAGTTCTGGTGTTGGTTTCACATCCTGCTACCCCTTGGAGCAGGGTGAATTAAGAGGCATCATCACAGAATCACAGAAGTTTAGAGGTTGGAAGGGACCTCAGTCTATCATCAGCAAGCCTAGTGTGCTTCCTATCTGAAAATCTACCTAGAAGGGCCAGGGTTTCTGTGAGCTGAAGTCACAGGAACCATCATTCTCCTAAAGACACTTCTGATGGTTGGGAACATTGCAGGAAGATGAGAAAAGCAACTTTTGGAAATGGATACTTGTTAATCAACAAAGAGATGCATCAGGTTTGATCTGCAACCCATTGCATGTTGTTTCCTAATTCAGGAACACAGGGGAAGGCCCCTGCTGCTCACCTCTCCTCTCCTTTCAGGGTTCTTTGCAATGAAAATGAAGTATGATGAAAGTGATAACGCCTTCATCCGAGCTTCCAGAGCTGTCACAGACAAAGTCACCGACTTAATAGGTAAGGTTTCACCCTGCTTTGAAAGCACATCTCCAGCTGTGGGGCTCTGGTTCGCAATGACTGTGTCAGTGCTGATGTCCTCTGTGTGTTGCTCATTTTTGGGGTGGATTCTGGAGCTTTAGAGGGTTTCATATGGCCCCTTACCCAGCACTGTGCAGTGTCACAGCCTGCTGCTGGCTCAGGAGTGTGCTGCCATCACAGTGTTTGCATGGGATAAATCTCAAGCTTAACTTGACATCTCTGGTTGTTCCCAGGTGACTGTTCCTTCCCTCTGTTAGATAACCAGAGGTTTTTCCTCTTGTTTTCTGGTGATGGTTGTCGTGCCACCAGTCTCACCAAAATGAACCAAATGAGGTTCAACAAAATGAACCTTCAACAAAAGCAAGTGGAGAGTCTGGCACCTGGGAAGGAATAACTGCTGGAATCAGGACAGGCTGGGGGTGACCTGCTGGAGAGGAGCTCTGTGGAGAAGGACCTGGGGGTCCTGGTGGGTGACAGGGTGGCCATGAGCCAGCAGTGTGCCCTGGGGCTGAGAGAGACAATGGGATCCTGGGGGCATCAAGAGGAGTGTGGGCAGCAGGTCACAGGAGGGGATCCTCCCCCTCTGCTCTGCCCTGGTCAGGCCCCACCTGGAGTGTTGTGTCCAGTGCTGGGCTCCCTGGGATAAAAGAGACAGGTATCTCCTGGAGACAGTCCAGAGGAGGCTACGGAGATGCTGAAGGGCCTGGAGCATCTCCCCTGTGAGGAAAGGCTGAGTGAGCTGGGGCTGTTCAGCCTGGAGAGAAGCAGCCTGAGAGGGGATCTGATCAATGGGGATCAATAGCTGAAGGGTGGGACACAGGGGACATGGGCAGCCTCTGCTCAGTGTCTCTGGGGACAGGACAAGGGGTGATGGCCTCAAGTTGGAGCACAGGGAGTTGCACCCCAATGTGGGGAAGAACTTCTTCCCAGTGAGGGTGAGGGAGCCAGCCCTGGGACAGGCTGCCCAGGGGGTGTGGAGTCTCCTTCTCTGGAGAGATTCCAGCCCTGTCTGGACACCGACCTGTGTGCCCTGTCCCAGGGACCCTGCTTTGGCAGGGGGTTGGACCCCATGTGCTCTGGAGGCCCCTTCCACCCCTGTGAGTCTGTGCTTCTCACTGAACTGTTTCATTAGGTGGATTGTTCTCGAAGACAGAAATGTCTGAGGTTTTAACAGAGATACTCAAGGTGGATCCATCCTTTGACAAAGATCGGTTTTTAAAGCAATGCGAGTACGATATCATCCCCAATGTCCTGGAGGTAAGGTGGGGGAGAGGAGGATGCATTTATTTTACTGTTTTCTTTTACATGGAAGATTTTTCTTTTAGTTTTCTGATGCTGAAATTGAAAGCTGGGCACAGCATTTGCTTCTGAAGCATCCAGCTTTGCACAGAACATGAAGTAACCTTGGGAAGAAGAAGTTATCCCACATAACACCTCAGTTTAACACCATATTTCATAATTCAGTAGACTAGCAAATTTATTTTCTGGCCTTGAAGACAGCTAACTGCCTTCTCCCATGAGAAATGATTTGGGCATCAGTGGGATCAGGCTGAAGTGGGTGAATGAACAGTATTGGGCAAATGGTGGTATTGAATATTGATAAGGGAAAGAACAAACTATGTACTACTGGAGGTGTTCAAGGCCAGGTTGGCTGGGGCCCTGGGCAACCTTGTGTAGCTCCAGGCCTGGAGGTTGGTGGCCCTGCCTGTGGCAGGGGGGTTGGAGCTCTGTGATCCTTGGGGTTCCTCCCAACCCAGACTAGTGTATGATTCTACTACTGGATTCAAAGTGATCTGGGATCTCTGGGGAAAGAAGACCAGGTCATCACAAATGGTTTGGTGCAAATATTCCAGGCACTAGGCAAGGAAGCATGTGGAACTTAATGTTTTTAGAGGCTAAAGTATAAAACCACTCAGAGGATAGTGCTGATGAAGGATGTGAGCTCAGGTGTAAGGGAACATAATTCCTTGTGCATTGTGTCAGAGGAGACATGGTGCAAATAGGGGATTTGTTTAAGGAGGAGTGGAAAACCTGAGGCTTGAAGAGATAAATGCAAAGAGAGAGAGTAAAGTCTGTGCTACAGTGCAGTGAGTGATTGTACCTCACACTGATACATGCTAATACACACATAGAAACACTTGTCACACCCCTAGTCAGGAGGCAGCACTGTACAGTGAATAAAGAGGAGTGTGATGCTTACAGATCCATCCCAATGTGTGAGGCTTTGTCACTGCTGTCCCTGCAGTGACTGACTCGTGTGACTGGAGCTGTAATGCTGGCAGTGAAATAAGACAGGCCTGTCAGAGTGAATCCCCTTCCCCAGCAGTGCTGTGTCACTACAGGGAGCTGCAAAAAATGGGCTCTTGCCTCGTGGAGAATGAATTTTTCACAGGAGAGCTTAGAGATGCCATCAGATAGGAAGATTTATAGCTGTTCTATTGAAAAAACACCCTGCCAGGTATAACTTCACTTCATCTTGAAATCTCCTCAGTTCCCAGCATCTGTCTTGTTAGGAATTCCAAGTGTTTATCACTCCTTGTTTTACAGATAAAGCTTTGCAGGTGCTGCAGCATGATTCTTCTGCTCATTCCCTGCCCTGAATTTTTCCCACTCTTGAAAACTATAGATCTGCTTCTGGTTTGTACTCTGCCTCTGATAGATCCCATCTCCCAGGATTTCTGGGCAGTGTGCCTGATAGGAAGGTTTAAGAGAGTTTTTATCTTAAATTATGAGAATGTTTTTCTACATCTGACTCAGTACATGTGTGTTTATAGAAGCTCTTGCTCCTCCTTGAAGCTCCCACCCTTCAGACTTCCACAAGATGTGAGATTTCAAGTAGTTTGCTGCTCAAAGTTGCTGATAATTTCAGCTGTCTGGTACAGGGGGAGAGTTGACACAGAAATGCTCATCTTTTATTGGATTCTCTCTTTCAGGCTATGATTTCTGGAGAGCTTGATATCCTCAAAGATTGGTGCTATGAAGCAGTAAGTAGAGCTACTAAAAATGTCTGAAAAGGTTATATGACTCCCTTGGAAGTGGGTGTACTGTGGTTTCTTTGCTTGCAAGCTGTCTGACTGTTGGTTACCTGCTTTGCCCAGCTGTTTCCTCAACTAATGTGTTTGTACCATCAATAACTAAGTCAAGTGCACGTGCTGGATGTCTGGAATAGTCTGGATGTGAGAGGAGAGGGTGGATATTTCTCTTCAGCCAGGAGATGGGACAAGGGGCAATGGGCTCAAGCTGCCCCAGGGCAGGGTCAGCTCAGCTGGGAGGGCAAAGTTCTTCCCTGGCAGAGTTGTGGGGCTGTGGCACAGGCTGCCCAGGGAGGGGCTGAGTCCCCTTCCCTGGGTGTGTTTAACAGAGGGGAGATGAGGTGCTCAGGGATCTGGTTTAGCATTGGACAGGAACTTAATGGTCTTAAAGGTCTTTTCCAACCTTGGGATTCTGAGACTGGTTAGAGGCAGAACTAAGCTCAAATTAGTCTTATTCTTGTACTGGGGTAGATAGATAGTGGTGTTGTCCACTTAACTTCATAAAAATGGCTCTTTTCTCAACAATCTAGATGGACCCTTGTTCTGGACTCCACTCTGCTCCAAAACAGAGCTGTAGTTATTCCATTTCTGAGGCATTTGATTGCATAAAGTGCCTCTCCTTACTCATCACCACCACAAGAGGGCTGGAAGAGGCAAATTTTTTTATTTCTTTTTTTTTTTTTTCCCTTTTTCAGTGATTAACATCTTCATAAAAATATCTCAGTGTGCAAGAGTAGGACTGAAAATAAATAAGTTCTTTATTGGTTCAGGCAACCTTGGAAATCACACTGTAGAATTCCTCTCCAGGCTCTAGAGGGATATAACAGATTTGCTGCAGTTTATAAGACCAAAAGTAAACTCTGCTAAGCCAGTTTTAGTTATAAATTAAGCTCCTAAGTCAAGAATCATCTGTAAAATAAGCTAAGGGAGGAAATGAGAGTCTTACTAATGAGAATCCAGGAGATAAAGGCTCTTGAACTGACTCATACACAATAAGTTTGTGATATTGGTCACTAAAGTGTTGGAATATAAACCAGTAAAAGCAAAAAAAAGCCTTAAATATGTGGCAAGTACCCCAACTGAGCTGCAGGTCGCTGTCAGCCCCACTGGCTTGGGAATGGTGGTGTAGAGCTGCCTCTTCCTGCTGTCCTTACACACCCCACTCTGTAGCTCCTGTGACTTTGCTGGTGACTTTTGTAGGACACTCAGGTTTAAATGCTGGTGATGAAGGTTGGAAGGTCTGTGATGGGGAGGTAGGGTAGGGACTGCCTCCTGTTTGTTCCCTACCTGCCAAGAATCTGGTGATAATGCTGGAAGCAAGTGGAGATTTGCTCTCCCCAATAACAGTTCTGGATGCATAAATACTGAAGCATATGTGCCTGTGCCTAAAAGGAGCCAGGAAAGGCTGGTCTGCCTCCAGGCTCTGGCTGGGTGTTAGGGAAATAGCTTGGTTCCCAGACTGCTTCCACCTTGTCTGCTGTCAGATCAGAATCACAAGTGCCTTGGCTCTCAGGTGCACTTGGTGTGTGTACCCTGTGTGAGTGATGGAGGGTTGGATGAGATACTGGGGGGAAGTTCTTTACAGAGAGAGTGGTGAGGGGCTGGAACAGGCTGCCCAGAGAGGGGGTGGGTGCCCCATCCCTGGGGGTGTTCAAGGCCAGGTTGGCTGGGGCCCTGGGCAACCTTGTGTAGCTCCAGGCCTGGAGGTTGGTGGCCCTGCCTGTGGCAGGGGGTTGGAGGTCTGTGATCTTTGGGGTCCCTCCCAACCCAGAACAGTCTATGAATCTATGATTCTATGATCTGGGACTCTGCTTTGGCAGGGGGGTTGGACCTGATGATCTCTCAGGGTCCCTTCCAACCCCTATGATTCTATGATCTGGGAGCTGCTTTGGCAGGGGGGGTTGGACCTGATGATCTCTCAGGGTCCCTTCCAACCTCTGTGATTCTCTGATTCTATGATCCTCCTGCTCCAGCCAGGGAAGGTGGGATTTTTAGTGAGAATTTAGTGATGTGAAGCCCTGAGCATTCCCTGGAGCTGTCTGATACCTCACAAGATGTGTGTGTTCAGCATATTAGCACAGAACCTGCCTTTCATCTTTTTGGTGATTCTCTCTAAGCAGAAAATCCCTTCTTTTCTTTTTTTTTTTTCTTTCTTTTTCCTTTGTGACAGAACAAATTCAAACATGTAACACAGGTTTGTTGCTTCATTTAGACTTACAGTCAGCTTGCTCATCCGATCCAACAAGCCAAAGCCATGGGCCTCCAGTTCCACTCCAGGGTTCTTGACGTTGACAACATTGATGTGAGTGTCCTTTTCCACATCCTGCCTTGGAGGGGGGGGGTTTGGCTTTGAAACCCCTGTCCTGAGCTGAGGGGGTTTGTTTTTGCTCTGACTCCTGGGGTTTTTCTGCCTCATGCTACTTTGGTGTTTGGATTTCTGCTGACAAAGGAGCAGCTCACTGCTGCAGGAAGGGAGAGCTCAAGGGACAGATTCACTGCTGTGTGATCAAGCCTAAGTTACAGTGGTGTTTGGCTTCCCTCTGCCACAGGGCACCTTGGATTTAATTGCTGGTTTGTAAATTGGGAAAGGGGAATAGTGCTGTCCCAGTGCTCTGTGCAGGGGTCTGTTTGTGCCCAGGCTGGGTGATAATATGCATACTTCTGTGGTGTGTGACAAAGGGGATGAAGGGCCTGGAGCATCTCCCCTGTGAGGACAGGCTGAGTGAGCTGGGGCTGTTCAGCCTGGAGAGAAGAAGACTAAGGGGGGATCTGATCAGTGGGGATCAATAGCTGAAGGGTGGGACACAGGGGGACATGGGCAGCCTCTGCTCAGTGTCTGTGGGGACAGGACAAGGGGTGATGGGCTCAAGCTGGAGCACAGGGAGTTCCACCCCAATGTGGGGAAGAACTTCTTCCCAGTGAGGGTGAGGGAGCCCTGGGACAGGCTGCCCAGGGGGTGTGGAGTCTCCTTCTCTGGAGAGATTCCAGCCCCGTCTGGACACCGACCTGTGTGACCTGTCCCAGGGACCCTGCTTTGGCAGGGGGTTGGACCCCATGGGCTCTGGAGGCCCTTTCCAACCCCTGTGAGTCTGTGGCTCTGTCATGTGGGGATGGCTCTTAGAGACACACAACCCCTGTCTGAGTGGCTCCTGATGAGCAGGGAGGTGACAGCTGTGAGTGGAGCCATTACCTCCTGAGAGCAGCGTTGGTAGTTGGGGACTCACTGGAAAATGACTGACAGAAGAAAAAAACCCTGTCAAACAAAAGATTGTCACCTTGAAGGCTTTCTGCTACTTAATTCTTTTTATCTGTTTCAGTATAACTTTGTGAAAGATCCATTTAAAAGCAAGAGGGCAAGAAAAAGAAACAGTTGATGTTCTTCCTTCAGAAAATGTCCTTTTTTTTTTCTGAAGAGCAGGCTTGCTTTGATTGTTGATTTTTAAATTTGGAAATAACAGAGCTTGTTCCTTTTTTTTCTGGATTTTTAGACTGGGAAAAAGGATTAAAACTTTCAGAACAATTATGGGAAAGCTTTTAAAGTACAGGGCAAGTTTTTGGGGGGAAAAGGTTTTGCAATAAAGTCAACAGAACAGGTATGAACACAGCAGGTGTGACCTGACTGCAGGGACTAGATTTGGATTGGGATGGAGATGGGATTGTTAGCAGCATCAAGCCATGGGAAGGTGTGTTCAGCACGTGATGCTTTTCCATTACTCCACAGAAATCCTGTTTTCTAATGGAATTCTCTGTTGTTGCAGCTGGCCATGGGGAAGATGATGGAGCAGGGACCAGTGTTAATCATCACTTTTCAGGCTCAGGTGGTGATGGTAATAAAGAACCAGAAGGGGGAGGTGGTGGAAGGTGATCCGGTAAGTGATGCTCACGGGCTGGGGATGCTCCCTGGGTGCCACTTTTTAGTTGTCAGGACAAGGGGGATGGAGTGAAGCTGAAGGAGGGGAGGTTTAAATTGGATATTAGGGGGAAGTTCTTTCCAGAGAGAGTGGTGAGGGGCTGGAACAGGCTGCCCAGAGAGGGGGTGGGTGCCCCATCCCTGGGGGTGTTCAAGGCCAGGTTGGCTGGGGCCCTGGGCAACCTTGTGTAGCTCCAGGCCTGGAGGTTGGTGGCCCTGCCTGTGGCAGGGGGGTTGGAGCTCTGTGATCCTTGGGGTCCCTCCCAACCCAGCCCAGTCTATGAATCTATGATTCTATCCAGACAGCTTTGTCTGTGCAGTGTTTAAGTAGCTTAATGATATATAATGGGGGGGACATTGTGAGATGTCTGGAGCTGGCAGTTTCTAGCAGACTTCCATTAAAATGAATACATGCATTTAATAAATATTGGCTTTTTGCAACCATTCTCTTTAGTCCAGATTGTAAGCTAACCAAAAAAAGAAAAAAAGGGACTAATTTTAATGATGGGGCCCATCTGGACTGATTTATAACCTGTCACATCGACTGCAGGGGTGGAACAGCTGATAGAGTGATTTCTTGCATTAAATTACTGCATCCCTAGAAGATTGATATTGATGTGATAATTATTGAAAGTCTGTTTGCTGTCTGGTTTCTCTGGAGCAGCAATAAATCAAGGAGATGCATTAAAATTCTCCATTGAAAACAAAAACTTCAGCTTTAATCAAATGTCAGATGCAGGCTGGCTGGTAACTGTGATTTGGTGTTAACTGCTGAGCTGCTCCTGGGGAGTATTGAACAAATGACCTTCTGGGGGGAAGAGAAGGAGCCTCAAATTGTAAAAGAAATTCATGTGCTCAGAACTGCTGCAGTGTTTTGAGTGAGTCCAGAGAGGGCAACCAGGCTGGGGAAGGGGCTGGAGGGCAAATCCTCTGAGGAGCAGCTGAGGGAGCTGGGGGTGTTCAGCCTGGAGAAGAGGAGGCTGAGGGGAGACCTTCTCCCCACCTCCCCTGCCCTGCCAGGAGGGTGCAGAGAGGTGGGCGATGGTCTCTTCAGCCAGGGGACAGGAGATGGGACAAGGGGCAATGGGCTCAAGCTGCCCCAGGGCAGGGTCAGAGCAGATGGGAGGGCAAAGTTCTTCCCTGGCAGAGTTGTGGGGCTGTGGCACAGGCTGCCCAGGGAGGGGCTGAGTCCCCTTCCCTGGGGGTGTTTAAAAAAGGGGAGATGAGGTGCTCAGGGATCTGGTTTAGCACAGGATGGGAATGGTTGGACTTGATGCTCTTAAAGGTCTTTTCCAACCTTGTGTCTCTGTGTGTGATTTTTACCTGGTTGCAATTGTTTGAGCTCTTACTGGTGTGCTGCAGGCTCCCCCCAGTGAGATGAGGGGAGACACAGGGGCTGGGACCAGGTATTGTGGTGGTTAACACAGGAGATCCATCCCCACAGAGCACTGCAAGCTGAAGTCAGGGAAAACAAAGCCTTAGACAACCCTCTGGGTGATGCTGGGAAGCCAAGGGAATCTTTTTTTTCTTTATTTTTCATCTTTAAAAACCAGGTCCTAAAGGCCTGTGAGACAGGATGCTGTTTGTCGCAGCAGATTCTGGGATGAAAGGACACATCTTTGCCTTGCTTCCATGGCCACAGCAGGAACCTGCCTTTGGGAGTTCCCCCACGTTTGCTGCCCCACTTTTGGGGAACACAGACAGCCACAAGCACTGTACCTTGATGATGAAGATGTGCCCTATTAATAACAGCTCCAGATCAGAAAGCCAGCAGTCTCTCTGCTTTGGAAACACATGGTTTTTTCTGTTTCATTACATCTTGTTTCCAGAAAAACACAACACTCTGCCTTTTTGTGAGCTCATCAACAGCTCTGAGCTTCCTCCCTGGCAATGGTTAACTGGAACAGCTTGAATGGGAGTGTGAGGTAGCAGTGGGGAGGGGATGGAGCTGGTGTGGAAGAGGCAGAGTTGGAGCTGCAGGAAGGAACCAAAACCTGGTGATGTTACAGAGACCAGTACGACCTGGTGGTGGGACCAGAAATGTTGGGACTCACAGGATGGTTTGAGTTGGAAGGGACCCTAAAGATCATCTGGTTCCAAACCTTCTTTAAAAGGAAGGTCAGCTACTATCAGACTTTGGCAGTTGGTGGCATTTAATGTCTGTCAGAAGGAGATGTGTGGAAACAGAGATATTTGGAAACCCCAGTTGTGGGTTTGCAAATCAGAAGTCCGCCCATTCCTGTGGGGAGTTTGTGGAGTTGTCCTTACTTGGCACCTTTGGGCTTAGACCCAGAGGGTAAAATCACAAGAGAAGGCAGAGTGGATCGTGCCCCTGTCAGCTCTGAGCTGGGAGGTGTGTGCCCATCACTCCCTCACCATGGGGTTTTCCTTGCAGGACAAGGTTCTGCGGATGCTGCACGTGTGGGCGCTCTGCAGGGACCAGGATGAGCTCAACCCCTACGCTGCGTGGAGGCTGCTGGACATTTCCTCATCCAGCACTGAGCAAGTTCTCTGAGAAGAATCCCATCCAAGGGCTTCCCATGACCTCTCTTGAAGCAACACCATCGCTGAGCTTGGGCTGATCCCTGGGATGGAGCATGGGGGAGAGGCTGGACTGATTCCTTTCCAGGAAGAACAGGCTGTTCCATGTGCTCATTATACCAACCCCTGTAACGAACTGGATGAGTCTGACATACCTGCCTTAGGCTTTGCTGTGAGGATGGATGGTAGGGCTGAATGGGAATGCTCCAAGACACTAGTGGCTGCTGTTGGCTCCTTTTTTAATTGTTGGTTTGGGTCCTGGGTGTTTCTCAGTGATGGATGGAGGTGTGACAGGTCCAGTTCCCACCTGCTGCCATCCTCTGGTGGCCTCAAAGCATCCCTGAAGACATCTCAGAGGTGCTTTCAAGGCATGTTGGTCGTAGCTAACCCACATCTCTTGCACAGAGTTGCACCAAGAAGCCTTCTGCTGCTGCAGTGTCTTGCACTTTACTGAAACAAATACAATCAGGACTTTGCACGTGACTCTCTTGGCGTGGAGCAGGGTTGGGATGGAGGTGTTGGCACCATCAGGCAGGTTCTTGAGGCTGGGTGCAGGGGGGGCAGTTTGCCATCAGTGATAACTTTCCTATATCCACAGCTCTGCAGGGGAAACACGTTGTTGTTTCTGGTGTTCTGCTCATGGTACCACCCCAGAGCACAGGACTGTGTGTCCCTGCTGGGATAACCCCATGGTGTGGAGGAAGCAGGCAGAGTGCCACACTGGTCAGGACAGGTATGGACAGATAAACCACAAGGGAATCAATAAAATGCAGTAGCAGGGAGAATGTCATGTCCTGCAGCTCTGGTGTTTGTTATGTGCAGGGAGAAAAGAGGGGACAGTGCACACATGTGGCTCTTCACCCAGATGGGGTGTGCATCACAGGGTGACACGCCTGGCCTGGGGTCCAGCACCTGGGTGACCTCAGAGGAGGAGCTGCTGGCTCGCTGCTTCTTCGTCCTGGGTGTCTGCAGGAGGCACAGTGTGGGAGCTGTGGGGTGGGTTGATGTGTCAGCTGCCTCCTCTTAATGAGAGGTGAGGTTGTGGGGAGAGAATATTGATTGTGGAATAGGAAATCAAAGGGCTGATGTGCTGCTGGGCCGTGCAGGACAGTGCTGCCTTGACATGATGATTAAAGAGAATAATTGCCAGTTCTTCCTTCTCCTCTGAGTGTCTGGACAGGTTCCTTTGAACACAGATGGGATTATCTGCCAGCCCTTGGGTGAGACATGGAATTCTAGCAGCTTTCTTTGAGTGAGAGGTGAGGAGTGTGGCAGAGTCTGTCCTGTCCCTGAGAGCTGCTGTCTGGCTGCCACACGCTGCTGCTCTGGGGGTGGGACATGGGCCTTGCTGCCTCCCTCATCACATGGTTTTCTCACTGGTGCTTTTGCCAGTGAAATAATTTCAGGTTTTTACTCAAATATCTTCAGCACCAGCACAAAAAGTAAACCTCTGAATTCCACGGTGCAGAAATGGGCTGGGAGATAGGGAATGCTGTGTCCAGTTCTGGGCTCCCTGGGATAAAACAGCCAGGGATCTCCTGGAGAGAGTCCAGAGGAGGCTCCGGAGATGCTGAAGGGCCTGGAGCATCTCCCCTGGGAGGAAAGGCTGAGTGAGCTGGGGCTGTTCAGCCTGGAGAGAAGAGACTGAGAGGGGATCTGATCAATGGGGATCAATAGCTGAAGGGTGGGACACAGGGGGACATGGGCAGCCTCTGCTCAGTGTCTGTGGGGACAGGACAAGGGGCGATGGCTGCAAGTTGGAGCACAGGGAGTTCCACACCAACATGAGGAAGAACTTTTCCCCAGTGAGGGTGAGGGAGCCCTGGGACAGGCTGCCCAGGGGGTGTGGAGTCTCCTTCTCTGGAGAGATTCCAGCCCCGTCTGGACACCGACCTGTGTGACCTGTCCCAGGGACCCTGCTTTGGCAGGGGGTTGGACCCCATGGGCTCTGGAGGCCCCTTCCCACCCCTGTGATCCTGTGAGTCTGTGAATTCCCACATCTCACCACCTTGGAGATGACAGCTGAATGCTGCAGACCTCATTCAGTGAGGCTCTTTCTGGGGCTGCCAGATGTGTGCAGAGACCCAGCCCTGACTGGAACATCTGGACACGCTGAATACAAATCCAGGGGTGGCAGTGGATGTTTTTGAGACACTTCTCAAACCCTTTACCACCAAGACCATGCAGAAACCGAGTCATCTCCTGCCCTGCTTGCTCTGCAGCCAGCTGCAGGCAGTCCCTGCTCCAGCAGGACTCTCCACCAGCTCGGGTATGTCTGTGCCAGGTCTGTTGGGATGCTTGCCTGAAGCCCCAGTACAGACTGGAAAGGTGTTGCTCAGCCTGCATGCAGCAGGAGGAGGATCTTAAATTATTTTTAAATACTCCCTGTGAGCCAGCAGATTTACAGTGGGCTGTAAATACTTTGCTGTGCTGAGTTATAGTAGCACCACCCAGGCCTGGGCTTGCTGGCAGCCACTGTGACACCACTGTAAAGGCATTGGTGTGAGGAGATCTTGCTGCTGCTTCTGAATCTCTTCAGGCTTGGGTTAGACATGAGGAAAGAATTCTTTACTGAGGGTGGGGAGGCCCTGGCACAGGCTGCCCAGAGAGGGGGTGGATGCCCCATCCCTGGAGGTGTTCAAGGCCAGGTTGGATGGGCCTTTGGGCAAGCTTGGCTAGTGAGGGTGTCCCTGCCCATGGCAGGAGGGTGGAACTAGATGGACTTTGAGGTCCCTTCCAACCCAAAACGTTCTGTGATTCTCTGAGATGGAGCCAAGCTGGTGGTGGGGCAGGACCTCTGAGCACTAGGCCATCCTCTTGCTTGGAGCAGCCTTGATGTGGTTTTGGAGGTGCCAAAGGGTGGTTGTGGGACGTGGAACTGGTTAATCCCAGGGCCAGGGGATCACTGTGGTGCCTCAGCTGGTGCTACAGTAACCTCCTCCTGCTTCCTCCTGCAGGAGCCAGTGTAGAGCCAAACACACCTACCTGTGTCCCTGTCCCTGGTACCTGTGTCCCTGTCCCTGGTTTCCATGCAGGCTGAGTGTGGCATCAGGCTGCAGGGTGTGAGCTGGGCAGGGAGGGAGCAAGCACTGTGGAAACATGACTGCTGAAAGAGTGGAAACACTCAGAAAGCATCACATCTTCTTGATGATGGCCAAGAAACAAGGCAGGGGGGTGGCCAGGGAGGAAGGCTGGTGTTCCAGAGGGCATCCCCTCCTTGCCTTGAGGCAACAAATTGGTACCTCTCACCCTCTGCCCACGGTGAGACTGAGCCACGTGCTCCCCATCCTGCAGCAGCCTGCCCTGCACGTGGGAAGAAGCTGAGATTCCAAGTCTGGCTCCTGAGATTCCAAGTCTGGCTCCTGAGATCTCCCTCCTCCTTTCTGCACAGAGATGTTTTGGGAACGTTGCTGCTTGATGAAGAGATTTGGGCTCCTTGGGACAGCCCCATAAATCTCAGGGTCAATACAGTGATCCCACCTTAGTAATGTCACCACCACATTCATTCTACCTGTTGGGAAGAGATTGAGGCTTTCTCCTGGGTTACCCACTGCAGAGCAGCTGTCACTGCTGCTGTTCCTTGCAACAGAACTCTTCCTTCTCCCCAAATTCTCTTGTCCCTCCAGCACTAGAGTCCATCCCACCCCTCCTTGGGGAGACAACCCAGACTGTAGTGGCCATTGTGCTGGAAGGGTCAGGAGCCCTTGGGTCCTTGTCCCAAAGGGTGTCACATCCCTGAGCATCCCTAGGTCGAGGCAAGGGGATGAAGCAGATGCAGACACCATTTTTGGCCAGTGTACCCCGTTCCTCAAGCTGGGCTGGGTGAACATCCCATGGCACAGAGAGCTGAGCCCATCTTTGCCTTGGAGCTTTTGGCTTTGCAGCTCTTTGTCCCTTCCCCCCCTGAGGAGAAGCAGGAAGAGGATGCTCCACCATGGGATGCAAGTGCTGGCAGCAGGATGAGTGTGTCAGCAGAGGAAGGTGAGATCTGGGGTTGTCCAGCCTGCAGCAGTGAGTTAACCCAAGTCCCCTGTGCTTGGGGACGTGGCTGTCCTTGTGCCAGCCCCAATCCTGCTCTGGTTCCT
Source organism: Porphyrio hochstetteri (assembly GCA_020800305.1). NCBI lineage: Eukaryota > Metazoa > Chordata > Aves > Gruiformes > Rallidae > Porphyrio > Porphyrio hochstetteri. The sequence continues at coordinate 4,106,325 of CM036931.1, forward strand.
GGCAGCTCTTCACAGCTGCCACTGCCTGGCTCAGTGTGGGGGTTATTTAATGCCTGTGTCTCTATTAACAGGGTGTCAGAGCAGGGCAGAGGGAATTAACAGCCTCATGAGCTGAGCTGAGCTGCTCTACCTGGGGGCTCCGTTCTGCTCCACTGAGCCTCTTCCCAATTACCTGGAGCTGATCTGTGCTGGGAGATGCTGGCAGACACCTTCTCACCCTGTTCCCTCTGCAGAGAGACCACACATCAGCCCCTTCCCGTGCTGCAGGGTGGGAGAGGAGGTAACTGGAGATGCTGGGGGGGGCTCAGGGTGGGCTGTGGGCCAGGGGAGCAGGGAGAACATGGCATTTGGTGTGCCAGAAACACCCTTCAGGATGCAGGGAGTTGGTGCAGCCTGTCGTGCTGTCTCTCTGGACCATGGCTGAAGCCCTCAGCCAGGCTGTGTCCCAGGGGGTGGGTTTTCCCTGGGGCAGGGCAGCAGTGCTGAAGGAATCAGGCTTTGAGAAGGAAAAGCCCCAGCTGGGAAGCAGAGGGACCAGAGCAGCTCAAGGTGTGGACAGAAGGACCAGTCTGAGGGGGGATGATGGGGTGGGGGGATGATGGGGTGGGGGGCTCTGGGCATGGAACCAGGTGCTGGCAGAGCTATGGGGCAGCCTGGCCCAGTCCCACCCTCCTGCTCTGATGGGTGGGGGGGAGAAGACCTCCCTTCTTTTGGAACCCCAGTGCCTGGCACCAAGACAGCACCGATCCCACCAGCCTGGCGTGGGGACACCAGTGATGTGGGGACACCAAACCATGTGTGGTGTCCCCCCCCTCCACTGAGAGCTGGCAGGAGGAGACACAGCAGCCCTGCATCCTCAAACCCTGGGGAGCTGTTTGCTCCTGTGAATTTGCATTTCATTAATAATGAATGCAGGATAATTAGCTGTAATTAGGGGCTGAACCGTGCCAAAGTGGAGGGTTTCTGGGCTAAGCCAATTCCCAGTGGCACCCTGTGGTGTTGAACAGGCTCCTGTGCTGCAGGGTGGGGGGGACACAGCAGTTCCCCTGGTGACAAAGCCCAGTTACTCATCAGATACAAACAGTTTACCACAAGGGCCTGGGCAGGAGCAAGGGGCAGGGAGTCCACAGCAGTCACAGCACATGAGAGCCAGACCGAGCTGTTTGACACCCTGGATGAGCTCCCCACTCCCAACTGGGGGACACTTAGTCACCCCCCAACACCCCCAGCCCAGGGTCAGCAGCAAGGATGCAGCATGAGGATGTGCACAAGAGCCACCTGTGACCTGCTGCTCCCTGTCCCTGAGCAGGGGGTGACTCAGTGCTGGTCCCTGGCTGCAGCATCCCACGGTGGGGGATGCAGAGCTGCTCCAGGCACAGGCTTGGATTGATTTTTATTTGATTTTAGGAGGGTTTTTCTCTCTCCCTGGTATTTGGCAAACCAAAGATGGCTCATTATTTTCAGGAAATGAAATAATTTTTATGGGCAGAGGCTTCATTTAGAAACCCTAAAGAAACAAACAAATAAACCCATGGTGCTGCAGCTGTTGGGGCTGAGGGGTTTGGATCAAAGTTGGCTGGAAGCAGCAACATTTCTTACAGTTTTCAGTGGAAAATTTCACTCTTTATTGGGGAAAAAAAAGCCTCCTGTGCATCACCTGGTGTGGGACATGTCTGGGGGCTTTCTCAAGGAAGGTTCTTGTCCCTCTGTTTCTGTGAACACTGAGGGATTTCAAGGCAAAGAAGAAATCTGGGAGATGATGTTAGTTTGGTTAGAGCCAACGTTACCCATCCCTACACTGTTCCCTTGGCACAGTCAGCTCTCTGCTGAGGTGGTGGATGCAGGAGGCCAGGTCTTGGGGTGTCCCCATGTCACCCACAGCCCCTGATTGGTGTGGGCTGCTCAGGCAGTTGGGTGTTGCTGGAGTTAAACCCCATCTAAACCGAGGTGTTGTCCCCTGACCCCCTGATCCCACCCCATGCCCTGTGCTTGGGGAGGATGTGATGGAGCAAGACCACATCCCCCCTTCTCCCTGCACAGAAACACCACAGGCTGCTGGTGATGAGCCCTTTTGCTCTGGGGTGTTGCCAGTGGCCATTGATGTGCAGAAGGAGCCAGCTGCAAATTAGGCAGCTCAGGCAGATTGATTTGTGGGGCTGGTAGAAGCAATTGATGTGCTGAGGTTGGAGCAAAATGCTCCTCGTGGGGTTTTCCCTGCAGCTTCTCTAGCAGAAGGAACCTCTCTGGGCAGCTCATCCTCCTGGCTGTGCTTCCTCAGAGCTCTGTGAGCACCCACCACCCCAAAGCCTGGGCTGGAGAGGTGGCCAAGCCTGTGGCACCTCAGGTGTGAGGTTTGGTGAGTGTCATCTCAGCTTGTTAAAGGGTAGATAATGGCAGGACAAGGGGGATGGAGTGAAGCTGGAGGAGGGGAGGGTTAGATGAGATATTAGGGGGAAGTTCTGTACAGAGAGAGTGGTGAGGGGCTGGAACAGGCTGCCCAGAGAGGGGGTGGGTGCCCCATCCCTGGGGGTGTTCAAGGCCAGGTTGGCTGGGGCCCTGGGCAACCTTGTGTAGCTCCAGGCCTGGAGGTTGGTGGCCCTGCCTGTGGCAGGGGGTTGGAGCTCTGTGATCCTTGGGGTCCCTCCCAACCCAGCCCAGGCTGGGATTCTATGATTCAGATGCTGGGTGCTTCCCTCTCCCTCCAGAATCCTTGCTCTCAGGTATGACATCAGCACAGCTACAGCCTCCCTGTCTTGACATCTTTCTCTTTGGAGAAAATCTGAGCTTCAGGACAAAAACTTCTCCATTAACTGAATTCAGGATTCTTCTTTTTTTTTTAGCCAAACCCAGTCTGGTTGCAAGCCATTCCCACAAGCTTTTGCTCTTTGGCCTTGGACTAGGAGGTTCTGTGATGAATATTCATAGCTCAGCCCGTTCCTCCTGCTCTTGTAGCTCTGTGGTGACCGTTGGTACCAATAAATCTCATTTGCCTGAACAGGGGCTTGTGCTGCATCCAAGTTGTTGTGCTGGCTGGATGCTCACTCACCTCTCCTCACCAGCTCAGGGCTGGATGTCACCACCTCAGCTCAAATCTTGCTTGTGAGAACCTTCTAAACAAAAGCAGGATGGGTCTTTTGGGGAGGTGACTGATCTGGGTCCTTGCCCCACTCCCTCTGCCACTCAGACCTGCTGATGATTTCTCAGTTCCAGTATCCAGGCCAATCTGCTCTGAAGCTGGAAACTGGGGAGGTCTTGGCCACGTGCTGCTTGCTGAGCTGATCAGCCACAAGCTCCTTGGATAACTCTGGCTTTCCTTGTGCATCACCTGGAACTGGAAAGTATTTTCCTTGGTCCATTGTGTCCAGTTCTGGGCTCCCTGGGATAAAACAGCCAGGGATCTCCTGGAGAGAGTCCAGAGCAGGCTATGGAGATGCTGAAGGGCCTGGAGCATCTCCCCTGTGAGGAAAGGCTGAGTGAGCTGGGGCTGTTCAGCCTGGAGAGAAGAGACTGAGAGGGGATCTGATCAATGGGGATCAATAGCTGAAGGGTGGGACACAGGGGACATGGGCAGCCTCTTCTCAGTGTCTGTGGGGACAGGACAAGGGGCAATGGCCTCAAGTTGGAGCACAGGGAGTTCCACCCCCATGTGGGGAAGAACTTCTTCCCAGTGAGGGTGAGGGAGCCCTGGGACAGGCTGCCCAGGGGGTGTGGAGTCTCCTTCTCTGGAGAGATTCCAGCCCCGTCTGGACACCGACCTGTGTGACCTGTCCCAGGGACCCTGCTTTGGCAGGGGGTTGGACCCCATGGGCTCTGGAGGCCCCTTCCCACCCCTGTGATTCTAGTCTGTGATCTCCAGACACTAATCTTGCCTCATTTATCTTTCCCAGCTCATCCTCAGCCCATGCTGGCTCCGTGCTGTGTGCTCAGACCAGCCAGAGCTGTGAGTCCCTGGAACAGCTCCTGAACACTCATTTAAGCCAGTTAAGTGACCATGACTGTTATAAACAACCTCTCGTGCTGGTTCTGCTCTGCCTTGCTACACATCAGCTGTGCCTTGAGCCCTGCAAGGTGCCACCACCACCCTGAGCTGACAGGGAGCGTGGTGGGGACCGGCTGCCTTGGAAAGGAGGGTGGGGGGTTGCCCTGCCTGTCCATCCTGAGCTAAACCTCTTCTTTCCTGCTGGGTTCTGGGCTGCACAGGTGGGACAGCAGCACGCATGAGCCTCACCCTGGGATGAGAGGTCCCTTCCACCCGCTCCACAGACTGTCCCACACCAAAAGCTGCTGCTGCTGCACTGCAAGTGAGCCAGGGCAGGCAGCAAGCTCAAACCTTTTCTGTCTGGCTTCTGTTCTCCCTTCTTGGCATTGCCACCGCTTCCAGATCTTCACCCCACGGTCATAATCAACCTTTTTCCAGCTTCCATGGATGTCAGGGGATGCTTGTGCTCTCCAAGAGGAAGAGGCCAAGCAGCAGAGCCTCTCCTCAGCCAAGTCAAACCCAAACCCTTGGAGCTGGTCCCTTGTCTTTTCAAAGAGGAAGGTGGAGGATCCACAGCTGAAGACTGAGCAAGAGCCATTTCTGAGCCCCGAGGCTCATCTGAGGGCTGAGAAGGGCTCTGCTTTTTCTCTTTGCTCTGAGATGCCCTTTATTTCCTACATCTCAGCAGCTTCTCTGCCCAAGCAGCATTGGATGGTAGGTAGCTCACAGGCATCTCTCCTCACATTCTGCTGTAGCTCCTCTGCAGAGGCTGCCATGGCAGCTGACACAGCTTCACTCCACCCCCAGACAGTCCTTTTTCCTTCTGGGCAGCTCTGGGGTTAATCAGTTCCTGGCCTTTGCAGTAAATCTCAGTGCTTGGAGCAGGTAGATTCTGTTTGACCTTTTGTGTTGCCCTCAGCTTTTTGTTTCCAGCAGCTCTGTGACATCCATCTGCCCCTTTGGTGGGTTTCCAGCCTTCACACCGTGCCACGTGCAGGTACAAACCACAGCAGAGGTGAACAGACACAGTTTGCTCTGGAAATGACAGATTTTTCCATGACCAAATCCACTGAAGATGGTGTCTGTGGATGGCCTTTGGGTTTCCTTCTAGACCTTTCCACAGAGTGGGACGTTGTGCCAAGTTTCATGACTCATGTAGGTCAGTGCAGCTCCAGTGACTGGAAGCCTGCTCAGGGCTGGGATCTCTCCTGCCAAAGCCCAGCCTGCTCTGCTCTTTGATGTTGTGCCTTCAGTTTGCATCCAGGAAGGTTCCAAGAGACCGTTTGTCCTTGGAAGGAGCCCAGTGGTCCCTGCTCTCGCTGCTGTCTGTGTGATGTCACAAGTCCTCTCAGGATCATAGGATGGTTTTGGTTGGAAAAGACCTTCAAGGTCATCGAGTCCAACCATCTATCCAGCCCTACCAGGTCCAGCACTAGATCATGTCACTCTTGTCTGGCTGTTTTGGGGGTGCCCAAGGAGCTCTCATCATCACTGATCTCATTCTTCCCAAAATACAGACTTCACCTTCCCACCCAACCTCCCCCAAACCCACCTTTGTTGCTTGTCTTGGGGTCAGTGTGACACTCCAGCTCCTTTGGGCCTCTGCACCCACAACCCTTTATCTGCAGAGTTGGGGTCCATCCCCCTGGGACACTTATGGGTCCTTCCAACGGGTCTCATCCCAGGTTTGGGAACTGCAAAGCATCCCTGGGCTTCTACCTTCCTCTCTTTCTTCCTAGTAGACTATAAGGGCTCAGCCCAACTGCCAGGGGTTGGACCAGGGTGCCTGAGGCATCCCTGTGAGGGGGCTGGTTACCACAGGGGCCACCACAGGTCCATGATGTGTTGGATGGGCAGCTGGAGGCTTGGCTCAACCTCCTAGGGAAGGAGCACAGCTGGGAAATCACCTGGGGAGAGGAGGGGAGGGGAGGGGAAAAGGGGGAGGGAAGGGAAAAGGAGAAGAGAAGGGAAGGGAGGGGAAGGGAAGGGAAGAGAAGAGAGGAGAGGGGAGGGAAAGGGAAAAGGAGAAGGGAAGGGAAGAGGGAAGGGAAGAGGGAAAAGGAAAGGGAGAAGAGAAGAGAGGAGAGGAGAGGGGAAGGGAAAAGGAGAAGGGAAGGGAGGGGAAGGGAGGGGAAAAGAAGGGAAGGGAGGGGAAGGGAAGGGAAAAGGAGAAGGGAAGGGAGGGGAAGGGAAGGGAAAAGAGGAGAAGGGAAGGGAGGGGAAGGGAAGGGAAAAGAGGGGAAGGGAAGGGAAGAGAGGGGAAGGGAAGGGAGAAGAGAGGGGAGGGGAAGGGAAAAGGAGAAGGGAAGGGAAGAGGGAAGGGAAAAGGAGAAGGGAAGGGAAGAGGGAAGGGAAAAGGAGAAGGGAAGGGAAGAGGGAAGGGAAGAGGGAAAAGGGAAAGGAAGAGAGGAGAGGAGAAGGGAGGGGAAGAGAAGGGAAAAGGGAAGAGAAGGGAAGGGAGAGGAGAGGAGAGGGGAAGAGGAGAGGGGAAGGGAAAAGGGGAAGGGAAGGGAAAAGAGAAGGGAAGGGATGGGAGGGGAAGGGAACGGAAGGGAGAAGAGAAGAGAGGAGAAGGCAGGGCACTGAGGCCTCTCTCCAGTGGGAATTTATGAAACAGTTCCTGATCGTTGTAAGTCAAAAATAGTGCCTGGAACCCAGTTGGAAGGTTGAGGATTTGAGTGCAGTCCAAGTGGTTCCCAGCCCGGGGTTGGCTGATGAGGCCGCATTGCAGCTCGCGGCTGTTGCAGAAGCGCCTCTGCCTCCTCTCCCCGCTGATGGATGAATCCATCGGCTGCACAGCCACAGCTCCAGAGCTGCTGAGCTGCTTCTGGGGAGTAGCAACAAATGAGGAAGCGTCTCAGAGAGCTTGTGAGCCCCCAGGAGGCAGGCAAAGTCCTTGGTGGGTTGGAGATGTGACCCCTTGTACGGGGGTCGAACAAGGGTTGGGGTCCCCTCGTGTTTCCCACCCGGGAGGTGATGTGGGTGCAGGGTTGTTACTGGGTGGTTTGTGTTGTTTGCTGTCCTGGTATGCCTTGTGGTGTATGCTTTGGGTTCTTGCTCTGGTTTGAAGGTGTGTAGACCATGCAGAGATGCCTGGGAAGCTCCTCTCCTCTGGGGTGAGACGCTCTATGAGATCCACTGCAGCTGGGGCTCTCAGACACGGTGCTGTAGGACTCTCCCTGGGGTGTTTAAATCACAATATTCAAACCTCAGCTGGGCAAAGGCCTAAGTGACTTGGTTTTAACTTCAAAACCAGTCTTGGTTAGGGTAGGGCAGTTGGGCTGGAGGTTTCATTCAAGCTGTGTGATGCTCTGAGTCCAATCCCAAGCTGGTGTGATTCAGGCTTCTCTGCTTTGAAGTGCAGCTGAGCAGTGTGCAGGGACCTTGCAATGTCACTGCTGGTGGTCCAGTTGGACCAGGAGTTCCTCATAGGGTTATAGCATCTCAGCTGTATGTTCCTGGATGTCCTACAAGGTGTCCTCTGCCCACCACAGGTCTGGAGCAGGTCTGGTGGAGCCATGATGAATGCTCTTGGAAAAAGGTGGAGGGATGGTTTCTGCCTTTTCACTTCAACACTGAACTCACCTCCTAATGAATTCCCATCAGCAGCATAAAAGAGGTGAAAAAACACCAGTGCAAGTTCAAAGTGACTTCTCAGGCAGGTCTGGGTGACATCTGGGGGGCTATTTCACAGGGAAAACATGTTTACTCTTCCAAAGTGAGCTCTCTCCTGCTGGCCCCAGACTGGGACTGGGCTGGGAGCCCTGGGTTGCACAGGGCCACGTGGCTCAGTGTTGGTAAGTGATGCTTAACCCAGCTCCTTAAAAGCATCTCTCAGCCCTGGATACAAATTTAGATGACATTTTGATGTCTTCTGCCTTGGATTATCCACCCATCACTTCTGGAAAAGCATCACCCCTATTTATTCCATGCCTGGAGACCAAGAGAGACCTGAGCATCACCCACCTCCATCCAACCATGGGTAATCTGAGCAGGAAACACTTGATGTGCTAGAACAGCCCCAGATCATGTGATGGAGCCGTGTGGTGGGACAGGATGCTGGAGGAATTCATCTGGCAGTGGCTCTGCTGAGCAGTCTGTAAGATCCAGGGACGTGGGGGTGGGATGGGGTGGGAGGGATGAAGCAGGCACAGCGTTTGCTTTCAAGTGGAAGAGGGAGTGAAACCAGCCTCTGGAGCTGCAGGGCTTTACCATGTGATGCCTTCTACTGGCAAAGTGATGGTGCAAATGCTCAACTGGAAGATTTCCACAAACAGCAAGTGGAACAGAAGCTGGAGCAACAGGAGGCTGGAGCCAACTGGGATCTGCTTTGCCTGGAAGCTCAAACACTTCAGTGGGATGGTTTAGGGGGAATCTGAGAGAGGGAAGAAGCCACAGCTGTGGGAAGGTCAGGTCTGAGGAAGGGGTTTGGTGCCTCAGGTACAGAACACGTCCCTGAGATGGAAAATGGCTCAGAGGGGGAACTGTGTGGAGTCCAAATTGGATAGAGCAAAAGGAAGGGAAGAGGTGATGGCAGCTTTCAGGTGCTTGCTGGTGGGGTTTGGGTCCTTCCCAGGCTGAGTCTGAAATTGTGGTACCCAACTCCTTCTCTGGAGACATCCGAACCCTCCTGGACACATTCCTTTGGGATTTAGTCTGGGTGACCCTGCTCTGGCAGAGGGGTTGGACTAGATGAGTTTTCAAGGTCCCTTCCAACTCCCAATGCTCTGTGATTCTGTGACCATCACCAGATCCATCAGGAGGGTGACACTTTCCTTGGAGTCTCTGTCCATCTGCTGCCATTCCTCGCTGTCTCATGTTGTCCTTGAGCATCTCCATACACAGCTGAGGCATCTGTTTGTCTTTCTGTGCCTCTGCAGTGCCCAGTGCTGTGTCTTTCCACCCAGATAGAAAGCATTTCTCTCCCAAGAGGGAGCTCAGACCCTGAAGAGGCTTCCTGGAGAGGTTGCCAGTGCCTCAAGCCTGTCCCTGAAGAACAGGCTGCAGCTTGGGATGGTCCTTGTGGGTCCCTTCCAGCTGGGATAGTTCTCTCCCCTTTCCCCCTTCTCTTTCCTCCCCTTTTTCCTCCCTTTTCCTCAGTTTCTACCCTCTCCTATCCCCTGTGTGCTCCCCAGCAGCTTGTGCCTGCATCACCAGGATGAGGTGGACAAACTGGAGGCAGTGGGGAGAGGCTGCAGGAGTGGGAGCAAAGGGGAGGATGCAGAGGCTGGTGTGAGGCCAGATGGAAAGGGGAGAAGGAGCAAACATGATCCAAGCTTGATGTGTGAAGCAGCTGCTAAAAGGGCTGTGAAGCTCCGATCATTCCTTGGCTGCCTGACAGAGGAGCAGCTCCAGCTCTGCCCTGGCACCTCCTCAGCATCCCTGCTGGGAACTGCTGCTCCTCCCACCACCAGTGTCCCAGCCCTGGAAGCTGTGGGGTGCTTCTGTTGTGGAGATGGGGTGAGAGATGGCAGCTGCCTTCCTGCTGCCATACATGGTCCAGGTGACCTCTCTGACCCACTCACAGGAGCAGAGCAGCCCTTGGTGCCTGTAACAAGGGCAGCTTCCACAGGAGCTGGTGCTGGGGACATCCTTTGGGCTCTCTAGGTTAAAGATCTTCCTGGGGTTGGCCAGGATCAGCATCAACCTCAGGGCTTGCTGTGGGAATGGCAGTGAGGTTCTGCAGCCTGGCTCTGCAGGTGAGGAGCAGACTTGGTGTGAGTCTGGCAGCAGGATTGTCCATTGCAATGAGCTTGAGCAGCGTGCCAGCCCTGCCACCCCAGCAGGAGCATCCCTCTCTTCCTTTATCCTGACCTCAGGTGTCTGGGGGGTTCATCACTCCTCCTGTGGTACCCACAGCTGAGCTGGCTGCATGTGTCTCCTCTACCTTCAGTGGAGATCTAGTGAAGGGGTCCCTGCCCATGGCAGGGGGTTGGAACTCGAGGATCTTTGAGGTCCCTTCCAACCCAAAGCATTCTGTGATTCTATGAGGCTTCATGGGTGGAATTGCTGAATCCCAGCCAACACTTATTGACCAGGCTGACCACATCTCACCCTCTCTCCCTACAGCCCCTCACTACTAGAGGAGGAAAGGTTTGGGAACCCAGCTCAGGTGCTTTGTAGATATTTGGGTGTCTCCACCCTCAGTTCCCAGATGTGGGCTTGTTAATCCTGCACTCCAGCAGCTCTCTTTCAGTTGAAGCAACCCCTGGGCTACCATCCTGCTCTTAATTTCACCTTAAGCCTCCTGATCCATTGCATGTGGCAGAAAGACTTTCCTTGCCAGGTGGGGAATGGGCAATTTAAGAGTTGTCCTGAGTACTTAACCCCCAATTCCCACTGATGCTCAGCAGGAGATGCAGGTAAGGGCACAGAATGGGGTGGCAGAGACCTGACCCAAGGAGCCCAGGGACCGGCTGTGCAGAGCCAGGGGGTGTGATTAGCTCCAGACAGCTCAGAATTCGGCCTCCTCACTGACACTTGGCTTATTGATTCATTTCTTAGGGGAAATCTAGTTATGTTTCATGAGATCAAGCAGGCACCAAGCCTGGGAGAGTGTAATTTGATCAAGCTGAGCCTTTCATGCCTGCTGAGCCTGGAGCTCTGTCTCGGGATGTGCAGCAGCTCAAGAGGAAGAGGGCTTGAGACCAACACCCTGGGGGTGCTGCTTGGGTCTTCAAGCAGGATGATGCTTTAAACCTGGGGTTTAAAGTGGTTTAAACCATTGAAGACCTTCTGCCTTCCTATGGTGCAGGAGAAGTCCTTTCATTTGGCATGGAAAGAGACTTCCCAAGTGCTTGTCCACCATGAGTGTTTGGGAACCCACATGTTCCTACTGGTAGCTACCTCTGGGAGAGGATACTGGTGTGGAACTGGTTGCTGTGGTCCAAAGGAGATGCTGTGTTGTTGCATGGAGTGCTGTATCATCCCAAAAGGAAGCCCTTGGCTTTTGGGTCCAGCCTTGGGGCTGTGGGTGCAGCTGATACGTGGAATGAGAGTGGTGGTGGATTCACAGCAGGTTGTGCTCAGCTGCCTGCCTGAGTGAACCTGGTCAGCAGGAGGAGGACAACAGCTGCACACAGCCCAATCTCAGTGTTTTCTGGAGATGATGACAAATCAAGGGGTTCATGAGAGATGGTCTGGGTTACTCTGATCTAATCAGTCCCCTCTGTACCTCCACAGTGGCGTGTAGATGCTTCAGCTGTGAAGGGGCTTGAGGGAACCTGGCATCGTGGGTACCAGCAGCTCAGGTGGGCAGACAGGATGTCCATTCTTGCAGGAGATCCGTCTTTGGGAAGACTTCAGAGCCAAATGCCAGGAGTCAGGAAAAGGCAGAGCCACTGTGTGCTGCCCAGGCCCGCTCTGAATCCCGGTGCAGTGGGTGTGTGTGTGGGTGCAATGGGTGTGTGTGGGTGCAATGGGTGTGTGTGGGTTTCCTCGTGCTTCTCCCCTGAGCTAGATGTTCCCTGCAGCAGAGGGACCCCCTCAAGAGTGGTATTTTGGAGCCCGAGCTGGGACAGTCCTGTAGCAGGACTGTGCCAGCAGTGAGGTGCTGAGCTCTCTGCACACTGGGCACAGGCACTGTGCATCCTCTGCACACACTTTGCACTGGCCTGGAGCTCCTGGCAAGGGCAGGGAGCTCTGCTGGGAACACCTTTGATGTGATGTGTGCTGACAGCTGTCCCTTGGCTGGGACACTCCTGGTGAGGATGAGGGCACTTGTCACAGCAAGAAGTGGCTTTGATGCACAGGGAGCTCCCAACTTCCCACGTGTCTGGTGTCCTCTCTGCTTCAGAGGGCTCTGAGAGCCCTGTCTGCTGCACCCATGGGAGGTGGGGTGACAGGACAAGGGATGTGATTCTTCCCCATCTACCCAGCGAAGGGCGTGGGGGTCCCTGGGTGGGTGGGTGGAGGAGTTCCCACATCATGGCTCTGTGTGGGCTGTTCTTGGTCTCTCAAACATCCATGGGTAACACAGCTCCCTCTTCCCACCCCTCAGCTTCTCCTGCCCCTCTTCCCAGCTGCTTGGGCAGAGGGATGGGTGAAGGAGGTGCCATCCATCAGCAGTTCCCCTGTCTATGCACCCACAGCTTGTCCACAACCCCCTGCTACCTCCACCGTCCCTGTCTGCTCTGGTCATTCTGCCTTTTCCTGGAGGTACCTGAGACCACAGACATCTGTTTTGTCAGGGCTCCTGTGTAGCTGAGCCCATCCCTGAGCATTCCCCACCTCCCTCCTCTGTGAAGGATCCAAGGGCCACCAGCTCAGACACCCTTGGCAAGGTGAACAGCCTTCGCTTTGCCAAGCTTGGTCTTTCACTCCATCTGCCTGGTGATTAAATAGTGTGGACTTGCCACCAAGTCTTGTCTGACAGAGACACATGTGACACCAGAGACAGCTCCATGGGCAGTCCCAGGGGGAGGTGATTGCAGCAGGAGGCTGTTTGAGGGGATAATCAGAGCAGGGGCAGAGTGGGGGCAGCAGGGATATGTGGTACAGACCAGCTCTTGGTCACTGGGTGAAGAAGAGGGGTCCCCATCCCGTCACCCTTTCCTCCATCCCAGTACCCCATCCTCCCAAGGAAGCCTCCCCAGGCCCTGACTCAGTTTGGCAGTGGTCAGAGAACCTCTCCTGGGTCTTGCTCTGTGCCTTCAACCCAAGGGTGGCTGGGAGCATTCCAGGGAAGGAAACACTCTCCACACTGATCTCAAGGACACGTTGTTCCAGGGGTTGGCAGATCCTGCTTGGTGGCTGAGCTCTGATGGGTCCCCAGTGACTCCCTCAGATGCTGTTTCTGCTGGCAGTGCCTCTCCATTGCTGTTTGTCTGGCTGTATCGTGGTGAAAAAGAAAGAACCCCATCCCCTAAACAAACCCACTCCCCTCAGCCTCTCCTCCTCCTTCCTGTGCTCCAGCCCTTGACCATCTTGGTGACCTCAGCCAGGCTCGTTCCAATTTTTCCCTGTCTGCCTTGTGCTGCCCTTACAGCTGCATCCTCCCAGGAGAAGATGCAGAGAAGAGCATCTCCATCAGGATTTTCCTGCCTTTCTCCCCATGGGAGAACCAGCCTTGGAGCCCCTGCCCACCTCCACCTGCTCACCCCTGGACCCACGGGGATGTTTGTGCTACGGGGCTGTGCAGGACCAGCCAGTGTGTCCCGTCTTTGCCCTCTGGTCCCAGCAGCACTGGGAGAAAGGGGTCCAGTTTCCAGGGTGCTGGTGGCTCCCATCCCCAAGATGTCTTTATGGTAAGTGGAGTTGCCATGGGAATAGTGACTCAGAGCTTTGCCAGCAGCAGGCTGCTCAGAAGCTGCTGGGTGCGGGGGTCTGACGTTCTCGTGGGCTGTCTCCCAGCGTGGGGGGTGCCTTTGGTCCCTCACACGTCACCAATGCTGTGGGATTCACTTGACTGTCACTGTCAAGGCTCTGGGGAGCAGAGGGGCTTCCTAGCTTTGTCTCCATCTGGTTGCCCTCTCCTCTCTTCCCTTTAAGCTGTGGGGGTCTCCAGCAGGACCCCCACCTGTCCATGCATGGGCAGACCAGATAGACCAAAGGTGTTGTGGAACAGAGGGGCTTTGAACCTGCTGCGTCCTGGGGACCCATGGGAGCTGTGAGGGACCAGTGGTCCTGACCTCCTGCTGCTGGTGATGTCAGTGCTCAAACAGGGAAGCTTTTCCCCCATCTCAAGATCCAGTTTGAAGCTGGGTTGGAGACATCTCACCTCTAAGACTCAACAGCCTGCAGAGATCTGGAGTCTTCTGCATGTCCCTTGTAGGGACTTGTGGTTTCTCTGGCCACACTGGTGTATCAGCCCAGCAAAGCCATGGTTGGAAGCCAAATAAGAGTGGAACTGACAAATCTTTAGAGCAGGGAGTAGATGGGGACTGTCCCAAAGTAATGACCTTCGTTTGTTAATGAGCTGAGGGAGTCTGGTTTGTGCTCACCAGTCAGGCATGTGTGGTGTGGTGGTGGTGGGGGAAACCACAATGGTCTGAGGCAAAAGCATTTGGGACCAGAATCACAGCCTCACAGTCACAGAATCATAGGGGTGGGAAGGGACCTCCAGAGCCCATGGGGTCCAACCCCCTGCCAAAGCAGGGTCCCTGGGACAGGTCACACAGGTCGGTGTCCAGACGGGGCTGGAATCTCTCCAGAGAAGGAGACTCCACACCCCCTGGGCAGCCTGTCCCAGGGCTCCCTCACCCTCACTGGGGAAAAGTTCTTCCACATGTTGGTGTGGAACTCCCTGTGCTCCAACTTGAGCCCATCACCCCTTGTCCTGTCCCCACAGACCATAGAAAAGAATGGGGCTGATTGTGTCTCCTGTCGCTGAGGGGGAAGGATTGGCCTCGAGGGTAATTCCCCCCCTGCGAGAAACACTCGTTAAAGGAACTCCAATTAGCAGAGCCACTCATTATCCTGCCAGGCTCCCAGCACTGAAAGCAGGAATCATGCAGTCACTGTGATTATAGACACAGTCGATGGCAGATTGAGGGGTGTGTGGCGGGGAGCTGGCCTGGCTCTGTGTGTGTGACGGCAACACCGCCGTTACGTGTTGTTAATGACAACCCATAAACACACGGGAAGCTCCCCGGCTTGCTGCTTTGCATAGAGCTTGAGGCATGGAGATCTGCTCCTGATGATGTTGGGGTGGGGTTCTTGGGTAGTCCCCCTCACCCCTGGACCAGGTGAGGGGCTGGAACAGGCTGCCCAGAGAGGGGGTGGGTGCCCCGTGTCTGGGGGTGTTCAAGGCCAGGTTGGATGGGGCCCTGGGCAACCTTGTGTAGCTCCAGGCCTGGAGGTTGGTGGCCCTGCCTGTGGCAGGGGGTTGGAGCTCTGTGACCCTTGGGGTCCCTTCCAACCCATGCCATTCTGTAATTCCATGATCTCCACATGGCTGTATTTCCTTTCTACTTTTCATAGCCTAACTTCAGACAGGCCATTAACTCCAGCACCATATCTAAGGAGAAGAATTGGTCCAATTTGTTAAGAATCATTCTGGTTTCACTCAATATAATTGTCCCTGAGCACAGGCATCTCCCTGCCAGTTCCAACTAATCAATCTTGCGAGGTCCTGCTGCTGCCACACCTCTCCACATATTTTACAGGTACTTTACACCCCTCTTCTGGTTTATTTCTTCATCTCTACCATCTGTTGGCAGCACCAGCCAGAAGCCCAAGCTCTGTACACACTCACTGAAAAACCCTACCTGGACTGGTACAAAGAGGAGACACTGCTTACATCCAAGTTTCTTCCCCACTCTTTAATTCCTGGGGTGTTTTTCTGTTTGCCTTCACAGCCTTGTTTTGATTTCTCCTGTTGTAATTCCAATTCAGTAACTCACCCTGTCCCACCAGACTTGTCTGGCTGAGCTTTACATTGCAGGATGCTTCTTTCTCTGCTTAAATCTGTACTTTCCTTCATCTTTTCCTCACCCTGCCCAGTTTGGAGATCACTTGATCTGCATGACAAGGTTGCCTGGAGGGTGAGATTTGACAAGTCATCTGGAATCAAGTGCTTTACTCCAATCTCAGGTCCATTATAAGCACCATCATTATTTTTCTTCCCTTTTTTTTTCCCCTGGGAACACGATCTTCTTACTTTCTCCAGCAAACACCAGCCATAACCAGCTTGTTTTTCATCACCTAATCTTCTCCTGAGCACACTTAGCGCCCTGCTTTAGGGATTTGATTAATTTTGACATTAATTAATTAGCAGACCTTGATAGAAAATCTATGGTGTGACCCTTGGTGTCGCCTGCTCTGCTGTACTCATTTTCACCCAGCAACAACAGTTTCAATTTGAATCTTCCCTGTTAACCACGTTCTTGGAGAGCTTGGCTCCAGGCCTCTCTTGGGTGGCACCACCATGTAGCGGTGTTGGTTTTGGGTGCCTGTTTTGGAGGATGATGGGTGGCCTCTTTGGAGCCCCATGGCTAATGTCAAGGCTATGGTGGTGCTTGGGAGTATGGTGAAAGTGTAATGCAGTTGTGAGAGAGGGGAGGAAGAGCCAAGATGTCTCTGTTTGGGCTTTAGATCCATGTGAGGATCATCTGCTTCAGGCTCATGGCTGGAAAGTGCTCAGGGCTTCTTTGCCCTTGGTCCATGCTTCACTTCACCCACTCTGGTGGTTCTCCTCCTCCTCTCTTCTCCTCCTCCTCTCTTCTCCTCCTCTCCTCTCAAGCTTTCCTAAGAGCAGAGTTTGGCTCAGGGTGCTCTGCAGACAGGACAGCATGGCCCCTGTCCCACCCTGAGCTTCACTTGGTCAGGTCCCCAGAAAGGGAGATCCATTCCCTGCACTGTGGGGAGCCTGGGTAGGGTCAGAAAACAAGCATTTCCATCAGGTCCTGAGCAGAAGTTAGACACTACCTGGCTTTAACCCTGTGAAAAACTTTGGGTAAGACTGGAAGAGCAGAATTGGGGTCTGAAGGCCTGCAGGGAGATGATGGGGGGGCAGGGGCAGTGCTCCCAGGCACCCTGTATCTTTCTCCTACACATCACGTGCGAGATCTGCTTGAGGAGGCAGGGTTTGACTTCCTACTCCCACCCTCTTGAACAAGCCAGGCACCTCTGGAGAGTGAAGAGGCTCCTCCTGCAGAAACATGGCAAAAGAACAGGCAAAGAAATGGAAAAAGAGGGATGGGGGAACTTCCCAGGGCACATGAAGGCTCTCCTGGGAAGCCTGCTGAACACAGCAGGAGGTCTGGCTAAGGCAGCAGGCTGGATGGGGAGAGATTTTCCTTCTGTGGTTGGTTTGCCTGTCACAATATTATAAATTCAGATCCTGTCTGGACCCGCAGACTGTCTGGAGGCCAGAGGGCACCACGGCTGCCAGCCGACATGAGGTGATGGAGGGGCAAGATGGATCCCACGTGGTGAGCTGCGTGCAGGAGAGGGCTCACCCAACCTGGCACCCCATAAGAAGGGTGGCCAAAATCCCCAGGGAAGTGGGTTAGGAGTGAGGGCTGTGTGGGGCAACCAGCGTGCCCCAGGGTGTTGGCCATGCCAGTCGTGGAGCCACTGAAGGGGGGAAGGGGAGAAGGAGGAGGAGCCCCCAGTCTATCTGCAGACCACGTCTCTCCTAGGTCTGCTGCTGCCAGTCCCCAGCTGAAGTCTGCCCAGCTCAGGCCATCTTGGCGGGAACAGTCTGCCTCGTTAATTTAATGAGGCCCCAGCTTAATGCATGGCGAATCCTGACATAAATAAAATAAAACATGTCAAAGTGGAACTTCTTTCCAATTACAATTCATTAGCGAGCTCTGAGCTGCAGGCCTGACCACAATCAATACTCTAGCTCAGGGAAGAAGCAATTTGTGTCCCTCCTCGGGGACCGCAGGAGGAGACAGGCCCACCCCACACAGGCACGGTCGGAGCAGGGCCTGCCTCCACAGTGGGGTCTCACATGGGTCCCATCCGGCCTGGCATCACGGTGTGTGGGGTGGGGACAAGGACACAGTCCTCCTTCCCTCACCATGCAGGCATGCTGCTGGGGTCTTAGTGTGACATGAGGTGGGTTGGCCATAGAGGACATGAGCTCCTGACAGCTTAATGGGGACCTGTGTGGGCCTGGTCTTAATGGTGACCTGCATGGGCCTGGTCTTAATGTGGACCTGCGTGGGCCTAGTCTTAATGGGGACCTGCGTGGGCCTGGTCTTAATGGGGACCTGTGTGGGCCTGGTCTTAATGGGGACCTGTGTGGGCCTGGTCTTAATGGTGACCTGTGTGGGCCTAGTCTTAATGGGGACCTGTGTGGGCCTGGTCTTAATGGGGACCTGTGTGGGCCTGGTCTTAATGGGGACCTGCGTGGGCCTAGTCTTAGTGGGGACCTGTGTGGGCCTGGTCTTAATGGGGACCTGTGTCAGCCTAGTCTTAATGGTGACCTGCATGGGCATAGTCTTCTTCTGCAGGAGCTGCCAACCCTGATGTCTCTCATCCTGCCTTCCTGCAGAGCTCTGGGAAGGCCTTTGGCCATTCTCCATTGCCATCACCATTGGGTGAGGAGGACCCAGTGGCTTCGTCTTTTATGAGAGGGCCCATCATGTGCAGTGGCTGTGACATGGACCTCGCTGCTACCTGGGTTATTTGGAGGTTTTGGAGATCAGAGATGGGGCCAAAGGACCCAACGTTCCTCTGGCCAAGAGCTACCTTTTGCCATCAAGTGGGGAATGTGTCTCCTTGGAAAGGTAAGGTTGCCCTGGAGCACAATGTGCCAAGGTGGGCTTGTGGACATGTAATTGCTGCCTGTCCCTCAGCAAGCACTGTCCCCACTGACCAAGAGCCACTGTAACCTGTGGTGGCCTGGCTGCCCTCTGGCAACGCTGGATCCAACTGATGGCATCGTGCCAGCTGTCCCCTGGGGTGTCCCTTGCCTTTCTCCTGCCTACAGACTCTACAGATGCTCCCATCTGGGGACAAAGTCCTCAGGAAAAGGTGATATCTTCTGCTAAAGATGTCTTCAGGTTTAGATTAGGTGGCTTTTGGCAACAGATGTCTTAATCAAGAGATAAATTGGTACCTGGCTCATGTCATACAGGAGATCAGGGTAGATGACCTAATGGTCCCTTCTGGTGTCACACACCATGACACCACCACATGTAGGGATGGGTTGCTCTCTCAGCCCTTCCCATGCTGTTACCTCCAGACACTCAGTGCTTTGTCCCGCTGATCCTGCTGTGTCTGAGCTTGGACTGGACACTTCTCCTTGAAGATTTTTCTTCAGCCATTTGCAAGTCTATTCTTGATTTTGATGAAATGTGATGACCAGGATGGGCCTCGAACACGTCCCCCGTGACTCCCTCAGCACAGTTTGGTCCTCTGCTCCTCCACCAAACAGCACATATTAGGGATGCAGCCCGTGCTGTCAGATGAAATTGTTCTCCCTGGGCTTCCTGGCACAGCGTTGTTTCTTTCCAGACTCCAGCATACAAAGCTTTCACTGCCAAATTACAGCTACAAGGGAAGTGCTGTGCCAAGACCGATGCATCAACCTCGTTTAAGAACAGTTCATTAGAGGTGGAAGGGGTTTTTTTGAATGAGGTGTATTTCATCTCAGGAACGTACCTGCCTGGCCCAGGTACAGCTCCATGGACAGGATTGTTCTGTCCTGGCTCTCAAGATGCTCATCTCATCTGCCAAAGCCTCTGAGATGGGTTTGTTTCTGTGGTGAAAGACTCCAGAGTGATTCTTCCCCTTTATTAAATCAGCTCAAAATGCTGGTGAGTTCTCCCTGGGTGCTACTGAGGAGAACTGTGGTAGGTTCAGCCAAGCTCCTTGGAGGAATGAGTTAACGAGGAATACCACCTTCTCTGGAGACATTCAAACCCCACCTGGATGTGTTCCTGTGGGATTTAGTCTGGGTGATCCTGCTCTGGCACAGGGAGGGGTTGGACTAGATGAGCTTTTGAGTTCCTTTCCAACTCCTAATGTTCTGTGAGTCTGTGTGGATCCTTCTGACTGTGACTATACCCCCACCTGAAAAAAACCCACCCCAAAAAAACAACAACAAAAGACTTTAAGGTAAATACCTTAAACCCCCCCCCCCCTTTCCCCCTGCCACGGAGCACAGAGAGGAGATGCCATCTTGAAAGGTTCCTCTTGAAATGGTGGAACCACTTGAGGTGAGACGGTTCCTGGTGCACGAGGGGGGGTTTGGAAGGTTCTCCTGGTCGATGGGCAGGCTCTTAAACTGCGGAGTCACTGCTGTGACATCAGCAAAGAGCCGGTAGCACCACCAAGACACAGAGCATCATTAAAAAAAATAGCCACACTCCAATTGTCAGCCCTGAATGATGGTCTGGGCAGCAGCTGCAGATGCCATCAGCAATTTACTTTCCGGAGGGGAAAGTGCTCAGCTCTTCCAAACATCACATCCCTGTTTAAAGTGGAGCTAGAGGCAGATGCCCAAAATCAAAAGCATCCTGACACAGCACACCCAGTCTGAAGCGGGGTAGAGCATGTGGCTCAACATGCTGCAGCAGCAAGACATGAAACTGCAGCCACCTTTGGGAGAGAAAACACCTCTCAAGGATGTCCCAGGAGTGGAGAAGAGGGGTGGAAGAGACCTGGAAACCCCACAGGGAGGCAGGATCCAGCACATCCCCATCACCCCTTTCAAAAGGCACTGTGCTAAAGTGTAATTACTGTGCTGCTGGTCTTCAAAAGGACTCTTGGTGGAGAAGTGACTGCAGATTCATAGATGGAGCCCCTCATCTTGCTTTGTGCTCCCCCTGGGATGCTTTCCACAGAGGGGTTTCCTAAACCAGCGTTCATTCATTATCACTCTGCTGCTGCGATGCTGCTAATTGGTAGCTGGAGCTGTTTGATGGGATTTACAGAGATTTTTTTTAAAGGAGAAAAAGGCTAGCATCCAAATAAAAACACACCACGAGCTCAAACGTGGCAGAAACGTAATGAAGCCTTAAAAATATCCTGAATTTTCCTTAAAAATACATCAAACTTTCCTTAAAAATATTCTGAATTTTCCTTAAAAATACACTGAATTTTCCTTTAAAATATCCTGAATTTTGCTTTAAAATAAACTGAATTTTCCTTAAAAATATTCTGAATTTTCCTTAAAAATACACTGACTTTTCCTTTAAAATATCCTGAATTTTGCTTTAAAATAAACTGAATTTTCCTTAAAAATATCCTGAATTTTCCTTAAAAATGCACTGACTTTTCCTTTAAAATATCCTGAATTTTCCTTAAAAATATTCTGAATTTTCCTTTAAAATACACTGAATTTTCCTTTAAAATATCCTGAATTTTCCTTAAAAATACACTGAATTTTCCTTAAAAACACACTGAATTTTCCTTAAAAATACCCTGACTTTTCCTTAAAAATATCCTGAATTTTCCTTAAAAATACACTGAATTTTCCTTAAAAATATCCTGAATTTTCCTTAAAAATACACTGAATTTTTCTTAAAAATATCCTGAATTTTCCTTAAAAATATCCTGAATTTTCCTTAAAAATATTCTGAATTTTCCTTTAAAATACACTGAATTTTCCTTTAAAATATCCTGAATTTTCCTTAAAAATTCTCTGAATTTTCCTTTAAAATACACTGAATTTTCCTTTAAAATACATTTTTCCTTTAAAATACCTTTTAAATACCTTCCTTAAAAATACATTTAATTTTCCTTAAAAATACGTTTTAATTTTCCTTAAAAATATCCTGAATTTTCCTCAAAAAGACCCTGAAAATACTGATTCTGAGAGAATCCTTCCTCCCAGAAACAGTTGCTTTTGGGAAGGAGGCGATGCCAGGCTGGAACATCCTGCCCAAGCTCTGTAACCACACCAGAGCTGCCCAGGCAGGAGCAGCTTTCAGGGACACGCTGAGATGTCCCTGGGCACACGTGCCAAGCACTTGCAGCAGCGGGTGGGACTCGTGTTTCCCTGCCAAGCCCCCCCCCATCCCTCTCCTCCCCTCACTCCCTGTGTGTGGGATGCTTTCTTCTCCAAAGGGCTGGCATTTATTTTTAGCCCCATGGGTTGCTGTGTGGGGCTGCACCCAGCATCCAAACTCTGCCCTGCCGGAGGATGAGCTCCCGCAGTCACTATTGACACCAGCACGTCTGATTTCCCTGGTAACATCTTACATCCTCTGCCACCAGCTCCTGTAACCATAGATACACATAAGCTGTGCACAGCAACACTTTGCCATGGGGTTGGGGGGGGGGGTTTTTGGGCTTTTTCCCCCCCCCCTCTCCTCTTAGATGCTGTCAGCCTCCTCGGGTATGAGGTGATTTGGGCTGTTCCCAGAGCAAAGGCTGGAAATTTTAAGCAAATAAGGTGATTTTTTTCCATGCCATGGAGGGGGAGCACCCTATTAAAGCTTATCTTTGCTCTGAGCATCCCTCTGCTTGGGAAGGAAAGGTTTCTGTCTCACCAGTGGGCACCTCTTCCCATTGAATAAGTCTATGGGAACTTCTGCCCCAGGTTCTTCTTTGGGACATGTGGCCCAGCAGCTTCTCTCCTGGGATATTGATCCTACAGCCTCAGGGCAGGATGAAGGAGAGGGTGGGGGAATATGGGTGGGGGGATCTCTGCTGCGCTGCACATGGGGTTTTAGGAGCTGCAGAAGGCTCTCTTCTCTGGTTTGAGGGGAAAACATCACCAGTACGTCCCAAAGCTCACACCCAGCAAGAACCTCCTCTCAGCTCCACACCTGCTCGGTTCCCGTGGAGCTTTTGAGGGTTTTCCAAAAGACAGGGCTCTTCATGGTCCTTCCAGTGTTGGAGAGAGAGATTAAGGCTCCCCAGATCCCAGAAGGAATAGTTTCTCTTGGGTATATCATGCCCAAAGTCTGCTCACTGGGTAAAACCAGCAGGGACCTGCGGGAGGTGGGAACTTTGTAGCATCTGTGACTCATCCTGGCCTTGGCAAACGCAAGCAGAACCCATCTCAAACAGCTCCAGAACTTGCATGGAGAAGGTGCCAACCCTCGAGGACACCCAGGAGAGGAGCCACACGTCCCCAGCAGGGTCTTGTCTTTGCCATTTGCCAGTTATACCTTGTCCCTGCCCCTCCTCTTGAAGGCTGTGCAGCACCAGCAGAGCCTGGGAGGTGCAAGTGCTGAATCTGCTCTGCAGGAGCGAAGAGCTCAGAGGAAAAGGACTTTGCAGGAAGGGGTCTGTGAGACATCAGAAGGATCACTGCAGCCACCTTCCCTGAGCACAGCTCAGCTCTCAGCACCCAGTCCTGGAGGGACAAGCCCCTCTGGTCTCCCAGGATGGGAGCTGGTGGGAGGGAGCATCATCCACTGCTGAGAGAGCTCAGCTGGGTGCTGGGGCTAGGGGTCCCACCACGGGGGATGTTAGAAGATGCACGTGTGTGTGTGTGTGTGTGTGAGGGGCAGGCTCACAGGCATGAACCCAGCATCAGCAGAAGTTCAGCTGGCCCCATTCTGCCCAGTAGGCACTGCTTTGAATGCCCCTCTTTTTTCAGACATACTTTTTATATATATATATATAAAACAAAATTATTGTTCTGTGTATCTATTCTTTACCATTGCAGAGGACAAAAGTCCAAGTGACACATTCCAGCCAGAGAAGATGCTGGGACAGGAGACAGGAGCACGTGCAGGAGGCTTGAGAGCTCAAAGGCTGAAAGTGAGAAAAGGGGGGCACGGTCACCCCCTCTGTGCTCAGCTCCTGGGCTGGTGCAGGAAGGCAGCGCTGGTGCATTGCTCAGGAGAGCAGGAGGGATGGATCCAGCCAGGGGATGGCTGTGGTGCAGTAGCAGCAGCTGCGCTTGGCTGCAGGGATGGGCTGAGGGGATGCTGGTTGCACTTAGCTGGAGAGAAGAGGCAGCTCTGTCACCGCTCTCCTGTCCCTGCCATCAGCCTGTGCTGGCCCCACAAGTCCCCTGGGGATGTCCCAGCAGGAGAGGGGCTGCTCTGCTCATCTCCCAGCAAAGCATGCTCCCAGCTGAGAGCTGGTGCTGAGCAGAAGCAGCAGCCACGCTGTAGCCCACACACCAGCACCTGACAGGGATGTAATCCTGACTGAAAAATCCAGTGGGGCCTTTGCCTGGCTCATTCTTGCCTGTCCCAGCCCCGGTCTGTGTCCCCTTCCCCAGCATC
This sequence comes from Porphyrio hochstetteri, assembly GCA_020800305.1. Lineage (NCBI taxonomy): Eukaryota > Metazoa > Chordata > Aves > Gruiformes > Rallidae > Porphyrio > Porphyrio hochstetteri. Next base: position 4,129,890 of record CM036931.1, read on the forward strand.
ACCCCAGCTGTGCATCCTCCTTTGCCCCTCTTGACCTCACAGGTACCACCCACACCCTCCTGCTCCCACCTCTGGCAGTGCCATCACCCCCTTTGGTCCCACAAAGACTGTGGGACCCCTGGGACACCCCTCTGTGGCTCCTGCACACTGTCCACCTTGCACAGCCACCCCTCCTCATGGCACCCCATCTCCCTGCACACCCCCCAGGGCTGCCATCCTCTCCACAGAGATGTGCCCCCCTGCACCACCGAAATTCCCCTGCATCCTCAAAGCAGATCCCAGCCCCCCCCCCCCCAGCACTGCTCCCTGCTCCACATCCCCCACACCTCCCAGCTCCCCAGAGCAATCCCTCACACCACACCACCCTGCATCCCTGCTCCTGGGCAGCCCCAAAGCCATGCTGGCCCCCTGCATCCCCATGGTCACTCCCCATGGTCTGTGTGTCCCCCTCCCCAGATATCCCCACCAGTACTGCATGCCCCTGCAGCCACATTACCCACACACCCCCCCCCCCCCTTGCATTTCCAGAGCAGCCCCATGGCACTAGTCCTCCCCTCAGCTCCCCCCCGACATCACCAAGATCCTCCTGTAGTACCAACCCCACTGAAGCCCCCTACCACCCCCACATCCCCGTAGTATCACCCCCCCACCCCGCATGACAGCACATCCCCTTGCATTCCCCACACCCACCGCATCCCCACGCCCCCTGCAACCCCCATCGCACCTCATCCCCCCCGCATCTCCACACCCCCCCGCACACCTCCACTCCCCTCCACCTTCCCCCCCACCCCCGCATCCCTTGGGTACCACATCCCCCTGCATCCCCCCCCCCCCCTCGGCGCTTCATCCTCCACACCTTCCTGCATCCCCACGGTACCCCACCCCCCCGCCACCCACCCACCTCTCCCACCTCTCCCACCTCCCCCCACGGCCCCCACACCCTCCTGCCTCCTCCACGGCCGCTGCATCCCCCCCCCTTCCCCTTCCCCTTCCCCGCTACCACACCTCCCGCATCCCTCCGCCCCCCGCATCCCGACTCCGCTTCCCCCTCCCCCGCCCCCGCCGCAATCCCGGGCCCCACCCCGCTTCCCCCCCCTCCCTCCGCAGCCCAATCAGGGCGGGTTGGGCGAATTCAAACCCCGGCCCCGCAAGCGCCGGTGCCGGTTTCGCTCCGCTCCGTTCCCCCGGCCGGGAGCGGGGCCGGTCCGGATGGGCTCGGGGAGCTGCGGGGCGGGTGCGGCCCCCTCCTGCCACCCGGAGCGCAGGTAAGCGGGGCGATGGGACACCCCCACACCCCGGGGGTGGCGATGGGGATGCGGGGGTGGGGGGTGCTCCTGGGAAAGTTTGGGCGCAGTATCACCGGGGCGGCGGCTGAGCGGAGCCCGGGGCTGCACCGGGCGCGGCCCGTCGGCGGCTCCGCAGGGGCGGTGCGGGGGTGGGGACCGGTACCCGGTGCTTTCCCCTCTCCCTCCCTTGAGCCTGCCCGCCTGCGGGGCAGCCTGCGGAGAAGAGGGGGTCCGGGAGGGTGGGGTGTCCCCCGGGAGTTGGGGTGGGGGGGATGGATGTGTGGTCCCGGGGGTCTGTGACAGCTGGGGGGGGGGGCTGGGGGATTTGGGAAGAGATGAGAAAATCGAGCTGGGCATTCTGGGGGAGAAGTAAAACCCGGGAATTCCTCCTCCTCCTGCTGCTGCAAAGCTGCTGATCGTAGAGTTCGTGTAGCCGTGGGGTGTCTGTGAGGGACCCATTGTGAGGAGGGGTCTTGGAGGATGCTCAGCCCTGGGTCTGGGGAGCTGGCGTGGGGTTGGGAAACTTCGGAATGAAATGGAGCTGATTTCTCTGCTCCTGAGCTGTGGGTCTGGGGGGATGCAGGGAGGGGCATTGCCAGAGCCTTGGGATGAAGGAGCAGCCCCACGAAGGAGCTGGTGGAACTTCAATCTCAGCCCCCACGGGCAGAGTTGGAGCTGTGGGACCTCTCAGTGGGATGCTGGGAGCATCGGGGAGCCCTGCCCACGGCCAGGGAATCCAGCTCTCCCGAGCCCTGGGAGGACTTGGCTTCCCAGAGCCAGTTTTTGGTGCAGAGCCTCATGTTAACCATGAGGATAAAAGCTGTTAGCAGTGGCAGGTGTGGATTTGACACTGGTTATGGGTTCCCCAGCGCTTGGCTCCCATCCTCACCCTCCTGCCATTCCCAGAGACGTTCTGCCTCCTTCCAGCTGTTGTTATTTGCCATAAATCCTCCCCGGGAGCAGGAGAGGTGTGATCCTTGGGCTGGCAGGGCAGACCTGTTTGCAGTACGTGGGGGAAGCATGACTCTGGCTCTATCTACTTGTCGAGTCTCCCTCTGTACACACTGCAAGTGCCTCGTCACCTCAGGCTGTGATGCTGTGATGAGGTGCTTGAGGCCTCTGATGGCTTTGCCCAGGTTAGTAACTGTCACCCTGGGGCACAAACCTCAAGCTGAGTAGGGCCACTGCACCCAGTGGGTGCTTGCTGTCCCAGTAACGCCCAGTTTGGGGTTAGGCTGGTAAAGCCCCTTCAAGGGAGGGTGGGGGGAATGAACCTGGGGGTGTTCCTTGCTGTTGGTATCCTGTGCTGGTCCTTGGGTTTGCAGCGGGGAGGTGGCAGAGCTGCAAACATCCCCCAGTTCTGCTCTGTGGGTGGTTCTGGTGATGCTGGTGCTGGTGCTGGGAGGTGGCTGGGGGGCTGGTCCTGCTTTTGCAGCACAGCCCTAGCTTGTTTTGTGCAGATCTTTGGCTCAGGACTTCTCCCCGTGGAGAGGGAAGGAGACACCCGGCATCACCTCCACAGGCACGTTGCGTGGGTGAGATGCCTGACCTGTGGGTCCCTGGGAAGGGGGTTGGCACTGCTCTGGGGGTGCACAGCCGTGCTCTCTGCCTGCCAACCTGCTCCCCATGCTGGGAAGAGGCCGGCTGCTCTCTCCAACCTGTTGAAGATGGCACCAGCTGGGCAGTGTCGGCAAGTCCCGCTGCCTTCCTCTCCCTGCTTCTGCCAGGGAAATCTGCTCTCCTCTTATTTTCCCTGAGCAGTTGGCCAGCTCCTCTGCACTGTCTGCAGCCATGCTGGGGCATCCTTCCCAGCCCTCAGTGGGGATGGAGTGGGCTGTGCACCAGTGACCAGAGGGCTGGAGCAATGGCAGGCTGTGGGTGGATGCTGGAAAGCCAGAGGGTTGGAGCAGCAGATGCGTTTTTATCAGCTCTGTGGCTTCTCCACAGGAGCTGACACGGGTGGCAGAAGCGGGTGGCATCCTCCGGCTGGTGGCTCTGGACTATCTTGTGTTGCCAACTGTCAGTAAATCCTGAGCTGATGTGTTTTCTGAGCAGCTGCTCCCAGTGCAAAACACTGCTGGGCTGTCAGGCGCCTGGGAGCTGCTCGGGTTTCACTGCAAATGTTCCCCACAGAGGGAGGGAGATGGATGGAGCCGAATCTAATATTCGGAAGGGGAACTTAATGGCCATTAGGCTGCTGCTTCCCAGCTCTGAGTGGGGAGCTGTGCCGTTTAACTCGAGGATTAAAGGCATAAAGACAAAGGGAGAGGGTGGAGGGGGGGCAGGGGGCTGCCAGGGCAGAGTCAGGGTTGGGGGGTGCTGCTGTGAAGTCTGTGGCTCGAGCACTTGTGTAAGGATAGACACTGGGCAGAGCCATGGTGATGTGAAGAAGACCTGTAAGGTGGGTCTGCCAGGGCCAATCCTACAGGGATCAGCGCTGCTCAAGTCCCTGGTCCTAGCTCCGCTCTCCTCAGCGCTTTGTTTGTGGTGCTCAAGCCTGCGGACCTTTTTGGGATGAGATTCAGTCCCACCCTGCTGTCCAGCGCTGTCCTGAGGTCCTTTTGGTTGTGCTGAGACGAGCAGCCCAAGCCTTGTGTGGGACTCAGGACCTGTATGTGCCAGGAAGCCAAGGCAAACCCTGTGTCCTGGGCTGTCCCACCCCAGCAGGAGTCGGTGGCTGCTGGAGCTGCTGTACAGGCTTCTTCCCTCCTTAGCTGATGGCTGTTGACCTGACTGAAGCAGAGAACTGACCTGGTGTCAGGCACATCTGCTTGTTGCCATTGGCCAGTTCTTGTTTGTGCTTCCCCAGATAAAACCAAAACCTGCCCCTGTCCCCTGAGTTCACTGTGGTCCCTGTAAGTGTAACTGGGGCTCTCTGCTCCCCCTCTCCCTAGAGCACCCCACAATTGGGAGCAAATTAGCAGCACCCCATCTTCCTCACCTAGCCCTGTGGCTCTGCTTCCCCCCTGGGGATCACCAGCAGCTCTTCCCTGTGCTCCTCCATCCCTCTGGGCTGCCCACCCCACTGCAGCAAGTGTCCCATTGTTAGGGCTGTGGTAGGGATTTCCCTGCTGTTTAACTGGGATGGGGCAGCCAGCATTCCTGCCACATCCTTTGCCACCCAGTGTGGTGCTTGCAGCATCCCTGTGGTCGAAGGGGGCGACTGAGCCTGAAGCTGGTGGGAAACCTCTGGGGGTCCTTGGTGGGAGTGGATCTTGAGCAGCCCTGCTTCCTTCTGTACATCCTGTGGGACCTGACTGCTTGGTTTTGGGCTTTTTTCCCTTTTCCTTTCTTTCTTTCCCTCCTCCCAAGATCTGCAGCACCAGCAGCTTTGGTTTAACTCAGCCTAACTGTCTCTCTGTCACTTCCAAGCTTCTGGGTTCCCTGCAACCAGCATTGACCTCACAGGCAATTTCTTCAAGAAAGGTGACCAGAGATGGTTCTCCCCATAAGTTTTCTCTCTCACAGCCCTCATCTTCACGCTGTCTGACTGCTGTCAAACCAGACATCATCCCTTTCCACATGCCACAGGCTGTCCCCATCACACAGCTCTCCAACCCCAGCAGCACCAGCAAACCAGCCCTGCAATCGCCTGGCAAGGTGGCTCTGAGAGCATCTCTTAAGTGCTGATGCTCTGAGCATGTCAATTCTTCAATGCATTAAATCAAGCAATAAATCCGAGGGGATAATAAACCAGGCAGTGATAGCCCAGAACAGCAACAGCAGATGGATAAACACTCAGCCTTCAGGGAGAAGCAGGGATGCTCTTCAGTGCCTGTCCTGGCAGAGGCTGTAGGGCACACAGGTAGACACCTGTACCTGTAAAGCTGCACAGAAGTGTTTGTGGTAGCACTTGTGTGGTCACATACCTCCTCTGTGGTGTGTATGGAAGTAGCTTTGCCATCCCTCCTTGTTGACCCTGTTTTCACTGGGGTGCTGAGCTCCTGGGTGGCCCAGCTTGGAGGGATGCAGGATGAAGGCTCTGCTCTCAGGATGCAAGATCTTGGCCATGCTCATGGAGTTAAGGTGGAAAAAAATATATACAAATTACTGTGAAGCTCTCAGTGCTCATCAGTGCCTGGGAGGAGAGGTTTCACCTGTCTCCCTGCATCTTGCCCTTTCCTGATGCTTGGCTCCTACTGATTCTCATTAGTGTTGGTGCTGCTGCCTTCATGTGCAACCACAGAGCCACCCTTGATGCTGCAAACCTGCTAGCTCAGCTCTGCCTGGGGCTGTGGGCACCCAGCAGCACCCTGCCTCCAGCAGCACCCTCACCTTGCTGGTGTAAGTGGTCTCAGGCAGCTCAGCTCCTCAAGCTGGGTGGTACCTGGGAGGGATGGGGAGCTCAGCCTGGCTGAAGGCTGCAGGTTCTTGGTGTCTCCTCCTCGTCTCTCTCCTCTTGTGGGAGGTGACAGAGGTGTTGGTGCAGTTGCTTATGGTGCCAGGAGATGGACTTGTTGAAGGTTGATGCTTGGGTAAGGTGACTGTGGACTCCCCTTCATCTCCTGGCAGGGAGTGTAGGAAGACACTGAGGTGTGATGTACAGCTCCAGGCTGGGATACACTGGGCTATGGGTGTGAGCTCCAGGCTGGGATAGGCTGGGATACACTGGGCTATGGGTGTGAGCTCCAGGCTGGATACACTGGGCTATGGGTGTGAGCTCCAGGCTGGATAAACTGGGCTACCGGTGTGAGCTCCAGGCTGGGATAAACTGGGATACCGGTGTGACCTCCAGGCTGGATACACTGGGCTATGGGTGCGAGCTCCAGGTGGGATAAACTGGGATACGGGTGTGACCTCCAGGCTGGATAAACTGGGCTATGGGTGTGACCTCCAGGCTGGGATAAACTGGGCTATGGGTGTGCGCTCCAGGCTGGGATAAACTGGGATACAGATGTGAGCTCCAGGCTGGGATAAACTGGGCTATGGGTGTGCGCTCCAGGCTGGGATAAACTGGGATACAGATGTGAGCTCCAGGCTGGGATAAACTGGGCTATGGGTGTGAGCTCCAGGCTGGGATAAACTGGGATACAGATGTGACCTCCAGGCTGGGATAAACTGGGATACTGGTGTGAGCTCCAGGCTGGGATAAACTGGGCTATGGGTGTGAGCTCCAGGCTGGGATAAACTGGGATACCGGTGTGAGCTCCAGGCTGGGATAAACTGGGATACCGGTGTGACCTCCAGGCTGGATACAATGGGCTATGGGTGTGAGCTCCAGGCTGGGATAGACTGGGATACGGGTGTGCGCTCCAGGCTGGATAAACTGGGCTATGGGTGCGAGCTCCAGGCTGGGATAAACTGGGCTATGGGTGCGAGCTCCAGGCTGGGATAAACTGGGCTATGGGTGTGAGCTCCAGGCTGGATAAACTGCAGGAGCTGTTCTGATTGTGGTGGGGTTGCAGGTTCTTGAGGGGCTGCCCCAGAGAGCTGCTGGCTTGTGCTGTGGTATGCTGCTTTGTATCGTTTGTGTTGTGCTGCTGTGTGTAGACTTGGCACAGGGTCCCCCTGGGGAGAGGTTGGATGCTGGCACAGAGGAGGCTGTCCATCCCAGAGAGCTGGTGATCCAGAAGAACAGGGAGACCTCCATGTCCCCATGGCAGGAGTACAGAGACCAAGTGACAATAAAACTGTCTCCTGCAACCCCCACCGGCCCCAGCACTCGGTGTCCTGTCTGCCCCATCCTCATCACCACGTCCATTTGTCCTGGCCCATTCCCAACCTGATGCCATCTCTCCTGGCACTAGCTCCCACCTTCTGTGTTCATTGCCAGTACCTCTGCTCAGGCTGGTTGTGTGTCACTAACTCCAGCTCTGCTCTTCCCAGAGACCTCCCATAGCTCCTCCACCCCACTCCCCCCTATCTCAATGCTTGGGGCTCCTCCTCAGAGCCCTTCCCTGAGCTTGGGGGAGGGGGGGGCAGCCAGACATGGGGGGCAGCCCCATGGAGCTGCACTGTGTTGGAAATGCTCCTCAGCTTGGGAGACACCAGTCAATGCAGAGATGAGCCCACAGGACCCCTCGCTGGTGCAGAAGGTCTGCATTGCAGCTTCAGGAGCTTGTCTTTAATTGTACAAGGCGTGTGCTAACGAAGGGATTAAGGCCTGGGAGGGTGAGCAGCACAGGCCAACGTTCCCTCAGATGCTTCAAGGTCTTGTATTTTATAACATTCTCTGCCTCTCCCTTCCCTTCACCCTGTCCTCTGCCTGGAGCAGCCTCCTGGTTTCCCATCCCCACTGGAATCCCTCGATGCTGCTCCAGGTGCTGGATGTGGACCACTTGCCTCAGACCTTCCCCACCGGCTGGCAAAGCCTTCCCCCCACCTTGCCCACTGACAGAGAGCCCTGGGAAGGCTTTGCTCCCAGTTGCATCACTGGGGTGGGTGTCCCTGTGCTGGGGGGAGCTGTGGCTGTGTGGTGGGTCAGAACAAGGTGGAGAGAAAGGATTTATGGACCAGTATTGGCTCAAGAAATAACGTGACCAGAAGGGTAACTGGGGGAGGATGGAGGCTGCTTGGGCCATCCTAGGTTCTCCCCCCAGCTTCTGGCATGGCTGAAGGGTGGCTGCTCTGCTGCAAGAGATGGACCTTGTTGTGGGAGAGGGAAGGGCTCTGGTAGCACAGCACCCGAGGGAGGGAGGTGACTGGATGGAATAAGGATCCCTGCTGTAGAGCATGGAGCAGGGTCACCATATCCCTGTCCATCTCTGATTTAGCAGCCTGGGAAGGATTAATTTGGAGCAGTGACTGTGCATGGAGCTGGTTTGGGTTGGGAGCTGCGTTCTCACCTGTCCTGCCCTGAAGGCCATGGTGTAATGTTTAATTCCTGCTTGGCTAGACCCCAATTGGTTTGTGTGCCTCTAACTCTGGCCAGCAAGAAGCTAGATGTTCCCTTCTCCTTGGTTCTTCTGTGTGTTGGCAGCTTGGAGCGCCTCTCCAGCAAAGATGAGGGTGTGCTCTGGGGTGGGACATGTTCTTGGGGAGGACAGAAGTGATTGGTGATGCTCTGTCTCCCATGGGGAGCAAGGGCTGCTGCAAGGAGGCTGTCTGCTGCAGAGAGCTGTGGAGCTGCTCTCATGGTCCAGCCACAAGATCCTCTTCATCCCTGGCCAGGAGTGCATGGGATGCACCCAAGGCTTGGGGGAAGAAACCCACTGGGGAGGTGGATGGTGGCAGAGGTGCTGCTGTGGGAGCAGTTACACCAGTAGACCCATCTATTGGCCCATCTGTGCTTGGTGGGGTTGGTGTGGATGGTGGTGGAGACCCAGGAGCTGCTTAGGGGGCAGGGGGATCAGTGACACTCCCCAGAGAGCAGAGCTCAGCTGCACCCCCATGAGCCAAGAGAACCCTTGTCCTTCCCCAAAGGTGCCAGGGTGTAGGGTAGAGACACTGTGTCCTGGGGTTGTGACTGTCTTTTCCAGTAAGAACAGTCTTGCCAGCAGACTTGGAGCAGCCACCCTTCCTGGTGCCCCGACGTGCTTCCAGGAACGAGCTTGGCCATGGGTTTCTCAGCTGCTACATGCTGGGGAAGCAAATCAAGGAGCGATGACAAGGGCTTGGCATTGACATGGCACAGAGTGTCCTGGCACATGGGGCCTTGTGCAATTAGCCAGGGGAGTGCAGCAGGACAAACACTGCCCCCTGAGCTGGGAGAACTGGTGCTGTGCCAGAGCCGTGCTCAGTGGGAACTGAGAGCCCAAAGCAGATGGGTGGATGGATACAAGCCTCTGAGCATGGTCCTGCTGCTGCAGGACTGATGGGTTTGAGTTGCAAGCAGGTGAGCATGTGTCCTGTGTCTGTCCCTGGCTGTTATTCCTGCTCTGCAGCACAGGAGAAGGCTGCCATGGTGGATGTGGGGAGGGGGAAGTGTTTCGGTGGTGGGCTGAAAGGATTTGGGGTCTCTGTTTCTTGAGGCTCTAGTTCTGGGGATGCTCCTTCCTTCCCACTGCACCTCATGCCCTGCTTCCCAGGCTCAGAGGTTCAACCCTTCAGGAGTATGGGCCCGATCCTGAATTCCTCCCTCCACAGTGGGGAATAGCAGCAGTTGCAGGACTGGGGATAAAAAGCAGCGTGTCCTGCAGCAGAGACCTCTGACTGTGAGCACTGAACTCCAGGGAAGGTCTCTGGGGGGTGAGCCCCATGGAGGAGAAAGCATGAGGCAGGACCTAGGTGCCTTTGGCTGCTCTGCAACACGTGGGCTCCAGGGCCGGGTGCCCAGGGTGACTCTGGTGTCATACCCTGGAGAAGTCCTGGGCAGCTTTGACTTCAGCCTGGGGTGAGGAGATGATGGTGGCTCAGAGGGATCTTCTCAAGCCCTTGCTCTGTCTGTAGCAGGTTTGTGGTTGCCCTAGTTCTGTGTGTCTTGCATAGCATGAGAAAGCAGCTGTGTCCTGCACTAGCCCACCCCAGGAGCAGGCTCTGGATCTGGTCAGACTCAAGAGGCTCAACATCCTCAGCTCCATTTATGAACACAGCAGCTCCCAGTCCCTCTGCCTGCACAGCTAGTTTGCTGCTTGTTGGGGTACAGGTTGGGCTGGGAGCATGCTTCAGATGCTGGGAACCTTGGCAGGAGTGAGATATGATCAGCACCTTCCCCTAGGGGGAAGCAGAAAGGGGATACCCTGGCTTCCTGCAGCTCCATGTCTCGCCCTGCTGATGGGAGATAACATTACTTTGAGTTAGTAGCAATCTGCTCCAGTCATGGGAGCAGCATCGATTTGCAGGAGCTGAAGACCTGGCCCTGGAATCGATCTGCATTTTTATCAGCACATCTCAGCTGATGGGAGATGTTTTGATGCTGCTGCAGAGGAGCTGTGTTCTGGGATGGCTGCTGTTGGTTGCCTCAGCTCCTCAGATCTTCTCCTTGGGCCTGCAATGTCTTTCACCTGCTTGAAAAAAAAACCAAACCTTGGAGGGATGTTCTCCAAGTTTAAAAACTCCCCCAGGTGACTGCAGTTTGTCTGGGCAGCCCTCACACCCAGACTTTGCAGGTCCTTTAACAGCTCTGATGCTTTGTGGAAGAGGTAGACCAATTCCAGCAAGGTTTTGCCTTCACTTTCCTCCTCTCCATCTTCTGCTTCCATTTGCTTCTGAACAGCATGGGTGGAGGGGACAAACTGGGGAGTATCCAGTCCCCAAAGGCAGGGTGTTTGTTCTGTGTGTTCCTTCAGGAGAGCAGTTATCCCATGTTGGCATCTCACTGCTTCATCCTCCTCTTGGGTTTATTACTGCACAGGGATGCTGGGTTGGAGAGCACTTGCCAGTCCCACAGCAGAGGAAGCTCCTAACATGGTGTTTCATCACTTGCCTCTTTGTAGGGCCCTGGCAATGCAGTTGGGCTGTTGTGCCCTCTCCAGACCTTCCCTTTCCTGGCTGCTGTCTTCTTCTTTCCCTCTTACCCTGTGAGTTTGGCAGGAGCCACGTGGAGCTGGGCTGAAGCCATCACTGTCTCTGTTGGAATAGATGGAGTAGTCCTCTCCAGTGGAGATGGTCAAACAGGTCTGGGAGCCAGCAGCAGGGCTGGGCCTCTCATTTGGAGAGCAGGAGCTTTGCAAATGTAACACCAGGAGTCCTGGATTCAACCCTTAGTTGGAGCCTTTCTAGTTTGATGGGTCACAGTGTGGTTTCAGGAGCGATCCCCTCCCTTCAGCTGTGGCCTCCCATTGCACCCTGGCCATGCCCCTTCTCATGCACCCTAGGATCTGGGTATGGGGGCTACAGATGAGCTCCCCAGCACTGTGATGAGCTCCCCAAACTGTCTTGGCCATATGGAGGTGTCAGCAGGATAGGGATGGGCTGCAGCCACGCATGTCCTGAGCTGTAGATGGTCACATCCCACCACAGCCAAGAGAAATGGGGCTGATCCTGGTGTGGGCAAGGTGGGGAATGGTCTTGGGTGTCTGCTCTTTAGATGTCAGGAGCCCCAGAAGATCCTGCAGGTACTGTGTGGATGCCAATAGCAGCCAGACTGTGGCTTGTGCAGGTGGCACCGACATCTCAGCTATGATGTGGTGGAGCTGAGCTGCTGTGATCCTCAACACAAGGAGAGATGATGCTGAACAGCCCTCACCCGGGCATGTTCTTGGTGCCTGCTCACAGTGAGTGGCAGAAGGGCCAGCAGCAACCCTTCTAGCTGGAAACCAGCCCACCCCATGGGATTCTGGAACAGCCTTGGTGAACAGAAGCTGAGCCAGGTTTGACAAAGCAGGACCCACTTCTGGAAGGGTTCATACAACCTCTGGTTGCCCCAGGCCAGACAGGCTGGCTCCTGGGTCCCTTCCAATCCCAGGTTCCTTGTCGCTGAGCAATGGAATTACAACCTCCCCCTTGTCACAGCCCTTGGTTTTGCTGTCACCTGAGGGGTGAGGAGGCCCAGCCTTTGCTAGAAAAAGCATCCTGAGAAATTTCTCCTTGTTCCTTCACCTAAATGCTCCTGTTTGCTGGCAGATGGGGAGCCTGGAGTGGTGAGAAAGAGGATGGGATGGTTTCAGATGCTGCCATTGCTGGAACAGACATGAAGCAGCTTTGGGGCAAAGCTTGAACTGTCTTGCCAAAATGGCTTGAATAATTCAAGTCCTCAAGGAGACATTGGCCAGGTTGGAATCGTGCTGATGCACCAGGCTGAGGGGCACTGCCTGAGGGGGGTGAAGCATCAATTTAATGCTCCTTCTGTCAACATTATCTGTTTTCCTTGTAAAACTGGAGCTGCAGTGGAACATGCTGCCTGGCAAGTGTTGGGGTTTAGTGGTGATGCTCCCATCTGAGCAAGAGGCTTGTCAAGAAATGGACCAATTTCAGCCCTGGAGCAGACTCTGCCTGGCTCCAACTCTTCCCCTCTGAGTGACCTCAGAAGGAATTGTCTCTCACATCTTGTGGTGTGATCCAGTCTGGGCTGGCAGCCCTCCAGGCAAAGAAGAGTCAGATGTCCTCCCACCAAGCTGGATGGGATGGGATGCTCCCCTTGCAGTTATCTTCCCTGGTTGCCCCACATTCCACCAGACCTGAGAAATAGGCTCTGAAACTGGGAAGCAATGTAGAAAAGTAGGATCAGGAAGCCTTGGAGGAGTGTGGGGGTGTTTTTCCTGGTTCCCTGCCTGAGATGCATTCCACTGCCATCCTTCTGTGCATTCCCAATGTCTGCTGGAGAAAGCAGGAGGACTTGGGAGGGTTAAGAAAGACCAGGAGGTCTGACAGAACTGGCTGAATTGGATTAGCAAAGAAAGGGAGCCAGCTCTTCCCAACACATAAAGCTGTTATAAAGTGATCAATTGTTCTCTGTGTCTGCTGGGACGAGGGGAGAAGCGATCAGTTTAATTTGGAGCTAATTAGATTTAGGTTAGATATGAGTGAGATGCAGATGGGCAACCAGGGAGTTCTGGGAGAATCCCCTTCAGCCACATTTTTCCCAAAGCAAGTGACTGTTCTGAACAGCCTTGGACTGACTTCAGTGCTGGGGGCAGGTGGGTTCTGGAGATTCTCGTGTTTTTATGAGGATGTTGCTTGTTTAAAGCCTTCCTGAAGAGAGCTCTAGGCCAGCTTGTTGTGGTCCATTGATCACAGGATTGTAGGGGTGGGAAGGGACCACCAGAGCCCATGGGGTCCAACCCCCTGCCAAAGCAGGGTCCCTGGGACAGGTCACACAGGTCGGTGTCCAGACGGGGCTGGAATCTCTCCAGAGAAGGAGACTCCACACCCCCTGGGCAGCCTGTCCCAGGGCTCCCTCACCCTCACTGGGAAGAAGTTCTTCCCCTTGTTGGTGTGGAACTCCCTGTGCTCCAACTTGAGGCCATCGCCCCTTGTCCTGTCCCCACAGACACTGAGAAGGGGCTGCCCATGTCCCCCTGTGTCCCACCCTTCAGCTATTGATCCCCATTGATCAGATCCCCTCTCAGTCTCTTCTCTCCAGGCTGAACAGCCCCAGCTCACTCAGCCTTTCCTCACAGGGGAGATGCTCCAGGCCCTTTGTACCCCTCCCCTGGATTCTCTCCAGGAGATCCCTGTCTCTTTTATCCCAGGGAGCCCAGCACTGGACACAACACTCCAGGTGGGGCCTGAGCAGGGCAGAGCAGAGGGGGAGGATCCCCTCCTGTGACCTGCTGGCCATGTTCTGTGCAGACCCACAGTGCTGCAGGATGGCAGGGGAGCTGGGCAAGCTGTTGTGGGCAACTCAACCCATTTACTACCAGCCTGGATTGTTATCCTGGGAAATCCAGCTCCACCATCCACAGAAATCCCTGAGCATTGCTACACCTGCTGTTACATGTGAATGGTGCCGAGCAGGACAGCAACCCAGACAGACAAAGACACAATCTAAAATCACTTAATTGCAGCAATGGATTTCTTTGGAGCAGTGTATTTGCTGGCTTGCTAAATAATTCATAGGAGAGCCTGGTAATTAAATGCTAAAGACCTGATTTGCTTAGCATTGTTTGTACTTACATTACTATTTAAATGCAAGAAATTACCAAGACATTTAATTGCTAATTAAAAATAATACAGTTACTTATCCTCTTATAAGAATTAGTCAGCATTTCTGTGTCCTGCTTGCACAGAGCACAAACACTCCTACTCTTATATTTATTTTTGGCCTGTTATCTTGTAAACTTGTCCCTGTGTTTGTGCCAGTGGAGGGGATCATAGAATGGTCTGGGTTGGAAGGGACCCCAAGGATCACAGAGCTCCAACCCCCTGCCACAGGCAGGGCCACCAACCTCCAGGCCTGGAGCTACACAAGGTTGCCCAGGGCCCCATCCAACCTGGCCTTGAACACCCCCAGGGATGGGGCACCCACCCCCTCTCTGGGCAGCCTGTTCCAGCCCCTCACCACTCTCTCTGCAAAGAACTTCCCCCTAATATCTAATCTAACCCTCCCCTCCTCCAGCTTCACTCCATCCCCCTTGTCCTGCCATTATCTACCCTCTTAAAAAGTTCTCTTGAGGTCCCTTCCAACCCCTACAACTCTGTGATTCTGCCCAGAGAGGGGGTGGGTGCCCCATCCCTGGGGGTGTTCAAGGCCAGGTTGGCTGGGGCCCTGGGCAACCTAGTGTAGCTCCAGGCCTGGAGGTTGGTGGCCCTGCCTGTGGCAGGGGGGTTGGAGCTCTGTGACCCTTGGGGTCCCTTCCAACCCAGACCAGTCTGGGATTCTATGTGATCCTAACCCTTCTGACCTGCTCTTTATGTCTTAGACCCCTTGACAACCCTTTGATCTTCCCAGTGAATGTCCAAGTTCTCCATGACCTCAGTGATGCCTCCCAAACTGCCATCTTCCTTATTTCAGTTTATCATTTCTCTTTCCCCAGCACATTTCTCCCATGGTTGTGCCTGGCCTGTAACAGAGCTGAAATGCAGTCAGCCTTCAGGCATGGGCTGTGAAGAGCTCCATAAGAAAGATCTCTGCCCACTCCGTTTCCAGCGAGCCCCCTCACATCATCTCCTCCAGCTGACAGCTCATCCTGGTTTGCTCACCACCACCACCACCCCCCTTCAGCCTAACTGCAGATTTCTCACCACACCAAGTGATCTGCTGAAATAGCCTGGTAGGTGACATGAATTGGAATGTCTTTCTGTAAACAGGGCTGGGATTGAGAGGAGCTGTCAGCTCTCCTGGCATGGCCATACTCTGACTGCTGCTGCCCTTCATCTCATCTCACCTCACACGTGTGGCTTTGTTTCCTACCCAGCCTACTCCAGAAGCCTTGTGTGCTGTTGTAGCTGGGCTGTATGTGGTCTCTAGTTGCTTGGGTGTCTATTGTTTGTTCTTCAGCCCATAAACTATATCTGCTGCTCTCCAGAAAGAGGAGGAGATTAATTAGTAGCCTGTAATGATGTATCCTGGCTCGTTAGCAATCCCAACTGAAGGGTCCTGGTTTTCCAAGGGATTATCTAGTCCTGCTGATCTGGGACTGATGCTCAGCTTAACCAAGCTGTTCCCACTGGCCCAATGCCCGTGTCTCTCTCTGTCTTGGCATCCTTCTGCTGTCCCCATGGCTGCAGCTCAGGTTCCTGGAGCAGTTCAGGTGAAGGCATGAGCCCTTTGCTCTGAAACCCAGCAAAGCCCAGACATCTGTGCCTGCTGGGACCCAGCCACTCCACCTGCCAGCCAGGTTTGCCTCTCCACTGATTTCTAGGTAATCTGGAGCAAAACAAGGCTCCAGCTTGCCTTCCCTTTGCTAGATGGCTTTCCACTGAAGGCCAAACTCCAACTCTTCCTCCATGGGTATGGCTGAGCTGCTGAGAGCAGCTGCAGCCCATGGGGAAGAGCTGGGTGCTCTCCGGGGTTCCTGGAGTCTGCAGGGCATCATGAGCAGATGTTGGGTGGATGTGTTGGAACATGAGATTCTCCCTGGGTGGGAGGGAGGTCCAGAGGAACCCCATAGGAGCAGGACCATCCCTGTTGGGCCAACCAGGGGATACTGGGTTTGTTTCTTAGCATGTTCTTAAAGTCCTTTTGCATGATGATGCTTTGACAGCCTCCCTGTAACAACACCCACACCTCTGGGGGTGCAGGTAGGTGCAGTCCCTCCAGTATCTCTGCATTCAGCACCTCCCAGCTCCTCAGAGATTCCCAGATGAAACTGGGTTATACTGCAATTAAGACTGAGAATATGAATCAGTGATTTAAGAGAGGAAAAATATATCCAGTGAGGGAGGTGGCAGCGATCCCACACCAAGCTCTGCTCGCTGTTAAGGTGGAGATCTGAGCCCAGGGGCACCTGAGCTCCAGGCTGTGGCCAGGTGATGAAGACCATGGGCTACAGCAGCAGGATTAGAAAAGCCATGCAGTAACCTTGTGGTTAATGTCAGTGTAGTTAAGGTAGATGGTGGGTGCCATGGCAACCTGCACCGGCCATGGGCTTGGAGTCAGGATGCTGTGGGAGCTGACAGGCTGAGAGGTGGATGAGCTGGGAGTGGAATTACACAGGTGACGTGGCAGGAGGGTGCAGCAGGCACTGTGCATGGGTTGGCCTCCTCTCTCTGGAGGAGAGCCACATCCTCTCTCTGGAGGAGACCATCTGCCTGATGTGGCTGTGCTTATTTGGGCACTTAAGTGTTTGAGGAGAAAGAGTTCAGAGCACTGGGCTGGATAAGCCCTGAATGGATAGGGAAGATGATGGGAGAGGTGAGGCAACATGGGCAGGTCAGAGACCTGGCTTGTAGCATGGAGAATTCCCACATGCTCCCCCCTGGAAATAGATGGGCATCTTCCCCCATGACTTTGGGGAGGTCTTCAAGGGGGTGGAAGTCTCTGCTGTGCCTGAGGGAAGATGCTGAGGTCTGTGGTTGTATCAGGATACAGACAGAAGAAGACAGAGGAGCAGGAGCTGAGCAATTAGCACCCAGAGCTTGCAGTATCTTCCAGATTGCCAGCAGAGCCCTGAGCAGCCAGTTTGGCAGCCAGAGTCCCTGTCTACAGAAGCAGTGACTGCACAGCTTGGCTTCACCATGGGGTTTGATGAGGCTGAGTGTGCCCATCCAGGGCTGGAGCTCCTATTGCCTGGGGGTGGGTGACTCCCTGCTTCCCTATGGCCCAAAACTTCTTGTTCCCAGGCAGGGCACAGCAAAGGAAAGCCTAACATCTGCAGAGGTTGCTCCTTCTCCCCTGGGGAAACTTGCTAATGAGATGGTGAAGGGCTGTTGCTCTTCAGAGCAGATGTTCACCAGGAGCCTTTTATTCCCCAAGGATTGCTGAAGTTGTTTTACAGAGCCCCTGCTCAGGGACGTAGAGGTTGAAGGCAGGAAGGTTTCTCTAGGCAATTTACCCACTGGGCTCAGCCAGCACAGGGTGAAGGTTAGCTGGCTTTGTATAAAACCAGTAGAAGGCATGTTCCTTGGCATTGGTGGGGTGTTTCCATGCTTGTTTGTGGGTCCTTGCTGAAGATGACCCTGGCACCAGCCCTGGATGAACCCTTCCCCAGGTTTTCATCCCTGTTCCTCTGCATGTAGTGGAGATGGAAGCTGGATCTGGCAGTTTTGGTGAGATGTTGCCCCAGCTTGTGGCACAAAGCCTAGTTAAAAGAATGAGCTTCCTCAGCATGAGCCTCAGAGGTGCTGCTTGGGAGGGAAGATTGATTGTGTGAGGGCTGAGGTACCCTGCAAAAGCTGAAGGGTTGGAGGTGGCTGTTGTCTGATGCACCAGCCTTTAAGTTCAGTGAAGTCTCAGAGAGTTGTTGCCCTGGCTTTGGAGCTGGGATTGCAAGTCAGAGTTGAGGAGAGTGAAATGCATTTACATAGGCTTGGCTGAAACCCCTGGGGAGCTCTGGAGTTCTGATGTGGGCACAAAGAAGAGCAAAAAGCAATGCACAAGAAGCAGATAACATTTCCTTCTTCCCAGCTTGAAGTTACACTGAGCTGGGTGGGGTTTTTTTTTGCTGCCTAAGCCCTTCCATCTGCCCTTTCCTCCTCTCATTCCCACATACGAGACTCTAGAGGCATCTCAGCTCCTTCACGTCAGAGCCAGAACCTGAATTAATAATGTGCTAAGAAAATAAAGATAGTTCAACAGACTCTAAATCAAGGAGAACGGCACGTTAAAGAGTTTGAACAAATCACATTACTTTGGGTGCAGTTTTAGGGCTGGCAGGAATAAATCTCCCAGCAATTTATTGATGGTGACAAATTCTTTCAGAAAGAGCCTGCTCAGGGAATGCTTCTCTTTATCACCAGACTCTCTGTGTGAATTATCTAGGACCAGATTAATGTGTCCCAGGAGAGGTGTCAATGCAATTTGTGTCCTGGAGCTTTCATGTCACCTGGGCTGATGCAGCATTTGAATATATCTGAAAAACCACGTTGCTTTTTTTTTTTTTTGGGGTGCTTCTCCCTTTGCTGTTGTGTGGGTCTGGGTTTGGCCAGGACCATTTCCAGAGCTGGGTAGATGGGTCTCCCTAAGTGGAGGGGACAGCCAGTCCTTTGATGGAACATGAAATCTACTTGTGTAGACCCATGGAAGAAAAGAACAAGCAGAAAGCTGGGGGGGTTGATGGCTCAGGTGCTGCCAATGAGGGTTTGGCAGAGCCAGGGACCAGGGCTGTCCTCATGTGGCTGGTGGGACCAAGCACCTGGACCTTGGTTGTTGTGCCTGTATCATAGAATCACAGACTGGTCCGGGTTGGAAGGGACCCCAAGGATCAGAGAGCTCCAACCCCCTGCCACAGGGTGTATCCACCAGTGCTCTTTGTCTCTCTGCACAGATGAGGCTGGAAGAAGGACTGAAGGGCAGGAGATGCTGTGTAGTGGCCCATCACACATGGGTCTGGCTGGGGAACAGCTTTGCATTCACTCCTTCTCATTTAACAGCAGGTCTATCAGAAAACCACCCTGGCACAACAGGAAAATGGGTGGGATTGATTGAAAGCTGCAGGGATTTGCTTCAGAGGTTGGTTGTCTGCAGCCACAGGGACATTTCACCTGTGTTGGCCTCACTTCAGCTCCTGGTTCCCCCTGTTAGTGGGTTGTCTGAGACCTCAAGAATCTTCTCCTTGGGACTCAAGGGCTGGGTTTCTTCCTTATGTTTTTCTGTGTTACCTGGACCCTGGAAACTATTGCTTCAGGACCTCTTTCTACTTCTCAGCCTCCTTTGGACACCTTCCAACCTCTCAGCCTCTACCCAATGCTCACCTCCCAGCTTGAGACAGATTCCCTCAGCAGGGACCCCCACCCATCACATGAGGCCACCTCTGCACTTTGGGAAGACATGGGGGCAGGTTGGGGCATCTCTCTGTGCTGCTCTGACTGGTGCTGAGTGTTTGAGCTGCTGTCCAAGTCGAAGCAGGGAGGTGAACCCCATTTCCCTGGATGAGTTTGGGCTGCAAGGCAGGAACACTTCTACAGCCTGAAGATGCTTGTTTGGGGTGGAGAGCATGTGCACATCCATGGGTGTGACAATGAGGAACAGCATGCTGAGACACCCCAACAGAGACCTCCAGGGAGCTAAATTCAGCCTGTGCCTGCTCCAGAGCCTGGCCATGGGGGGGCCACAGGCTGGGCACTGTGTGAGCCCAGATACTGCTATTTACTCAGCAGCCTCACTCCAGCTTAACGGGCAGGAAAGAAGAGAAGTTAATTTATTACCACAAATGACTTTGAAGTAATTAATTGATCTTGTCAAAGGCAAGGGATAATTCCACGGCTGTATAATCCCAGCAGAAATATACTTCTTGTCCCCTGACAAGGCAGCTTTGATAGAGCTATTTCACTAACACATGCTGAAATCAGGAAAGGGACATTTTATTTAATGATTCATGCTAATTAGAGTGAGGCAGGCCTGCTCCCTGCCTGCCCCACAGAGCAGCAGTAGTTGGGCCTTTCAGGCCTGTCCTGTGGTGCCACCCCCACTCCCCAACCTGCACGTGGGCAGGAAAAGTCCTTGGGGAGCAGCAGGTCTGGGCATCTCTATGGATCTGGGTGGGACACAACAGGAGAAGGTTTCTGACCATCTGATGAGGGGAAGGAGAAAAAGCAAGCCCTGTCTCAGCAGGAGCAGAGGTGGCCTCTCAAAGAGTTCAGCAGATCCATTGTGCAACACGCAACAGGGCTCTGTCTTCCTCAGCAGTTGTGTGTGCTGGATTTGGAGTAAGAATCATAGAATCCCAGCCTGGTCTGGGTTGGAAGGGACCCCAAGGATCACAGAGCTCCAACCCCCTGCCACAGGCAGGGCCACCAACCTCCAGGCCTGGAACTACACAAGGTTGCCCAGGGCCCCAGCCAACCTGGCCTTGGACATCCCCAGGGATGGGGCACCCACCCCCTCTCTGGGCAGCCCCTTCCAGCCCCTCACCACTCTCTCTGGAAGGAACTTCCCCCTAATATCTCATCTAACCCTCCCCTCCTTCAGCTTCACTCCATCCCCCTTGTCCTGCCATTATCTCCCCTCTTAAAAAGCTGATCCCCCTCCTGTTTCTCTGCTCCCTTCATGCTCTTCCCTCATTTTCCTGTCCCTTGTAGAGCCAGTGTTACCTAGTGACTTCTGTTGTCATATCAAATGATTGCTTGTCGTTGTGCCCAGCTCTACCTGTTTACAAGGGCTTGCTGTGGCTCTACCACAGGCTACATTTTATTATTGTTTTGGGAGGAAAACCTTGGCTTAAATGAAATTGGTGGGAACTTGTGTTCCCTTCTTGTTGCAAAAAAAACCCCCCTGTCTTGTAGAATAGAACCTGAAACAACACCCAGTGATGATTACCTCTTCAATGGCCCACTATTTGTCCTTGGGAGGAAAATATCAGCTCCTACATCTGGTGAGATGAGACTGAAACCAGCAACAAATACCTCCAAACCCCCTGTAGAATCACTTGGGTTGGAAGAGACCTTCAAGATCGAGTCCCACCACAGCCTGACCCTGCCCAGCCACCTCTAGACCATGTCCTGAAGGACAACATCTACCTGCCTTTGAAATCCCTCCAGGGATGGTGTCTCCACCACTTCCCTGGGCAGCCTGTTCCAGTGCTTGAAATCCTTCCTGATACCCAACCTAAATCTCCCCAGCACTCTCAGAGCCTGAGTCCCCAACAGCAGGTGTGAAGGGGCTTCATGGTCTTGTAGCCCAAACAGGGTTGGATGGAGCATGTAGCACAGTGGGGCCAGAAAGGAAAACAAGCAGAGCAGTTGAATGGCTGCCCAGGCATGGGAAGAAAGAGTGAGGGATTTTGTCATTAATTGCTACATCATGATGCTGTTACAGAAGGGGGGTCTAATTAAAAGTGGCTGACACAGCCTTCTGCCTGGCAAAGCCCAGCTTTCAAGTGGCTCAACCTTGCAACATCAATAATGTCCCTTAGCTGTGGATGCAAGGCCTTTATCCAGCAGCTGCCAATGACCTAGTCCACCCCTTGGCACTGCTGCTCGGTGAGGAGAGAGGAGTTATTTCTCTGGAGACCTTCTGGGGCTGTGGGAAGGGCTGCTTTGGCCAGGCTGAGTCATAGAATCATAGACTGGCATGAGTTGGAAGGGACCCCAAGGATCACAGAGCTCCAACCCCCTGCCACAGGCAGGGCCACCAACCTCAGGCCTGGATCTACAACCTCAGGCCTGGATCTACAAAGGATCTGTTTCTCAAGGGAGGGCCTGCTTTGTAGGATGACAAACGTTTGCCTGAGACTCGGCCTTTGTCTGGTGATGGGTCCAAATTTGCATCCCAGCCTTGGGTTGGGCACTGACACAGGCCCTGTGAGCCCTTGTGCTCTTTCTGTTGGTTACTGGCAGTGGAATGGTTTATCTAGAAGAGAATTAGATGGACCAAGGTGGACAAACTTAGATGATTTGGTGCTTAAGGATGTGGCTTAGTGGCAGGTTAGGCTGATGGTTGGACCTGATGATCTGAAAGGTCCCTTCCAACCAAGACCATGATTCTGTGAGATCTTGAGAGTCCATCATCAAGAGCCTGCTGACCACCAAAGCCACACCAACTGGTGTCACATACATCCTGGGTTTTCTTAAGACTAACTATGTCTCTTAGGCAGAAGCTGTGACAGCAGCAGCCTCAGGGAGCAAAGAGGAAGACCTTTGAGATGTTTCCATCTTACCCCATGCAACCAGGGACCCAAGCTTGCACCTCCCCAGTGCCTGCTCACCATCCAAGGAACCATTTCTCCATGCTCTTTCCCTGGCATGACTTGGTCCTCTCCAGGCCTAACTCTGTTGCAATTCCTAGCTGCAAAGGACTTGGAAATGATGCCATCTTGAGCTCTGCAGGTGCTGGAGTATCTGAAGGACCATGGCTCTTCTCCTCCCCTCTCTGTAATGGTTAAGGGATCTCTTGGTAGCTGCTGGGGCCAGGAGGCTGTGTGAGGAGAGGTCACAACTCTGAGACATCAAAGAACAGGTCAACTATGAAGCATTGCTCATCTTGTCTGTAATAGCTTTGCAAAGCTGAGCTTGGCTCCCAGGGAAGTGGAACGAGCTGCAATTCTCTGCTTGATCAGCTGCTGTTACAGAAGAGTCAGCTGCTCCCAAGTGCCCTGGGTGAGCCCTGGGAAGGACACTCTCTTCCCTCCTTGCCACCCAAGCATGTGGAGAAATGTGTCCTCAGAAGGAATCACAGAGTTGTAGGGTTTGGAAGGGACCTCCAGAGCCCATGGGGTCCAACCCCCTGCCAAAGCAGGGTCCCTGGGACAGGGCACACAGGTCAGTGTCCAGACAGGGCTGGAATCTCTCCAGAGAAGGAGACTCCACACCCCCTGGGCAGCCTGTCCCAGGGCTCCCTCACCCTCACTGGGAAGAAGTTCTTCCCCAGATTGGTGTAGAACTCCCTGTGCTCCAACTTGAGGCCATCGCCCCTTGTCCTGTCCCCACAGACACTGAGCAGAGGCTGCCCATGTCCCCCTGTGTCCCACCCTTCAGCTATTGATCCCCATTGATCAGATCCCCTCTCAGTCTCTTCTCTCCAGGCTGAACAGCCCCAGCTCACTCAGCCTTTCCTCACAGGGGAGTCAGGTCAGCACCAGGGACTATCCAGGAACGGGGGTGGGATTGTGCCAGTCTCAGAGGATGCTGAAATGGAGTCAGTGCATCAGACCTGGCTCCATCCTCATCAGTCTGCAACATCTCAGCATGTGAGGAAGTGAGAAGCTCTCCTGAACCATCCAGCCCTCCTGAAGCAGCAGCAGCACCAGCAGCACTTGCTGCAATCTGCTCTCACAATAAGTCAGAAGTTAATTTTCCTAATTGCCTAATTGGCAGTTAAGTTAAAACCCTTTAATTGGTGCAACCTGCATGAACAGAGAATGATTTTCACTGGGCCACAGGCAACTGGGTTTTTTTTTTTTTCTTGAACTGAAGCATCCAAGTGTGTGTTTGCAGCCACTGTCCTCCAAAAAACAGTCATTCCATGCCACAGGGCTTTACCCAGCTCAACTGCTGCAGTATTTTACAATATTCCTTTGTCAGCACTAAAAAAAAAAGTGCTTAGATCCCTCTCTGAGATTTATGGCATCTCACAGGTGAATAGATTTTTGATTAGAGAAACTCTCTGCTTTTTTTCCCCCCCCCCCTTTTCAAAAGCCTTTGGCCAAGAGGTGAGATGATGCAAAGGATGAACCTCATTTAATTATCAAGCCCTCTTACATCCAGGCAGAACAAATTCCCTTGCTGTCTCCTCAGTGCAATTCCTTCAGCATAACCCAGATCCTGGGCCACCCCTCCTGGTGCTGTGCTGGGGCAGTGGCTGTGCAGGGAGCAGTGTTAAATCTCTGCTCCCCAGTGCCACCAGGATCGATGCTGCTGAACACCCAGAGCCTTTCATGTGCCTCCAGGAACTCATGTCATGAGTTTCCCTGAGGCTCAGCCAGCTTTATTTTTATTTTGGTGGTGTTAGAAGCAAAACCTTCAGCAGAAGGATCTCCTCCAGCTCTGAAACCCTTCCAAAGAAGCGAGGGCAGAGCAGGAAGCTCCCCACATCATGATTCCCCCAGGCTTGTACTTACCAGGGAGGGAGGGGGAGATGTCAAGACAAAAGTGTTCAGCTGGTTGGAGTTTGGTTTTCAGTGCAGACACGGCTCCTCTTTGCTCAGGGACAGAGGATCAGGGCAGGACAGCAAATAAAACCAGGGTAAAGAGGGCTCTGGCTGGAGGGCAAATCCTCTGAGGAGCAGCTGAGGGAGCTGGGGGTGTTCAGCCTGGAGAAGAGGAGGCTGAGGGGAGACCTTCTCCCCACCTCCCCTGCCCTGCCAGGAGGGTGCAGAGAGGTGGGTGATGGTCTCTTCAGCCAGGGGACAGGAGATGGGACAAGGGGCAATGGGCTCAAGCTGCCCCAGGGCAGGGTCAGAGCAGATGGGAGGGCAAAGTTCTTCCCTGGCAGAGTTGTGGGGCTGTGGCACAGGCTGCCCAGGGAGGGGCTGAGTCCCCTTCCCTGGGGGTGTTTAACAAAGGGGAGATGAGGTGCTCAGGGATCTGGTTTAGTTTAGGATGGGAATGGTTGGACTTGATGATCTTAAAGGGCTTTTCCAACCTTGTGACTCTGTGAAGTTGCTGCCACTGCAAGGAGTGAGCCCCCAGCCTGGGTGGTGCTCTGCTCCTTTGGGAAGAGTCCAGAGCAAATCAGGTTGTGATGGTGAGGATCTTCCCTGCACCCAGGTGCTGCTGCTCACAGGTCCTCTGTGCTTTTGGGGAGGGGTGGGCTGGGACTGCTGCACACCCACATGCTGGGCTCCTGCTCCTCCTGGCTCTTGCTCAGTGTGACAGGACCAGTCAGCGTCACTAACGATGCAACCTGCTCTGCTGGAGATAATCCCAGCAAGGGAAATCCTGTCCAGCCCATAACGTGGCTCCTGGAGAGCCTTCAGCAGAGGTAATTGTGTTTGCACAAACAATCCTCATCAGTGTAAAGGAGATAAAATCAGCAGGAGCTCATTAAGATGCAGCCACAGTCTCCACCGTGGAGCAGAGCTGCTGTCAGGGTCTGACACAGGAACAGCAGGACAGAGGATGCCCCAGGCCATGGGATGGTCCCTTCTGCACTGGTGCAGGGTGCTGGCTGCAGCCTGGGTCCCCACAGTGCTGTGCATCACAGCTGCCTTCTGTGAGAGGGGAAGGCTGGGGAAGACACTACAGACCCCTCCCCTGACACCCCCTGGGCAGCCTGTCCCAGGGCTCCCTCACCCTCACTGGGAAGAAGTTCTTCCCCAGATTGGGGTGGAACTCCCTGTGCTCCAACTTGAGCCCATCGCCCCTTGTCCTGTCCCCACAGACACTGAGAAGAGGCTGCCCATGTCCCCCTGTGTCCCACCCTTCAGCTATTGATCCCCATTGATCAGATCCCTTCTCAGGCTGCTTCTCTCCAGGCTGAACAGCCCCAGCTCACTCAGCCTTTCCTCACAGGGGAGATGCTCCAGGCCCTTCAGCATCTCCATAGCCTCCTCTGGACTCTCTCCAGGAGATCCCTGTCTCTTTTATCCCAGGGAGCCCAGCACTGGACACAACACTCCAGAACTGGACACAATATGCCTGAATGGAGTTGGGAATGGACTGGGATACCCTGGGCTGAGTGGGGCTGGGGTGGAGTGTTCTGCATGGAGGATCTGCTGGGATGTGCTGCAGGGAGGATGCTCTGCTGGTGGGTTCTCATCAGAGCAGGGGGGAAGAGGGGGGGCTCTGAGGACCCTCCACACAGGCCCAGTGACTTCCAGGGGCCACAGCTCCCCAGACAGAGCAAGCACAGAGCACATGGGGCTTCCAGGACTCCTCCACAAGTGGGTGTAAGAGTGCAGTTAGGAGCTGCTCGCTGCCAGAGGACAGCTGACTCATTTTGCAGGGAGGCCACTAGTGTGTCCTGCCTCCCCTTTGCCCTGGGGCCAGGAGTGTTCCCTGCACTTAGTAAGTGTGAGAATGCTCTCTGTAGGCACCTCTCAGAGAGAAAAAAACCCATTTCTATGAGCAGCTAAGATGGATCACACAGGAAACTGGGTGGTTATTTCCAGATATGTAGAAGGAATCACCTCTCTGGAGGAAGGGGGCAACGCTGCACTGTGCTGAAGAGCCTGGGCATCACAGCCATGCTCCTCTGGTAGAGGAGAGCAGTTGGCTTTTGTGATTTGGGGATTAATTTTTTGCAGGATGAGTATTTTTTTTTGCACTGGGGAAAGGGCTGAAACTCAAGAGGGAGCAGCACAGGAGGGATTGCATCAGCTCCCCACAGCTATGGGCAACCTTAGCATCTAATCCACATCTTGAAGTGCCTCTAGCAGCCAGTTGGAGCATCTTCTGTCCCCTCCTGAGCTCCTGGATGAGGAGGGATGAGTCTGTTCTCTCCAGAGCTGGGTGTCCCTTGGTTTTCCTCACATGAAGCATCCTTGCTGCTACCTGTCTCTGTCCCTCAGGGGTTCTGTACCCCACAACCTGAGCTCACTCCTGCTCTCTCTTTCCTGGGAGTTTCCATGTGCAATGGTCTGTTGTTCTGCAGGTGCTGAAGTAGGATGGGTGTTGGGGAGAGACTGTGCTCACAGGGGCATCCTGCCCCCAGGGCTCCACCTGGAAATGCTCCCAAGGGGCTGGGAATGGCTGAATCCTTCTCTCTGGCTGAGGAGCTCAGGCAGCCACGGTGCCAAGTGCTCAGCAGTGTTGGTATATTTATTTGCAGGTCATTTTTCACTTGCTGGCCTCTCCCTGGCAGGGGCTGGCACCCTCTGCTGCATCTCTTAGCTTTGAGGGTGCCCCTCGAAGCTGGGTGTGGGTGATGACCCCCTGCCAGCCTGTCCTAGCTCAGGTGACCAACTGGTTCACCTCTCCCCTCCCTTCTGGGTGCTGGCACCCCCTCCAAATTGCAGCTCATCAGCCCAGGCTCTGAGGGTCCTATTGTCTTTCTCCAGAGCCCAAAAATGCAGCTTTTGAGTTTCCTCCTACGGCTCTGGCACGCTGAGGTGGGGTGGCACCAGGCAGAGCTGCTGGGTGACACACACCCATGGAGCTTGTGTGGGGCTGCCCAGGCTGTGCTGGGCTCCTGGTTTGGGTCCACGTTGCTGGAGAGCTCCCAGAGTCTGGCTGTGGTTCCCTGGGAGCTGCTGGTGACTCTCTACAAGCCTGGCAGAAGGTCCCACCCCAGAAAGTCGGGTCCTGAGCCTGGGGTGGGGAGGTGCAGTGACATTTTGCAGTCCCTTGAAGACCTTTGTGGCTGGTTGTGCTCCCAGCATCTCCTCAGCACACAGCCCTTGTCCCAGGCAGTGGTCTGCCTGACTGAGGGGTGTGTGTGTCCCATTGGGATGCTGTGCCTGCTCTGGAGCATCCCAGGCTGCTGTGGGGCTGGGACAGACCCAGGCTGTGGGCAGAGAAGGAATTTGGATGTCATGGAGGAGCAGGGATGCAGGCAAGCTGCCCTAAGGATTCAGAGAGCTTTTGGTGGGGAGCACAGGGATCCAGAAGCCACAACCAGGGGGGGGAGGACAGGCAGGCTCATCCCCCCCACCCCTACACTCTCCCATGGGCTGGCTTTCCCAGGCAGGCAGCTCATGAAACTTCTCTGGTCTCCAATTGCTGTGCTCCACCTTTTATTATAATTGATTCTGCATCGCCATAGGAACCTGCTCCAGCCTGAGTGAAGAGCAGCTGCCTCCCCTGTGCGCTCTCCAGGAGAGAGGCAGCTGCTCCTTCCCTCAAGATGGCAAGTGATGGAGCCAGGAGCCTGTGCCAGCCAGGTACCATCCCTGCCCCATCCCTTCTCGAGCGCTCAGGCTGTGGGGAGCAGGGTGGCCTTGCAGAGCCAGGGACTCTGTGGTGGTGGTAGTGGGGGGGGTAGGGGTGAGGGGGGGTGGTAGTTTCCTCTGTGCTTGGCTGCCAGAGATGCCCCCCCACGCCCCTCATGGTGGTGGGGGGCTCAGGAGGTGGGGCTGGCTCTGTTTGTCTGGGCACCAGTGTGTCTTCTGATGGTGGCTGTCAAGTGTGGATGGAGAGGACAGGAGGTTGGGTTTTGGGGTGGGATGGGATGGGATGGGATGGGATGGGATGGGATGGGTGAGAGCAGCCTTTCTGGGTGGGTTAGCTTCTTCCTGAGTAGCTTGGTTTGGGGGTGGGGGGTGAGGGGGGGAGTGTTCCCTGTGCACTGGGGTGACCACGGAGAGGAGGCAGGTGAAGGATGTGCTGCAGAGCTCTCTGCTTGACCAGTTCCCATGCCCGCCCTCCGAGGGATCCCAGGACCTGGGATTTGGGGGTGAGCATCTCTGTGTAGCTGGTGCTGGGCTAAACCCCTCCCTTGGCTGAAGGGATTTCCCCTTCACTTGTATCCAAGTGGATGGGACACCCTTCCCACTGTGTCTTGTGCTCCTGCCCTGGCCTGGGCTGCTCAGTTCCCCCCCTCTCCATGTCTGGGGTGTGCTCATCTTCCTCTGCTGCTGGGTGGCTGCAGGGGACTGGAGAAGCAGTGGTGGGGAAGGTGGGGAAGGTGGGTGGCTTCCCCTTAGCCCTGGGCTGCTTTAGCAGAAGGCTGGCCAAGCTCTTCGTGTCAGGGTTTGGGGATGGATGTGCTGGGCTGGTGTCCCAGCCTGTCCTGCCATTCCTTGTGGTGGTGGGTGCTTGAAGAGAGAGCTGAGCAGGCTTCAGAGCATGAGGAGACCCCCAGATACACCAAGCTAAGTGTGACACCCAGCTGAGATTTGGGATCTTCTCAGGGGAAGGACCCAGAGCTGGTGCAGACCCATGGCAGGATGTCTCCTGGCCCCATCCATCCACATGCTGATCCCTCGCTGGGCTGGGGGATGGAGAAGGGCTGAGGGGGGTCATGAAGGACCCCCCAGGACCCTGCTGTTGGTAACACTGACAGGGAGCCCAAGCTGGACTGTGGTACCTTAGCAGGGACCAGCACTGCCCATCACCAGGCAGCTGCCTGCTGTTTGCCTGCACTCCCTAGGTGGTTCAGATGCTAGAGATGGGGATGAGGAGGTGTCTTAGCATCCCTCCTGGGGCACAGCATCCTCTCTGTACCCACCTTGTGGAAGCAGGAGAGCATCCCTGCCAGGGATGGTCAGTGTTGGGAGCTGGGCTGAGGCTCAGGTGCCTCCCTGGAGCAGTGGGAGGGAAGCTGGGATGGTGAGGCTGCACTCACAGCTCTCCCACAGATGAGCTGGAGCTGGGAAACAACTTCACTCCTGCCAGGCCTGTCTGCCTGCTGCAGCAGGACAGTGGGGACAGCCCTGCACCAGCAGCACGGGGCAGATTTTGGGGCCAGCACTGGGTTTGGCTTTGGGGTGCATAGGGAGGGAAGTCAGGAAAACACCTGGGTCATCCCAGCCCTGTTTGCTCACCGGTCCCAGGCAGAGCTGGAGGGTGCAGCCTCATGTTCTCAGCATCTGCCAGCGCTGGGGTGGGGGTGTGTGGGGGGGTCACAATGTGCTTTAACACGGGGCAGAACACCTCAGAGGACGTGGTGTGGCTCTGTGCCCCAGGGGTTTGCAGAGCCCCAGGCTGCTGTGCCTGCCCTGGCAGCCGTGCCACAAGCCCAGCCTGGGCTCCTTCCACCCAGCACTGGTGTTTACTGAAAAAGGCAATGTTAGCCCTGCACAGAATTCAGCTGCTCCACCAGCAGTGCCAAGCACAGGCTGTGCTTCCCCAGAAAAGCATCCAGCTGCCTCCATCCCAGCCTCGGACAGACAGAGAGACAGACAGACAGACCCTTTGCTTTGGGACGGCGGAGGGAGCGCCGCAGCCGGGCTGCACTTGCAAGTACAAAGCCTTTTCCCATCTCTTAAGAGCTTTGGCCCTACAAATCCTCCTTGCTTGGGCAGCACCTTGTTTGCCTGCAGCCTTCCTGAGGGTGTCAGCTTCCCTCTCTCCCCGGTGCTGGTGTTTGCTGGCTGGATGCAACAGGCGGTTGTGCAGCGATGGGATGAATATCAACCCAGGGGAGCACATGGAGATGGGTCCTATGAGCCCCCCCCCAGCCCCCCCCAGAGCAGCAGATGTTCTCTCAGCCCTTTGCTTCTGCTCTCTGCTCCCCCCATCCCCACTCGTTTTGCCCCCAGGTCCATCTTTGTTAGGCATCCCCAGGACCATGGATGCATTTATCTTCTGGTAGATGCCTCAAATAGGTTTGTATGGGGGGGGGGGCAACAGGGGTGGGGGTTGTGCTTTTCAAAGCAGGGTTATTTTAGCCTCATGCTAAGGGATTGGCTCCAGTTCTGGGGCTGTGTGCAGTCATGTCATTCTGGTTTCTCCAAAAGCTTTGTTTGAATTACAGGATTTCAGCCCCTCCTAGCTCTCTCCCCATCAAAAGTAGCTCCACTTTCTCCTTTTAAGACATTAGTCTCATTTCTCATTGTTACATAATTATAAAATGTCTATTTTTGGGGAGGGAAGTACTAAGTTGGGCACATTTAAAGGTGTGTAAACTGAGTAATTCCCTGGCTGCCAGCCTGCTTCCATGACTCTGTGCAATTTAACCCTGCTCCACCATGTCCTGTCCCTTTCCAGTTCCATTCCTTGGGCAGATCAAGCCTTTCTGGTCCAGTTCTGTGTTGCTGTGCTCATCACATAGAATCATAGAATGGTCTGAGTTGGGAGGGACCCCAAGGATCGCAGAGCTCCAACCCCCTGCCACAGGCAGGGACACCAACCTCCAGGCCTGGAGCTACACAAGGTTGCCCAGGGCCCCAGCCAACCTGGCCTTGAACACCCCCAGGGATGGGGCACCCACCCCCTCTCTGGGCAGCCTGTTCCAGCCCCTCACCACTCTCTCTGCAAAGAACTTCCCCCCAATCTCTCCTCTCACCCTTCCCTCCTTCAGCTTCACTCCATCCCCCTTGTCCTGCCATTATCTCCCCTTTAACAAGCTGATTCCCCTCCTGTTCCTCTGCTCCCTCCAGGGACTGGGAGGCTGCAATGAGGTCCCCCCACAGCCTTCTCTTCTCCAGGCTGACCCAGCCCAGCTCCCTCAGCCTCTCTCCGTAGGGGAGCTGCTCCATGGGTCTGGTTTAACTCCTGCTGCTAAAACACACACCTTGCAAAGCTGACTTCACCTTCCCAGCACCCTGACACAAATTTATCCATGTCCTGGGGAATTTCCTTCTCACTTGGACCCTGGAGCCAGAGCCAGGCTCACTCTGCATCGTGCCCTGCACAGGGGGCACGGGCTGTGTGACAGCACAGAGCAGGGCATGGCTGTGCCAAGGGTCCTGGCTTCAGCCTTTCTTTGAGCAATGGGAGTAAACTCTTTGAAGGAGGAACAGGTTTATTAATTAATTATTAATTTTGAGCGGGGTAACTCCACTGTGAGCAGGGAGGAAGCAATACCCAAGGAGTTAGCATCCAGAAATTGCTCTGGCTGGCACAGAGGACATTGCCCAGCTCCTTGCCCTGATCAGGCTGTGATTCTGCTTGGGACACTTCACAGACTCACAGAATGGTTGGCATTGGAAGGGACCTTTCCCATTACCTAGTCCAACCCCCTGCCATGGGCAGGGTCATTTTCAACTCCATCAGGTCACTCAGAGCCCCATCCAACCCGACTGTGAATGTCTCCGGGGATGGGGCATCTCCCACCTCTCTGGGCACCCTCCTCCTGTGTTTCACCACCCTCAGCATAAGGAATTTCCTCCTTATCTCTAGCCTGAATCTCCCCTCTTTCAGTTTAAACCCACAACCCCCATCCCCACACCCCCCCTTAGTGCCCAAAGCCTGCGCTAACCTCTCCCCAGAGCCTTCTCCAGGCTCTCCTGCTTTTCCATCCTCTACCTAGCACCAGGTCTTGACTCTTCACCAAAAACCTTCAAGGATTTAAAGGGTGCCACACGAGCTGGTGCTGTAGTCCAGCGAGCAGGCTGAGTCACACCAGCTCTGCGCAGCCCCATCCCTGCTGAGATCCCATAACCTCCCTTCACTGCCCACTCAGCTCCTCCTGCAGTGGGGAGGGTGAGCCCTCCGTACCAGATGGCATCCTGCATTGGTAAACAACTCTCTACTTGGGGTTTTTTGGGTGTTCTTTTTTTTTTTAACTACATCTCTCATTAGCTATTTGCCATTCCCAAATTAACCTTTAATTGGTGTTTCATACCCAGAAACATCTCACCACTGAGCTGGTGACAGCGCTCCTCTCCCTTCGTGAGCCCTGTCCCTATTAAGCAATTCCCTTGCTCATATAGTCTTTTTAGTTACTAAGGGAACATGAATCTTAATAAAACTCAATCAAATGTTCCTTAAATAACAGCTGCCTTCGTTTAACTGTCTTAGCAGCCGTTTTTTAGTTTGCTCTGCTCAAAAATCCCTGGGAAATTAAGAGCTGATTCTTCAGGCAGTAATGAAGAAGCAACACATCCCAAAGGTGAGGGAAATCCTTCATCCTGAGTGCTGTAGGATACAGGATATAATGTGAGGGATGCCATTTAGCAGAGAAAAAAATCTTATATTTTGTCCTGAACGTGCCCATTCCTCCCTGTGCTTTTGATGTGGGTCTGTTGGGCATCTCCAGACACATGGGTTGTGTTTGGGTCACTAATGTTGCAGCAGGAGCCATCCTGAGCATCTCTGGTACCAAGAACCATGAAGGGGGATTTTTTTTTTTTTTTCTTACCCCTGATGCATCCATGGGAAACTCAAATCTCCCCTGAGCACAGGGAAGTGCAGTGGTGCCCTGGCACTGCAGCCCTGGGGGGTTCCCCAGGGCACTGGGAGCTCTGTGAGGAGATGTGCGGGATGCTCTGTCCCATCAATGCTCCTCCACGGGTGGGTTTCTCCCCACATGGAGCCATCACCCACTGGCTGGGGAGGGGGAATCCTTCTCTGCCCAGGTGGAAGCTCCTCCTGCCCTCCCCATCAGTACCTGTGCTGTGGGAACCTCGTTTGATTTATCCCTGCATCCCTTGCTCACTGAGGGATAAATCCCAGCGTGATGGCAGCCTGAGGGGCTGTGGGATGGAGTCACACAGGGGGTGACCAACGTCCTCTCAACGTGGTGTGGGATGTAGGTACCACACTGGGTACCTCCCTGCAATATGTGACAAACCAGGGCAAAGCCCCTCCCTCAGCCCCAGCAGATGCCTGGACTCCCAGCAGGTAACTGGGAAGCCAGTGTGAGTGTGAGTGCCAGGCCAGTCCTTTCAGGGTGGGCAGTGTTTTGGGGCTCAGAGATACCCCAACACAGGGGTGCCAGCTTAGGGCTCACACCCCCACAGGCAGGGCTGGGGTGCCTGTGTGGTGTTTGGGGTGCCCCTGTGCTGTACAGACAGCTGTGGAGTGAACACCCCGTGTCTGGGCTGGATGTAAGAGCCCTGCCTGGGGTGGAGAGCACCAAGTAACCAGCATGACAAGCTGGAGAGCAGGGGACCTGCTCTGGTCTGTACCTGGGTACCATGGCTCTGCCTTTTGCCTTCCCACTCCCAGTGCTCCCAGCCATGCTGCTGCCTGGGGGAGTGGGAGGATGCTTTCACTGCTTCCTGCTGCCTCCCAGTGCAGCAGGATGGCTTTGTTACTGGAGTCCCCACAGCACCAAGAGCCCTCAGGCTCCAGAATGCTGCGAGGGGAGGTTGGTGTGGATGTTCCTGTGGGTGAACTTCATCCAGTGCTGATCTGACAAGAGACACTGAGAACTTCAGAGGTGCCTTGTTGTGTTTCACTGTGAGTCCCAGTGACTGTGGTCCTTTTAACCCCTTTTGCTCTCTTTGTCCTTCTGCTTTGCATCCCTAGCCCAAGAAACCAGGACCCTGGAGCTCCTTCCTCAGTGACGCAGCTGTTTGGACACAGCCTCCTCCTCCTCCTGCTGCTGCAATAGCAATGCTAGTGTCCCCATGCTGCTGCAGTGAGGTAGGTGTCCTCCTCCTCCATTGGGACTCAGCCTCTTCTGTACCTGGCACAGAACCAAAGGGAAATACAGCAGCTGGACACGTGTCCCTCCATAGGAATGGGCAAGCTCTGAGCTTGTGTGCAGCTTGGGACAACTCCAGTTCCAGACTAGGTAAAGCCCTGAGCAGCCCACTCTGCCTCCACAGCTGAGATCCTTCCCAGGGTGGATTTTCCTGTGGTGCAGAGCACCCTGATCCAGAAGGGTCCTGCAGCATTACCCTTGACAGATGGGCAGCATCTCACAGAATCACCAGGTTGGAAAAGACCTTGAAGAGCATCAAGTCCAACCATTCCCATCCTGTGCTAAACCAGATCCCTGAGCACCTCATCTCCCCTTTTTTATACACAGCCAGGGAAGGGGACTCAGCCCCTCCCTGGGCAGCCTGTGCCACAGCCCCACAACTCTGCCAGGGAAGAACTTTGCCCTCCCATCTGCTCTGACCCTGCCCTGGGGCAGCTTGAGCCCATTGCCCCTTGTCCCATCTCCTGTCCCCTGGCTGGAGAGACCATGACCCACCTCTCTGCACCCTCCTGGCAGGGCAGGGGAGGTGGGGAGAAGGTCTCCCCTCAGCCTCCTCTTCTCCAGGCTCAACACCCCCAGCTCCCTCAGCTGCTCCTCAGAGGATTTGCCCTCCAGCCCCTTCCCCAGCCTGGTTGCCCTTCTCTGGACTCGCTCCAGGACCTCGATGTCCTTCTGATGGTGAGGAGCCCAAGGGCTCCATGGGATTCATGTCTGCAGAAGCAAGATCTGCCCACCCAGCCCATGCCTTTGTGGTGCTCACGACTGACTTCTTGATTTTGCTAGAAAACCATGGCCCCACTTGTGACCTTCCTGCCTTCCTGCCCCCTGGTTATTTAGCACACATGGTGTGGCCAGTTCCTCTTCCCTCACCACCTCTGCTTTCCCTTCCAGGACCTCTCAGCCTGGGCAGGAGTGAGTCCTGAGCTCGGTGTAGCCGTGCTGGTCGCTATGGAGTAACCTGCACTGTGGGTGTGTGGGCAGAGCAGGAGGTTGAAGCTGGCTGCCCGGGCACGAGGGCGGCCGAATGCGCCCCTGCCCACGCGCTCCCCGCCTCTGCCATGAATGATGCATCGACGATGGATTATGAACTGCTCTCCCCCTCCTTGGTGGAGCACCCAGCCGGCGCTGCGGGTATGGATGCTGAGCAGAAAACTGTCTTTGCCTTTGTCATCTTCCTCCTGGTCTTCTTGGTGATGCTGATGGTGCGCTGCTTCCGCATCCTGCTGGACCCCTACAGCCGCATGCCCGCCTCCTCCTGGACTGACCACAAGGAGGGGTTGGAGAGGGGCCAGTTTGACTACGCCTTGGTGTAGAGGGCAGGGATGGGGCGAGCCTGGGTGCTCTGTGTGCCTCCCACCCCGGCTGGCCCCGGCCCCGGCCCCCCCTTCCTCTGTGGTGTTGCCCTGGGCCAGCAGGGATGCTCTGGACAGGGAGGTGAGGTTGGGCTCTTGTCCGGGGGGGGAGGTTGGGTTTGGTTTTGTTTTTTTTTAAGGGGTTTCTCTCTTTTCTAAGCACTTTTCAGTTCTCTTTGCAGTCTGCTGGACTCTTGGAGAGATGTGTTGGAAGGGCGATGGTGACTCCACATGGTCCCTGCTGCCCACCCGGTGCCCGTGGGCAGCGTTGCGTGCTGCAGCGAGGGGCAGGAGGTGATGGGGCAGGGCATGGCAGGACCTGCCCTCAGCCACAGCCCATGGGGCTCCTGGCCTGGGTGGCTCTGCCTGGTGCCAGGCCAGAGCTTTGACCCCCACCTCCTCCTGCCCCCCATGTCGCCCTTGTCTGTGTCCTCTGGGGAGTGCTGACCATGGTCCAGTGCGTGCGCGTGTGTGTGTGTATCCCTGTAGCTGAGCTGTGTCTGTCAGGGGGTTAATAGGCACCAGACCCAAGTGCTGGCTTTGTTCTTCTCTGTGTGGCAGCCCCAAGTGCCCCCCACCACCACCACCACCAAGTGAGGTGGAGATGGAGCCCCCCTCCATGAGCATCCAGCCCTGCAGCCTGCTCTCTGCTTTACACCGTCCTGACCTGTCCCTGCCCAGCTGGTGAAAATGGTCTGAGCGAGTGCAGTCGTGCAGCTACCTGCAGCCCTGCTGGGTGGCCCCACTGGGATCCCAGGAGGGATCAAAGGTCCTGTCAGGACACTTGGGAGATGCTTGTCAGCCAGCCTGAGCCTGGCAGCCTCTCACCGGCATCCTGCCCTGGCCAGTCCCTGCTCCAGCAGGAGCTGAGTGGCCTCCCCATGTCCAGGGGGCTGCTGAGGGGTGGCCACCCCTTCCCTGGCCATCCTGTACCCAGGTGTCAGAGGGGCTGTGTAAGGAGCTGAGGGGAAAACAAGTCTGTCCTCCTGCCCCTCTGTGGGAACCATCCCTGTTGAGTCGGGGTGCTGCAGCTAGCCACAGGGCTAGCAGAAGCCGTGGTGGGTTATGGCTGTGGGCCACTCAGAAGGGTTGTACTGAGGGATTTCAGCCCATGGGGGAGAACCTCTTTCCTCACCATGGAAATAAAGCTGCACTGTGCTAACCCCACACAGCTCTTCCTCTGCTCTTTGTTGCATCCCTGCAGACACCTGGGCAACCTTGTGTAGCTCCAGGCCTGGAGGTTGGTGGCCCTGCCTGTGGCAGGGGGGTTGGAGCTCTGTGATCCTTGGGGTCCCTCCCAACCCAGACCAGTCTGGGATTCTAAGGAGAAAGACACAGAACCATTTAACCCAAAATAATTTTATTGTTGCTGTTGCTTCTGATACAAAAAGGAATTCCACAAAGAGCCACCTCTCTGTGCAGGACAAGGGGATGGGGGGGGGCACAGGTTTTGGGTTTCAACACTTCCCCAAAATAGAAACCAACCAGCAAGACATGTCAATATAAAAAAAAAAATACCAAATACCAAAACACCACACCAGAGAGGGATGAAGGAAACCTTGAGCTTTTTCATTTGAGACTTTTGGCTCAACACACGCACACAAAACCATCTCTCCTAATTTATTATTATTAATTTTTTATTATTATTTAGAAAAAAAAAAAAGCACCTGTTGGAAAAATGAAACAAAATAATAAAAAAAAACCAAACCCAACCAAAACCCCCAAAAAAAACAACCCCCAAAAAAACCAACCAAACCCAAACATCAGGCCACCCATCCTGTCACAAGCTCTGGGACTCTTGTAAAAATCCAGAGTCTGGAGCTGCAAAAGAGTTTTCAAGTTTGACATGAGCCCAAATACAGTATACAGACACTTCCCCCACCCCACACAGTGGCAGTGTACCAGGAGACAATAAAAGCCACAACCCCACCCCTCACAAAGTCCCTCCCCCCCCCCAAAAAAAAACAAACCCCAAAACCCAACCCCAAAACAACCCAAAAGCTACAGGAATATGCACTCCTCACAACAACGAGCATGGTGGTTGGACATAAATACCAGGGGGTGGATGGATACAGTGCACTGACGGTTCCAGACCAGCTGCTGAAGAGCTGAGAGCACCTTGGGTTTGTTGACAAGGTAGTTTGTGTGTCACCAGAGTGAATTAGCACCTTTTGTTTCCCCCCCCCACCCCAGAACCCCGCAGGGATGTGCAGGGAGGGGGCGTTGAGGTGGAATTGAAGAGAGATTCATGCTGTGGCATCGCAGAGACCAGCTGAGGGAGGGAGAGAAGCCCATGGGGACAGGACAGGCTGGACCAGCTGTTTGAGGCAGCAGGGAAACCTCAAGTTACCTAATTAATACTTTCCAGACTCTTCTTTTTTTTAGTGCATTTCGTTTGTCTGCATTAACCAGAGGCTGTTCTGGTTGTCACCTAACCAAGATGTACGTGACAACTGGAGGGACAACCAGAGGGACTGGCAGTCCCCACCCCGTTTTCAGAGGTGATCCTGACTGCAGGGGGGTCTGGCTGAAAGCGTAGGGTCACAGGGATGGGGTGGCTTGGAGTCAAGGACAGTTTGCCCAACGAAGCTCTGGCTTATCATAGAATCACAGGGGTGGAAGGGACCTCCAGAGCCCATGGGGTCCAACCCCCTGCCAAAGCAGGGTCCCTGGGACAGGTCACACAGGTCGGTGTCCAGACAGGGCTGGAATCTCTCCAGAGAAGGAGACTCCACACCCCCTGGGCAGCCTATTCCAGTGCTATCCCTGCCTCCTCATTCCTGCCAGGCTGCAGAGACCAGCATCCCTCCCCCTCCCCGATCCCCATCTTGCTCCTGCTGGTGGGAAACTGTTCACAGGGTTTTCTTAGTGGTGGTGGCCAGCAAGTGGATGTGGCCCCATGCCCCATGCCCAAGCCCTCCATCCCCTCTGGCATGGGAAGCATCCAGATGCTCTCCACCAGATTCAAGGCATCTTCCCCTGACAGTTTAGTTTGCCCAACCACATTCAACAATGCAATTATTTGCCTTTTCCCAGAGCTCTTCATTTATAGAAGGTCACCTCAACCCCTGGACTTGTTGGAGCTCTGGAAAAGCTCTTCCAGCTCCAGTCTTTGGGAGGAGTGGAGGTGTTGAGCATGTGGCAGTGGGAAAACCCCGCTGGTTCCCCACAGGAGCCTGGCTGCTTCCTGATGCCAAGGTTAGCAACCAACCTGCCCCTTTGCTCAGAGGTGACCTTTCCTGTGTGAGAGAGGAGCCCAAAAGGACTATGGAGAGGACAGAGAGAGGCAGAGCACAGCCAGTGTAGGCACGGGATGGGTTCTGCAGCACCGTTGTGACAACACAGAAGCAAAGGAGGAACAAGAGCTGTTGGGAAACACACTAACACCACACCATGCTATAGCTCCTTCTCCCATCCCTGCCTCACCTTATCTTGGCTGTGGAGTGGTTGTGTGACCCATGACCATGAAGGACAGGCAGCTTCCCCATGGCACTGCCCTTGCCAGCTGGGAGCAGAGGGAGGGAGGTCCCTGCTAACCAGGTTTGAACCTTTGGCAAAGCTTTCATGAGCTTATTTTTGTGGTGGCATGGCTTGGGTTTTGACTCCTGCTCCCCCCATGAAGCAGAGTGTTCCCTGCACGGCCAAAGTGAGTGCTGAGCCCAGAGGGACATTTCCCATCCCATCGGATGTACAGTGCAGAGGAGGAGGTGGTGGCAAGAGGGGAGGGTTGGGTGCAGCGAGAGGAGAGGCAGTTGTCTCCAGGTGTGGAGGGCAAGGCTAAGCACTGGACTGTCGGTTGGGTGGGTGGATCTCAGGGCTGTTAGTAGAGCTGGAGCTGGAGCTTCATCCTCAGTGCTTGGCCCAGCTCTCCTGCTAAGTAGTTGAGGTGGTTCTTGGCCTCCAGTTTCTGCAGTTCCCTCTTGCGGTACAGGGGCACGCTCACGATCTCCAGCAGGTAGGTGCCAGGCACGATCTTCTTGCGGCCCAGGTGCAGGTAGCTGAGCCCCTCTTTTTGGTGGATTTTGAAGTAGCCATCCTCGTTCCCGTGGGAGATGAGGTACCGCACGCGGTTCTCCAGGGGTTCCACAGCTGGTAGGAGCTCCAGGATGTGCTCCTTGTGAGCCAGGTCTGAGAGGTTCAGCATCATGGACAGAGGAGCGTCCACATCCATGCTGGCCAAATTCACAGTGTGATCCTTCAAAAGGAACCAGGTGGGTTATTTACAGATAGCAGGAGAAGCTCATGGCCAGCTGAAGGAGGGCTTGATTTAGAGGAGTTCTGCTCCATGGGCAACCCCAAAACAGCTCTGAGAAGTAGCTATGGCTTCTATGGTCCTTCAGGTGCCTCTCAGTACCCTGTTTGTGTCTCAGACTGAACCAGCCAGCACACAGCCCTCAT
The DNA here is from genome assembly GCA_020800305.1 of Porphyrio hochstetteri. NCBI lineage: Eukaryota > Metazoa > Chordata > Aves > Gruiformes > Rallidae > Porphyrio > Porphyrio hochstetteri. The sequence goes on from CM036931.1 coordinate 4,169,195, forward strand.
CCTCAGGGGAAGAACCAGTAACTTCAGAGGCATTTTCCTCCCGAGGCCTGAAGAGCCCATAACAACCTCCCCATCTGATCTGTCCTGCCCAGGCTTGTGAACTTCTTGGGGGAGCCTTGGACAGAGGCTGGAACTTCCCTCCAAGGAATAACCTGTACTTCCAGTGACAGGTCCAGTCTGCAGCCAGACAGTAAGTGCTGACAGCCCTTGGGGACCCTACAGGAACTGCTCCCCATAGGCTCCCCTTGCAAGGAAGCATGTCCTTTGTTTCCCTATTGCCACACATCTCCAGAGATTTCTGGCCAAACCACACAAGTGTGTGCTACCCAAGACTGTCCTGACCTCTAACCTATTGTGAAAGACCTCCCATCTCTGTGGGACTTGTGGATTCCATGGGACCCACCACCAGCCAAGCACCCAGCATGGGCAGGTTCAGTCTGGGCTGAGGCAGCCCCATGGGAGGGGGTACACTGCACAGGCATCCCCTCCAGGCAGCTTTTCCCCAGGGGACACAGCTCTTGCCTTTCTCCACCCCACCCAGGATGCCACAGATCTCTTACCTGGTGCTTCTCAGTGCCATTGACACTGCGTCGCTGCCGACCGCTCTTGGGGTAGCCATTTATCTTGCACTCATAGCAGGTTTCAGGGGAGAGCAGGTTGTCCTCATCCTCTTCTTGGGGGGCAGGAAGGTAGGAACCTTTCCCAAAACCCAAGCCAGAAATACAGTGTCTGGTGGCAGAAGAGCAGAGAGATCCATCTCAGGTTCATGGTTCAAGAAGGGTATCTTACCATTGCTCTCACTGGTTCCTCTGGTGTGACACAGAGGATCTTGCCTGGGCATAGGACAATGGCTTGTACACAGGACATGCCTGAGAGCTTGTTTAGATGTGGTTAGGAGGTTTAACCAGACTGCACCATGCACTAGAGGGATCTGCAGAGCATCTGCTACAGTACTAGCAGCAGCACTAACCATTGGATTAGTGAAATGGAAGAGGAGAGGGACGTTAGCACAAGGATCTTGTCATGGGTAAGGAACAGCCTGGCATGGAGAAGCTGAAGACTCATGTGGGAATGGGGAGAACTGTCTCCTGGGGCTCCTCAGATTGGTGGCAGAGAGCAGAAGTGTGGTGATGGAGCATGTCTGGGGGCACCATGCACTTGGAAGCCTGCAATGTCCTCCAGGAACATACAGGTGCCTGTGGGGACTCCCCACTGGCTGCTCTCTTACCCTTGTCCTGCTCGGAAGTAGCCTCCAGGACAGCCACAGAGGTACCCTCCATCTGTGTTGGAGCAGCCATAACTGCAGGGGCTGCCACCAGCTGAGCATTCATCCACGTCCTGGCAGCCACCAAAGGCTTGGTCAAAGTCAAAGCCAGATGGACAGACACACTTGAAGCTTCCCAGGGTGTTGTAGCAGGAGGCAGAGCCGCAGGCGGTGGGGCTGGAGCACTCATTTTCATCTGCACCCAAAGACACAGAGCTAGTCAGGAACTGGGTGGAAGGGAGCTGGTGTTCCTCACCCCACATGGCCAAGGAAACCTGCCCACAGCCAGTGCTGAGCTGGTGGCAGGTTCCCTTCTTTACATTGGATATTAGGAAAGAATATCTTCATCAAAAGGGTGGTCAGGCTGCCCAGAGAGGTGGTGGAGTCACCATCCCTGGAGGGGTTAAAAAACCGTGTAGATGTGGCACTTTGGGACATGGTTTGGTAGATGTGGTGGTGTTGGGTTGATGGTTGGACTTTATGATCTTTAGAGGTCTTTTCCAACCCTAAAGATTCTACAGTTCTCTGGTTCTCCTGGCTGCCCTGTGCGACCTCATCCCATGCAGGTTCCTGCAGGACATCCTCCTGCAACGCAGGGAGCTGCTGGTGTCAGGAGCAGTGGGAGCTCATCGCTGCAGAGCAGCTTCCTGATGGTCCCACTACAGAGGGAACCTCTGGTGGTGCAGAGGCACCACTGCTGGACTCAGGAACTGCCCCTGGGACAGGGCAGGAAGATCAGTGCTGGGTTTGCAGAGATGGACCCAGAATCTAGTGTCAGAGATGGTTGGGAGGTGGCTGGAGGGACTTGCAGCTTAGCCAACCTCTGTCCCCCCACCCCTCTAGCTACAGGACCTCACATCCCACACTCACCCACACACTGATTCCACTGGTAGTGCTGCACGTAGCCCTGTGGACAGCCACACCTGTAGCCTCCCAGCACGTTCTGGCAGCCGTGCTGGCACCGATGGTTTCCATCACACTCGTCCACATCTGCAGCAGGGTAACACAGAGGGTGGTGGGGCAACTTCTCCCTCTCCTGTGGGCAGCGCTGGGTGCAAGGGGACCACGTGCACATGGCACGTGCCTGGCAGCCAGCATCCTTGAGGGTGCTCAAGTGGGTGGGCAGTTCTTCTGCCTAATTATGTCTCTGCAGCTTGGACTTGAGGAGCACCCTCAGTCCCAAGGCCCAAACACATCCCCTGCTTGGATGTTTTTTCATCTAAGGTCTTGGCCTGGCCCATCTGCCACATGCTGAACATGGACTGTTCTTCACTGTATCACATGTTGGGTTTTGGCCTGTGTGAGATCTCCCCCTGCTGAGACCCTGGACCATTCCTTTCCCACCTCTGGCTGCTGTGGTTCCTGCACCAAGACCTTCATCTACTTGTCCAAGAGCCAATGTTTCTCCAGGCAGGTCAGGCACTGACCTTTCCTTTACACCAGGGCTTCCCATGTGGGGCACATTCTTGGCTGAACTGAGCTGCCTTAGAGTGAACTAGGAACTCCTCCCCATGGGACACGTGCCAGTCAAAGCCCCAGAGACACAGACCCACCTTCACAGTTGACACCAGAGCTGTCCAGGGAGAATCCCTTCTGACACTCGCAGTTGTAGCTGCCTGGTGTGTTCAGACACTGTCCCTTGGCTCCACACAGAGAGGGCTGAGCTGTGCACTCATTATTGTCTGCAAAACACCGTTGGCTGCCTGTAAATCCATCCCCAAGGATGTGGCTTTGCAAACAACCACCCTGCACCACGGAGCTGCGCCCTGTCTGCGTAGCAGATGGACACGGCAGATGCACAACCCCTGGCTGACTGGAGAGGAACAGTGCTCTAGGGACAGAGCTGGGGGGCTGGAAAGACTCTCCTGGGCTTAAGTTGAGCCCTGGAGACCTCACTGGTGTGGTACAGCAGAGCAGTGGATGCTCCTACTCACCGATGCAGGACGAGTGGTGCTGAGTGAAGCCCGGGGGGCATTTGCAGTTGAATCCTCCAATAATGTTCACACAGAGGAACTGGCAGTTGTGCTGCTTGGTGGAACATTCATCCAAATCTAAAGCAACAAGCACAGCAACATGTGTCTCAGTTTATCTCTCTGTGGTCTGTGACACCTGCCTGCACGTGGTGATACAGGGTGTCCTAGGCAGAGCAGGACCTGACAAGGGTCAACCTCAGGAACAACACAGGCACAATTGCTACAGGAGAATAACAAGTCCAGGGAGGATCCTCTCCCCACCTCAGCTGCTGATCACATGCAGACACACTTGGAAGATGCTGAGATTTCTCTTTGCCTCTCCCAGAAATCCCAGACTCTCCCAGGTTCTCACAGCCTGATCCTGTGAGATGGGCAAAGCCCCAGCCTGGCACCTCTTCCCATTGCCCTACAGCTGAACAGAAGGACCTGGCTGTGCCTGGCACGTGTTTTTCAGCTGGCACCACCCCCTTTGCTGCCAGAGATGAGGCAGGGTATCTGCTGCCTTCTCCTGGGTGAATACCTTTGCAGATCTTCCCATCTTCTTGCAGAATGTACCCTCGGGGGCAGGAGCACTGGTAGCTGCCTTCAGTGTTCTTGCAGATGAAGTTACATGGCTTAGGGGACTGGTTACACTCATCCAAATCTAGACTCAAGAGACAAGACACATCAGCATTCACAGGCTGTGCTGCTGGACTGGGTCCCCACCACCCCTTGGAACATTCAGCCTACCAAGGGGCTCCTGAACATGAGGTGATCCCAGGTTTCATGGCTCCATAGAACTGGATGGCCCTATGGATGCCAGCACTCCCTGCCCCAGATAAATGTGTCTTTTCCACTCTCTGGGAAGCAGGGGAGCAGAGACACAGGCTCTGAGCCAGCACAACAAAGCTAGATGTCATGTAGGAATCACCACCCTGCTCAGGCACGGGGTGTTGTGGGACCTGGTGGATCTGAGTGACATCTTTCCCAGCCCCTTCCAAGATGAAGAGTTGGGTAGATGTTCCTCCTGAGTACTGGGAATATCAGGGTTGGGACCAGCCCTGTCCTTATGCAGCTGTGTCACCTCTGCCCAGCAGAGTAGCAGCCACAGCCCTGACAAAGCCCATAACTCTGAGCCAGGCTGGAGGGCACAAAGCTGAGGAAAGGACAAGGATGCTTAGAGAGGAATCCTTTCCTGGTGCTCATGGTCATATCTGCTCTAGTCCCAGGCACAGAGCTTGTTTCTGGGAGCCAAGGATTCCTTTCCACCCCGTGCCTAGGACAGACAGCTGCTGGTGTGGTCCTGACCACCACCTCAATACTGGTATGATTGGTATGAGGCATGCTATGTCCTCAAATCTTGCAGTACTCCCCAGATGCCTGCAGCTGGGATACCAGGGGGTGTTTTATACCAGTATCTGGATCCCCAAAGTGACACTCAGGCTGGCCAGAACCAGCTGCCCCACCAACACAAGGTCTGGCTGCTCACAGACTTCCATCTCTGGGTCACAGTCCCTGACAGTCCCTGTGACTCAAGGGGGCAGAGAGAGAAGACAAGGAGCCTTGGTTTTTAGGAGTTAAACAATAGGGAGTGACACTTTGATGTCTAGAGGACCATGCAGTAGGGCAAAGTGTCCAGCACCCTGCTCCAGATGTACAGGGCAGTATGGCCAGAAGGGAGGGCACGTCGCAGGTGGGGGGTTATGGGACCCTCTCTTTGCACATGGAAAAGTAGGGGTAGAAGTCTGCTGAGGCCAAGGGTTGTCCAGACATGGGCTTTCTCCCAGCTCACCCACGCAGGCTGTGCCTGTGATGTCCGCGGTGTAGCCCAGCCGGCAGTGGCAGCGGAAGGAGCCGATGCTGTTGATGCACTGGCCGTTCTTGCAGAGGTTGGGCAGCACTTTGCACTCATCAATATCTGCAAGAGGCAGGGAGGGACCTGTCAGTGCCACCTCTGCCCCAAGCTCCTGAGCCAGCACCGTGCCACAGCAGCTCTGACTCTCTCAGGGAGCCTTCTTGTCTGCTCCAGGCACCGTGTGGGTCTGTCCCAGCCAGCTCCCAAGGGAATTCTCCCTGTATCCACACCCCTGCTTTCTCCCCTCTGCACTGAAGATGCTGTGGGCCCCAGCTCACCTCTCCCATCAGTGGAGTACCCTGGTCCATGAGGGCACATTTTCTTGTACTGGGTGGTCCCAGGGAGGGGGCAGAGCTCACACTGGGGGCCCCAGCTGCGCCCGCTGTTGCAGCAGCACTCGGACTTGGTGACCAGGTTGCGGTTGGTGGAGGACATCTGGCACATGGTTTGCAGGACTTCAGTGAAGCAGAATCCTTGGCGGGTATCTGGACAGAGAGAGCAGGGATGCAAGGTCAGGATCTGAGTCAGTGTCAGCATCAGGGATAACCAAGCAGCCTGCCCAGCATGCACCAGTTCCAGCATAGAGGACAGTGGGTTTGGGCAATGCTAAAGGTAAAGGTAACTCCTCAACAACCTTTCTGCTCAGAAAGCCTGGAACACCTGAAAAGTGTCACCTGCTGCTAAAGAAAGGCCACTGGAGACAGAATCACAAGGTTGGAAAAGACCTTTAAGACCATCAAGTCCAACCATTCCTGTCCTAAGCTAAACCATATCCTTAAGTACCTCACCTACTCTTTTTTAAACACACCCAGGGAAGGTACCTGGAAGAAAGACCCACCAGGACTTGGCAATTACCAATGCACTCAGTGCCAGAGGGGCTGACTTCAAAGCCTTCGTTGCAGTCGCAGCGGTAACTTCCCACCGTGTTGATGCAGCGGCCGTTGGGGCAGATCCCGGGCTTGGTGCGACACTCGTTCTCATCTAGGAAGGAAGGGACAAAGAGCTGCAGTGAGGCACAGGACAAATAACAGCTTGCCTTGAGTCCTCACGCTACCACTCAGCTTGAAACACCCTCACATAGTCTCTGAGGACATCCTCCACATCCTTAGGCAGCTGAGAAACTCATCCACCTGCCCTGGACCTCTCCTGAAGCAGGATGGTCAAGTACCCAGCTTCCCTGGTTTGCACATTCTCCTCTTGCAAGTGGCCAAGCTGCTGGGCTAGGAGCAGAGCTGGGCTTGCTCTGAATTCCCACTGTGTCTGGGATGTCCAGTGCTGGCCCTTCCTGAAGCAGCTCAGTGTGAAGAAGCTTGACACAGACATGGAAAGACTCAACAGAAAGGACACGTGGTGTAATGGTGTGTTGGAGCTGTGTGGACCCATGGGTCCAGAGATGAAGAGGGGTTTTGTGTGTGTAGACATCCAGTAGGACACACAGGAAGGTCTGATGCGTGGGGAACCCTGGGGAGGAGCTGTCTGCCAGGACATAAAGCTACATGGACAATGCCTAGAAGAGGATGCTCTGGGAATCCCTCCCAGCCTGGCCCACAGTACCTGTGCAGCCCTCTCCATCGGGCCTGCGCTGCATCCCTGGTGGGCAGATGCACATGAAGGTGCCGATGAGATTCTTGCACAGCATCCCTCGAGACTCGCAGTCATGCAGCCCCTCTGCACACTCATCCAGATCTGCAACCAAGAACCTCATGAGACCACGCTCAACCTGCCAGCTCTGCAGGGCTGTGGGGGCACCTAGGAACTGAGAGCTCTCATCTGTGCTCCTCTGCCAATCCCTCCTGCCTTGGCCCAGGCTGGCTGGCAGACAGCATGGCACCAAGGGAGGTGACACGAGAACAAGCCCAGAGATGCCAGCTCAGCAGTCCAACCTTCCCTCTGCATAGCACCAGGGAAGTGCAGGGTGCTGGGAGGAGTGTGGGAGCTCCCCTGATGGGTGCAGAAGGGGGTTTTACCTCTGCACATCCTTCTGTCCTCTCGCAGGGCGTACCCAGCTGGGCAGGTGCACTCATAGGAGCCAAAGGTGTTGATGCATCGGAAGGCACAGAGCAGGGGATTCATGGAGCATTCGTTGATATCTGGGAGGCAGGAGAGAAAAGGGCTCAGCTGTGCTCCCAGCAGAGTCAGCTGACAGCCTTCCCCCTCCCCAGGACAGAGATACCCCCCATCCTGGGCGTTCATCTCATGAGAACTTTGTTCCACTTCCTGTCATGGTCTTCAGGTGAAGAGGGACAGACACCTGGTCTCTCAGCTGCTGTGATGAGGACAGGGTTTTGGCTCCTTGGTGAAGGAGCTCCTGCATTTAGGCAGGTGTCCAGACCTCCTCCTTGGCTCCAGCCTCAGAAGAAGTCAAAGGGGACCAGTACACTTATGTAGAGATGAGTCCCAGCTAGATTTTCTGCCTCCTCCGTCTGTTGGAGGCTGACTTGACTGCTGCTCACCCAAGCAGCGACCCAGTAGGGTCACAAACACGGCTCAGTATGCAATGGGGGTGAAGGGACTGTCCCACAGCAGCATTACCTTCACATGTCATCATGGGACCTGGCTCGAAGCCCTCATCACAGGCGCACTCAAAGCCTCCCACCACGTTGGTGCAGGTGCCATTCCCACAGGGGTTGCCAATGGAGCACTCATCAGTATCTGGAGGAAGCCAGGACCACGTTAGGTGGATGAGATGGACAAGAAAGGTGTAGTTTGATCTCTTCTTGCAGCCAGAGCATTCAAACAAGCCCAGCAAGCCAGGAGCCAGGGGTAGAAAGAGAGGGGTGGGAGGAGAAGCAAGTTCCTGCCCTCCACACACACATCACACAACCTTCACATCCTCTGACATAAGGAGGATAAAAGCAGAGGGAGCAAGTGCTCCCCATCAGACCCCTACCCACGCAGTTGACCCCTGTGTAGTCCAGGTTGTACCCAAAGGGGCACTCGCAGCGGAAGGACCCATCTGTGTTAATGCACGCTCCGTTTATGCAGACACCCAGGTTCTCTGAGCACTCATTAACATCTAGAAGGAAAACCAAGGCAAAGAAACCTCATGTGAGTGTGTAGCCAGAAACATAGCCCTGTCCTCTCAGGACTGACCCTGCAGCCCCAGATACTCCCTCTCCAGAGCTGGGCGCCGAACCGCTGGAGAACACAAGCCCAGGAGGGAGCCCAGTCCCACTTCCCTCCCTTCCTGCCACAGGGCTTCAACCCTGCCCTCCAGATAGCCCAGGTTTGTTTGGTTCTAGGCATCCTCCCCACAGGGCACATTTCTTCTCATCCCCAGATCAGACCTTACCTTCTCGGGTGTCACCTGGGCCTGGGATGGCTCCATGGCCATACGGACACAGCTCCTGGAAGGCAACTGGAAGAAAGCATGAAAGTGAGATATGCTTACAAGTGTTTCCACTCCCAAAGCTGAAAATGTGCTTTGGAGACTTCTAGAGCTCGACGGGAAAGCTTGACAGCTCGTGGCCCATGGGAGGCCATAAAACTCGGCTGGTTGGCAAACTCCTGTGCTTGGATCTGGATGTGCTGAGATGCTTCTGCCTTATCTAAAGCCCCACAGAGAACTGAGAGAGGATCCAAAGCAGAAATCAACCTGACTGTAGTTGCTGGGGCACGCTGCAGTCCAGAAAGGGCTACCAGGTTTGGAGGCAGTACCTCCAGACAGAGGAACCCTGCGTTGCTGGATGGCTTGCACTGCTGGTTGTCCTACCCAACCTGCACACCATCCCCAAGCTCTGTGAATATTGGGGGCACACATATCTCAGCCACAGAGCTAGGTCCCAGCACACCTACCATTCCCCTCCTGCGGGCACAGCTCGCAGGGGTCCCCCCAGCCTTCTCCTGGCATCTTGCTGCAGCAGCACCGAGCTTTGGTGGTGTTGAAGGCCTTGGGGACAGAGCACTTGCCGTTGTCGAAACGAGTGAAGCAGAAGCTCTGGCGGGTATCTGCAGGAGAAACACACAGGGTGTTGTGGACACCCCAGGGTGGTGACGCTCCCCCTGCCCACCACCATGGGCTGCACTCACCAAAGCACCGTCGGCCGTTGTCAGACAGCACAAAGCCTGGGGGGCAGACACACTGGAAGCTGCCAGGGGTGTTGGTGCACGTCCCAAAAAGGCAGATGTTGGGCTCCTCTTCACACTCATTGATATCTGGGAGATATAGTGCTTATGGAGCAGCCAAAGGCGGCTCCTTTCCTCACTGCACTGAAACCAGCTGATGCTGTGATGTCTGGGAGCTCTGATGCCTGCAGGACATCACCCCAGCCCTCAGCCCTAACCCACCCTCAGGGGGCAATGAAGAGGCCCAAGACCACCGAGCCTCCTCCATCACAGGAGCACGCTCTGTGCCCCATTGCTTTCAAGAAGATATTTGGGGTGGTGATGTGTGCCCCCAGCCCACTCAAAGCACAGGGTTATTCTGGGAACGCTTTGAGGTGCTGAGCTGTAAAGGAGGAGGCAGAGAGCCAACATTACCGATGCAGTTGTCGTTCTGCACCTCGTAGCCAGGGGGGCAGATACAGCGGAAGGAGCCCTCCAGGTTCTGGCAGGTGCCTGGGGAGCAGGTCCCAGGCAGGCTCACACACTCGTTGATGTCTGCAGAGGGGAAATCATAGAATCATAGACAGGTCTGTGTTAGAAGGGACCCCAAGGATCACAGAGCTCCAACCCTCTGCCACAGGCAGGGCCACCAACCTCCAGGCCTGGAGCTACACAAGGTTGCCCAGGGCCCCATCCAAACTGGTCTTGAACACCCCCAGGGATGGGGCATCCAAATAACCAGTGCTGGTGTCTGTATTCAGCTCAGAGGACTTGGGTACAGGGTACCTTGCTGTACCCAGGCCCCACCTGCAGCTGCATCCTGCTTTGCCCAAAATATGCAAGGGAAGCAGGTAAGACATCTTCTAGGATGCTCTACTTTTTGTACTTGGGGAACAGGGACTTGGAACTACAGGATCTAGTGCTGCAGGAGGCAGTGGTGGACACCAGTAACCAGAATACAACATGCCCCCACAGCTCCTGCCTGCAGGGAGATTCCCAAGGCATCCCTGGTACTGCTCCACATGCTTTAGGGGCATTGACAGGACATTTCTCCTTGCTGTCTGCAGGACTCAGCACATGGAAAGTGACTCTCTTGACTGTCCCCTGCATCGCTGGAAGGGCGATGTACCACAGCAGGCCCCAGGCCAGCCTCCCATGGGCAGTCAAATGACCAGGCTTTGGCTCTGGAGGACTTGGGGCCTTGTGAGTGGTTCTGGAGTGAACTGCTCAGCTGCCTCTGATGGGAACACCTTCAGGCAGAGCAGCTTGGGGACCAGGTCTCACAACACCACACAGTGCCAGCCGTGCCAACGTATGGCTCAGTTCCCTGGGAAGTTCCAGCCTGCTGCCTGGACACTCACCTACACAGTTCTTCCCATCAGGGGTCCGGTCATACCCCTCTTGGCACAAGCACTGGAAGGAGCCGATGCTGTTGATGCACTGGCCATTTCGACACACCTGCCCCACCAGGGATGAACACTCATCAATGTCTGTGGGAGGGAGATGATAAGCACAGCGGGGAGAGATACACACAGCATGTGAGTGTCAGCGTGCTGCCTTAAACCAGCCCTACACCCCTGACACACAGCCACCCCTACAGTCCAGCAATAGCTCCCAAACCAAAGGAGCCAGCACTGAAACACATAGCTGGCCTGAAACCTCCCCAGGGAGCACACAAGCAGCAACATTCATTCTAGGGCTCTGGGCTTTCGCTGGCCTGGGAACCTTCTTCATACATCCAAAAGTGTTTCTCTCACTGCCAGGTGACCCCAGAGCTGACACCCTGTGTGACACCCCGCAGCTGGTGCCACGTTGACCCCAGTCAGCAATCCCTGTGGTCAGGATGTCCCATCACTCACCCATGCAGTCGTTATTGTGTGTCAGCTCAAAGCCAGGGAAGCAGAGGCAGTTGTAGGAGCCAACTGTGTTCTTGCAGGTCCCGTTGCCACAGGGCTGTCGGTCACACTCATCAATATCTGCAGAGAGAAGGTCACAGCTTCAGGGGCTGAGTGAACCAAGAGCCACTGTCTTGGGTGTGCCACAGCAGGGTCGTGGCAGTCACACTGACCCATGCACATGGTCTGCTCCCCTGTGGCCTTGAAGCCGTTGTGGCAGATGCAGACGTAGCTGCCCTCAGTGTCCACACAGTCCCCGTGGCTGCAGACGTTGGGGATCTCCTGGCACTCGTTGCGACCTACAAGAAAGCAAAGCAGGCAGCAGTGAGCAGAAGGGATGGGCCAAGTGGGAAGAGCCAAGGGGCCTTCTGCAGAGAGCCCTGCCTGCTGCGTCTGTGAGCAGCAGGCACAGCAGAATGGTGGCTTGGTCTGCTGAGAAGTGGCTTCACAGAGCACGAGAAATAAATTCAACTGGAGAAAATGGTCTGAGCTGCCAGGAGAAAGGTGCACTTCACAGCGACCTCCTTCTCATCCCTCAGGAGCCCACACACAGTCCTTGGGAACTACCCCAAAAATACGGGTATCCCATAATCCCAGCACATCCAGGTCATAATCCCCATGCTTGACAAAAGACCAGGATCCCACTGATAGGATGAGCATGCCCTTTGTGTTGCCCTTCCTTGGGGGGAAGGTCTGCAAAGCCATGTGAAGAGCCTAGGCAGGGGTGTCAGCGCCTCACACACGTGTCTCTGGAATAGGTAGCAAAGAGCTCCCATCTTACCCACACAGGCTCCACTAGGCGACAGCTTGTATCCTGTTGAGCATTCGCACCTGTAACTGCCCGGGATGTTGATGCAGTCGGCGTTGCGCTGGCAGAGGTTCTCCCCACTGCTGCACTCGTCGATGTCTGTAGGGGGAGAGCAATGCAAACCCTGACCTCGCAGGGAGCCAAGCACTCACCAGGCACCATCAGCCTGGGAGGGCTGGAGAGGCTCAGTGGAGTCCACTGAATTTTAGCCCTTGGTTTGTTCAGATCCTGCTTGATTTTCAATGTTTTCCTATTGCTTCTGCATAAAATAATGGGAATTTTAGTTACAACTTGAAACTTTGAAACACTCACACTTGGAAACTTATTAAAAAAACAAACAAACAAATAAAAAAACAATGGAAGGGAAAAAACCAGGCAGGAAATTGAATGAAAATGAGCAATATTTGTCCAACCACTGAAAATGGAACACTTCAAGAAGGCTGAGAACATGCAAGACTCTGCCTGCTGTCAGCCCTCACACCCTGGTGCCCCATGAGGTGGGGGGATGCCAGCGCCATGCTGAGAATACCCACCCTCCAGCCCCCCTCAGCAGCGTTTCCCTGGCTGCCCCGTTACCTTCACAGATGAGCAGGATGTTGTTGTAGCTGAATCCAATGGGACACTCGCACCTGAAGCTGCCGATCTGGTTGATGCAGACGCCGTTGGTGCAGATGGCTGGGATCTCGCTGCACTCATCAATATCTGCACACAGACAACATCTCTCAGCATCCTGGGAAGGCAGCAGGGAGGAGAACATCCCCCCACAGCTTGGAGACTGCTGCCCTTGGCCATTCTAAACAGAAGACCATCAGGAAAGGGTCACCAGACGAACGGTGGAGCATCGTTTGGAGGAGTGATAAGGGATCCAGTGGATCGTTCCAGGACAGGGCCACTCTGGGTACACTACAGAGCCACACAAGAGTCCACAGATTGCCCTCAGAGCCTGCACAGCATATGTTGGGAGGGATCCTACCCAGCACATCCACCTTGCCTTCTCTGAGGATCTCTGCAGTAACATGCACACTTGCTCAGACCCTGGGACCAGGCTGCAAATGGGAAGTCCAGAGAGTCCCTGAAATACTGAGATGGCACCAGGATCCACAGCTCTGTTGCCATGCCCAGCACAATCCACCACCTCCTCCACAGCCCCTGCATTGATGCCCTCTGTGGCACTTTCTTCCTGGGAGCAGAAGATAAACCCATCTCCTTCCTCATCAGTCCCCTGGCTAATCTCTTTGTCTCACCACCCACCAGTGAGTCCATCTCTCAAGACTTCAGAACATCTGTGGAAACCCCCCAAGTCCCAGGGCTTTCAACAGCTCCTCTGACTTTCCGTCTACCAAAACACCAACCTGACACCTTGGCTCTCAGCAGTCCCCTGCTGCTACTGGGCCAGTGCTGCTGGCAGCATGAGCACCAGGGCTCTCATGGGTCTGGATCTACCTGGCCACTGGTAGATGTGTCTCAGGTGGGACAGGAAACCCAGGCACAATTGCAAAAGTTGGGAGGCCTAAGCAGCCTGGTCACACAGGACATGGGCTTGAAGGCTTGACCAGCAGCTTGCAGCCATTTCTGCCACCTCTTTTCCTTGTATCTCCTCCACTCAGGGATTAATTTACTAAGGGAGGGGAAGGGAACAAGCGTGGGGGCTCTACTCACCGATGGGCTTTCCTGTGTGGATGTCGATGATAAACCCAGGGGCCTGGTTCCCACACAGGATCTGGTACTCGGCTGGAAGTGGAACACTGAGGTCATGGCCATGCCTGACAGGGTGCAACGAGGGGCGAGAGGGACAAGGGCCAACTATGGTAGGAGTGAGCAGAGAGCAGGGTCTGACAGGCAGGAGGGGGATCTGCATGGTGCTTGGCCAGGAGTCAGCACACAGGGAGTCCCAACAACATGTATGGCACCAGAGCTGCCACACACATGCACTGCAGGGCATGTATGCACATGGTAAGACATGCACCCACATGGCATCCACGTGCCTCACGTGCAGGCACAGACTACAGCCATGCACAGCCAGCACTCCCCACTGCAACCCATGCCCACCCAGCCCATGCAGCCTGCACATCACCTCCTCTCCACAGATACCACCCCAGTCCCATGTCCTTCTGGTGCAACACACCTCCTCACAGCACTCACCCACAGGTGCTGCCTGCCAAGCATGGTGCTCTCCCTTCTCCCCCTCTATTTCATTAGTGTCTGTGCCTCAAAGAGCATGAGGTGGCCAGGAAAGTGAAGGGACACCCATGGTATCAAGATACCCTTCCAAAAAGGTTGACTTACGGCTGGCTGGGGTGGGGCAGGGCTCACATGGCTTGTTCCAGGCCTTGCCAATGTTGTAGGAGCAGCAGCACATCTTCTTGGTCATGTTGAAGGAGAGCTCGTTCTCACACGTGTCGTTATAGTTGCGATAGCACACGCTCTTCCTCATGTCTGCAAAGACAGCCCAGGCAGCGTCTTGTGCCAGGCCCAGGAACGGGCTCTGCCAGCCCCAGGGCACTCACTGCAGGGGATATGTCCCCCTGACCTGTCCTTGAGCTCAGGGACTGCAGGTGACACACAAGGGAGCCCAGCAAAGGGGCTGCTGTAGTGGGCTGCAGCCCTGCTCCAGGGAGAGTAGCAGGCAGTGGCAATGCTCTGCCAGCTCTCTCACTGCTCCGTGCCAGCTGCTCTCCCTATAACCACTGGCAGGGTGAGCATCACCCCTCCAGCACAGCAAAAATGGGCAGTGGAGGGGCAGGGATGCTGTGAGGCACTTGTGAACTCAGGCATCCTGAGTCCCAGCCCCTGCTCCCAGCACTTCTCCATATGCTCAGCCACGCTGCCCACCCCACGCTGCCCACCCCATGCTGCCCACAGGGTCACACACAGGCAGGGTGCTGCCAGGCCCCCTTCCCACAGGTTTGGACCATGCCATACCCATGCAGTTATTTCCTCCATTGACTTGCATGTACTCAGGGGGGCACACGCAGGTGTAGTTGCCAAGGGTGTTGTAGCAGGTCCCAGGGCCACAGATCCCGATGTGAGCTGAGCACTCATCAATATCTGCCAGATAAAGGAGAGTGGAGGTCAAAGCACAGGGCTCAGGTAGAGAAGGGCCTGATGTGGGGTTGGGGTGAGCTTGGCACAGGGTGTGGATGGGGCTGGCACAGCGACCAGGTTGTCCTGGCACTGGGAAAGGGGATAGGGTTTGTGATGAGGATGGGAAGACTGGAAGAAAAAGGGGAAGGAATTCAGCCAACCCCTTCTAGGGCAGCCCAGATACAGGTACAACTCTGGCACACATGTGCACACACCCCCCCACGGGACTGCCACACACACCAGGTACACAGACAAGCACAGGCAGCACGGTGCAGCTACCTTCACAGATGCGTGTGTCCTCGTTGAGGTAGTAGCCAAGGGGACATTCACACTGGAAGCTGCCAAAAGTGTTCACACAGTTGCCACCCTGGCAGAGGCCTGGCAGCTCCTGGCATTCGTCAATATCTGAGGGGAGAGAGCAGCTGGGAAGTGTTCATTGCCTCCCATGCCAGGACCCCCCTGTGGGTTGATCCCACCACCTCCAGCCCCTGATGGTACCCAAGCAGCTCATCCAGGTGGCTGGAGAACATCCAAGGAGAGCACAGTGGTGAGGGGCTCAGTGAGCACCCAGCCAGCACAACACCTCAGCAGACAGCACCCACACAGGGCTGGGCTCCTCCAGCACCCAAGTCCCTGGGGAAGGAGCCTGAGGGCTGGGTTGGCTTACCTTCCAGGATGACAGTGATGGGGTTGGGCCGGAAACCTTCTCCTCCAGGGCACAAGGTCTTGTACTCAGCTGTGGAGAAAGTCAGTCAGGGGAATCCTGAGCTGAGCAGGCTCCCATGAAATAGGAAGGGGAGGGAGAACCAGGACATGCCCAGGAGATGGTGACAGGGTCCAGATGGAGCAGCCTGGCTCCCATCACATGCCAAGCCAACTTGGCTGCCCTGTGTGTCTCTGCCCACCCCTGATCAGGGTTATTCTACATCTACTGCTCTCCTCAAGCCTAGTGATTAGGAACAAAGGATCCCAACCTGGACTCCTCCAGGCACAACCAACATAATCTTCCCCACCCCACTTCACCTCTCCCCTGCCTTGGTCCACCTGTCTAGCCCTGCACTGACAGCTTCCCTTGCTCCATCATGATGAGAACATACCCTGGACCCAGGACCCGCAGCCTGAGTTGAAGAGCCACAAGAAAGCAGCCCTGTTTCTCTTCTCTGCTCTACACTCCCCATCTGACCCATGCCCAAGTTCACCCCAGACATTTTCCCAACTCACTCGTGTTGGCTGGAGGACAGAGCTCACAGGGGTTGCCCCATGCACGACCCAGGGAGCAGCAGCAGGATGCCCGAGTGACTCCAACTCCGATTTCTGCGCTGCAGGAGATGCCCCCATCTCCTCGATCCTGGGTGTCCAGGAAGCAGTTCCCAACACGGGTATCTGCACAGAGACAGCAGTGGGTGAGCAAAGCCTCGTGTGCACAGGAGGAAGGAAGGGCACTATCACCTCAAGAAGCAGAGAAGGGGATAAAGGACCCAGTTCTGTCCCAGATGGTCACACCATCAGCTAGCTGTGCTGTAGCAAATCACATTCAGACTGTCCTTGAAGCTCATGACTTTGGGAACCCTTCACAAATGAAGTGTGCCCAGCTTGGCAGGTAAAAGCCACATCATATCACACAGAAGTAAGTCATAGTGTGGTGGCCTGTCTTCAGTACAGCTAGGAAGCATGACCCAAATAAAGCTACCAGTAACCCAGGGCTCTTCAAGAAACAAGCAATAATAGCTCCAGAGCTGCCCAGGCATTGTTCATGGTGCCACCACCACTGGCAAGTTCTCCATCCTAACAGTGTCACTTTGTGCTGACACTTTGCTTCCTCTGTGGCTCAAGCTGAAGGAGTAACATTGCTAAAACCAGGAGAGGGCCCACACCAGTGACATGAGGTGGGCCAGGCTTAAGCCCACCATGGACAGCCAGGTATTTGGCAGGGCAGATCATGGTCAAACACCCCAGCCTCTGGTAGTGGCCAGCTCCAGCTATGAAGGACCAACAAGAAGGACCACCAAGGTCTGAGATGGAAGCTGTGCTCTCCACACAGGTCCCCACTCACCCACACAGCCCACACCGGTGGGGTTCAACTCGAAGTCCTGTGGACAGTTGCACAGGTAGCTGCCAGGGGTGTTGACACACAAGCCATTGATACAGTTCACAGGGTCTGCACATTCATTGATGTCTGAAAAGATGGAAAGATGAAGGCTGAAAAGAAAGATGATGACTGCCCCAGGAACCCCAGCCCTAAGCTCTGTACTGCACGTTCAGGGTGTATCCCTACAACCATGGTGTTTCTAGGGCTCTTCATGTGATGCTTGGCAAAGCTCTTCTGGAAATAGACTCTGCCTTGTCCTACCCCACGCTACCCTGCCCTGAGTCAGAAGAGAGGCACAAAGCCACACTGAGCTCTCCCTCCCATCCACTGAAGGCCCACCTCCCAGTAGCATCAAGGCCTTGCCAAGAGCAAAGACACATCACCACATCACCCAGGGACACTTATGTGGCTCTGGGCTGGTTGTGTCACTCCCTGTCATGGCTGGGGCAAGCTCACTAGTCACAGAGCAGTGATCCTTACCCAGCAGGCCTGTGAAAGCCCTATACCTGTGCAGTTGCCTCCACTCCTGTCCAGTTCATAGCCATCATCACAGGCACAGCGGAACATCCCAGGCAGGTTCTGGCAGGTCCCAAAGACACAGATGTTCTGGAAGGTGCATTCATCAATGTCTGCAAAACAGGGAGAACTGGGGACTCAGGACCCAGCAGAGTGAGGGCCAAGACAACAGGCCTCTCCCATCCCTGTCACAAAGCAGAGCCACAGCCCAGCTGTGGGCCACCCATCTGCTCAGGGTCGTTCTAGTGCCATGGGATACCACCACCTCCTGGGTGAGCAGGACCAGGCATGCTGTGTGTAGGCTCTCTCCCCTCACCCCTGTTATGCTGATTGTCCACATCTTGCATGGATCCTTGGCTTAGCCCAGCCTCTCTGCAGGCTGGGGACCAACTCTTGTAGGTGGAAGAACTGGCACCTCAGGAGCTTTGCATCACCAGGTAATGGTGGGTCTTGCATAGTAATGGACAGTCCAGTGGAGAGACCAAGGCCAGAAAGGAGGTGGATGCTGGATCTCATGGAAGCATCAATCAAAACTCTAGGCACTTACCCTGGCAGGCCTTGCTGTCCTCTGTGGGATTGAAGCCCATCTCACACTCACAGCGGTAGCCCCCAGGTGCATTGAGACACTGGCCATTCTCACACAGGTTCACGTTGTCTGCACACTCGTCCACATCTAGAGGAGAGTCAAGCATGAGACTGACATGGCATCCACCTGAAGATGGGACCTTCCCTCAGCTTGCCCAGAAAATTCCCACAAGCTTGCTCCCACCCCTCTGCTGGGAGGCTGTGAGGAGGGGGCTGCAGTGCTTCTTATTGCCTTGATCCTCCCCAGACACCTGCTGAGAAGGCTGAAAGTATCTGAGCAGACTGTGGTGCAGAGGCTTTTGGGGGACAGCTGGTTTGGGGAACCTCTGTCACAGGCAGCCAGGTGCTGAGTCAGGCTGATGATTGGGCAGGGGTGATTCCCTGTCCCAGAAGGATGCCCAAGGCACATTCCTGCTGCCACTTGAGTCTCTTATGCCTCACCTGAGCAGGAGAAACCATCACCATTGAAGCCTTCTCGGCAGGCACAGCGGTAGGAGCCTGGTGTGTTGACACAGTTGGCATTCAGGTTGCATTTGTGCTCTTCAGTTGCACATTCATCCAGATCTGGGCAGGGAAAAGACCTTTGTTTTGCCTCTGGCCTTTTCTCTAAGCCTGGGCAGCTATCACAGGGCCCAGGTGGACACACAACTCTCCTGGGATGAGAACTCACCGTTGCACTTCAGCCCATCTCCAAGCCAGCCCGTGCGACACTTGCACTTGAAGCTCCCAGGCACGTTGATGCAGGAGGCATGCATGTCACAGTTGTGAGCCCCAATCTCACACTCATCGATGTCTGCAGGAAGGAAGAACATCAGAGCTGATGCTCAGCTCCTCCAGGAGAGGAGTAGGCAGCTGGGTACAACCCTGCTAACAAGTCTGGGTACCAATGGCTCCTGGGAGTCTAAACTCCAGGGGATGGGAACAGGGTGCATTGGGGAACCCTTGTGCTGAAGAGCTGATCTGAGCTCTCCCCTGGAAGATAAAGATAAAATGAAGGGCAGGTCCCTGGGCTGGCTGTAAACCAGGAAAGTGTCCATTCTTGCCTTCCCAGCAATCCCTGCCCACCCAAGAGGGGCTCCCAGCACACAACCACATCCCCAGGCATCCACAGCATCCCCAGTACAGGGAAGGGTTCTCTCCATGGCAGCTGCAGGAGGTGTTTGAGATGGGTCCCACCAGCACCCCTACCTCCAGGTCTGGTGAGTTCCCACCTGTGCAGCCTGTGGTTCCCTTCTTGACGAAGTAGCCCAGCTGGCAGTGACAGATGAAGGAGCCCTTTGTGTTCTCACACTCGCCGTGCAGGCAGATGTTAGGGTTGAGATCACACTCGTTCACATCTGCAGGAGAAAAAGCACTTGCTTGGACCACCAGAGCAACCAGGACCCGACTCTGGGGTGAATCTGTTTCACTTCCTCCCCCAAGAGCAGCCTTGTGATGCAGTGCTGGCATAGCCTTGTCCTCACCAATACAGGTCTTCATGTCCAGGGATGCCATGAAGCCGTCAAAGCAGAGGCAGCGGTACTCCCCAGGGATGTTAGTGCACTGCCCACCATCACAGATGTCTGGATTGTCCTCACATTCATCAATATCTAAAAGAGGAGACCGTTGCTAAAGTAAGTGAAGGAATTAGAGGCAGTGAAAGGGTATTGAGAGCACAGGAGGGGGCAGGAGGGAGTCACTGGAGGAGGTTTGCTCCAAATCATGTAGTTACAGGACTTTGGAGCCTGTAATGAGGGGCAGGACATTGCAATGCAAAGCAAAACCATCCTCCCAGGGAAACAACCTCTCTGAACTGACTTAAAAATGAGACAAACCCCCCCTTCACCCTGGAACCAGCACTCTGGCTGACTGGCTATTGACACAGAGCTCCCTGGGGCAGCACCTACGAGAGCCAAGCTGGCTCCTTACCTGCACAGGATCTCTTGTCTGGCATCAGGGCATAGCCCTCGCTGCAGCTGCATTCGTAGCTGCCCTCTGAGTTGGAGCAGTGTGTGTCACAGCCACCGTTGGTGATGGTGCACTCATCGATGTCTGGGGGAGAAGGGAGAAGTCAGGCAGCTGCTCAGGCCATGGACTGGGATACAGGCCATGCAGAGCTGCTCAGACACAGGGCCAGTAATAGGGATGGAGTGGGAGGGGTGCTGAAGAGGAAACAAAGCTGGCCAAGCCAGAAGAAGGCACCTCTTGCCTCCTCTGCCAACCACAGTAGTTTCACAGCATGACTACCCCGTTCCAGCAGTGCTCAGCCAGGAGGTTCCCCCCTTGCCTGGCACTAATTTGCCCTCAGCACCCCCCACAGTGAGCACTATGGGAGGGATGAGGCCAGGAGGGTTCTGGATTCATGCTGGGATCTTGGTGTAGCTCTTTGGGAAAGGGGAGCACTCACCAACACAGCCTTGCCTGTCCAGGGTGGCCTGGAAGCCCGAATCACAGGCGCACTGGTAGGTACCAATGACGTTGACGCAGCGTCCGTTGCGACACAGGTTGTCACTAAGGGAGCACTCGTTGATATCTGGATGGGAAGAACAGTCTGAGCAGCCAGCCATGCTGGTGCCATGGTGAGCATCACTTGGTACCCAACCCTGCCTACTCCTGTCTCCAAACTGGATTTGTCATTGCCCCATTGACCAGCCTCCAGTGAACAGCAGGTGGAACAACAGACATCATAAATGCAATGAAACCCTGGGAATGATGTTGCTTCTCCCTGGATGAGTGTGTTCTACTCACACACAGGATTGCAAAGAGAGATCCACGTGCCCAGCATGAGATCCACATCTCCCCATATCATTACCAGGTCATAACAAGGCTTTCCATCATCTCACCTACGCAGGTGTTCCCTTCAGACATCAGCTCATGGCCAGGGGGGCAGATGCATTCAAAGCTGCCATCAGTGTTCATGCAGATCCCTCCTCGACACAGCAGTGGGTCTCTCTCACACTCATTGATATCTGCAGAGAATGATATGAAATGGGGTGGGCTTGTCCCCTTCAGCTGGGTTTTCCAGATGATGGGGTGCTGGTGCCATACACCACAGTCCCATCACCAGAGAGATATCACAAAACAGAGGGACAACACAAAATTAACAGGGCAAGGAATCCAGGGCTTGGATGAGTCCAGGGGACTTACAATCAAAGTATGTATTTTGGGAATCTGCAACTCTTGCCTTGACCTCCATAGAATGTAAAGTGTAACATAAAGAGGAAAAAAGGTATTAGCTTTGTCCAGATCAGCCAGCAAAGACTAGGATAGCTCCTAGCTTCCATCCCACCTGTCTTAGTGCATTTTCATGAGTCCCATCAGCAGATTTTCCTTGGAAAATGTGTATTGTGGTTGGTATAAGACTAAGAGACAAGGCTTTCTTGATGCCAGCCCTTACTGTAGTCCCAGTATCACACACAGAGTTAGGGAAATAGTCTCTGTGTTTCTGAGAAAAATCCCATCTGGACAGAGAGGGGGTGAGTTTCCCAGGAACTGGAGAAATTCCTGAAATAGATGAAACTGCTGTGAGAGAGATGTGATGCAACCAAACACAGATGGAACCAGGCTGCTGGCATTAAAAATGCAAAGCAGTGATGGAAAAGTTTGCAGATGCAAGGCTAAAAACCAGCCAACCAACCAAGGGAAGCACTGGAATGGTGCAGTGGTGATGGCTGGGAACTAAAACCAAAAGGAGGAGGAGATGAAGCACTGCAAGGATCAGAACTGGGAAGCTTTGTTAGCTATTCATTCTCCATGGCATCAGGAGAAAGAACTTTGGGATCTACTACAATCACAGACTCACAGGATCACAGGGGTGGGAAGGGACCTCCAGAGCCCATGGGGTCCAACCCCCTGCCAAAGCAGGGTCCCTGGGACAGGTCACACAGGTCGGTGTCCAGACGGGGCTGGAATCTCTCCAGAGAAGGAGACTCCACACCCCCTGGGCAGCCTGTCCCAGGGCTCCCTCACCCTCACTGGGAAGAAGTTCTTCCCCAGATTGGTGGGGAACTCCCTGTGCTCCAACCTGAGCCCATTGCCCCTTGTCCTGTCCCCACAGACACTGAGCAGAGGCTGCCCATGTCCCCCTGTGTCCCACCCT
The DNA here is from genome assembly GCA_020800305.1 of Porphyrio hochstetteri. Classification (NCBI taxonomy): domain Eukaryota; kingdom Metazoa; phylum Chordata; class Aves; order Gruiformes; family Rallidae; genus Porphyrio; species Porphyrio hochstetteri. Next base: position 4,191,365 of record CM036931.1, read on the forward strand.
TCAGCTATTGATCCCCATTGATCAGATCCCCTCTCAGGCTGCTTCTCTCCAGGCTGAACAGCCCCAGTTCTTTCAGCTTATCCTCACTGGGGAGATGCTCCAGGCCTTTAACACAACACTGTCCAGGTAACAGCCTTTGTGTTACATGCAGCATTTCACAGTGCAAGTTATGCTCTTTGGAAGGGCAAGTACCTGATCCTCTACCTCTGATCCTCAACCTCTAATCTGATCCTCTACCTCTAAACCTGATCTAATCTGATCCTCTCAACAGGAATCTGAGAATGAGGGTTCTCCATTCTGGTCCCAGAATAGATTCAGAAGATGTTGCACTCCTGCATGCCCCTAGAACTGGCTCAAGATGTCCTGCACTGACAGTAAGAGAGCAGAAAAGGAGAGGGTCTCTGGAACAAGAGGATTCATCTGCCCACAGTTGTACTCTGAGATGTGTGCATTCAGAATTCAATGCCACTGGGTGTAAGAAATTAATTGAGGGAGCTAAAAAAAATGCCCCCCAGAACCCCTTAGTGACAGCAGCCCAAGGGAGTGATGTGAGAGACACTCAAATAACCCATTTTCTTCTCATATGTTGATTTTTCTGGTCCCAAGCTTATAATTCAGAATGGAATCTTTCACCTTTCTTGAATAAAACACTCTGTTGGGATTTTTCAGCCTGTCTGCAGCTGAAGTGGACTGGAATACATCTGCCAACGGGGATGATGGGCCCCTACCACAGTCGTGCAGGGCCCATGGCTCCTGTTCCCTGTGGTGGGAGACTGTTCCTAATGAACTGCAGGATGTAGGTTGAGTGCAGATGTTGATTATTGCCAGGGGTTGGCAGGAATTCATCCCTTGTGAGGCCAAAGCCAAGTTCTTCTGCCAAACACAGGCAGGAAGAAGTTAATCCTTGACCATGGGAAGTGCCATAGTGTCACAACACCCTCTGGGGTGAAACAACTCAATCTCCTGTCACCTAGAAAAAAGGATTAAGGTGGAATCATGGAAATAATAGTGAGTATTTTAAAAAAAAACCAATTAAACACAACATCCTTATATAAAAATACCAGAAATCTCTCACTGAAAGAGGTTAGTTGGCCATCAGTGGGCACTGTGACCTTCTCAGAAATGGAAGAGGAGGAGGAGGAGGGTCAGTGTGATCTGTGGTAACCTGCTACAAGCTGTACAGAAAAGACAGCAAACCATGCCAGGAAATTTATTTTAAAGAACAGAGAGAATCAAATATGAATAATAAAGAAATGGTATTGAATCATGCCACAGATTGATGTGGTTTGAAAAGTCCAAGCCAAAGCAGAAAGAGCAGAAAATTAAGACTAGGTCAGTCAGACAAGTTAAGTCTGGCTAGACAGCTGAGAAGAGGAACATGGTATGCCAGGAATTAGAGGAGAGCAACAGTCTGGCTGACTTGTTGGAGACAAACTGAGGTACTGAGGTCATTGATGGGATTTATTTTTTTTTTTTAAGCTGCAAACAAGAATTATTAAATTGAAAACAGATGAGAATCTGACAGAATAAAAACAAACTTTGGCCAGATGGGAGGAGCTGTGAAGAATTATCTGAGGATAAAGGGCAATTAAATAGGCAGGTGAAAGGGAACCCTTAGGATTATAACTGGAAATAGAGCAGGTAGAAGAATGGAGATGATCTATCAGGACTTCTCATTAATGATTTGATCTGAGCAAATGTTTGGGGAACTGGACAGAGGCCTGATTAGTGGTTGAAGCTGGTCTGAAATTGCTGAGGACTCCAATCCCAAGGGAAGGTACAGAAACAGCTACTGTTGATTAGATACCCCAGGCAAGTCAGACCAGGGTGAAAGTCATTGTAGAAAAGATCTGGTGGAAAGCAGCCTGAGAAAACTGGCTGAATCAGCAAGATTCAGGGCTAGAAAAGACACAAGCTGTGAAATGATGGACCTCTTGCTGAGCAAGGTATGAGATATCTCCATGTTCTCATGCCAGTGGAGGCATTTCATTTAATGGCACGTGGCTGGAGGATGTGCAATGACAGGAGGAGGCCAAGCAGTGCAGTAAGACCAAAGTTTAACATGTCTCCTAGTACAGGAGTGGAAACAATAGATTTAGTATCAGCAATGATCTAACAATGATATAATTGACAGCTACTTGCAAGGAACATATATTATCTAGAAAAGGGACCAAGCTCCATGTAACTGGATTAAAATGGCTCATGTGGTGTATGAGACAGAATTTCACAAAATCCCAAGGCTGGAAAAGACCTTTAAGATCATCAAGTCCAACTGTTCCCATCCTGTGCTAAACCAGATCCCTGAGCACCTCATCTCCCCTTTTTTTAAACACACCCAGGGAAGGGGACTCAGCCCCTCCCTGGGCAGCCTGTGCCACAGCCCCACAACTCTTTGGGGCAGGTTGATGTACCAGGTTAAGAAGATAACTGTAGTTTAGGATGGGAGACCACAGAAAAAGATCTACAAGTTGAGAAACATTCTGCAAAGGTGTTTGAAAATATGTAGTTTAATGTAAGGGTTGAACATATATTAATGTCTGGAGATGGATGTGCATTTAGAGTGTGGATATGTAAATGATCAGTGGCAGAGTAAATACTAGATGGGTAACACAAGGCCAAAAAGAAGTACAAGGAGATGAAAAGGAAACAGCCAAGAGTGTATGAGAATTGGAGCTCACAGCCATTGAGTTCAAGCTGCTGCCCTGGCAGAGCCCCACTGTGTACTAGCCAACCCCCAGCATAAAGGTTGCCATCTCCCTGCGTAGCAGGAATGAAAATACCAGGCATGGATCCTGTCCCAGCTCAGTGACAATGCCAGGCTCAGGCTCCAGCTGCTGGTGGCTGAAACAAGAGGAAGGTTAGTGGCCAAGGTTTGGTGGAAGGGGGGGGAAGATCCAAGTGAATAAAGGGAACAAACTGAAGAATGAAGGTTGTGCAAGATGAAAGAGGCAATACAAGGCCTCAGTCTTATATAAAAAAGGAAGGGAACATTGCACTGGGGTTACAGGGAAATGCTCTTTGAGTGTAGCAAGCAGGAAATGGATGGCAAAGAACTTCAGAAAAGATGGTTGGTGGCCCCATAGGCTCATGGTGTGGACTCCCCTCTGGGCTATCCTAGCTGAGGGGGCCAGGAGGTGGCAGAGCAGGAGTAAGGATGTCCCAGGAGTATCATGACAGAAAGAGCCCAGGACACTGCCCTGAGCCTGGCACTATACCCAGAGTCCTCCCTGATCCTGTCCTGAGCTGCCAGTCTCCTTCCCCAGCTCATGAGGCACCACCAGCCCAGGCTCCGGCCTCTGCTCCAGGAGGTCCTCATAAGCAGAGGCCTCTGAGGGAAGGCTCCTAGTTTTGGCCCCAAGCCTGGCCACCTTTTCACAGTCTGCCCTTGCTTGGCACAGTGCAGAGCCCTGGGGCACATGGGGCCCATCAGTGGTGGACCCATGTAAAACACAACATCTACACCAGGAGGCAGAGGCTACAGCTCTGCCTCTTTGCCCTCTTTCTCTGGGGGCCACAGCCTGTGCTGTGCCTCATGAACCACTCACTTCACCCCACAAATGCTCTTCTGTCCTCCCAGGGTGACATCTACAGTGTGCTCAGCCACACACACAGCACCTCCTCTCTCCACATACCCCTGGCTCTGCTTTTGCAACAGAAGCAAGCAGAACACCCTGGGGAGAGCAGGGCTTGCTCAGATGCACAGAGAGCAGCCTGACACAAAGCCCTTTGTCAGATCTGGAACCAGCTACTTCCTTCCCTGTTGCAAAAGAGTAAGGGTGCTGCCCTTCCCCAGAGATAAGTCCTTACCCATGCAGTTCTTCATCATCATGAAGCCGCTCTCGTAGCCTTCGAAGCACTCGCACTCGAAGCTGCCCGGGGTGTTGACACAGGTGCCATGGCCACACAGGTCCGGTGAGATGCGGCACTCATCGATGTCTGTGGGGATGAAGATCAGGCAGAGGAGGCAGGACAGACCACAGGGACTGCTACAGCTGGCACAGAGCTGCCTATACTGCACACCAAATTCAATGAACAAGGACTGGCAAGTCTGACCCAGAAGACCAAGGAAAATCGTCTTCCTGGAGGGAGACACAGCAGCTAAGCTTTCTCCCTGGTGTGGGGCTGATCCTTCATCCCACAAGTAGGAGGAACCTTCTCCTCATAGTCCTGCCCTTGGGTTCTCTACATGGCTCCAAGGTAACTGCCATGACTCCTCTGGGTACCACCATCACGGAAGCATCCCACAAGGCAGGCAAGACAGCAAGATGGGCGAGAGTGGTTCAGAGTGGGGTTACTCCTCCCTTACCTGTGCAGTTCCTTTCCTCAGCATCCAAAGCAAAACCGTTGCCACAGAGACACCTGAAGCTGCCAATGGTGTTTCGACAGGTCCCATGAGTGCACAGCCCAGAGAAGACCTTACATTCATTCACATCTATGGGTGAAAGCAGAAGAGCAATGTTTCAGGGAGGGGATGTCTGCAGTGAACCCAGAGCCCCAGGGAAGGCAGCAGGTTCCTTGGGCTGTAGCTGAGCAGCTCAGCAGCTCCCCTCTTCTCTTTTCCTCACCTTTGTAGAAGGGCCTTCCTGAAAGCACGTCTCCTCTGTTGGCAAAGCCAGGTCCCCTCGGGCAGATGGCCTTGTACTCACTGGAGCCAACCTTGGGACACTCTTCACAGTCGATGCCCCAGGCTGAGCCCACAGAACAGCAGCACATGTCGATCCGGTACTTGCCTGGCAGAGGCTCTGTGCACTCATCTTCATCCCACTTCATGTAGCACTGCTCCACACGCACGTCTGGAGAGAGAGCAGAGCTGAGCCCTTGCCTGCAGCTCCACATCTGGTAAAACCAGATGGACAATTTCCCATGACACAGTTAGCAAGGTCCAGCTCAGGCTGGGGCACCCACCAAACAACACCCAGGCATGGGCCACGTGGATGAGGCCACCTTGTTTGGGATGCTGTGAGAGATTGAATAGAATGGACAAGGTGACCCTGCAACTGTTGGCAACAGAGCCAGAGGATGGACCCTCCATGGTGAGGTTAGTACTACAGATGGTCCCTGTGAAGGGTGGAGGTTTGTCACTGTGTGCCCAGAAAATAGCCAGGAGTAGGATGGACCCTCTATGGTGAGGTTAGTACTACAGATGGTCCCTGTGAAGGGTGGAGGTTTGTCACTGTGTGCCCAGAGAATAGCCAGGAGTAGGATGGACCCTCTATGGTGAGGTTAGTACTACAGATGGTCCCTATGAAGGGTGGAGGTTTGTCACTGTGTGCCCAGAAGCAGCCAGGAGTTGTTTAAGGGCTCCTGGGTTGTGTCATTAACCACTCAGGTTATCTATTGACAGTTTAATCTCTGACAATGATCAGAAGCTGTGGACCCTTGAAAATGGAGCACACAGAACTGGCTACACCTGAAGTCCACCCAAGGAGAATGATGGTACTACTGGCTGGACCTGGGGACGTGATGCTGTGGCAGCTTTGCCTTAGTTAGGCTGCTGGGCTTGGCAATCTCTACCAGGGCCATCACCCAGTTCCCAACACTGCTGCATGTGGACCTCTGCAGAGAGGGCTGAACAGAGAGCAGGAGGTGGGTGAGAAGAGGGCTCCTTACCCACACATGTCCTAGCAGTGCCATCAAGGGTCAGTCCTTCTGGACACTCGCACCGAAAGGAGCCGGCTGTGTTCACACAGCGCCCGTTTGGGCAGACGCCAGGGAAGACCTCACACTCATTCACATCTGTTGGCACAAAAGCAAGAGACAGGCATGAGAGTGGCACATGGCCAGGCCCAGTATGGCCTTGAGGGGCTACTGGAGGAGGTGAGAAGAGCCCAGGGTTGCCCCCAGACTGAACTTGGCGACTCGGTACGACAAAAACACACGCTCCATGAACATCCACAGCCATGTGGGACCTTGGCAGGCTGGAGAAATGGGCTGCCAGGAACCTTGTGCAGTTCAACATGGAGAATTGCAAAGGCCAGAATTACAAAGGGAAGGATCAAGCCCATGCACCAGTACACACTGGGAGTCCCCCAGCTGGTAAGCAGCTTGGCAGAAAAGGACCTGGGAATCCTGGTAGATACCAAGTTGAACATGAGACAGCAATGTGCTGATGGTATCCTGGGCTGCTTTAGGAGGACTGTTGCCTGCTGAAGGAGGTGAGCCTTGTCCTCTACTCAGCAATGGTGAAGCCATAACTATGTCTAGTTCCTCCATAAGAGAGATGAGCACAATGGAGAGAGGCCAACAAAGGGCCAGAAGTGTAGCTCCCCCACCAGACTCAGAGATACAGGACAGCAAAAAACAAACAATGACCGTGTTCCAAATGAAGAAAAAAGATTCTTCTGCATCCTGCAGCACTTTACCTTCACAGGTGACCCCCTTCATCCTGGCATATCCCCGGGGACAGGCGGTGTCTGCAAGGAAACAGAGGAATGTCAGCAGAGAAAGGGGCCACCTCCTGCCTTCCTGATCCCTGTGCCAAGCAGAGCCCTTACCGATCTCACAGCGCTCGCAGGGGCTGCCCCACGCTGCCCCCAGTGTAGCACAGCACTCCGATTTCAGAGTGGCCCCGTTGATGTTCACCTCGCAGCGCCCATCCTGGATGTTCAGCCAGCAGGTGCCTTTCATGCTGTCTGTAGGGGCAAAGACAAGGTGGAGTGGAGAGCTGCTCCTCAGTGGAGGTTCCCAGCTTCACAGCAGCCAGGCTACGAGGAGGAACTATCCCTGAGCTGCAAGGTGACTACTGCTCTCAGGTGTCACAGTGTCTTTTAGGCTGTGGAGCCAAGCATGGACGTGAACTGTGCTGCTCCCCAGAGCCCTGTGCCATGGAGCAGCCCTTCTGTGCTGGTACAACTGCTATTGCATCAGTCCTGTGTCCTGTCCCTTTCCTAGCACCATCTTGCTCCTCCTCCAGGCAGAAACAGTCTTTCTTTCCAGCTGTCCCCATGATGCTTCACAAGATTCTGAGTCACTGAGGAGTGGGATGTGGATGTCTTCTCATAGATTGGTCTGGGTTGGAAGGGACCCCAGGGATCACAGAGCTCCAACCCCCTGCCACAGGCAGGGCCACCAACCTCAGGCCTGGAGCTACACAAGGTTGCCCAGGGCCCCAGCCAACCTGGCCTTGAACACCCCCAGGGATGGGGCACCCACCCCCTCTCTGGGCAGCCTGTTCCAGCCCCTCACCACTCTCTCTGTAAGGAACTTCCCTCTAATACCTCATCTCACCCTCCCCTCCTCCAGCTTCACTCCATCCCCCTTGTCCTGCCAGTCTCTGCCCTTTAACAAGCTGATTCCCCTCCTGTTCCTCTGCTCCCTCCAGGGACTGGGAGGCTGCAGTGAGGTCCCCCCACAGCCTTCTCTTCTCCAGGCTGAACAAGCCCAGGTCCTTACCCACACAGATGGTGCCACTGGGGTCCAGCTTGCTGCCTGGGGAGCACTCACAAGCAAAGGAGCCAGCATTGTTCCTGCAGACGCCGTTCACACAAGGGTTAGAGGTGCACTCATTGATATCTGTGGGAAGAAAGGGACTGTCACCGTAGGACCTGCCATGGGACCCAGGGTTCTGGGCCAGAGATTGGGGGAGATGAAGAATGCATCATGGAAAAGGGATTTTTCCAACTGTTCAGACAATCACCAGTCTGGACCACAGGAGTCCAGCACAACTCAAGCACGGACCACCTTGAAGAGGGGTGGGCACAGTCAGCAGGCACCATGAAATCAGTGAGCTTCTTCAGGACTGAGGGGATGGGCGGGTTGAGCCTGGGGGGTGCAACTACCAGGTAATGATGGACCTGCTCACTCAGGGCTGAATGTACCTGTCTGAACCAGACATGAGGCTACACCACATTTGCCATAGAATCATAGAATCCCAGACTGGGCTGGGTTGGAAGGGACCCCAAGGATCACAGAGCTCCAACCCCCCTGCCACAGGCAGGGCCACCAACCTCCAGGCCTGGAGCTACACAAGGTTGCCCAGGGCCCCATCCAACCTGGCCTTGAACACCCCCAGGGATGGGGCACCCACCCCCTCTCTGGGCAGCCTGTTCCAGCCCCTCACCACTCCACTCTTCACCTTCTTTAGAGAAAAGCAGGGTTTCTTTTTTTCTCTAAACAGACATTTATGTGCAAAGTGCCAGTTCTCAAATGAATGAGGACTTTGTGGTGAGGAAACAATTTCCCCCACTCCAGACTGCAAGCTTTCAATCAAATCCCTCCCAAACTTGCAATTTTGGTTAGGTTTTAGCTAAAATTTTGGAGGCCTGGAGGAAATTGTTCTGGTTTTCAGCCACTGAAAGGCCCAGATGTTCTGAGTTTGGATGTCCACTATTCTGAGCAAAGTGTGAAATTTTCCCCTAGGGTAAAAAGAAAACACCCAAAAACCCCACAAACCCACAAACCCAAAGGCTGGACCTTCTCCAGGTCAAACCACTGTGGTCAGAAGGGAACCGAAGGCATGTCAGACGTTGAGCTCCTTTTCAGGGAGGACCTCAAGCCATAGTTCACTCTTTACATCTTGTGAAAATGTTCTCTGGTGCCTTCAGAGTCACGTTACCTTCACAGGTATCTGTCTCTGTCCTGAAGACAAAGCCCTTGGGGCAGGTGCAGGTGTAGCTGCCGGGTGTGTTGCGGCACAGTCCGTTGTCACACAACAAACGATTGACAGTGCATTCATCCACGTCTGCGGGCAGAGAGATGGGGTTTCTGAGCTACATCACCAGTGTCCACTCTTCTACCTGCCAGCCCTACAGAGCCCTGGCAGCCTGAGAGGCACAGAAATGTGTTCCCATCCTCAAAGCAATACAGTCATAGAATCATAGAATGGTCTGGGTTGGAAGGGACCCCAAGGATCACAGAGCTCCAAACCCCCTGCCACAGGCAGGGCCACCAACCTCAGGCCTGGAGCTACACAAGGTTGCCCAGGGCCCCAGCCAACCTGGCCTTGAACACTTCCAGGGACGGGGCACCCACCACCTCTCTGGGCAGCCTGTTCCAGCCCCTCACCACTCTTTCTGTAAAAAACTTCCCCCTAATATCTAATCTAAACCTTCCTTCCTTTAGTTTTAATCCATTCCCCCTTGTCCTGTCATTGTCTATCCTTTTAAAAAGTTGAATCCCCTCCTGCTTATAAGCTCCCTTCAGGTACTGGGAGGCTGCAATGAGGTCCCCCCACAGCCTTCTCTTCTCCAGGCTGAACCCTTGATCACCTCCAGGGATGGGGCACCCACCCCCTCTCTGGGCAGCCTGTTCCAGCCCCTCACCACTCTCTCTGTAAAAAACTTCCCCCTAATATCTAATTTAAACCTTCCTCCCTTTAATGGGAAAGCCCATTAAATCCTGTACATACAGCTTCTCTCAGAGAAACTTGTGTTCTTCCACGTGGACAAGACAGCCCTGAGTGGGGACAGTGCTTGAGGGCATCAGCTGCTGTCTGACCCCAGGCTCCTGTGCAGCTGGAGGTCTGTGGGTGGCTCCCAGCCTTATACACAAAGTGTGTGCCACCCTTTCCCCACCTCTTGGTTCCTCCCTCTGCCACCCTGAGCCTGGGCTGCCCTGAACTCACCCACACAGTTCTTGCCCGTGGGGTCTGACTCGTAGCCCAGGTTGCAGATACAGCGGTAGCTCCCCCGCAGGTTCTCACACATCCCGTTGGGGCAGATGTCTGGGTTGAGGGCACATTCATTGATGTCTGCACAGACACAGGAGACAAATTAGATGGACCACAGCAAACACAAACACAGAAAGCAGCAACCCTTAATTCTTCATGTCTCCTTGGTGTCAATAGGCAGCTGGTGCATCCCTCAGGAGAAACTCCTCCTGGTTTGTCCCAGTAGGTCCTAGGGAGCCTTGTTCTTCTCCTTCTGCTGCTGTGGAGCTGGGCATCTCTGTCCTGGGGAGGCTGATCTAGCACTGGGTTCTGAGCACAGGAGGAGAGGACTGGCTAAGGGGTAGAGACATGGCTCAGTTCTGTATCAAGGGCTCTTGGGTCCTTCTGTTGTGTTCCTGAGCCTCCTCACAGCATCTTTATCCCAAGCTCTCAGGTCAGCGTGCTGAGGTCAAAGCCTCAGCTTCAAAGACTTGCAAAGTGCCTTGGACAAACCTGAATCAAACTGAGATTTTTGGATAGTTCTGCAGCCATGTGTGGGGGGCACCACAGCCCCTGCTGCCCACGAGCTCAGACCTGCAGGATATCTGGCAGAGAGAGCCATGTGCCTCTTTGCCATCACCCACCTCCTGCCAACAGCACCAAGTGCCCAGTGCACGTGCACAGGAACACAGAAGTTTGGCAGCACAGTGGGTGGCACCTCTTCTTCTCCATCAGCATCATCTCACTGCCTTTTTGGAGCAAAGCTCTGGTACCCAAAGAGATTTGACCAGAACCAGCCTCCCCCCCCAGAACAGGGCAGGTTTGTGTTTGCACAGCAGTGTCCTCACAGTGACAGATGGCAAGCAGCCCAGGCCAGGACTTCCCAGACACTGCTGGCCTTTGTCTCCACGCAGTTGGAATCCAGTTACAGACCCAGGGAAAAGCAAGCCTGGAGAGAGCAGAAGTGCACATGGTCCTGGCTGTGGGCAGCGATGGGCTGACCAGAGCATGTCTGACGTTAGCTTCTTGCTAGAAAGCATCTTATCTCCTTAGCCTGAGACTGACTCTGGCCAAGATACGGTGCCCTGGAAAGTGGCCCAAGAAGCCACCAGGGTTTTGCCTCTGGCTCATTCCCATTTGGAAAGTTCTGAAAGGCTGTAGCTATCTGGCTGCTTTGTGTTCTTCCTGCTGATCCAAGCACTGCCCAGGGCTGGCAGCTCAGCCTCCTGCCTGACCTCTCTAATTCAAAGCAGCCCCTTGGCAACCCATCCCAGCACACGCTTATCACCTCCCTCTCCCTGGGAGACTGTGAAAACCCCCTTCTCCTGTGACCATGGAGCTGGAGGGCAGAGGAGGGAAACAAGCAAGGGGATGCAATTGGTCATGCTCTTCATTCCCATCAAAGCAGGGAGTAAAGCCAAACATCCCCAGAAATGTAGTTTCCACAGGGTGCCAGGAATCAACAGCTCAATTCAACACAGAGTCCTCAGGGATGCTTGCTCAACGTTAACTCACAGTGCTTTGGGGAGGAGAAAAGATGCTCAGCACCCCTCTGCCTGCATGCCTGTGCTCACACCCCACCCACAGACACTCATTAACACAGAGGTAGAGGCTCTTGCACACACTGACACCCACCCAAGCCACCCTGTGCTCTCACGTACATGGGTGTAACATGATAACTCCCCAGCACGCCTGCTCATGGCACACGCTCCTGTGGTCACACAGATGCACATACACCCCACTAAAAGCAGCTGAAAGGAGGCTTGAGGGTGACATTAGATGTGCCTGTGTAGAATCTGGTACGGGGGATGCACTTACCTCTCCCATCAGCTGTTATTCCAATGCCGCTGCTGCAGAGAGCCTGGAATTCAGCTGTGTAGGAAGCACAACAGAGCCATTAGCTTTTCAAGACAGTTCATGCACAGTGACATTAATCTGGGGTAACAGTGGGTTTCTTCTTTTTTTTGATAGAACATCATCTGTGGGCTTCCAAAGCAGTGTCTGCTTGAACTTACACTATGTGTATTTTAGACCTGGCAGTTAGTAGTCCAACGCCACGAGAATCCCTGCAGCGAGCTCAGCATCAGATCTATGGATCCAACCTAAATTGCTGACTACACAGCATCCCTTTTCCCCTGCCTACTGCTTTCTTGTGACACTACCAAGCTGCCTAGGCCATCTCAGGGACCTGCCAGGGACCTAGAACATCTCTGAGCACCTTCCTGGCTGAGTGAGCTGTGACTGTTCAGCCTGGAGAGAAGAAGACTAAGGGGGGATCTGATCAATGTTTATCAATATCTTAAGGATGGGATGCAGGGGGAATGGCCAGCTCCTTTTCAGTGTCTGTGGGGACAGGACAAGGGGCAATGGCTGCAAGTTGGAGCACGGGGAGTTCCACACCAATCTGGGGAAGAACTTCTTCCCGGTGAGAGAGCCCTGGCACAGGCTGCCCAGGGGGTGTGGAGTCTCCTTCTCTGGAGAGATTCAAGACCAGTCTGGATGCCGACCTGTGCAATATGAGCTAGGGACCCTGCTTTGGCAGGGGGTTGGACCTGTAGAGCTCTGGAGGCCCCTTCCCATCCCCAGTGACTCTGTGATTCTATGATACGCAAGAGATGCTCACCAGAGTTTTTAGCCGGGCAGGGTTGGCATGGTTCTCCAAAGCCATGGTCTGGGTTAGCACAGCAGCACTCAGACTTGGTGACAGCTCCTGGGAAGGGACGAGCACAGGTGCCCTTTTTGATGCCTCCGTAGCAGGTGCTGCGCATGTGGGTGTCCACGCAGACGCGCCCGTCCACGCCGATAGCCAGGCCGCCCAGGCACTCGCAGCGGAACGAGCCCTCTGTGTTGATGCACCAGCCGTTCATGCAGATTCCCGGCGTCTCACACTCGTCGATGTCTGAGAGAGGGAACAAAGACTGGCTGTTACCTACCCACAGGCACCAAGACACACGGATAGAGGCTTGGGACTCTTTTGCAGGGAGACTTGGAGCCGATGAGGGAAGTAGAAGAGCAGTTTAGAGCATCACATCATCTGGCTGTCCCTGATGGATCAAGGGAAGGACTGAGGATCTGGGGTTTTTCAGTCTCTGGAGACCCAGTCTCTTCTCAGAGTAGCAGGGTCCAGTCTCTGCTCTGTTAAGCCAGAGAATTCACCCCAAGTCACAGCAGTATATTGAAAACATGCTGTGTTCTCCTCCTTTCTCCCCTCCACCATCCCATCCCAACCTTCCTGGCTTTGGGACTGTAGCGAAAAGGGTTGTAGAGGCTGGGAAAGCTGTGGAGATGACTGTTACTAGCTCATGTTGGCCATACAGAGCTTCACAGCCCTGCTTAACCTTCTTCAGAAAGAGGATTTAAGCTCCAGTCTGTGCTGAAGTAGTGGAGGTGCAAGAACGTTTTCCCTTGTGTCCATTCTGCTGCGAGGAGGGAATTTCTGGTGGCAGAGTAGGAGATGCCTGGCAACAGACCTGGTTTTTCTCAGCTCCCCGTGCCCTCAGACATCTCACAAGTCCCCAGGAAGGTGGACAGCAGGCTGAGAAGAGGGCAGAGACCATGCTTGGGGACATACTCACCGACACAGTACCGCCCATTGGGAGCCAGCACAAACCCAGGCTTGCAGATACATTTGAAGCTGCCATCCTCGTTGATGCACATCCCGTTGAGGCACATGTTGGTTGTGGCACATTCATCATGGTCTGGGGAGGACAAACAGAAAACAGGAGCTGAGCCTGAGACCTGCAGTGAGACCCTCCTTAAAAACTCCTCACCCAAAAACTCTGTCCCCCATGTCACAGTAGATTGCTCCTTATGGCAGTGGGTGCTCCTCAAGGCAGAGTTCCTATTGCTTCTGCTGGTGGGAGCTGTCCTGCTGTGTCCCTTCTGCTCTGGGTATCCTGGGCAGCCAGTGCAGCTTGCAGCAGTGCTCAGACACTGGCTGCTGAAGGCAACAGATCTCAGGGTGATGGACAACATCCTGCTCATGCTCCTGGTCCCCAAAACATACAGGAGCACTAACACCCTTATAAAAATGCCTTCCTGCTTCAGTGCCATGGTATCTTCTCTCATTTTGAGATACACTGTACCCTAGCAGCAGCTACCTGGGACAAAAGGAGTGTCAGAGTACCCACCAGGCCCCCAGAAGGACATAGTCTCAGCTCAGTCCCAACCTCTCCATGGCCACAGATGACAGCACATCAGGAAAGAGCTTACCAACACAGTTCTTGCCATCAGGGGTGATTTCAAAGCCGGCGTTGCAGATGCACTGGAAGCTGCCATCAGTGTTAACACAGCGGCCGTTTCGACACATCACTCCGTTCATGATGCACTCATCAATGTCTGTAAACACAAGGAAGGAGCAGCAGGTGGAGTGAGAAGCAGTTTTGGTTTCATTGGCTCCATGAGAAAGCCAGGCAAGTGCTCCCAGACACAAAATGCACCCTGCTCCAGCACCACACTCCTCCCCTCTGTACAAACTGCAGGAGATGGAGAAGATGTGGAGAAGACCTTCTGCAAGTGCTGGAAGCAGTGTGGCATTTGTGCTGTTAGATGCTCTGGGATCTCAGGCCCTCCACAATGTCCTGGTCAACCTCCTGCCCTGGGGCACCTTTGCAACTCAAATTACCCATGGGATGTTCAAGTCCATGGTAGGCACCAGAAGCTCCCACACCATCAGTCTCAGACTCAGCCCTGCTGTGGCATGCCACAGAGATGTGGTCCTACTGCACCAAGAACGTAGTGTCCACTTGCTCAGGATGCTGAACCCTCCTGAGCACAGAGGAAAGGAAGGAGACTGTTTGAGGAAGGGGATTGTTCCTGACCCCTTATCAAGAGCTGGAGGAGACAGGATGAGCTATGTTACAAGCTAACTGCAGAAACCCAAGTCTGGCCCCAGCAGCAACAGATGATCCAGACACTTTGTAGACTTCTCCTAACATGCAAAAATTAAGTTTGAGAGGAGCTTGGCAGAAAAGGGTCCTAATGACAGATGAAAGGGGGTGGCCCTGCAGAGAAAACAAGCTTCTTTTGAGCTCTATCAACAGAAGAGCTGTGTGTGTGAGCCCCATGGGACGGTTTCTTGTCCTGACAGCTAAGAGAGGTCACAGCTGAAGAACAACAGCCTGTTTTTGGTACTGCACATTAGAAAAGATAAAAAGAAAATGGAGGAAGCTGAGAAGATAAGAACAAGGACAATGAGAGCCTTAGAAACATTATCAGTGAGAGGAGATTGAGAGACTTGCATTTGTTTAGTCTAGAGGGGAGATGACAGGGGGTTACAAATTGCAGTTTCCCAACATGTGAAGAACGTAAAGGAGACAGTGGGGAACCAATTTTCATGGCCAGAAAGTGAATCACAAGAAGAATTTGGCTTGAAATACTTCATTTGGAAATTAGGGAAAGCCTTTCACATTGGGGGATCCTTTGGAAACCCCTTCATGGGAATCCACTAGGCAGCAAAAGAAATGAAATCAAAGATCAGGCAGTGACAGGGAAATTTCCCTTGGCTTCTTGGCCACATGGGACCTTCCCTTCCCATCATTCCTCTTCAGCAGTCCCTCACCTAGAGCACCGTCTTGCTGCAAGACACTGACAGAACAGCTCTGCCAGGTATCACAGTCCCTTCACTGACACAAAAACTCCTCAAAACCCTCTCTTGTCAAGACGAAATGCTGTCATCTTTAAAGACAGTCCTGCTCTTGAAAAGCACTCTCATTTCCTTGATTGCTGCCAGCCAATTTTAAGGTAGATAAGAGGAGAGGAAACTTCTCCTTGACAGACTTCAGGACACTGCTGGCAGCTCGATTAAGTTGTTCTGAAATGCCATCACAGACCTGGCTGGGAGGTTGGTTGGTGCTGGGTTCTCCTCACTGCTTCCCCTTTAGAACCATGCTACTGCTGCCATCACTCTTGGAGCACTGTCCCCTCCCAAAAGCAGAGACAGAAAATACTTACCAATGCAAGCCTGCTTTGTGGGGGTGCTCTGGAAGCCTTCGTGACACTTGCAGTGGTAGGAGCCGGGTGTGTTCACGCAGTCACCATGCACACAGGGGCTGCTGGAGCACTCATCCACATCTGCAAGGAGAAAAGGCTAACCTGTGAGTCACCATCATGCAAGGAGTAGATGTTGTGCTTGGGGATGTAGTGTAGTGTTGGATCTAGTAGGGTTGGACTTGATGATCTTGGTGACGTGGTGTAGTGTTGGACCAGGTAGGGCTGGATAGATGGTTGGACTCGATGATGTTGAAGGGCTTTTCCAACCAAAACCATCCTATGAATACACAGTGAGATAGCAGGAGAGGTGAGCAAGGCTGCCTCCTGTGTGCTGCTGAGCCCATCCTTTCAACTTCAGTGCTCAGTATCCTGACAGCATGGCCAGCACAGTATCTCTTCCCTTGAGTGAATCAACTGCACCACTCAGCTTGGTGTCAACTTCCTGAGGGTGCACTCTGTCCCACTATCTGTATCTGCATCCAGGTTGCATGGTTGGATTTTCCTGTTTTTAAGAGTTCTTCTAGCTGTGTGTACTTCCAGCTATGACATCCACCATTGCTAGGTGAATCCATCCAGCTGCTGGATCCCCACACAACCTAAGGTCTGGACAATTATTTCAGTCCTTGAGAGGGCTGCTTAGGTGGAGATGCCAGGTAGGGAGGCTGTTCTTTGCAGATGCAGTGAGTGGACACCATTTTCTTTCAGCAGGGCACATTACAAGAGGTTTCAGAAAAAAATAGCCCACTATAAAATGGTAACTCTTTTGAAAGATGCCATCCTCCTAATTCTAATTCCTTGGAGATCTCAAGCTTCTGAGGAGGCTTGCCCAGCCACCAGCTAGCTGGGATGACCATGGTGGCTGCAGCCTAAGCCTGTGGGGTGAGCAGAGCAGGCAGCAGCCTTAAAACTGGTGGAGTGCCCTGCCCAGGGACTGGTTATATGGGGTTTCCCACAGCATGAACTGGCCACCAACAAGCCAATGGCAATGTTGTGGCTACCAGAGTTGTCACCCTGGACATCCCTCAGGGCAGACACATCCTTTGCATCATGCTGCTTTGTTACCTGACACAAGGGCTCTATCTCCAGCCTGTCATGGGGAGCTCTGGCTGGGATGGGGGCTGGCTAACAGCTGGAGGTGCTGTTAGGAGCAGGCATGTGGCACAGGTGGAGCTGACCTGGGTGTGTGGGTGCTGAGCAGAGCCCACTCACCGATGCACTCGCCGCGCACGTCCTGCTTGTAGCCCATGTTGCACTCGCAGCGGTAGCTGGATGGGGTGGGGATGCAGCGGCCGTTCAGGCAGAGGTTAGTGAAGTGCTTGCAGATGTCTATGGTCTGGTTCAAGGTGGCAGTTCCTGGAAAGCACAGAGACAGGTAGAGGATTACAGCTCCCCAGGCAGCAGGGTGACAACTCCAGACACTGTGAGAGATCAGTGGTCCTCCTGTGCCCTGAATAACCATGGGGCTGCAGACACAAACTCAGCTGCTTCCAAACTCTCTGCAGGGTGCTGGCATGGCCCTACCCCACAGACACACACACAAGCCTCTCAGGAGCAAGGTGGGCATCAGTATTTACTGACACCCAGAGCATTTTGACAGGCTGCAGCCCTTAGCAAGGAGCTGCACAGGGATGTGCAGGAGAAGAGTGTCCAAGGGGGTGGGAAAACAGTTTTGTTTTGGGGAGGCAGAAAGTGAGGTGGTGACGTGAAAGCTCCTCTCCTATTTGGTAATTAGAAAGATATTCTGCACTGGAGCCAGCCTCAGCTCCCTTGCTCTGCCAGCAGACACTGTTTGATCTGCTTCTGGGCTCAGCATCCTGCACAGCATTAGTGTCACATCCCATCACTCCCCCCGTGGCAAAATAAACCTTGTAGCTGGCTAAGAGCACAGGCCCTCTGCTCGTGTGTGCACGGCTCGCAGACAGACACGCTGCCTGTGTTCTGAGACAGGCAGCCAAACTGGGTCAGCACAGTAAGAAAGTCAGTTTAATTACCAATGCTTGAACTTCCTGGGCCCATTCCAGGCAGACCTGGGATCCCGCCTTGTCCATTTGCCCCATTTGGTCCGATGCCTCCAGGCCCGTTGAGTCCCGGCCCAACACCATTGGGCCCAAATCCAGGAATTCCTGGAAAGTTCCCAGGGAACCCTGGCACGACTGGGAGTCCTTCGATGCAAAGCCTGCGGTACTCATCTGAAACAAAACAGCTGCCTTAGTGTTTTTCCAAGAGTGCCTGAATCCCCCCCCCTCCTCCTCCTGCCCCAGCCAGAGTGCAGAGAACAGAGGGAGGAGACGGCCCAGCAAGATGGATGCTGATGGGAACAGGGTGGATGGGTGAGGAGAGCTTTAACACCCTTCACTCCAGAGCAGATGATGAGACACAGCTTGCCAGGATGTCTGGCAGTGTCTTCTCGGGGTGCATGGGGGACAGCTGATGCTGTGGGCTCCCTTTGTGCAGGAAAGGATGGTGCACAGGAGGGTGCCAATGTACAGCTCTGCCCTGCTCAGAGCTGGTGGTGAAAGAGGCAGAGGGATAGATCTAGAGTGCTGTGCCTCCTCAAGGCCTCCTGCTGCTGGGGCTCACCCTCTATTGGCCCCAAGAGACAATTATGGTGGGAGCCAGAGAGCTGAAGGGTAGGAGGAAAGGATAAATTCTTGCCTTGGCTGAACTCAACTGGCTCAACTTCAGAGAAGACACAGGCAGGAGAGTCAGCATCCCCATGTGACCTTTCCCTGGGTGTTATGTTGACCATTCTCCATGTCAAGGCTGGGGTACCAGTAGGGCCCAGCAGCAGGAGGGAGCCCGTTGTGTTGCACTTACCAGAGCCCCGGACAGGACACATCTCTGGAGTCTGACCAATGGCCCAGCAACGACCTGAGTCACAGCAGCACTGCATCTTGGTGTACTGGCCAGGAAGGTCTCCAGCACAGCGGCCCCCGATCAGAGCAGAGAAACACGTGCCAATCCGCTGGTCTGCAGAGAGGGGGAGGAGGAGGAGACATGTTTGTATCATCATCACCATACTCTTGGTCAGGTCTGGAGTGCCCATTCCCAATGGCATCTCTTCTGGCTGTGCAATGTCACAATCTCACCTCTCCTCCCTCAACCCCCAGACCATGAGGTTCTCCAGCAGGCCCATTTGGAGCACAGCAAGGCTGTAGGGCCAGGCCACATTCCCCACTATTGTAGCTCACATTACCATTTAGGCTCCTGAACACTACGTGCATCCTGACCAAGAGCAAGAAAGAGGTAGTAGGTGGGCAATCCTTCTCCATCAGATTCTCCACTGGGAGCTGCCTTCCTTGCTCTACAGGAAGAACAAGCTGACCCAAAAGATTCTGGCTAAATTCAAAGAGCAGAAGACAGCTGAGATGCCCTACCTCATCCCATGCTTCTGGTACGGCTCTGCACATCTCAAGTTTGGCAAGGACTTGCCTCTCCCTCCCAAGATTGACATGATGGCAAATGTCCCATGAGGAAGCATTCCCTGCCAGCTCCCAGTGGTCCCAGCATCTCTCACTAAACAAATAGAGCTGCTCTCAGTTCTGCATCCCTCCAGCCTGTTCCATCCATTCCCACAGGATGCCTGTTGCAGGTCATGGGTTAGTTCCCACAGCCTGGACTGAGCTGGGAGGAGAATGGGCTCTGGATGGTGGTCAAGGTCCTCGAGCCTGGCCAAAGCCACAGACACCAAGCCTGGCACCAACATTTGGTGTGTGTAGCTTCTGGACAAAGTCCAGGGAGACTGAGGGTCTTTCACATGCTGAGCAGGCTCTGTCTGGCACTGAGTCCTCTAGGAAAACCTGGAATCTTCCACTCATTCATCTCCCGTCCTTGTTTCTCAAGTAAATTAATGAAGGGGAAAGTCTAGTCTGATTTGTCATCTGTGCCTCTAGACTGACATTAGCCAGCAGGCTGACACTTTCCTGAAATATAATTGAAATTAATTGCATGGAGCTGTTTGATCTGTGGGCTGTGGTTACATTTCTTCTCTAATCACAGCTCAGGGCCTTGCAGAGGACACTGACCCCATTTAAAGCCAGGGTGACTAAACCAGCAGGTCTCTTCTCAGATACATCCTTCCCCCCATTCTGCAGCGCTGAGTTCAGCATGAACTGTTGTTCCTGTTAGGAAACTTTATCCACCAGAGAGACTTGCAGAAAGACAGACAGACTAGTCAGAAGGGAAACTTGAGTGAGGGGATTGAACACAACACCAGCTCCTAATCCTAATGAAGGGAAGTAGAAGCCACAAGGATGTTTGGGTCATCTTGAGCCCTTAATCTCTGGCAAGTGGCAAGAGTGCAAAGGCAATGCCCACATCTTTTCAGGGTTCAGCAGATGCTGGGGTGTAGGACAGGGCTGTGTTTCCACAGCACATTGGCAGGTTGATGCTATGCAGCATCAGCAAGTAGTCCCATCTTACCCCAGAAAGAAGCTGCTCTCTGGACAAGCCAGGGCAGGATGGTGGGGCCACTTGCTGCACCTCAAAGGAGTTTAGCTAAGTGAGGCCTTAGGGCTGAGCTTAAATGAACTTCTAGATATGAGGATGGTAGTTTGGAATAAACCCTCTGGGCATTAGAGAGGACAGATCCCAGCCAACTCCTTCTGTTCTTCTGTGGGATGCTTGATGTGATACTTGGTGACAGCCACTCAGTTAATGGGCAAGGAGTGATTCAGAGAGCTCAGGCTCCTTCCCCACAGACAGACATGTGCTGACAAGTTTGACAAGGCAGGGAGGTCACAGCAGTTTGTGCAACAGAGGGAACGGTCCAGCCCTTATTCATCTGGACAAAGGTTTATTTAATTCAGCTGTTGTTGCTGCAGGTTGTAATAATCTCTCAGTGAAATGAAGATCAGAACTAATTGAAAACTCATCTGGAGTTGCCTTGGGCAGAGGAGGGTGGATGGAAAGAACAGTGGGTCCCTGTGGTCCCTCTGTGACCTCCTGCAGGACCACCCACATGCTGGAGGTAGGAGCACAAAGCCGTTGTGGTTTTGCTCTGCCTCCCTCTGCAGCTGTGAAGGGAACAGGTCTGCACAGCAACCTCAGGAAATCTGACAGTGCTGCAGGGGAGAAGAGGTAAGATTCCACATGAGATTAGACAGCACAGAGAGGGGGGGGATCAAGCCACAGGTCTGCCAGAGGTCTCTGATTCAGAGAGGCTGCAGATGCTCTACAAGGTCCAGCCAGGGGTGGTAGAGCAGGAGGTGGAGTTTGGGATGCTCATAATGGAACAGGAGCAACTCCAAGATGGACCTTCTGCACCCATCCAGCTGGGCCATGATGTTTTGGCATGTGTGTGTCCTGAAGCCCAGGAGAAGCCTCACACCAGGAGCTGCACCTTCTGACTATCCAGCACGGCTAACCTCTATCTTCCTCTGGCATGGACAGACTCTTTGTGCTCTGCACAAGGTGTCCAAGATCTGCTGTGCTCTCACAAGGGATTTTGCAGTTTTCATCCTGATGAAAACCTGGTTGATTTCTTTGGTGGTGGCTTGGGGGAAGACAGAGACAGAGGAATAGAAAGTGCTGGTCCTGCTTCCCAGGAGAGGACTCTGAGGGGTGGGTATTTCTCTCACTTTGTGTCTTGCCCATGAGCAGAAACTGAGAAGCTGAAGTGACCAAATCCAAACAAAACAGTGGTTGCACAAGGCTCTGACTACAAAGAACTATTAGCTGAGGAGGGAGACACAAGACAGCAGCACATAGCCAGAGGTCTCCCCTCCAAGATGTTCAACGGTGCTTGGTTTGCAAGGAAGAAGAGAGCAGAAAAGATCTATGAGCAGAAAGAAGCCTCAGACTCTGGTGAGGTCAGTCAGTGATGACATCATCTGTTCTCTGTTTCTGGAAACCCAACCAGCTTCATTCTCATCTGGGTAAGATCAGATGGTGGTGCCAGTCTCAGTGAAGACACACGTCACCACGAAGGCACAAAGCATCCCTGTGTGCACAGCTCCCACCAAACTGCAACACCCATGGCACACCTCAGCCCCCAAAGCTCCTCCTGTCACACTGCAGGAGGGCTCCAGTGCCAACAGGGAAGCTCTGTGGGTTATTGCTGGATGGTTTCTTTGCTGACAAGTGCTGTAATAAATTCACCCCCTCCCTGGCTCTTCACCCTTCTCCAAATTCACCTGCCAGTTCAACAGTTCCAAGGCTGAAGTATCAACACATCCCTGACATGATGTGATAAAAAATTATTCCCTTGGAGGAGAAATGCTTTGCAAATGTGGGCTGAAGGGCCTGGTTTGCAGTGCAGGTGCCTGGGACCTCTGCTTGGCACCATCCCCAGGTCCCTCAATGCCTCGGGAGCTGTTGTGGGGTTCTGCTCAGGGTCTCTCCTCAGCTCCTTATCGATCTATTCTGAGCTGGTGATGCTCACACCGCTTCCCTTTGGTCACTTCTTGCCCTCAGAAACATTATCTCCTTGTATTTCCTTTTTTCCTTTCCCAGATGATGACCAAAGCAAGCAAAAAAGGGTTCTCCAGGGAGGTGAGGCCCTCAGTATCACACTCACAACCTTCTCTGAGCCCAGGACTCTGCAAGGATAAGCAAGATCTGACCCTACCTGGAATTTTAAGCAGTAAATCTGCTGATGTTGCCCAAGGAGAGATGAGGTCTCCATCCCTCAGAGCTTTACTGCACTTTCAGGGAACAAGAGCAAAGGGAGCAACGTGCAGGAGTGCTGACTTGCAATGAACAAGGGAACACCAAGTGCAGGGCTGGAAATGCATCCAAAAGGCTAATTTTCTCATTTAAGAATTATTCTTTTAAGCTGTCCTTGAAAAGCAACCCATTGTACTGAGAAAGTTAAGCACAGAAAAAGCTCACAGCCTCCTGGAGCAGATCCTTCAGCTGCCTGCAAAACACCCAGCCCCTCTTTTACAGGCAGCCATGAATGGAACTGTTATGACCATGTGTGGAGCTGGATTCTTTGTGTCAAGTGCAGGTGGTTGAATCACTCAATAAATGTTCACTTCAAACCATGACAGGCTTTCTCCAGCCACGCCACTGTTTGTGTTTCACTGAGGAAGGCAGGGAAAGCAGCTAATGAGGTTTGGGATCAACTCAAGCTCAGCCTCTTGCTGTTTCAGCTGCAAAAACTACAGGAGATTATTCAAATGCAATAAAAAGGTGTTTACTTTACTAAAAAGGGAGGGGAAAGGGATGGGAATATATCAAGGCTGCCACCATAAAGTCACCACGTTCCCAGTGCTGGTGCCCCATGATATATGAGACACTGTGGTCATTTTCCAGCCTAAACATCTGAGGTGTGACAAACCTCTTCTGCTCTCTCCTGATGCTGCCTGTGCTTTAAAGGTGGCCACATTCCTTAGGAATTT
This sequence comes from Porphyrio hochstetteri, assembly GCA_020800305.1. Taxonomy (NCBI): domain Eukaryota; kingdom Metazoa; phylum Chordata; class Aves; order Gruiformes; family Rallidae; genus Porphyrio; species Porphyrio hochstetteri. Next base: position 4,214,285 of record CM036931.1, read on the forward strand.
TTGATTTTACATACTATTTACTTGATTTATTTCACAGGATGTAAATTGTGGGCTTCAACCACCACAAACTCTCCAAAGGAGCCCTTAAGAACCCCCTCAACTGATGGAAGTGGGGTGTTTGCAAAATAGAGATCCCAGGGCAACAACACCCTGATGGTAAATGAGCATTTTGCCAGAAAAAATATTGTCTGTCCCAAAAAGTGACAGCACCCCAGCAGCATATATTAGCTCAGGGAAATGACTAGAGCATGATGTATTGAGTTCAGATGCAGTCATAGTCCACTGCAGCTAACTAAGCTTTTTTTAGACTATTTTTAAATACAGGCTTTCTAATTTTATTTAGTTTTCATTTCTTGAAGCATTTGGTTTCAAGGAAAGTGGGGAAATATCCACATGACTCATCTGACAACCGTCACACCCCTCTGGGCTTATGGCAGGGGCTGGGAAACAGGAGGCAAAGAATTTCATTCTCATTAAAATCTATCAGATTCCCAAACAAGGTGACTTGTACATGATTCTTTACAACATTTTTTTTCTTTCTGGAATGACAATATGATTAATTCTTATACTAGGTTGTGTGGAGATATAAAAGGATTTGGAAATGGTTGCTTGTTTTTCCTGTAATAATTCCCTCCAGGACTTTGAAGAAAGAGCTGTACCTGACATTTTCCACTGATCTCTGCCTTTTCTGTAACAGTTCCTCTTTACAAACCCCTCACATCGTTGCCTCTCTAAAGGTGAATGAACTTTCTGATCAGTGAGACAAACCCTGGGATTCATTTTGAGTGAAGTTAAGTGCCCCTGCTGAGAGCAAGTAAACAGAGAGCTGGTCTATTTATCATAGGAATGGTTGTCTGTTGAAGGGAGAAATGGACCATCAAATATTTACGGGGCTTGGAAAGGAATTTTGATCTGTTAAACATGCAGGATTCACTCCAGCCTCCGGGCTGGAGGCAGGAGAGCTCGTTGCTGTGGGGGAAGCTTGCCTGGATTCATAGAATCACAGGGGTGGGAAGGGACCTCCAGAGCCCATGGGGTCCAACCCCCTGCCAAAGCAGGGTCCCTAGGACAGGTCACACAGGTCGGTGTCCAGACAGGGCTGGAATCTCTCCAGAGAAGGAGACTCCACACCCCCTGGGCAGCCTGTCCCAGGGCTCCCTCACCCTCACTGGGAAGAAGTTCTTCCCCAGATTGGTGTGGAACTCCCTGTGCTCCAACTTGAGGCCATTGCCCCTTGTCCTGGACAAGAAGCACATGGGTCCTTCCTCAAACAGACTGCTGTCCCACCCCAGTTCTCCTCCTAGTGTCCTCAGCAACCCCTTGCCAAGTCCTTCAAGCACTGGGGCACCTGCAGTCCAAGTTCTGGAGATGGAGAAAGCCCTGGTCTGCAGCAGCTCTAGAACCTGTGACCAGGACAAGCAGCGTCAGCCACAGCACACGCAAGGACAGCACATGGGAAAGACACTTACCAGCTACTGCAGGAACAACCTGCCCTTTGATTTGCAAAACACAAATCACAAAATCAGAGAATGTGTTTAGGTTGAAAAGGACCTTTGGAGGCCATCTAGTCCCACCCCTGCAGTGAGCAGGGACATCTTCACTAGAGCAGGGCGCTCAGAGCCCCATCCACCCTGACCTTGAATGTCTCCAGGGATGGGGCCTCCACCACCATTCTGGGCGCCCTGTTCCAGTGATCCACCACCCTCAGAGTGAAGAACTTTTTGCTAGTATCCAACCATCTCCCCTCCTCTAGCTTAAAACCACCACCCCTCACCCAATTGCTACATGTCCTTGTGATCACCAAGTCTGGATTTCACAGTGTGATCTCTCCATGTCTCTGCAGTCCTGAGACCTATGTAGCATCTTACCAATGCAGCGTGATCCATCAGGGCTGGTCATGAAGCCACGTGGACAGGTGCACACGTAGCTGCCCGCGGTGTTGGTGCACTCGCCGCCGTCGCACACGCCGGAGATTGCGCCACACTCATCCACATCTAGACAAGAACAAACCAACAGTGATTTGACTTCTCCTTGCCAACCATAGAATCATAGAATGGTCTGAGTTGGAAGGGACCCCAAGGATCATGTTACAGGGTGAAGGGATTTACATAACAATGCCATCAGCATGCCACAGCTTGATCTAATCTCATGATCAGAGAGATAGGGATATACACTGAGTCCTCAGAGAGATCACACCTAATTATGCATGGCAACCAAAGAAACACCATCCAGGTTTGCAAGCCCTGCCACACACTGCTTCTCCAGCAGCCCACTGCCATGTGTCTGACCTTATAACATACCAGAGTGGTGCATCTCTCTGGATTGAAGAGCATGGAAAACAAGGACATCACAACAAGTTTCTGTCAAGGTGCAACATCTGGACTCAGACATCAGAGGGACCAGGCAGCCCCAATGCCCAGGCATATGGTACTAATTGCAGAAAGATTATAAAAGTATAAAAATCAGAGACAATCACCCTAGTGACGTAGCTTCTGCTGTTTGAAATTGGGATGTGCTCTACAAGCATCTCTCTAGTGTGGAGATAGGACAGACCCTCACTGTGAGCTGAACAGGGAGACTAGCTCTACTGCCAAGGTCATCATGGAATCCCAGACTGGTCTGGGTTGGAAGGGACCTCAAGGGTCACAGAGCTCCAACCCCCCTGCCACAGGCAGGGCCAACAACCTCCAGGCCTGGAGCTACACAAGGTTGCCCAGGGCCCCAGCCAACCTGGCCTTGAACACCCCCAGGGATGGGGCACCCACCCCCTCTCTGGGCAGCCTGTTCCAGCCCCTCACCACTCTCTCTGCAAAGAACTTCCCCCTAATATCTCATCTAACCCTCCCCTCCTTCAGCTTCACTCCATCCCCCTTGTCCTGCCATTATCTCCCCTTTAACAAGCTGATTCCCCTCCTGTTCCTCTGCTCCCTCCAGGGACTGGGAGGCTGCAATGAGGTCCCCCCACAGCCTTCTCTTCCCCAGGCTGAACAAGCCCAGCTCCTTCAGGTCCTGGATGCCTGAGTGTGGATCCTGAAACAGAGCATCTATATGATGCTCAGAGTCAGATTTTAATCCATGTTGGAAGAACTGAGCTGGAAAGATGAGACACTACAGGGTTTGGTTGAGAACTGTAGAATTCTTCACATTTTCCAGGCCATTTCTATTACAACCTTGAGAAAATTCTTGAGTTAATTATTTCTTTGGCTCTTTTTATATGGAGTATTTAAAGACCTTTGTATCCTTGTGAAAGTTCTGGTTAACAGCAGATGGGAAACCTCACAGAAAGCCTGAAAGCTGGAGCTGAACAAAAGTCAAACTGCAACAGAAGAGGGTGAGTGCAGAGAAGAAAATTCAACAAGTACCTGTAGAGATGATATATATATAGAGAGAGAGCCTAAAGTTTCTGTGTGTAGTTACAACTTGGGACCTGAAACTTGGAAAATCAAAGGGAACAGGGAGGCAAATCGGCTATTTCAGAGAGAACAATCTTTTTTCAATAAATTTGGACCAAAATGCCAGTATAATTAAACATACAGGGCCCAACCATGCTTGTGGGGCACTTGACTCCAAGGACTTCTCTGGGAGCAGGGTTGTAGATTATTTTCTTTTCTATTGCCAACTGAAATCTGTTTCAGAAGCTGGAATGGAATTAGATCCAACCTCTAATTAATCCACCCAAAGCAGTTGGTTGGTGGTCGTGGTCCAGGTGGTATTGAAAGGCAAAAGGAATATTTACCTGGTAGTTTACAGTGGGGAAAAAAAAGCTCCAAAAATGCACCTTGGCAATTGGCAAAATAAATGATTTCTGCTAAGCAACTTTATCTATTGTATTTTAAACCTCTGGTGCTGTTGGGAATGGATAAAGGGATTTTTATATGCAATTCAGATGCTGCCTGAGGCTGGCAGGAAAGTAATGAGAAGGAACTGGTCAAAGTCTGCTCCTTGGAGGGGATTTTTCTGATGTGAACAGCATAACAGCCTGATGGCATTAGCATGTGTGGGGGTTAGAGCTGCTGCAGGGCACAGACTAATCCCCAGGAAGGAAAGAGAAAAAGCAGAACCTCTCATCTGGGAGTGGGGATGGAGGATGTCTTTGGGCAAGAAATTTCTGTAAGAAATGGGTGTAGGCTCACAGAGGGGTGGGTGAGCTGCCTCCTGTCCAGTGGGAAACAGAAATCTGAGCTGGGATGGAAGTGTCTGACTGCAATCTCACAGTGCCATGCAGTGGCTAGCAATGCTAGTGCAACCCTGAAGAGAAACAGGGAGCAGAAGCATGTAGGTGATGTCACCTCTCAAACAGCATCATTCCTGGGTGTCATAGCTCTGTGCCAGCTCTTACAAGAGGATGTGAATAAATTGAGGGGTTTGGAGTTTAGGGGGATGACACAAGGCCTGGAAAAAGCTGCCTGACAGTAAGGGACCAGCAGGACTCATGTTTATCCAAGAAGCTGTGAGGGTGTGATGGGATCATAGAAGAGATGCACAAGGATGATGGTGAAGGCACAGTGCTCTGTGTCTCAAAAAGAGGAGATTAAAACTTGAATCTGAGACATTCTACATTCAGACTGGGATGGAGCAGACAGATTTACACCAATGGTAAATAATCTTTGGGTGAGGCATCCAGGGATAGGGCTCATTCCCAAGGCTTGGGAAGGAGGCAACTCACCTACCACTGTCTGTAACAGCACAAGGACAAATCCAAGGGTGGGCATGGGGAGGGTGAACTCTGGCTGCACAGAGGTGACTCTCAAGGAGTAAGCATTGTCCTTGGTCCTCCAGAAATATCCTCATAAACTCCATCCTGCCAGGAGCCTTCTGCCACTGCGCCCCAAGCACTGTGAGCCCCCTACACCAGCCTTTGGCTGCAGGGTAGGATAATCATGGACACATGATGATGACAGTTAATTCTCATCACCACGAAGCTCCCACCTTGTTCAGAGGGAAAAGAGGTATGAGAGGGTCTACACTGTTAGACCTCCAGAAGAAAAGACTGCAGAAACCACCTGGACAGTAGTGCACCTTGAGCTGTGGTCAGAGGCATTAGATGCTTACAGAACAAGCAGCTCCATCAGAGGTTTTCTTCTAGATGCCATTTGCACTCAGCAGAAAGAGACAATGTCATCCAGGCAGTAATCCATCTCATCTGAAGGGAAATGTCTCAACACAGCAGAAGAGCTGTTCCCTAACAGGGATGATTTTCCCTTGCAAAGTGAGACACAGTGAAATCCATCCCACTCAGCTCAGCAAGAGACACGGGTGATGTATGTGTTTAAGACCAGCCAAGCTGCAGCAATCAAGTGAATGCACAAAATGAAGCCCAAATGCACAGGGCATGTCATACACTCGTATATGACAGGGTGGCCATGAGCCAGCAGTGTGCCCTGGGGGCTGAGAGAGACAATGGGATCCTGGGGGCATCAAGAGGAGTGTGGCCAGCAGGTCACAGGAGGGGATCCTCCCCCTCTGCTCTGCCCTGGTCAGGCCCCACCTGGAGTGTTGTGTCCAGTGCTGGGCTCCTGGGATAAAAGAGACAGGGATCTCCTGGAGAGAGTCCAGAGGAGGCTATGGAGATGCTGAAGGGCCTGGAGCATCTCCCCTGTGAGGAAAGGCTGAGTGAGCTGGGGCTGTTCAGCCTGGAGAGAAGAAGACTAAGGGGGGACCTGATTAATGTTTATCAATATCTTAAGGATGGGATGCAGGGGGACATGGCCAGCCCCTTTTCAGTGTCTGTGGGGACAGGACAAGGGGCAATGGCTGCAAGTTGGAGCACAGGGAGTTCCACACCAATTTGGGGAAGAAGTTTTCCCCAGTGAGGGTGAGGGAGCCCTGGGACAGGCTGCCCAGGGGGTGTGGAGTCTCCTTCTCTGGAGAGATTCCAGCCCCGTCTGGACACCGACCTGTGTGACCTGTCCCAGGGACCCTGCTTTGGCAGGGGGTTGGACCCGATGAGCTCTGGAGGTCCCTTCCCACCCCTATGGTTCTGTGATTCTGTGATACCAAGAGGGAAGATGCATTCTGAGTCGGCTTCTTAGGAACTCTAAAACCACACTTTCAGCTAGCCTAAAATTTCAGCCCCTTCTTGCAAGCAGCAGAGCTATGGCCTCTGTCTTTGCCATGCTCCTTTAGCTCTTTGATGCTCAGAGCCCCTCCAACAAGCTGACAGGGCTTGAAACCTGGCTTGAAACCTCGGGAAAGGCGGCAATGCAAATCCAAATGGGCAGAAAACACTTCCCCCACCTGGGCCCCTGCAGCGAAAGAGATTTTATCACTACAGCCTGCCCTGTCATTTAATTACAGGCCTGTGTTTGGTTACAATTTGCAGAGCACTGGAAGGGAAAAGAGCTTTATGAAGCAAAAGCTGGTTGTACTGTAGGAATAAGGGCTTAAAACTTCAGTGTAACTCTCCTGAAGATTGCTGTATCAGAGCTCTGGAGGCCAGCTGACAGCCTGGCATCTTATTAGATCAATACTTATGACACAGCGTCGGTCATCCAAGAGAAAGCGTATGCATTTGTAGGGGGCAGCAACTGCATTCCATTCTTAAGGAAAAACAGAGTTAATTCAAAAGGTTAACTCAAACTGGAAGGGTTTATTTTTTCCCTGCTGAAAATCCTAGCTGAGATGAGAGCAGCGTTAGCAGCTCCAGAAGCAGGAAAAAAAAAAGAGAGCTGGAGTTTCTCAAGACTACTCACACATCCTGTACTTTGAGAAACTGAGCCCTGGGCTTTGTTGTTTCAGTTCTTCCCTACCACATTTGCTGCCTTTATTTTCTCTTTGTAAAGTGCCTTGTAGTTTTGATTCATTCAGAGCTGAAGTCCATGGAGAGCTTGACACCGTGGGACGGATATGTACACCTCTCATTAACACCCAGCTGCCAGCTCTGGGTAGGGAGTTCTTCCAACTCCAACCTGGCTACTTCACGACTTTTCCAACTCTGTTAAAAATTAAAGCAATACTCTGTGCTCTCTGCTTCTCAGACAATGGCAGAATTCAATGCAAACGTTGATTTTGGACCTGGTCTCCAACTTGCTGGGTTGGAGTTGGCCTGATCATTAAGGCTGAAAATGCTGGAAGCCAAAGGACACAGAGCTTCAGAAAAGAAAGTTGCAGTCTGCAAAGCCCATCCAACACGGGTGCCCACAGACATGTTGAAACCCCCAACCTTTCCATCTGCTAAATAAACACGACTTGATGGAGAAAACATCTCCATGTCACGTAGCAGAGGTCATGCCTCATCAGCCCTAGCTCGTGCAGCGCACGGGACTCTCAGACCTTCCCTTCCAGAAAGCACAAAGAAACCACAGAGGAGAGTAATGGAACCCTCCAAACCACACCAAATCCATGGAAATGAGCTTTTAATGGTTCCAAACAATGAGCTCTTCTGTAGACATTTTGTAAGAAAATTGAAAACACGCTAATAAAATGGCTATCGTGTTCCATTGGCGGGGAGAGTGGGCCAGCCTACCCACTCTGCTCATGGAAAATGCAGGAAAGCTCCCTCCAGTTCAGAAACATGAATGAGATTCAACAAAGTGAAAAACAGAGCCTTGTCTGTATTAGAAAATCTGGAATTTTGCATGGTGGTGACGAAAGACTAGTCCATAGGGACATAGGCAGCACCTAGAATCACAGACTCACAGAATCATAGGGGTTGGAAGGGACCTCCAGAGATCATTGGGTCCAACCCCCCTGCCAAAGCAGCTCCCCAGCTCATATTGCACAGATAGGTGTCCAGATGGGTCTGGAATATCTCCAGAGAAGGAGACTCCACACCCCCTGGGCAGCCTGTCCCAGGGCTCCCTCACCCTCACTGGGAAGAAGTTCTTCCCCAGATTGGGGTGGAACTCCCTGTGCTCCAACTTGCAGCCATTGCCCCTTGTCCTGTCCCCACAGACACTGAAAAGGGGTTGGCCAATTCCCCCTGCACCCCATACTTGAGATATTTATAAACATTAATAAGGTCCCCCCTTAGTCTTCTTCTCTCCAGGCTGAACAGCCCCAGCTCACTCAGCCTTTCCTCACAGGGGAGATGCTCCAGGCCCTTCAGCATCTCTGGACTCTCTCCAGGAGATCCCTGTCTCTCTTATACCAAGCAGCCCAGCACTGGACACAACAGTCCAGGTGGGGCCTGACCAGGGCAGAGCAGAGGGGGAGGATCCCCTCCTGTGACCTGCTGGCCACACTCCTCTTGATGCCCCCAGGATCCCATTGTCTCTCTTAGCCACCAGGGCACACTGCTGGTTCATGGCAACCTGTCATCTACCAGGACCCCCAGGTCCTTCTCCACAGAAGAGAACCATGTAATAGAAAGAGGGAAGTAAAATGAGGTGAGATTTGTAATTAAAGGATTCCTTGTCCCTTGGTGGAATCAGTCTCCTGGAGACCTCAAGGACCATGAAGAAGGATCTACCCTGGATAGATTTGAACAGAGCTTGTTGCACAAAGCACTCAGTGCCTTCCCCCTCCCTTGTCTGGTGTTTCTCTGCATACTTTTCTGTATCCTGAATGTTATCACCCTGGAACAATTTTGGACATGAGGCACTTATTCCTTTGGGGGCATTGGAAAGCATCCTGGTGAGGCGCTGGCATTCCATACATCGCTGATAACGGAGCTGGCTTAGCGTTTTGTTATGCAGCAGGAGAAGGGCTGTTAAGCAAAGAAGTTAGATTATTGGCAGAGAACCACTGAAATTATGGAAGGAAAAGCTTTGTTCAGTCAGCGATTCCACCCTTAAGAACATGCCATGGAATTGTTCCCTTTAAGTGTAATATTTATGGTTGCTTCCAGGCTAATTTAAAAAATGCCACTCTGGGTAACAACCTCCCTGTTTCCCTACAATTTATTGATAAAGAGCTTTGCAGTGGGAATTTGTGTCTGAATTCAGCTTTGATGTTTTCTTTCTTTCTTTCGTTCTCCTTTCAGGCTGCCCAGGGAGGGGCTGAGTCACCTTCCCTGGATGTGTTTTTAAAAGGGTAGATGAGGTACTTAGGGATCTGGTTTAGCACAGGACAGGAATGGTTGGACTTGATGATCTTAAAGGTCTTTTCCAACCTTGTGATTCTGTGATTCCTCTTTTTTTGCCCCATTATTGCCAGGGGTGCTTTCTTGCACCCTCCTCAACAATTCACTTCTTCCAGCAGCGTGAAGAAGTCAGCTGGATAGAAACATGCCATTCTCTCATGAATTTTCTCGTTCCCGTGAAAACGCCACCAGATCCTGCTCTATCCCAGCCTCCCCATAAGCAATCATGGAATCCCAGACTGGTCTGGGTTGGGAGGCACCCCAAGGATCACAGAGCTCCAACCCCCCTGCCACAGGCAGGGCCACCAACCTTCAGGCCTGGAGCTACACAAGGTTGCCCAGGGTCCCAATCTCTGTCCATTTAGCCCTAAACTGGACAACATCTCCCCTCCTAGCTCATCTTCTCATACAAAAAACAGTATCAATGCAATCATTTGGCACTTGCAAAGCTGGCCTTGTCTCCAGCGCTGGTTAGGAGAGCAGCTTTCCCCCTCCCCACCCTCAATCTCCCCCCCTCCACTGCTCCATTTCCCAGACAGTGAGCAGGCAACTCTCCGTGCCAGAAATCTCTCATTATACATTGCACAGCCCCAAGCTCAGGAACTCTTGATCCCTTGAGTTCCCTCCAGAATACAATGAACAAAGGCATAAAATAAGCCACTATTTGAAAGTGTCACATTCATTAGAGATGAGCTGCAAGAAATAACTCTGGAACTGAGCAGCTTGGAAGATATTTCGGTTCAAATCCGAACTTGATGCAGCATGCACGTTTTGCAGCTAGAAAAAAGGACAGCATTTTCCTTCTGGGCTTGACCAAAATTCATTGTGCATCCAGCTGCAGCCCTCTCACATGCTCAGGAGCATCAGGGCCTGAGCTGGCCTCTGTTATCAGAGTAGATCTTGCATAAGAAAAGCATCTTTATTCTTCAGGGATTCAAAGGATTGAAAATAGAGCTTTAATTCCAGGTGCCTTAAGAGATAAGTATCACTATGGGAAACCAACAACATTTCTCTCTCTCTACTCCTGCCTGTTCCCACCAACAAACAGCCCAAAGAAGATTAGTGGTACATGCTGCTGCGTTAATGAGGGAGACATCATTAATCAGCAGACACAGTGACACGGGGCTCTGACCTTTGGCTCAAACGCAATCCCATCTGCTGACTTCACTCCCCAGGAGGAATCTTCTAAGCAGAAAATACAAGCTCCTGGGAACTAGGGGAGATTTTTAACATAGATATTTCATCTAGTTTTAATATTTCCTGGAAGGTAGGCTTGGATAAGGAGTCTGGAAAGAAGAGGAAACCATCTCCTCTTCCTAAAGCAAGATGGTCTCGGTGCAAGCTGAGAAATCACTCCTTTCAGCAGCTATAAAGTTAGCACAGACAGACTCAACAAGGGAACTCCTGCAGCTTTGAGGTTGTAGGGTTGGAGCACACCTGGATAAAGAAAATACCCCCTTCTGCTTGTGGTTGTTACTTGGATTAAAACCATTGGCTCAGTGAGGAGGTTACTTGGGCTGAGACAGCTACAATCTCAGCAAATTAGGCACTCAGTGCTCTCAGCTTTACCAGACAGTTTGCTTCTGATGTATCAAAGCATGCCCAGGTCTCCTGAGGTTTATAAAGCATTAGCATCAGGTGAAGCCCTTACAAGATGCTGGCTCTCTGTTCCCCTCTTCCCAAGCTTTTAGTGACTTGCATGGGGTAGACATCCTGGAGGGGAGCAGTGATAAGCCAAAGGCATCCTGTTCACCTTCTGCCTGCCTTCTGGGGCCACATTGGTGATTCATGTGCCAGGAAACAAGCCCTTAAAAAACAATCTCAACCCTGTTAGTTAGAGCATCCCTCATGTTTATCCCATTCTCACAGAAGGACTTGTAGGGCAGTGAATCATACTCAAGGAAAGCATCCTCTTTTGGTGGTCTCCTCAGCAGTTGAGGTAAGATAAGTGATGGAACAGACACGGGAGATGCTGGAGATGTCTTTTTATGGTCATCCAGGAAGGAGAGTGAAAGGAAGCTGTTTATGGCCACATCATGCTGCTTTTGCAGGCGTTCTGGGAAGTGGGGACCCACGCAGAGGCCCCTCACATCTGGATGACAGATTCAGACAATGGATTGTTTTTAATCTCAGTATATAGGAGATTCCAGCTAAACTGATTTCAGATGTGCTTTGCCTGGTCCCCAGCCAGCACGGGTGAGGCAGACCAAGGCAGGAATGATTTTTTCTTGTGTCCTGAGGTTGGACCCACGGTTCTAGTGCAGTCCAGCCTTAGCCCATTGGCCAGTCAAACAGCACAGGACATCATTTGGTATGGGGAACTAGTTCTTCACCTGAGATGCATGTAAAAAGGCTGGTTTGGATTCTCCCATTCCCAAGTCCTGGGATGTCAGAGCACTGCAAGAAACCCTTCTGTTAAAATTTTAGAAAGCGCCCTGGCATCCTGCCAAGGAAGATCCATGAACACAGATGGCTTCTTAACATAAAAGAGTGTCCATCCCCCACCGAAGGACTGACCTCTGTATCTGGCATCTCACTTTGGAAACATTTTTCTGGAGTGCTGAACCCAGGTCACACGGCCTGCACCGACACAGACATGGCTGGAGTTATAATAGCAAGGGGAATGTTGGGATTGTAGGAGGGTGGGGGTATTGGAACAGTCACCTGGAAGAATCACAGAATCATAGGGGTGGGAAGGGGCCTCCAGAGCTCATCGGGTCCAACCCCCTGCCAAAGCAGGGTCCCTGGGACAGGTCATACAGGTCGGTGTCCAGACAGGGCTGGAATCTCTCCAGAGAAGGAGACTCCACACCCCCTGGGCAGCCTGTCCCAGGGATCCCTCACCCTCACCAGGTAAAACTTCTTCCCCAAATTGGTGTGGAACTCCCTGTGCTCCAACTTGCAGCCATCGCCCCTTGTCCTGTCCCCACAGACACTGAAAAGGGGCTGGCCATTTCCCCCTGCATCCCATCCTTAAGATATTGATAAACATTAATCAGGTCCCCCCTTAGTCTTCTTCTCTCCAGGCTGAACAGCCCCAGCTCACTCAGCCTTTCCTCACAGGGGAGATGCTCCAGGCCCTCCATTATCTTCATAAAAAGTGATGCTTTTTTCCCCATGAAATGACTGTTGGGAGAAACCCCATGGGACAACTATGCTGTGAAACCCACAATGCCCTGTGGGTAGGTTGCTGTGATGCCAACTGCCCTAAGAGCCCTCTCCATGTAACTTTGCCACCTGGAACCAAATTCCAGGTTAAATGTCTGGATTCTAGTGCATTCATCAACAACTCGTCTTGGTTGCAGCAGAGCCTTGGAGAGGAATGAAAGGGAAGTGCAGTTCCTGAAGGCCAGCTAGGTGGGACGCAGTCCCACCAGCACAAGGAACATGTTTTATCCCTAAAATGGCAAACACAGGCCAGCAGGGTTTCATTACTGTATGTGGGAAAGAGTTTTAACAACCAGGGCAGGAAAAGTTTAATGCTGTTTTCCTTTTCATTTGCCAGATGTTTGGAAAATACAAGAAATGTTTATTCCCCTACTTCTGAGAGGTGCAGCCTTGCCTGGCAAGGTATGTGTCTGGCCCATGAGAGCTGCTGCAAGATGCTTGGGGAGAGCATGTTCTTCCTCCAGAGGTCTGCACACCTCCCAGAGACGTGCTGAGCAGCAGTGAAGGAGCCTGGACTGTCAGGAACAGGAGCCAGACTCTCATGGAGAGGGCTCAGATCAGTGGCACTCAACATTTGCCACACTGACTGTACCCCTTGTCTGTGCTCCACACTTCACTAGTGAAGCATGTGCCTTACAGCATGGACCAGGACATCACTTCTCACTGTCTAGGTGGGTCCTGGACCAACTTATCCCAAGTTGAAGAGCAAAGAGCAGTTCCAGGGGCTTCCAGAAGTAGGCAGAGTTCTGCCTTAACAAGAACAACAACAACTAGTCTTAATATTGTTAGACTTTCAAATGGAACTAGTCCTCTGCCCTGAGGATCAGGTATTTTGCCATTTCTAAGCAGCTCTGCTAACCACCTGGCAAGTGTTTCCCTTGAGGATGGCAGAGCTCTCTGCACCATCTTACCAGACCCTGCTGAGCTGTTCAGACTGATCCCTTCCATCTCCTGCAGACACAAGGATCTGAGCACTGGTGCTGCAGGTCAGCTTGCCTGCATGTTCAGAGCATAGATGCACCTGCTCATCTGGGCAAGGCACCAGGGTCCTCCACTGAGGTGGTTTTAGCAGGTAATTAATACTTAAACTCCTCCAACTTCTGTGCTGAAGAAGCAGCAGAGATGAGTTTCTGTAAAGTTCCCTTCCATCAGGTTGGGAGCTTCTCCAGAGAGTCTGAAAGTTGCCTGTGCTCCCTGGGCTGCCCACAGCACCAGGGTAAGGCTGATGCTAAGAAGAGCCAGACCACGTTCCCCACTGCTTGGCTTCAAGCTACAGTAGCTCCATAGCTCCTCCTAAGGCAATAACACTTCAGAGCATCCCTGACTGTAAGCACAAACCATGCCTCTGAAGCACCATACCATAACTAAAGCCCTCCCAAGGTCTCTTCTGTTTGATGAACCATTAAAATACCTTTCAGAAAACACCTGCATGAAATAAAGAAGTCTTTCTAGCTTAAGAGAAGACCAGACAAGCTCTATCCCTCCTTTCCTCATTTTTTGACTGTGGGAAGCAGATCAGTGATTCACCTTGCAGTATATTTTCTGACACATCTTGAGGTTTGCAGTACTCCCTTCTACCTGGAAGCTAGGATCAAGGCAGGCATGGGACCTCTTTCCCATTTCTACATTGCCAGCCTTGGAGATTGCCCTGGCAGCAGAGAGGTTTTTAGGTTTTTAAATACCCTTGTGCCCTCAGAGTGTATCTGAGCAGCCTCATGAAGCCATGAAGAAGTCTTACCTTCACACCTGTGGCTGGTCTCGCTCTGCTTGTGTCCTGCTGGGCATTTGCACTCATAAGAACCCACCGTGTTGATGCAGTTTCCACCTTGGCAGAGGCCAGGAATGGCTTGACATTCATCCACATCTACAGGAGGAAGGACAAAGACGTTAGAAAGTCCAACCATTGCTACAGGTCCATCCCAGCATGGTGGGAGGGCTATGAGAAAGAAGCACCTCAGCTCCAAGCAGGTGGGTTTCCATTTCCCAGTGCAATTACCCATCCTTTGGATGCCCATGGCATTTACCTTGGCAGGCTCCAGTGCGAATGTTGGGGATGAAACCTCGTCGGCAGGGGTGTGGCTGAGCAGGGCACATCTCACATGGGTGACCCCAGGCCCGTCCGATGGTGGCACAACACATGGTCTTGGTGCAGACAATCCCACTGAGCTGGCCCTGGCACATTTGGTTATTTACTTGGCTAAAGCAGGGACCAGTACGATAGTCTGAGGGAGAACAAGAGCATCCACGGGTTAGATCAGGGCAAGCATAAGGTCTCCTATCTAACACAGAGTTCCTATTCCCCTTCCAACCAGGACAGACATTCAGGTGCAAAGTCAAGAAGTTCTTGGGGGAAAAAAAATCTGCAAACATTCAAAGAACAAAAATTTAAGACCAAGCTTAAGCTTGGGACCAGCACTGGAAATAGTGACCTTCTTTCTGCTGAATGTTTAATGGGATCATCTAGAGGTTCTCCAAGCCTGTTCTTCCTAGTCTCTCTCAGGTTCATCCCATGAACTATAGCTATAATACTTCCATTCTGTGCCTTGAGTCATTCACTTTAAGTACTGTCCCTAGAATGAACTCAAAAGATGAAGTCAGGCAAAGTGTTCTGTGGAACTGCTGGGGTCAGCAAAGCAATCAAACTCCATTTCAGTTCGGGCAAAGGTGCATATGGAAATGATGTGGTACAAACATCTCATGGGCAGCCTTAGGGCTTGACAGTCCATGTAACATGGGCACATAGTATGATGGAGATGCCTTTCTGCCAGATCACTTCTACTTGGCTTGCAGAGGAAGAGTCCTAGATCTCACCCACAAGATGTTCTGGGAGAGAATTCCCAAACCTTTCTCCATGATGTCTGCTGAAAAATCCCACAAAGGGATTTTTATGCTGACAGTCACTGTGAACTTCTTCCCAGTGAGGGTGAGGGAGCCCTGGGACAGGCTGCCCAGGGGGTGTGGAGTCTCCTTCTCTGGAGAGATTCCAGCCCTGTCTGGACACCGACCTGTGTGACCTGTCCCAGGGACCCTGCTTTGGCAGGGGGTTGGACCCCATGGGCTCTGGACGTCCCTTCCAACCCCTGTGATTCTGTGATCTAAAGACCAAGAGTTCCATTCCCAGAAACATGCTGGGACAACACTGACACTCAACAAATCAAAGCTCATCATCCATCCTCCATTCCTTGCCTTCGAGTTCTCTGATCTAAGTCTTTCCACACAGAACCTTTGCAATCAGCTCCCTTCTTTTTACCTCCCAATACACATGTGCAAAGAATAAAAAGCAAGAAAAATCATTATATAGATGTTTTTGAGACAGAAAGCTTTCTCCCATAGGCTACCCTGGCAGAACCTACCTTCACATGAAACCATGACAGAGTGCCTTCATCCTGGGCTGGTAAAAATCATTTGGAAGTGCTGGTAATTAGTGGAGGCTTTAGCCTGACAATACCTGTGCTGATGTACCTCTGTGTTATAGGTATCCCACCCAGCATTAGGGTAAACATAAGCTACATGGAAACCACACAAGAAATCCTCTTCTAGCTCTGGGAAAGGCTCAATTAGCACAATAATTGCTTATTTCCAGCCTAATGCTCCCTCTGATTTGTATTTTTTGAGCCGTTGGGAGCAAAGCCATACTTGAAAAGTAAAAAGGTCAAAAGAAGTTTAGTCTGTGGATGTGACTGAGAAGGAAAAACAGCAAGAAGGATTGGAGAGGTAGAAAAAAAATAAAGATTTTGAAGTTACATTGGTGGAAAGGTGACACAGTCTCATAAAAATGCCTTTTTATGGAAATCAGAACAGAAATATCTACCATGTTTGCAATGGTGAAATACCAAATAATCATCTTTTGGGTTCTGACCCAAGTTTTAACAAGATACCAAAGCACATGGTCTTCATTAAAGTCTCCTGCCATGCCAAGCTTAATGGTTTAGTTTGTTCTAGTTTATTCCTAGAAAAGAAATCAACAAAATTTGAGTTGTTTTCTCACCCGTTGTCTATTTTTATAAAACTGAAAGGCTCTGGCTCAAGCTTTTCACCTTGAGGAAGAGACCAAGGAGAAGCTCTTTAGAACCATACCAGTGAACAATTTAAACCTTCCAATGATCATACTCAAAGAACTATGAAAGGAATTGCTTTGTGCTCCTGTTTCAATGGAGAAGTCAACTCAGCAACAGACAAAAAGGCTAACACAGACTGTTCTTAAGTGTTAGGAGAAGACTAAAAAAAAAAAAGAGAAAGATCCTCACTGCTAAACTCACAGCTTGCTTCCATCCTGAGGGCTGCTTGAGGTTCTACCCCCCAACTCAGAAAGCAGCTAAGAGAGTTGGGAAAGGATCTGAAAAGGGATGTTGGGTGGTGTGGAATGGTTTATGGATGAGGAACAGCTGCTGTAGTTAGCAGTCCTCAGTTGGAAGAAAAACCCACCTGAGGAAGGCCTGATAGCAGGGTACAAAATCATGAGTGGCCTAAGAAGGAATGAGCTTGCAGAGTCAGGAGGTGTCAGAGAGGGATAAGAAGTGATGCTGGCTCAAGATAAATTGAGGCAAGTGGCTCTTTAGGCAATAGTTAAGGGGAATCCTGCTAACAGAGATGTGAATAATGAAAGATTGTGAGCTGTGGGTGCCTGGAGCCCAGGAGCATCTTATGGAGGAGGATGGTGTAGAACTGCCCTGCTCCTGGGTGTTCCCCAGACACTAGCTTATGGACACTGCCAGAGCTTAGAGGCATGAACTTATCTGAGCCAGGGAGCCTCAATCCACCCTTGTACCACTTCATAACCTCTCCAAGCAGTTAGATTTTAGAGTTGGCTTTGATTCAGCATTGTGCCACAGCATCACTGCGGGGTGGGGGCATTAGATAAGTGGGGGCATTAGATAAGTGTGGTCAGGTGGGCTGCAGCTCTGTTTGAATCATAGAATCCCAGCCTGGTCTGGGTTGGAAGAGACCCCAAGGATCACAGAGCTCCAACCCCCTGCCACAGGCAGGGACACCAACCTCCAGGCCTGGAGCTACACAAGGTTGCCCAGGGCCCCAGCCAACCTGGCCTTGAACACCCCCAGGGATGGGGCACCCACCCCCTCTCTGGGCAGCCTGTTCCAGCCCCTCACCACTCTCTCTGCAAAGAACTTCCCCCTAATATGTCATCTAACCCTCCCCTCCTCCAGCTTCACTCCATCCCCCTTGTCCTGCCATTATCTACCCTCTTAAGAAGCTGATTCCCAGTGAATGTGGCACTGCCTCTGTGCTTACAGGGAAACATCAGTATGAGTTACTCTGAAGTCTTGTGAACCCTAGGACAATATGGGAATGCCTAAAAAGGAGGGTAGTTTTCCCCCTTTCCTAGTCAAAAGGAATGTGGAGACAACCATGTGGCTCATGTCATGGTGGGATGTACTTACAGAGGGCTCTGCCTTAAGAAAATCAGGTCCCATAAATGTATAACCCAAAACTGATGCACAGCAGCAGCATCCAGAGAGGGAAGAGATAAACCTGCACCTCCCTCATCATCCTGCTGGATGCTCTGGGGCAAGATTTCCTTGAGATTGATAATGAAAGCAGAGTTATAAGGAGAAAACCCCCTTTTTGAACAAATAATTGTCAAAAATAGATTTTCATATGTAGATTACTTCTTTGGAGGGAATGAAGCCAAGGAAATTGCAGTCTGGAGTCCAGAAAGCCTGGCTGTGTTCCAGCTCCCATCTGTTGCTAATTTTAATGGTCAAATTATTAAATTTTTAATGAGGCACCAATCAAATTTTATTAAGGAAATATGCACGCTTAGGAGATGTCTAAAGCCCTTTTTACAGTCTGTGTATGGGATCCCATCTTCCAGGAACCCTGTTGTAGGTAGTTGTCCTTCAGAAGTTTGGGTTTTGCTGGTATGTTTCTAAAAGAAACCCCAGAGATGAGGTGGTTCCCTCACTGAAAACTGAGATTTCTTCCAGTTTCCTCTGTCAAGCTCACTCAGCCTTTCCAGTGCCCAGTGGTAGGGTGTGGATGAGTTCCACCTCTCCATCTGCAGGTAGAGTTCTCATTAAAGAGAATGCAAGAAACCCCAATTCAGGCTGTGTTTTGGAAATCAGTTCACCTCTACAGAAGAGACTTTCCACACAGACATATCCACACAGTGACTGGGCCTTTACCAATCACTCAGGGCTGCAAAAAACAACACACTAGCTCACTGCCTGACTTAACCTCTCCAAACACAGTTCTGGGAATCATAGAATGATCTGGGTTGGAAGGGACCCCAAGGATCACAGAGCTCCAACCCCCTGCCACAGGCAGGGACACCAACCTCCAGGCCTGGAGCTACACAAGGTTGCCCAGGGCTCCATCCAACCTGGCCTTGAACACCCCCAGGGATGGGACACCCACCCCCTCTCTGGGCAGCCTGTTCCAGCCCCTCACCACTCTCTCTATAAACACACAGCTTCTCTTCCAGCATCTGTCCTCAGGCCCATCCAATGTGCTGATCTCCCTTTTTCTTTCTTGCCCTGATTATTTCCAAGCAGCCTCTGCTGGGTCTGTAGATTCCTTATCACTGTCCAGTGAGATTAGGTTACTATTCATGCCTACTCGTCTTGAGCAGCCAGCAAAGAGTGAGAGGGCTCAAATTGCAAAAGGCAGCAAGGAATTGGAGTTGAAGCATCAGAGTTTGCATTAACTAGAAGAAATCTGACTCCTTGCTGTGCTCTTTGTTTCCAAGCCCTCACCTTCAAAGCCTCATAGTGCTCTGAAGCACCACCTAGCCTGAACTAGGGACTTCTGTGGATGCTGCAGAGTCAGGTTGGGGCTACACCAAGTCTTATCTACTCAATCCTGCAGCCAGCACAGGCCCCAGATGTGCTCAGAGGAGGAAATGTAACAGGAATAGTCCTCATTCCCAGTTTCCATGTTTGGCTGGTTGTCATGGAGACTGTTAGGAACCCCTATATGAGTGGTCATTCCTGACAATTCCAAGCCTCAAATCCTTGGGGAGTTGATGGGTGGGATGTGTGCCATCACACATGCTGAGGCACGCTGTTCCACTTGCAGACAGCTTCCTGAAAACATCCCTGTAGGCATTTTTAACTTTCCTAATTAGGCTGTCTAGGATGTAAGTGGAGGAACGAGTCATGGTTGCTGTGGACATCTGCCTTCACCCACGTGCTGCATGGAGGGGTGGGAGATGAAAGAGGGTTTGAGTACTTCTGGGTCAGCTCAGCCAGGACACAAACCCTCATAGTTTCCCTATTTCCAGCACGTGGGGTGCTGAGCTGAGCAGGGACACTGCCCTGGCTTTGCCTACCCTACTTAACCCAAGGTCACCTTGCCAAAACCTGTCTCACCTCCTACAAGAGAGGTGACAAAGAACGATGCACTCCTCTTTGCCAATTGTGGCTGTAATTTATGCCAGAAACCCAGCTTGGTCTTGTTAAAAAAGAATAATCCATCTCAGACTATTTCAAATCACCACTCTGAGGCTATCAAACATTTATGGACGACAGTTGGAAGGCGTCTTCTCTATTGCTCAGTTTCCCCAGCACTAAATGAACACAATGGAAGCCTTTTGCAGGGAATGTTTCCCTGGGATATACAACATAACTCAATTATTTTGCAAGGAAATGTTAATTTCAGCAACTCCAGCTGACTTCTTTGAAGGAGATCTCCAACCAAACACTTAGAATCACAGAATCATAGGGTTTGGAAGGGACCTCCAGAGCCCATGGTGTCCAACCCCCTGCCAAAGCAGGGTCCCTGGGACAGGTCACACAGGTCAGTGTCCAGACAGGGCTGGAATCTCTCCAGAGAAGGAGACTCCACACCCCCTGGGCAGCCTGTCCCAGGGCTCCCTCACCCTCACTGGGGAAAAGTTCTTCCACATGTTGGTGTGGAACTTCCTATGCTCCACCTTGAGGCCATTGTCCCTTGTCCTGTCCCCACAGACACTGAAAAGGGGCTGCCCATGTCCCCCTGCATCCCATCCTTAAGATATTGATAAACATTAATCAGGTCCCCCCTTAGTCTTCTTCTCTCCAGGCTGAACAGCCCCAGCTCACTCAGCCTTTCCTCACAGGGGAGATGCTCCAGGCCCTTCAGCATCTCCGTAGCCTCCTCTGGACTCTCTCCAGGAGATCCCTGTCTCTTTTATCCCAGGGAGCCCAGCACTGGACACAACACTCCAGGTGGGGCCTGACCAGGGCAGAGCAGAGGGGGAGGATCCCCTCCTGTGACCTGCTGGCCACACTCCTCCTGATGCCCCCAGGATCCCATTGTCTCTCTCAGCCCCCAGGGCACACTGCTGGCTCATGGCCACCCTGTCACCCACCAGGACCACCCCTACCACAACCACTTCCACAAACAAGGGCATTTCCCAAATGTTTTGCACCACCTGAACTGAAACCGTATCTGAACCTGAAATATTTACAGATTTCAAGTGCTGCTTTGCTGTTGGGGGTGGGGGGAGGAAGAAATGGTGTTTTAAATTAACATTTTATTCCCTTTTAACTGGTTGTTATGGTGCCTTTGGGAAAATCAGGAGGTTTTGACAAAGAACATTTGAAGGGAAGCGTTTTGTTTGAAACTTTTCCTAAGAAAAAGGATAGCTTCCTCCTTCTCTACAACATCCACCTACTCAGCGGGGTGTCGCCGAGTAAATTAATGCTTGGGGTGGGAATTCAGATCCCTGAGGAAAGATGCAAAAGCAGGAACAATTGCACTACTTTCTGTTTAAAACATGATCCTAGAGACATGAAAATGCCTGATCTGTGGAGTGCTGGCTAAAAGGAAGGTGAGGATTCTGTCGAGCTCTCCTCTGCACTCTCACCCTGACTCTCAGCCCTTTCTCTGGCACCAAGTTGGTTGGAATCCCCTCGTGCAAAGGCCATGGGCTGGGTGAATTCCTTCTCTACAAACTAAATAAATAGAGCAGCAAGGAAGAAGAGATTTTTCTTTGCTAAAAATCAAATTCCTTCTCATAATAAACAATGCTTTCGCTGAAGGCTTTTTCTTAAACCAGTAAGGACAAACGCTGCCTGTAAGTAATCCCCAGGGAGCTCCAGACCTCACTGGGATGAGGTCACTACAAAACATGCCCCAGGCTTTGGCAAGCTTCCACCATGCCTTCTAAAAGCTCCAGCAACTGAACAGAGGAGAGCAAGGAGAGTGGCTATCCAGTCCAATATCTATTTTTCTATTTTCAATGAATGATTTCCATCAGCAGGAGGCTTGCTTCCCCAGGTCAGAAGAGCAGAGCCTTGCAATTCTTTGTCTGTAACCTTCTGGGTTGTAGGAGCAAGATGAAGAGCCTGCTCTGGGAGTGAGTGAGAGCCCCTGTGACCAAGGCAAGGCACTAACCCTGCAGAATCCTCTGCAAACTTCTACCCAAAAAGATTCCCACACAAATTCTGGCTGCTTGAGATGGGGGTTTTTCCTAGAGAGCCCACAGAGAAGGTTGGCCATGTCCTTTGGGACCTCTAAAAATGAATTAAAATTTACAAATTAAATGCTTCATAGAGAAATTCATGCCCTGACCATGAATGTATGGGAAGGTACCCAGGGGACCAGCATCACCAGCCAACCAACCAACCAAAAGGAGCCAACCAAACACCCTGTGGTTGTTTCTGCTGCACTAAATGTGAGTGAGGAGAGTTTACAGCATCGATGGCAGCTCTAAATATCTGCTAAGCCACTCAGGCTGTGTCCATGCGTGACAGCATTGATGGGAGGGGGGGGGGGGGGGGATGGTGGATGCAGGGAGAGCAGCTTGAGGGGTCTCCGTAAAGGGCTCCTTTCTCATGGAATACTTTCTCCACCTAGTCATTTCCTTACCTCATACAAACACAGCCACATTCCTCATGTTTAACTGTTTGGACTTTTGCAGAAAAGAAAAAGCTGGCTAGGGCAGTTTCTAAGGCCAGACATTCCAAGTGCTGAAAAAACATATTCAAAGGAAATAGTAAAGGGAGAACTTTTTTTAAGTTTTCCTGTCCTATTTTTACAGTTTCCTGACAAAGTCTTAGCCTGATGAAACCTGAGATAGAGCTTCATGCACAACCCTCCTCTCCGAGGGCTCTCCACTCCAGCAGCATCGGAGGCACAAAGCACACACACAGCAACGCTGGGCCAGTCACAGAATCACAGAGTCACAAGGTTGGAAAAGACCTTTAAGATCATCAAGTCCAACCATTCCCATCCTGTGCTAAACCAGATCCCTGAGCACCTCATCTCCCCTTTTTTAAACACCCCCAGGGAAGGGGACTCAGCCCCTCCCTGGGCAGCCTGTGCCACAGCCCCACAACTCTGCCAGGGAAGAACTTTGCCCTCCCATCTGCTCTGACCCTGCCCTGGGGCAGCTTGAGCCCATTGCCCCTTGTCCCATCTCCTGTCCCCTGGCTGAGGAGACCATCACCCACCTCTCTGCACCCTCCTGGCAGGGCAGGGGAGGTGGGGAGAAGGCCTCCCCTCAGCCTCCTCTTCTCCAGGCTGAACACCCCCAGCTCCCTCAGCTGCTCCTCAGAGGATTTGCCCTCCAGCCCCTTCCCCAGCCTGGTTGCCCTTCTCTGGACTCACTCCAGGACTTCAATGTCCTTCTGATGGTGAGGAGTTGCAGCAGTTCTAGAAACATCTGGGAGCAGGGGCCTGGCACTGCCACACCGTGTCCTCCATTCTGGAAGAGACCACGGGGTCAGAACGCTGTGGGTTGTTGAATCACTGTCAGTGCAGAGGTGCAGGAATGGAGATGCTGGGGGGTGGCATTAGGGTTTGACAGCTCCAGGCTCTTCCCCAAGGGCCAAAAGTAGATGTGGACCAAACAATGCCTCTCCTGCCAGCCCTGAGTAGATGTAGACCAAGCTAGGCCTCTCCTGCTAGGCTGCATTCCTCCTCATCCATCTTTGTGGGCTTGCAGAAAACAGTCTCACTGCATCCAAGAGCGATGAAGGCTCAGAAGATGAGATAGCTACCTTCCAGCCCAACACAGAGCAGGCATCAGAAACAAGAAGGTCCCAACCCATGACAGTTTAGCCTCCTCAGCTCACACAGCTCCAGCTGACTCAAATGCTCCTGGTTTTTTAGTGGCAATGCAAATGGCTTGCCTTTGGACAAGGTTGGCTCATGCATCTCTTTGCAAAGAGCCTCTTTGCTACTACCTGTATTTTTGCCAAATTTTAGCTATTCAGGCTGCAAGAGGTTTGGAAAATTCAGTCAAAACATTCCTGTCAGATTGAAAGATAAAATCTTGGGAATGCTGTTTCCACAAAGGCCTCTGGAGGAAATTGTTTCTGATTCCAGAGGCTGGTTCCCATTGTACACAGGGAACCACATGCTGAACACCACGCAGCAGACAAAGGCATTATGTAGCTGTGCTTTGGGAGTACTGCCCACCCTCTGGCAGTAGTATGTGATTGTCTCATTAAAGGTTGTACCAAAAAAACCCATGGGCAGGCAGGAAAATCACATGTGCAGGATGCCTCTACATCCCCCCAGCCTACGAGTGGCTTTCTGCAGAGATCAGAGGCAAATGTGGTATCACAGAACTGTAATTATTTTATCAAGCAAACCTGTCTGCAGGAGGAAAAGGGTAACCTACAATTGAGCACAGAGTCGAACTCCATGGTGCAGTTCCTGCCAGACCCTTCTGCATAAAGGCAGGCAAGTTACAGCAGTAGATCTCAGAGCTCTTGGGACTACACTTGATTATCAAAATGCTTTTTCTACAACAACGTTGAGAAATGGGAACTTATCATAGAATCCCAGACTGGTCTGGGTTGGAAGGGACCCCAAGGATCACAGAGCTCCAACCCCCTGCCACAGGCAGGGACACCAACCTCCAGGCCTGGAGCTACACAAGGTTGCCCAGGGCCCCATCCAACCTGGCCTTGAACACCCCCAGGGATGGGGCACCCACCCCCTCTCTGGGCAGCCTGTTCCAGCCCCTCACCACTCTCTCTGCAAAGAACTTCCCCCTAATATCTAATTTAAACCTTCCCTCCTTCAGCTTCACCCCATCCCCCTTGTCCTGCCATTATATACCCTCACAACAAGCTGATTCCCCTCCTGTTCCTCTGCTCCCTCCAGGGACTGGGAGGCTGCAATGAGGTCCCCCCACAGCCTTCTCTTCTCCAGGCTGAACCAGCCCAGCTCCCTCAGCCTCTTATCCCTCACCTTTGGAGGCAGGCTGAGGAGAAGAAGCTCCATCAACATAGCTACGAGTTCTGCTTTATGTCTTAACATCTGGATTAGCAGAGGACTAGGAAAAAATCAGCTGAACACCTGGTTTCTAACGAGGATGAGAAATCTCTTTGTAAACACAGTGATCTATTAAAAAGCTCATTGGGGGGTGGAGGGGAAAGGAAATCTTAACCACTGCCAACAGCATTCCTCCATAAAATTTTTGGTTGAAGTAATTTCAAGCTTAATCTGGAATTGATATGAAGAAGGACTTGCCAAGCCTCCAGAAAACTTGTATCCCAGCTCCAGACTACACTCACACCACCCAGACAGCTCTAAGAGGGCATAGCACCAAGGACCATGGCACCAAGGAACCACCAGTACTGTCCCTTGGCCTCATCCCACCCCAGAGAACTGAAACCCAAGAAAGGAGTAAAAGCTCATGACGCCCTAGAATAGCCTTGCAGCTCAGGGGATGCATGTGGGGGCCCTGACAAGGCAGATTTGGTCTCCAGTCCATGTTTCTGGGATCTTTCTGGTCTGCTGGGATCCTTGCTATCTGTCACTCTTCTTTCAGAAGAGCAGCTGGACTGGGGCTCAGTTGCACAATGTGCACAGACCTCAGCATCAGGAGACACTCACTGCTCTTCCCTTAGGCACAGCCAGATGGGCTGTGGAAGAGATATTTTTGCTAACCTGGAATTTATCCCCAGGACAAAAATTCTACTGGGCAGCTCTAAATGAATTTGACTCATTTTAGGAGGGGAATCAACTTTTTAAAAGGGGAGATAAGGCAGGACAAGGGGGATGGAGTGAAGCTGAAGGAGGGGAGGTTTAAATTAGATATTAGGGGGAAGCTCTTTGCAGAGAGAGTGGTGAGGGGCTGGAACAGGCTGCCCAGAGAGGGGGTGGGTGCCCCATCCCTGGGGGTGTTCAAGGCCAGGTTGGATGGGGCCCTGGGCAACCTCCAGGCCTGGAGGTTGGTGTCCCTGCCTGTGGCAGGGGGGTTGGAGCTCTGTGATCCTTGGGGTTCCTTCCAACCCAGACCAGGCTGGGATTCTATGATTCCTCTGACATGCAAAAGAGGAGATTAAAGACCTTTCCAAGTTATCTCACATACCATTGAGTTTCCATGGAATATTTGTGGTCCCTTTCTTGCTAGGATGATGCATGCTCTTGTGTGCCTGGGTTCTGGGGGAGTTTCCAGCTACAAGTGTGAAATATGTTCATCCCTACTGATTACTTCACTAGTTTAGGAAGTTCAGGACCCTGACCTGAGTTAGACAGTAGCAAGCAAAGGAACCATGTTACTGTTGGCTGCTTCCTGCTACAGCCTTTGCATACACACATGTGGATCAAACACATCCTGTGTGGGTGCTGCATCTCTCCTGAGCCTCCAAATGAGACTGAAAGTTTGGGGGGGGGGAAGAAAAAAATCATTAGGATGAAGAAACAGAAAAGCTGGACAAAGTCACTCAATAACTCTTCAGGGGTGGGGGGGGAGTGCTGAGGACTTAGAAGCAAGAATAACGGGCTATTCTGCAATATTCCCACCATCTGGAAATCTGAGAGGATTAAAGGGTGGTTTATGATGAGCCACTCACTAGCATCCATCTGTGCATTACAAGAGGGTGTTTTGGATCACGTATTCTGTTTATATATGGCATAGGGTGTCTGTCACTAGAAGAGCTACAGCTGCAGGGAGAGGGCTTTTCGTTTTGTCCTGGCTACTGATGAGCCAAACTCAGGCACTGGATGCCAGTTTTTAAGTTTGCTGTTATCTTCACATGGACACGATCCCTTCTGAGGCTCTTCATGGATTGTGTGACTTGGGAACAACTATGCAGGGCTTTAAGAGGACAGCTGGCTTTCAGCTCAGCCCAGAAGTGTCTGCACTGAAGAACACCACCCCATGAGTGAAACTTTTGGAAGCCTTGCACCATTAAGAGGAGAGAACATGCAGACATAGCAAGGGCCTTCTAAACCAGATACATCACAGGAACCACAGACAGTCTCCACAAAGGTAAAGAATGTTACTCTAAAAATCAATTTTCCCAAAGTAAAAGATGACTTTCATAGAATCCCAGCCTGGTCTGGGTTGGGAGGGACCCCAAGGATCACAGAGCTCCAACCCCCCTGCCACAGGCAAGGCCACCAACCTCCAGGCCTGGAGCTACACAAGGTTGCCCAGGGCCCCAGCCAACCTGGCCTTGAACACCCCCAGGGATGGGGCACCCACCCCCTCTCTGGGCAGCCTGTTCCAGCCCCTCACCACTCTCTCTGCAAAGAACTTCCCCCTAATATCTCATGTCACCCTTCCCTCCTCCAGCTTCACTCCATCCCCCTTGTCTTGCCATTGTCCTGCCTCTGACTTTCACTGGCATCCCCAGTGAAGACTTGGATGGAAAAAAACAACAAATTAAACCTTGTTTAAGGTTTAAACATTAAACCTTGAGCTTGGATAGCAGGAGGAGCTCCCACACCTTCACCTGAGGCACACGCTGTCACTCATCACAACAAATCTTTTCCCACTTGAAGGAGGGTGAAATCAGAGACATCAAAATGTTTCATTTGTCTGTAAAATTAGATTTCTTTAAAGGCCTCTCTCCCCACAGGTTCATTTTTTCTGGGCTGCAGCCTTTCCTCCAGCACTGATGTAACGTGAGTTCATGTTACTGAAGGCTGCTGGGGTTATACAATATACTCACTGGTTCTTCATCCCTGAAGATGTCAGGCAGAGGGAGGAAATGATGCTAAGATTCTCTGAGTACCTAGCTATTAAGGTATTTACCTCTGAAGTGGAGTATTTCCTGAATGAAGCGTGAAGGTAGTTAGATCGCTTCCATTATAAAGCAGTCTTACTGGAGCCCTAAGCTGTTGAACATGCAGCTTGTTGAGCCTACAGCTGCAGAAGGAACTCAGTTTATTACAGTTTGAAAATAAAATTGTCTCTTTTTTATGATTATAGTAACATAAATCCAAAATAAAGCAAAATTAAACCCCTAAGGAAACCTGTAACCCAATGGATTTCTGGGATTTGAATGTCACCTTGTCATCAGCACAGATGCTTGTCAGCCTGAACTGATACCCTTGTAGGAAAGCTGTCCAACATTGAGCAAACCAGCACATAACCACCTGAGACCCTTGCCTAGACCCTACTATATATGGTTTAGCCACAGCACACCATCACAAAGCCCTTCCTTCTTGATCTGAAGGCTCCAGAGGTGGGAGTCACTGATTAAATAGAGAGACATCCGTAGTCCATGTGTCTGTGGCAGAACTGATCACTTCTCTGTAAACGTTCACCCTAAAGCCAATGTCTGGATTTGGTCAGTGAGTCCTGCCCCTCAGTGTCATTATCACTCCATCACCTCTAAGGTTCATGGCATGATGTGGTCAGCTGGACGCATCTACCCACTGAGGTCTAAAGTGAGACTGTGTAGTGCAGGGGGGTCCAGCACATTCCTGTGGAAGGCAGCCAGTCAAAACCAACCTCCTTGTTAAAAACATGATTGGCTTTTTCCAATTTGAACGTGTTTTCCTTCAGCTTTCAGTCCCTTTGCCTTGCTTCAGCAGAAGGATGTGGGTCAGCCCTCACTTCCACCTCCTTTCTGCTACTAGAAAGACATCTGCACTAAGGGACATCCCTGTGACACTGTCATTGAGCTACTTCTGCAAGTGTGTGCACTGCTGATACAGCCTGGGGCTGTAAACTGTTGGACCAAAGACTAATCCTGGAGTAATGACATCATTTTATCCAGGTGTCCTTGGGAAGAAACATCCCTGTGGAAGACTGACACTTCAGCTTGGACAAAGCACTGAAGACGTTTCTCCTGGGTGAAGGAAATCCCTTGGGACTCTTGGTTATGCCTGTGGGGCTTCTCCCAAGCTCTGTGGTAGGAGAGCAGACAGGTGAGGTCCCCAAATCTAATAGCAAGCTGCAAAAGGCAAGAGTCAGCAGTTCAGGCTCATCTGTATGCTAGGGATATTTCAAGCTGCTTTTGCTATGCTTGAAACACAGATCCTGGAGGATTTTGATAAATAGGGCTCTTTAAAAAACACATTTCCTGGCTGAAAGCAGTCAGTGCCTTTTCTTATGCTGAGGTAGCATCTTCACCTGTAAAAGCACATCGTCAAATAGCCAGTGTGTCTGTGCTGGCTGGAGGCAAACCAGCTCTTGGTTCAGAACCAGCTGGTCGCAGCAGTATGAGCTGGATCAAGTCCATCCTTTCCTAACAGACTGGTCTCTTAACACAACTTTTCAGTCTGAGGCATCTTATGATTTATTTAACACTGTGGCTGGAGCCTGGTGGTGGCTTATTTGGGAACATCATCAGGAGCAGATGCACAGCTGACCGCCTCTCAACGCATGGTCCTGCCTCCACCATGTTCTCATCTCTGCTAGCAGCTGATCTACCAGTGCTCCTGCAGTCCCCATGTCACAGCAAAAGGGTATTAATTTTACAGAGAAATGTAACAGGATGATATAATGAGCTGCCCAGACAAGCACAAGCAGTTGGCCAGACTCCAGATGGAGCAGCAGAGCTCATACTGCTTTGTCCAGTGCTCAGAACATTAAGTCTCTACATTATCCAGCTATGATCCAGACCAACCACCCCATTCCATAATGGGGCTGGGAGAGATGGAGACATGTATCCTACAACACATCCTCTCTTCTACAGGCCGAGCGTGGTTTGATCCACCAACCCAGATGGTTCCAACCAGGAGACATCTCACAGCCCAGAATTGAAAGAAATGACTGTACATATCACATTATCTCTGCTTTCTTTCCCAAAAGGCAGTGAAATCCAGCTTAAACTACCTGTGCTACCTTCTTTGTGCTCTGTAGCTGGGACAGTCTCATTTTGTGCTCTGGGAGCAGCAGACACAAGGATGCTGGAGTGCATTCCTAATGCCAGAGTGCTGCCTTCAGTAGTCAGCAATGCTTCCTTCCAAGAAACATCACAGCAGCTACTCTCTGTGGAAGGAGGAAGGTGAATGGTGTTTCACCAGATGGTAACTGGCTTTACTGGAAGCTCTTTGCCCCCAGAGATGCAGTCAGGAATCCAAGGAAGTTCCAGAATGTTCAACCTCATACCCAGCCATGCTATGAGAGCATCACCACCAAGCCTTGGGCTGCAATGTGTTCACCCTACATATGAAGCCAGTGGGTTTCAGGCTCTGCTTTGAGTAGGAATCCTTCTTCAGAAAAATCTTTAGGAACAAAACTCAGAGCTAAACTGGGAGCTGTGGATGATTCCAAGCCTGCTACTTGAGTCTCCTGTTACTGGAGACTCCCAAGGATGCTTGTAAACATGTCAAATACCACAACTGCTTTAAATGGAGACACTGAACAGAAATTCAACAGTGGTCATGTCTCCAGTAGGTCTGGTGCTTCAGGACTTCATCTCAACAGGCCTAGTGATGGAGTGGGAATTCTTTTCCTCCTTGGAAGGCTTAAGTTCTTCACTGTCACGCTAATTATTCTCAGTAGGTCAGTCCCAACCACCTCACCTGGCTGCAAACTCCCAGACTGCCCAGCCAGGAGCCTCTTTGAAAAGTGTAACTTTTAACATCTCTTAGCAAAGCAAGAGCTCTGTTTGTCTTGGCAGGGAAAACCCATGTATACACAGCTGGAGAGCTTGTTTTGTCTCTTAGTACAAGTCTGGACTAAACCAAATCTCCAAAGGCTTTGTAAAAATGCTCTCTTTATTTAAAGAATTTTATACATTACAAGATGTCTCCAAAAGTCTGCCCCTGTTCAGACCTCTTCTTTCTCTGCCTCTTCCACCCTCTTTCCTACCCCCTCCACTACTCCACGCACAGAGTGAGGATGGTTGGATTTTGGAGTCACTCCTGGCATTGCTGTATCCAGAAGTTTCTTTAAGAAAGTTCCAGCTTGCTTTTCAAACACAGCCAATGCATGTTATCCATTTATGAATCTCAATACTTCAGATCCCCAGGAGCTAGAAGAAAGCAAGCAGCTCTACAGGCACTGTTCTGGAGCTTGGATTTAGGATAAGGAACTTCACAAAGCAGAGCCTTCAAAAGAGAAAGGCTGTTATCATAATACCTTTCCACAGCTACAGCAATGTGTAGCTGCATATGAATATGTGTGTGTGCTAGAAAAAGGCAAGGAGAGGGCTTAAAGAATATATAAGTGCAGTACTCTGTGGGTATCTCCCCCTTTGCTCTGCCCTGGTCAGGCCCCACCTGGAGTGTTGTGTCCAGTGCTGGGCTCCCTGGGATAAAAGAGACAGGGATCTCCTGGAGAGAGTCCAGAGGAGGCTACGGAGATGATGAAGGGCCTGGAGCATCTCCCCTGGGAGGAAAGGCTGAGTGAGCTGGGGCTGTTCAGCCTGGAGAGAAGAGACTGAGAGGGGATCTGATCAATGGGGATCAATAGCTGAAGGGTGGTACACAGGGGGACATGGGCAGCCTCTTCTCAGTGTCTGTGGGGACAGGACAAGGGGTGATGGCCTCAAGCTGGAGCACAGGGAGTTCCACCCCAATCTGGGGAAGAACTTCTTCCCAGTGAGGGTGAGGGAGCCCTGGGACAGGCTGCCCAGGGGGTGTGGAGTCTCCTTCTCTGGAGAGATTCCAGCCCTGTCTGGACACCGACCTGTGCGCCCTGTCCCAGGGACCCTGCTTTGGCAGGGGGTTGGACCCCATGGGCTCTGGAGGCCCCTTCCAACCCCTACGATTCTGTGAATCCAGGCAAAGGAGGAGGCTGGAACAATGAAAGGTTACTTCAGTAGAGGCTTTTAAAGAACTTTCTCTTCTCTGCAACTAATAAATGTGAGGCTCAAACCACAGCAGAGGCCTTTTATGGGGCACCTGCACCGTTGGGTTCAGTAGATACTTTTGCAACCCAGGGAACATTGCACAATTATGTTGAGTTCTGTGTATTTCTGCTGGCTGCTGTTCAAGCTGGGCTGACTGATGCCTGGGCTACCGGAAACCAACTGTTATTCCTATCTCACCCTCTAAATTAGGTTGCCAAGAATCCCTAAGTTGGAAAAAAAACCCCAACATTAAAGGCAAGAACAGTCCAATCCTTGGACATGGAGTTAAAGAGAATTAGCCCAATCTTGGGAAAGTGAGAGGCTAGAAAAACAGAATATTTCCAGGGTGCTTTGATCTTAATCCTGGGAGTTTGCACATTGGCTTCACGTTTCAGTTTCATTTCTGCTCTGTGCCACGCTGCCCCTTGCCAAAAATCATATCAGCGTTGTGAGATGTCCATCTAAGCCAAGAGGAAAAGGGAGAAATGCTGTGTCTCAGCCAAAACCTCAGTCATACCCACAGTGCCCAGATGTAAATCTGATCTAGCAGCTCAGCACACACTGGCTGGATGAAAGACAGAAAAGCCTCATGTCACTAAGAGCCATATTCTTTAGCTGGTGAAAAACTGTGGTTCTTACTGGAGCTGTTTGGATTCATACTGGATGAGCAGCTGGCATCCAACTGCCTGAGGTTTATAATGAACCAGAGTTGGGTTATGTTTCCCTTTGAAATGTTTTTACTAAAATAAGAGTTTTTTCCATGTCAAACCTGAAGTTCTGGTCATTATTTTCAAGGGTTTTGAAGTAAATATAGTTCTAAGTGATACAAATAATTTTGCAAAGGTTGGAATATTGATTTGGGGGGGTTTCAGGTCCACGTTCACTTGAAAATTCATCAACAGTGTTGGTGAAATCATTAGTTTTAATTTTTGATGGTACATGGTATTGACCTCTTTCACCTAAAAGTAACCACCTCCTGAAGAACACAAGACAGGTCGAATTCAGGCAATAAATCTGATTCTAGAGAGGAAGAGGCAGGAGGCTGAGGAAATTGTCTTACAATTGATAGGGGAGCTGAATGCTCTCCTGGTGAGCTGCTGTCTACCCATGTCTGACAGAGTTCCTGGGCGAGCTGGCCAAGTCCTTAAACCAGCATTTTGCACATGGTCGCTGCCTGCCTGTGGTCCCCAATTCCTCAGACATCACTCCTCTGTGAGAGCTGCAGTGAGCTGTGCTTGTGGTCCTGAGTGGGATCAGTGAACGCTGAGAGTCTTACAAGTCCAGCTTGGGGTAGGTCAAGACTGGCACCAAAACCAGCTGGCTGTACTGGGGCAGACTGGGATGGAGGTGGAGTTACCTTGACTCATCATGGCGCTGTGTTTTGGTTTTGTAGCTCAAACACCCCCATGTTTTGGCTGTAGCTGACCAGTGCTTGCTCAGCACCAAGGCTTGCTCTCCAGCCAGGAGCTGGGTAAGAGGCTGGGAGGGACACAGCCAAGACAAGTGGCCCAAACTGACCACAGGGATATTCCACACCATATGACATGCTTGGCAATAATACCTCAGAGAAAAAAGAAGGAAGGGGGTATGTAAGATGGCTATGGTGTTTGTCTTCCCATGCCACCATTAGAGGTGCTGAGGTCCTGTTTTCCCAGGAATCAGCTGGAATCCTGCTTGCTGATGGGAAGGAGCGAATCAATTCCTCATTTTGCTATCACAGATGGTTTTTGCTCCCCTTATTAAACTAACATCTCCATCCATGAGTCCTCCTGACTTCTATCTTCTACCCATCCCAAAGGAAAGGGGAGAGAGAGACAGAGGCTGGGAGTTTGGCTGCTGACTGTGGTCTACCAATCACACTGGCAAGTCTGAAAACTTTGGCTTATGTTTCTTTTCCCTTCTCTTTGAGTGTTTAGGAATGGATTGATGGTGTCACCTTCCCTTCACAAAGATGCTGTGGACAAGGAGCTTCCTGGCATTTC
The DNA here is from genome assembly GCA_020800305.1 of Porphyrio hochstetteri. Lineage (NCBI taxonomy): Eukaryota > Metazoa > Chordata > Aves > Gruiformes > Rallidae > Porphyrio > Porphyrio hochstetteri. The sequence goes on from CM036931.1 coordinate 4,247,392, forward strand.
TAAAGTACTCCCAGGTTATCAAGACAAGAAACAGGGAAATGCCCAAGAGAAAAACTCACTTTTTGTACTCATCATAGGGGTTTACTGATGTTTAACCAAGAGCTACAAGGGGATGCACACAGAGGAGGATCTAGAGACACTAAACAGCACGTGTAATAACCAGGGATCTCAGGGAGTCCTTGGGGTACAAGGTTGTCATTACAGGTTGTATCATCAAACAGAGGAACTGAGCAAAAATTCACATAAACCTGAGTTAATACACACACTTCAATATACAAATTATATATGTTCTGTTGGTGATATCATCACAAAAACATGTTCCTTACCTCTCTCACACTGGGGACCAGTGAATCCATAGACACAGGCACAACGGTTCGGCCCAATGCACCGCCCTCCGTTCTGACAGCCGTTCTCACAGATAGCTATTGCAAAACAGAGAGAGAAATCAGTGATTCCTGCTCTTAGTGAAGTCACTGTGAGACATGGTGCTGGCAGGACTCTGAGTATCACCTGCTCTGTGGTGTTTACCCACCCAGAGTCTGCTCCCTGTAGTGAACATACAGAGAAAAGTGATATTTTTTTTCCTGGAAAATTAATTCCTGTTTATGAATGAAGCTATTTAGAAGGAGGTTATAAACTCCTGTTTCACTGGAGAGGATTTCCTGCGCTGTGGAATCTCAGTTCATTCAGGTCAGCACTGGGATTTAAATGTCAAGGTCAAGATGAACTGATGCAAATGAGAAACAGCATAAAGGCAAATGTTTAATGTATGACAACAGAGAAATGTGAGGAGAGGAGACTTGTCAGCCATTTAATCCCCCTTACCCAAAGAGAAGAACAAGTCAATATCCAAGTATTCATTGACTTAAAATTCAACCTGCTAAACTTAGTTGAAAAACTACAGTCAATAGGGCAGGGCCTAAGGCAAAGGAGAAGGTGGATGAGCAGGACTTGGGCTGAGGTTAAGCTCATTGAACAGGATGTAGGAAAACTTCCACACACAACAAGGTGCAACTGTTGGCTGGGACAGATGCCACTGACCTTCAGCCAGGTGACAGGCAATAGGACAAGGGGAAATGGCATGAAGCTGTGCCAGGGCAGGTTTAGATTGCACATTAGAAAAAAATTCTTTACTGAAATAGTCGTCAGGGCCTAGAACAGGCTGCCCAGGGAGGGGCTGAGTCACCTTCCCTGGGTGTGTTTAAAAAAGGGTTGATGAGGTGCTCAGGGATCTGGTTTAGTTTAGGATGGGATGGCTGGACTTGATGATCTTCAAAGGTCTTTTCCAACCTTGTGATTCTGTGATTAAAATCTCAATTGCTGTAATGACTGAGGAGAGGAGTACTGTTAGGACTCTACACTCTCTGAGCAACTCGGTTGCCCAACACATTCAGTGCATTGAAAATGAAAAGAATATAACCTCATGAAAGGTAAGGTCCACAGTGATCTTGTATGATACCTCAGTGTGGCCCTCAATGGTCTAGCACCAAGCTGCAGAGAGGTCAGGTACTGCTGCATTTCACAGTCTTCAAAGGCTACACCCAGCACAGAGCCAAAGATGCCGAAATCTGCTCTGCTGGGAGGCTGCCAGTGGGACTCTCCATTGTTCCCCACCCTGTCAGTGATGTTTTGCCAATATCTGAACCATTCTGAACACTCTACTGAGGATATTCTAGGTGGAGCTGGTAGCAGCACATAATTAAGGTTGCCTAGCACGTTCCATTATAAGCCCCAGGTTGCTGTTACTTATAATTTTCCCAAGCTTAGCTGTTCAGGATGAAATTTTCCATATGCTGTGCCTGCCTGGAGTTGAACTTTTTGGGAAAGTTTCAGCAAAAATGAATCAGTCATAGCTGAGGAGAAGTTTAAGGGGAAACGTGGTGGTTTGCCCATCTTTACAGAAAATTCCCATCCACTTCACTGAGAACTTACACAGAATCACAGGGGTTGGAAGGGACCTCCAGAGCTCATGGGGTCTCCAACCCCCTGCCAAAGCAGGGTCCCTAACTCATATTGCACATACATATTGTATATATATATATTTGAAAGCTGGTGAGGACGGTTTACAAGGCCATGGAGTGACAGGACAAGGGATCATGGCTTTACACTGCAAGAGGGCAGCTGGAGAGGGGCTGGGAGGCTGAAATCCTTCCCAGAGAGTGGGGAGACCCTGGCACAGGCTGCCCAGAGAAGCTGGGGCTGCCCCTGGGTCCCTGGCAGGGTTCAAGGCTGGGTTGGATGGGGCTTAAGTCACCCTGGGCTGGTGGGGGTGTCCCTGCCCATGGTAGGGGGCGCATCTGAAGGCCTTGCCCACCCAAACCAGTCTGGGGTTCTGTGATTTAGTTACAGTAAAGTTATATTGAATGTATCTATATAGAGAGCTATATCTGTGCCCCCAAAAGAGAGCAGGCTGAGATTCCAATAGAGAGGAGGATGTGATGACATCAAAGAGCACCTCAGTATGTGCAAGGTGCCTTCTCTAGCCCCAGGGCTGCATGATTCCAGCCTTGCCCTTCAGCAGGCTCTGCAGGTACTTACGCTGCCCGCAGTACGTCCCAGTGTAGCCTTTCTGGCAGAGGCAGGACTCCTCACTGCAGCTCCCACCGTTCATGCATCTCACATTGCAGGTCTGGACTGTGGAGAACAGCAGGGAAATATTACACAACGATGCAACAAACTGGCTGTGCCAGGAGGTGAATCCCTCATGGAAGGGATGTCCAAAACATCCTTGTTTCAGTGCAGAACCTAAGGGTGATGTTCAATGTCCAGTTCCTTCCAGCTGACTTGCCCTGGTAGGATATGAGCCCACAGTATGGCTAAAACCTTGCACTGAGGTATATTTACCCCAGAGCTGCTTACAAAATTAATTACCATGGTCTGTTCTTTATTCTCTGGATGTAAGATGCTTTTATTGTGCCTGTATCTGGCAATATTCCATTGTTCAGCTAGAGAAAGCCATGAACATGATGGGCAGCATGAAACCAGGAGACAATTAGGGGATGTAATTCTTCAACTCCATCTCATACAGGGCAAGGTGTCATTGTTCTCTAAGGGCAAAGAGGGTTCAGAGTAGTATAAATAAACCTCAGCCCACAAAAAACAAAGTGAAGATGCTCCCTGTTTTACCTTGTTAAGGAATCTACCCCCATCATGATCTGCAGCCTTGTCCTTTCTCCAGGACGTCCTGCCAGAGCTAATGTGACTGCAAGTAAGGGCATATTTCCTGGTATCTCTCTGATAATTCAGTCTCTGTAAACAATTCTTTAGGATACCACACTTTTCAAATATTTTCATACATTTCTAATTATCCTTTTAGATTATTGCTCCATTTTAAACATGCTTTTCACATCCTGGTCTGTCTGATCTTTAAAATGCCTCTGCATAAAAGACCAACAAGATGTTTGGGGGACAGAAATTCTTTGGTGGAGAAAAACCGTCAACTTTGAAGATTTCTCTTCAATTACAGTATGGCCTTACTGATGAGATTCATTTCATGTAAGAAGGGTGGGGGGTTTTTAAGAAATCTGAAAGAAAAGCATGTTTCGTCTATTCTTCTATGTTAAAGTCCAGTTTTCACACTAGATTATGACACACTGAATGTGACTAACCCAGCCTAGGAAAACAATAGCAATAAACAAGAGCTGGGAAGTTTTATACCGATGTAGACACAAAGCCAGTATTGAGTTTAACTGCTTCATCATTATTCAACGTGAAAGAGCCCAAAAAGGGGAGGTTTACTGCTAAGCATTGAGTTACAAATACAGGTCAAACAGCTTCCATTCCTTACCGAAAGGCCTGGAACAATGCATTCTTCCTTTGTAAGACGTGACAACTCAGATTGCAAGTGCCTGAGGTTATAGCAAGCTACAGGGAAAACTGTTTTCCAGTGTGAAAACTGTTTTTTCCAGTGTGTACACTGCAGTTTGTGTCTGCCAGGGATAGGAGGGGCTGTGACTTGGCAGTGTGAAGAAGGTGGGGCTGGAGAATGTGTATGTGTGAGCGGATGCTCAGCTGTGGCTGGTGCCTTCTCTGTGCATGAACCATCAGTTCCAAGCAGGGAAGAGTTTGGGCCAGTGCAAGTGGCCTGTCCAAAAGGTAGTAGGGACTCAGAAGTGGCCAATAGGGATAAGTTGATGCCTTGTTCATAGGAAACCTGAAAGGAAGGAGGAGTGGAATGGGAAATCTCAGAGCTTTGCATTCAGAATGCTCAGCACATGTGCTCTACATTTAATCCACGCATTGCTGGTGTGGTTTGAATTAGTCATGATGTCTCCTATTCTTCCTATTGCTCTACAGCCAGAGATCAGGCCAAATTTAGTTTCCTTAATCATTAAGCTTTCAGCTAAGAGCTTGAGGCTTCAAAGCATTGCCCAGATTGTCAGACATGAGACCAGTCTCTCTGGGAAAAGGCACCGTTTCCAGCACATGCTTACCCTACACCCCTCACTACAATTAATCAGCCCTGGGAAAGCAATTACATACAGCAAATCTGGGAGGGCTGCCCAGAGACAGAGGTAGCTAGGAAGTGTCTGTCTATCAGAGCTGTCCATCTGTCAGAACTCTTCCCTATACAGCATCCTGAGCCCCACATGCAGTTTATTCAGTAAGGTTTAGTGGAGCTGAGGAATTTGGGGAGCTCAGGGTCTGGATATTAGAAGAGCCCTGATGCTCACCCAGAATTTTTCCAACTAATTGGCAAAGATTACTCCTGGGGTTGCACAGAGCAGGTCCCACTTTTTACTTCTGCCATGATCCCAAAAGCTCTGAGGTCCCATCACCATCTTACTTCTCCCAGAACCCCCTGCAGATCTGGGAGTGCAGAAGAACATCTTTCAACCAAGAATTTAAAGGCCTGTTATGCTTTGTCAGGATTTTCCAGGGCTGCAGAGACCAAAGTTCTAGGAAAAGGAGAATGACAGCTCACCCTAGTTAACTCTTCCCCTGATGGGACTGGATTAGTTCTACAATTTATTTTAAAGGCTCAGTGGCTGCAGCTGTTCTGCCTATGGAGTTTGCAGGCAGGTTTTCCATCTGCTTACCAATTACTACTATTTAAACAGTCACTTGCAAATTACTCCTAGAATATCTTTACTCCCTGAAGTAGGAAACCAGGCTTTTTTGTTATGACAGAGAGAAGCAGAGTGGCTTTTATTGCCTCTGGAATGCACAATTTGTCTGCTTTACCTCCCTGAAGCATTCATGATAAATGCAGATCCAAACATCCCCTCAATGAAAGCCAGATTTGATGAAGCCCCTGCAGAGGAACCTACCCCCCCTCGAGCTCATGCTGAAATCCACCCCAGGCTCAGGGGAATGCCAGGTCTGTGCCCAAATGTATATACTGCTTACAGCATTCCTCACATTCCTCCATGATTGCTAACATATGGACCCTCAGCTCCAGCAACTTTTGTGTCTCAAGCACCTTCCCCTCAGCACAGCCCAGGGAAGGTCTGTGGAGCGATGCAGACACAGGCTCTGGTGCTGAGAGCACTTGCTGGGGACCTTCTGCAGGGCTTCAGGCACAACGTGGCACTTTGGAATCAGATTCTGGGAATTTCCTTCTTTGAGTCACACCCTGAATGTGGTTTTGAGGGTTGGGGGGGGGGGGGGGGTAGTTCTCTGGCCTTTCCTCAGACGCCTGCGAATCGCTTAATTAACAATAGATGGGCAATCATGGAAAATCCATTGCTGGGTTGTCTTTAGCAATGGCCATCTGAGACCTTAAAAGACTCCACAAAATTCCACTAGTTTCTGCATTTTAGGGTGCTAACAACACTGCCCTTAAAACACCACCATGCCACTGCTTCCTTCCTTTTGGGCAGAGCTCTTGGCTCCTGCGCTGACCCAGGTGGGTCCCTCAGCTTCTCCTCTCAGGAGATGTGCTCCAGTCCAAACTGGTTTGTAGCCCACTGCTGATCCATCTTCAGTTTCAGCACATTCCTCCTGACCTGGCATCTTGGAACCAGCCACAGCTTCTCTACCCCTCAGAAGAGAGGATCATACTTTCCTTGATCCTCTTAATCTGGCTTCACTCACAGACCCAAGGACTAGTAACTCTCACCTGTTGTCTAGCATAACTCCCAAGTCCTTCCCAGCAATACAACCCAGTGTAAAACGGGGCCCAGATGAGCAGTAATCCCCTTCCAGAGTGAAGGCCACCATTAGCCCTCAGGATTTAGACTCAAGCAGGACCATTTTCCATACAGAGCAACAGAGCAGTTGCAAGCAGCATCTGGTCTTGAATATGTCCTGCAGGAATTACCAGAGGGATATGGGAATTGCTTTCTGGACTGTCACACTGCTGAGTCCTCCCCTAGTTTGTTTTTCAGAACACTCAGCCACCCAATCCTCTTCCCAGATCTTTTCAGGTTTATTGTTTGAAGGTCTGAGATGGGAGAGCAGGAAAAGTGGCAATAGAGTTTCTACATTCCCAGCTCTGCCAGTGCACAACTTCCATCATCCCACTGCAGTCTGCTTAAAGAAAAACCCTCTGGGAAATTCTCCCTGATGCCCAAATCACAGCCTAAGATAAAACTCAGCCATTTTTTCCATTAGATATTTGGTTAATATAAAGCTGAGAGGCAGATTTACTTCTACTTCAAAGAACAGCCAGGGGTGGATGGACTATTTGGCAGCAGCATCTCTATTTGGGGCTGTGAGATGTGGGGTTTTTTGAGCTGCATCCTGTAGGATTTCTCATACCAAAGTAGCAGAAATCACAAGCAGGCTGCCAGTTTTCTCCAGGTATCAGGAGCAGTGAAGATCCATTAATAAATTCACCACAAGAAAGGACAAGATTCTGTTACTAAATGGCCAATTCAGATGAGAACCTGGCATAAAATATTTCGGAGATGTGGAGACACATTTCCTATTGTTGTGCCTGGGAAATGGTAAAGAGAGCTCAGAACTCTACTTCAGAGGAGAAGAAGAATCATGTTCTCTTACCTCCAGCTGAGCCACAGTTGGGAGAAAGTTGTCCATTGGAGCATGTACACATGTTTGGCCGCGAACAAAATCCATCACCACAAGAATTCCTGCAAATTGCTGGAGGAAGAGGAGGACACAGCGATTAGTGCAACGTGCTGCTCTGTGAACTCGCTCACAGATGTGGTTTTGGCTGCTGAAATGGTGTAAATTCACCTCTTCAAAGAGGAATAACCTGAGGGAGGGGGAAGCTGGGGCACCTCAAGGGCAGAGAGACAGTGGGAAAGGCCTATTTGTTCACAGGGAGTTCCTGGAGACATCTTCCTTTTATCACAGACTGTGGCTGGTGCTGCTTCCACATTGCTTTTTCAGTCAGCAGAGGACAGGGAAGACACATCTCACTACTTCCACCTACTAAAAACGTTCCTCAGCAGAGACAAGTGACATCCACACTGAGCCAAATTGTTCTTTTCCTTAAAAATTTTGTGTTTCCATGAAGTATTTTGCACTTCATGGCTTGGCACAGAGATAACTGACTGTTACCAGGATGAACCTCCTGTTGAACAAGGGGCTGAGCCCGAGTCAGCCAGAGAGGCATCAGCAGGATACCTCCATATCAATCCCCATCCTCTCTTGCCTGGGACCCCCTGCTAATTTCTTCCCCTTCCTGTGCCATGGGAGCCAAGAGCATAGCTGGCAGTATTGTTCCACCTGTGTAAGCACAGATTTTATTAGAGCCCCATGAAAGTATCTCATCTCTGTGTGTTTTATAAATACAATTACAACACACAGTCCCCTGAGGACCTCCAGCCCAGATGGCATGTTTTACAGTTATGAGAAAAGTCAGCAGACAACCCTGGATGTCGCTAACCCCACATGCCACGGAGCAGCTATTTGGCTGTGAGTTCCTTAACCCTTTGCTGCAGCCTGTGTTAAACTCAAGCCTCATCTCCTTGGTGGGGTATCTGTTGTTCACAGGATGGGGAGGAGGATGTTCCATCCCTGGTAGTGTTCGAGACTGGGTTGGATGGGAGTTTTGGGCAACTTGGGCTAGTGGAGGGTGTCCCTGCCCACAGCAGGGGTTGTCATGGGCTTTGGGGTCCCTTCCAACCCAAACCAGTCTGGGATTCTGTGATTTTGTGAGTTTTCCTGTCTCTTCTCATGGGGAAAGGGCAGGGTGCAGAACTCCCCCTCTTACCATCGCCTGGGGGGAGGTCAGATCCATTTAATTCTGGAGTCATTCTGTCTTTTTATTGCCCTTCTTTCTTTTTAGTGAGAAAAATGACATAGTCTGGGACTGGTTACTCATGTGCAAGGACACATCAACTGTCCCCATCACTCATAATACTACAGACACAGTTTCCTCTGAGAGGAGCATGTTTGCAGCTCTGGGCTCAGTTTTGTACACTTCAGGTCCCAGACAGCTCTGTGTTAGGAAACAGGAGGTGTTGCTCTAAAGTGACTGAGGTTTTGACTCTGAAGATGGGATCACTTCTGAACTACATCACCTGTATTACATGGGAAATCCTGCTGAGATACCCTGTTGTTTTCCTCAACTTGAAACCTCTTACTGTTAATTATTTTAGGAAGTTTTGAGAACAGGAATTCACATACAATCCCAAGTATACTCTAATGCAGAAGGTTTATCAGAAAGCTAAAATACTGAGAGATACAAGCATCCCATAGTGATGTCTGCTGTTCTCTATGGCCAGCTTATGGTCACTATCTCCAGGGCACCATGTATTTATGTGTTGCATCATGAAGCATGACCCAGCGCAGGTACAATCACCCTTTTGTATCCAATGAGAATCTCATTCATTTACTCCTGAGCTGAATTTTACTTCCCATGGGAGCATCCTCCAAAGGATCCTTCATCTCACAATAACTCATGCCTTTAACCTCCAGAAATAGAAAACATCAGCCCCTTAAAATGGATTTAATGTGTATATCAACACTTGAGAGTCAAATAATGTTCTACTCCAACTGGGAAAGCTACCTGCCAAAACAGAGGTGTGATTTACCTACATCAGCATCCTGCTTTGGATGGCCAAAGATGCAGAATCCTGCTTGTAGATGCTGTCTCATGACATCATGTTTGCAATGTCAGCATCTAGCTGTTGTTCTAGCTACTAACAAAATTATTTCATCAAAACAAGTAGCTCTGAAATAACATTCTCAGGAGTCACCAAGAGCTTTCCTTTGAGGCCAATCTTCTAAAGCAGCCACACAAACTGTTGAGCAACTAGGAACACGGTGGCAGTTTGGCAGAGGATAAACAGGACCCATTGCAACCACCCTGCTTTAATCAAGCCTAGCAGAGATGAGAACTCCCAGCCACTGCTGCTCCATCCCAGTGGATTATGAAATCTCCTGTCATCTGCTGAAGTGTGAGCTGTACATTCCTTCCCCCATGGCAGATATTCCCTCAGTGCCCTTAACAGGAGAATGGATACTCACGGACAATGCACTGATTCCCTCCGGGCAGCGTTTTCCAGCCAGGGCAGCAGTAGGAGTGGAACCTCGAGCCACAGACATTGGGTCTGAAAATTAAAAACAATGTTTTTTTCCCCCCTCTGTTTCTGTGCAGTTCTCCAGTGGATAAATCCAGCATGTATCATCACAGTAGGAGAGCAGTTGAATAGTTTCTGGCATGACAGTTCTCTGCCAAACTCCATTCCCTCGCTGGGAGTTTGAACAAGACACACTTAATTCCCACCAAAAGGAGCCACTATAAATTAGATAACTGACTCCTGACCTTCCTGCACAGAGTGCTCACAGGAATCCTCACCATAAGAAGGGCACTGAGGTCTTTGAAAGAGTCCAGAGAAGGGCAACCAGGCTGGGGAAGGGGCTGGAGGGCAAATCCTCTGAGGAGCAGCTGAGGGAGCTGGGGGTGTTCAGCCTGGAGAAGAGGAGTGTCTAGTGTGGGACCTGCTAGTGCTGGGTGGATGGACTCAATGACCCTGAAGGTCTTTTCCAACCAAAATCATTCTATGATTCTATACATAAAACATGTGCACAAAAGCCACACAGCAAAGAAAGCTGTGCAGCAGATACACAGAGGATGCACAACAGACTGTGGAACTGTAAAGGAATCATAGAATGGTTTGGGTGGGCAGGGCCCTCAGATGCCCAGGGTGCCCCAAGCCCCATCCAACCCGGCCTTGAGCCCTGCCAGGGATCCCAGGGCAGCCCCAGCTTCTCTGGGCACCCTGTGCCAGGGCCTCCCCCCTCCCCGGGAAGGATTTCTGCCTCCCAGCCCCTCTCCATCCCCCTCCTGCAGCTGAAGGCTGTTCCCCTGGGCCTGGCCCTCCCTACCCTGGGCACCAGCCCCTCTCCAGCTCTCAGTGTGGCAGAAGCACAGACTTGTTTGGGATCCCAAAGAAAAGATGCTGCAGAAACCCCGTGTCAGTAGAGCAGCCCCAGTGAAGATGTGCAGAGCACATCCAGCAAGCACAGCAGTGCAGCACGTGTGCAGACAGACAGATCCACACAGCAGATGTGCAGCAGACATGCTGCTAAAGTGGAAGGAGGAGAAGGCTTTCCCATGGAAAAAGGAACACTGTTCACATTCCTGACCAAGACACTGAGGAAAGCCTAAGAAACCTCCTACAAGAAACCCTCTACCCAGCAATGGTGTCCCCATGTCAAAGCAGTCTTGGGTTCTAGTCTCCACAGCAATTAGAAGATCCCCGAGCAGCACAGGCCATCCTGAACTTCTGCACAACAAAGGGTGCTGCTCTTCTTCCCAATTCTCTTCCCAGAGCACACAGTGACCTGTGTAGAAGCTGTTGCAACAGTTTTTTCCATACCACCTGCTTTTGCCTGGTGCTATGTGGAGCCTCCTTCACCAGCCCTGCCAACAGAGGCAAGAGCTCTGCTAGAATAATTTGGTGCTGTGGTTGGTTGTAGGTAGACCTTGACTGCAGAGCTGTTTCTGCTGGGATGGATTAAGGGTTCCTGTGGATGGGGGAACATCTTGGGTTGCAGTTCCTGGTTGGTTTAGGTTGGATAAAATACAAAGTACTGCCAGTACTGCCACTGATATTCAAGTGTAATTCTCCACTGAGAAGCAGTTACCTGTCTGGTTGGCATTAACTGAGAGGGGAAGTTCACTCTACTTATACCTGACTGTTTGCCCCTCTTCAATACATGGATGTGAACAGCTCTGCAAAGGGCAGGTGACCTTGGTCAACCCTAGTGACAGGCTACCTCAAGCCTTGTTGAAGGTTAAAGAATAGTTTTTGATAAAATGGCTGTATAATATTAAGAGGTTGGGTTTGTTTGGGGTTTTTTGACAAAAAACAGTGAACAAAGAGGTATCTGGTATCAGTCTCAGACTAAAACAGAAGAAAGAAGTAGTTAAATGACATTAATAATGAAGTGGGTGTTTAACTATGGCAGCAAGTGCCACCTCTTTGTACAAGACAATCAGCCAAGGATCATCAAGCTCTGTTCAGGGATCCTAGAAGAGGTCCTGGGCACACAGGAGGCCAAACTCCAAGATCACAATAGCTCTTCCCAGACTGAACCTTCATAAGCATATGCTAAAAATTAGCAGAGTTTCAAAACAAAATATCCAATTTGAATGGGTTGAAATTAATCGTGTCACAAGAATGATCTAGAGGGAGAATGGGATTAGATTCAATAAGGAGAATGCTGTTTTGCAAGAAAAAAACCCAACATCCTCAGCAAAGTTGTGACAAAATTGCTTTTTAAAAATAACAGCAGTTATATCAATGCTGGGAAATGCAAACTGGAAGCCTGTGTTCTCATCAGCAAGGAGGTGTGGATAAAAGGTAACCATAGTTTGTGGTGAAGAGCTCCAAGAAAGAAGGTCAAATTAGAGGAAAATCATTTATCTTCAGTAAACTTGCCCACAACATTCTGATTATTACTGATAAGCAAAATCCACAGCCATTTCAGAACTATCAAAAGACTTCATAACAATAGTCCTAAATTCAAAATCAAGATGTTTTGGGGTTTTTTTAAGCTCTACTCACAGTCAGCATTGCCTCCTTACTGGCTAGCCATAGCAAGAGGTCTTACCCAGCCATGATGCAGTCCTGGAGGGACATGGTTATGCTGCTGAGATGGTGTTCATGCTCCCATGATGTTTCCTTTGTGTATCAGAGCCACAGAGATAAGAGCTGACGTGTTTGTGAGAGTCCTTCCTAGCAATTCTTTAACCACATTGCTGGTCCACCCCCACAGTTCAAAAATAGACCTGCCAATAGGAGGTAAAGCTTCCCTTATCTCCTGTGCAGCCTAGGAAAAGGCTGAGAGCTCAGCTGCTCAAGAGAATGATGTTAATGAGAGCATGGATGGCCAAAAGAGTGATGCTAAGCAAGGGCAGAGGGAAAAGCATCGCTGGCCATGGCATCTTTGTCCACTTGCAATAAACAATGGGATTAGAGAGATAAGCAGGGACAAAGTAAGCCTCAATTTCAATTGATGGCACCAAATGTTGCCTCCTGGCAGTAGCTCCATCTGAGGGTTGGGAGAGGCCAAGAAAAAGGAGCAGGGCAGAGCTGTGGCCGTGTGATGTGAAAACACCATGAGAAGCCTTTATCCCAGATCCACAAAGGAGTCAGAGACATGAGCAAGGACTGGGAGACAGTCCATACCACAAGACTGCCCACAGGCTCAGGGTGCCAGCATCTGGCTGTTGCTGCAGCAGCCTGATCCTGTTAACAGCCTGGGAAAGACAGCCTGGAGCACTGAATTGTTGCCTACTAGCTGAGCAAGCAGCTGAAAAGGACTCAACCCTGCCAATTATTGTCAGATGCCTAGTGTCACCCCAGCAGAATCATACTCCCTGTAAAGGGCAGAAGAGGGCTGACAGAACAGCCTGAGGTGCAGGCTAAGAATGCTTTGCAGACCCTAACTAGCCAAAAACTAAGCCAAGTCACCCCTTGCTTCCCACTCACCCACAGCTCTGTCCTCAATACATGTGCATGCACATCTCTACCCACACCTCCAGCCAGGAGAAAGCACCCACACAGAAACAACTCTCCAAAACCTCTTCATAAAGCTCTGAAGAGCTGATGTGTGTAACTGCAGCATCCTCCAAGGAGCACTTCTGCCATTCAGCAAGCCCCACAGCTAGCAAATGCTTGGCTACGTGTAGCCTTGTGCTTTCCAGACACCAGGAACAGCAGCCCAGGGTTTCTCTCCCCTGTCACAAGCAATCAGTGTACCTCAGTTGTCACTGGCCTCCAGAAGTGATATTTCCACTCTTTAAATTAGAGGGAGACCAAAGTGAATGAAAATTGGTGGATTGCCAGGGCTTGGGCAGCTCTCAGAGGTACTCTGGTCTGCAGAGGGATTGATCCCCTGGCTGCTCACATTCTTCTCACTGGCCTCATCCAGGGGGACACAACATTCATTCAGGAAGAATTTGCTATAGTTCATTACTCTGGGACTATATCCCACTCTTCTCACTACATAGAGCCCCCTGACCAGCAACTGAGATTCCCTAAGCTGCAACCCTGCAGCTATTCTGCTTGGGTCCCTGCTCCCTGGCTCAGCAAACACTTCTCCCAGCTCAACTGCTCCATGTCTGCCCAGAAGAGGTTAGGTATCTGCTGCCTGAGCTCAGGGATCCTTTATTTATCACAGTCTTTCTTTATTTCCCTCCATGATACAGCCTAAAGCTTCTTCCTGCTGGGTGACAACAGGTCCTCAGCACATCAACTGTCTCCAGAGCTCTACTTCCCAAGGTGCTCCTTGCTCAATGAGAAAAGGAGTCTGAGCCAAGAGGGACTTCTGCACTGAGAAACGGTTCTCTGGACCAGTTTAAGTCTCTTGGTAAGGGCAGAGATGCCAACACTCTACATCTCTTGCAGGTTTTTCTCTGCTCTCTTGATGAGAGCGAGTCAGAGAGTTAAAAGTAGGTGCTCTCAGAAATTCATACCGCTTCATTTTGTAAACTAAGCCTGTTAATAAAAGCATGGCTTGCACTTTTACCAGGCCCCAGATGTAAGTCAGGCAAGCGACCAAGCACAAATTCCTTTTACTCCAAGTGTTTCAAACAAAACACTCAGTAAAAACCACCCTCCTGCCCTGCCAAAGCACAACCATGCAGGCGAGCAGCAGGGCTGGAGCCCAGGCTTTTATGAAAGGGTGAGCAGCAACTTTCCCACCAGCACATGGGGATCAACACCTGGTGATTTCAGGATGAGACACATCACAGCTTAACCATTCAGCCACAGACCTAATGATCAATAGATCACATATTTGCTCCATGATACTGGTCCTTAAAATAGGTGGGAGAGAACATCCACAAGAGAAGCAGGCGAGGTCCTGGGCTGGGTTAGGAGCAGCATGGCCTGCAGGTCCAGGGGAGCTGTTCCCCCCATCTTCTGCTTAAACACAACCCCTTAATTTTAGGATTCTATTAAGATTGGGATTCTATTACGATTGCCCAATCTCAATTTTTCTTTTGTTCTTCTCTCTTTGTGTTCGCTGGGTATCCAGAGACACCCAAAAAATCTCTCTTCTGCTCTGCACACTCATCCAGTTTGGGGTACAGCAGTTCTGACAGCTTACATAGGATGAACTTACAACTGACAGCTTACATGGGATCAACTTTTTAAAAGGGTATATAATGGCAGGACAAGGGGCATGGAGTGAAGCTGAAGGAGGGGAGGGTTAGATGAGATATTAGGGGGAAGTTCTTCACAGAGAGTGGTGAGGGGCTGGAACAGGCTGCCCAGAGAGGGGGTGTGTGCCCCATCCCTGGGGGTGTTCAAGGCCAGGTTGGATGGGGCCCTGGGCAACCTTGTGTAGCTCCAGGCCTGGAGGTTGGTGGCCCTGCCTGTGGCAGGGGAGTTGGAGCTCTATGATCCTTGGGGTCCCTTCCAACCCATGCCATTCTATGAGTCTATGAATGGAACCCCTTGGCATGCTCATCATTGCTCCTGTCCCTTATTTTCAGTTTCTTTCTGCCTTCAAGTCTTAGCTTAGAAATATTTATGGATAAACCAAACCATCCACCAACAGCTTTGCCCAATTCTCATGCACTTCTGCTTGTCCAGCTTTAGGAATGTCCATCAGCCCCAATACCGCTCTTTATTTCCCCAAACCACTCAGTTACCAATTCACCAACTCAGTGACAAATTCCAGACCAATGAGCATTTCCAGTTGGATACTGCAAAAAGGACAGTTGTCTGCTACCCACAGGAAGTTTTTTTTAAATTATTTGCTCCCACTTCAGCCTATTCTGTTATAGAAACATTCACTATGTGCAGAGTGTCAAAGAAGATGAATTTGTATCAATATCACCACTACATTCTCTAGTCTTACATGACTTAAGCAAATGGCTTTTCCAGGAATGATGATCCTACAGCTCCATCAGAGCTGGAAGTTTTCCCTATAATTCAAGATTCCTTTTGGTTTTGATCTTGGCCTCATTCTTTGTTGGGCCCCTGGGATCATCTCTCACAATATCTGGGGAAAACCACTGCAGGCATCAGTCACCCTCAGCCTGAGTGGAGATCACCAGGGGGACAATAAATACTGCCAACTGCCATAATGGGTTTTGGTCTTGCATCTCCTCACCCTGAGGGATTTGGGGTTGTGTCATGGCATGAGAACAGATTTGAAAGAAGGCTGACTTCTGGATCCTTGGCCTAAAGGGGAGCATATTTGTGTCCTCCCAGTTCTTGACTCACCAGAACCCTCAAATGCACTGCAAGTGTTTATTCCAGTGATTTATCAGTGTTACAAGTCAATGTTCAGGGGGCCACAACAATGATCAAAGGGCTGGAGCACCTCTCCTATGGAGACAGGCTGAGAGAGTTGGGGTTGTTCAGTCTGGAGAAGAGAAGGCTCCAGGGGGACCTTATAGTGACCTTCTAGTACCTGAAAGGTGCCTGTAAGAAAGCTGTGGAAGAACTGCTCCCAAGGGCATGGAGCAACAGGACGAGGGGAGATGGTTTTAAACTAGAAAAGGGGGGATTTAGGTTGGGTAGGAAAAGGTTCTTCAGTATGAGGGTGGTGGGTCACTGGCACAGGGTGCCCAGAAAGGTTTTGGAGGCCCCATCCCTGGAGACATTCAAGGTCAGGCTTGATGGGGCTCTGAGTGACCTGATCTGGTGAAGATGTCCCTGCTCACTGCAGGATGGGACTAGATGGCCTTTGAAGGTTCCTTCCAACTTTACACATTCTGTGATTCACTGCATACTTCCCCAACCCTATATGTATTCAAGCAATGGGTAAGTAACTTGCCAATGAGAAAGTAGAGCAGTACCCCCAAGAAGCCAGCCATTGCAATCCCAGCACCCCCAGTTTAATCCAAGGGTACAGACTCAGCCCTACAAAGAAGCCTTCCCACCTGAAAGATCAGCCTCTTGTTTCTGCAAAGCAGTCTGGCATCTGTCTCACTGAGGCAGGAGTTCAAGTTCCAGCAATTTCAATTATTTTTGCTTCTAAATTTTATTTTAAGGGTGCAGAGATGCTGGTTTTGCTGTTACCACCCACACCAGTTACACACCTTAACACTGCTGCTGTGCTGGGTAATACTGCAAGTGCAAAAGCATTCCCAGCTCAGCGCATCCTCAAGTTGTTTGCTGCCCTATGGATCCCACTCAGTAATACTTCTGGGGCAACAGAAGCCTTTTTCTCTGATCTCACCAAAGCCCCAGACCTCCAGTGTCTGACATTCCCTCCTTTACTCTCCCTGGCACTTGAGCACCCCATCCTCCATCCCCAGGGATAAAGGCAGCACATTCCCTCCTATCAAACCCTGGCAGCATTGCTGTGCATCTCTGTTCTGTGCTGCTGAGCAGTGCTGACCTGATCACTGTTTGAGCCCACACCAAGTAGCCAGGGCTCAGACAACCTTGATGGAAGATGCTCAGAGCCTTTCAAGCACCTAACTCAGCTGTTGACCCTCTGTTGTGGCTCTCCTTAAGGAAACTAGGAGGACTGGGAAGAGATGGAAGAGTGCATCACTGACTGCTGCTCCTCCCAGAACGAGCTCTAGAAAAATAGATCTTTAAGTAGTCAGATACTACCTTTTTCTTGCCTGTTTTAGTTAACAAAAAAGAAGTCTTTATTTAAGTAATTATTTTAATCTCTGCTTTTATGTTTTAGTTATTTTTCCCCTAAAGAATGGATGATCTGAACCTAAAGATATCATTGACACCTATTTTAGCACTTCAATTAACCAGGAAAATGCATGCTATCAAAACACATGTCTTGTAGCTTAGCAGTTATGTAGTTTCAAGGTTACTCAGGTGTTTACTGGTTTTATTTCTATATTATTAGAAAATGAAGATAAATTAACTTATTTTTTCCAGATGGCTATTACATTTCTACTTCTAATCCATGTTGTCTTTGGCTTGAAATTGAAACATCATTAAATGGGGTTTTTTAATGTGTAATAGTACTTCTGCCTGTGCCCACAGTTAAATGTCTTACTGCTGTTTGGAGCAGAAGGCAGCTTTGGGTGCCTTGGGGACAGGCCATCTCCAATACAGAGAACAAGTCTTGAAAGACTACAGGTGTGTCTCAGCCCCGTTTTCCATGCAGCTCTCAGTAAGGTGATGGACCAAGACACAAAGGGAAGTCCCAGTAGAGACCTCTGGATCCCCAGTAAAAACTGCAGCCTCAGCTCAAAAATCCTCCCTGCACCCAGACAGAGGTCCCCCAGGACCCCTTCTTTGCACCCACGGACTCCAACCACACAGGCTCAGACAGAAACTGAGGAAGTCACCTGGTTGCCACCAGCTCACACCAAAATAAACCACACCAACAAAGTGCTGCCCAAGCTCAGGTGAGCTGCACCAGGCAAAGCTGAGTCTGGGGCAGACACCTGAGTTTGAGCTGAAAATTATGAAGATAAAAGCCCAGAAATAATTTCTTTTCAGATGCCTGGTTATTATTCAGGTTCATAAAAGGAATGAAGCAAAAAGCAAGGAAAGTCTTACACAAACTGCACAGGTTTTAGATTCCATCTGCTTAAGTTAATTCCAACTTTAGGCCCAATAATGCTTTCAATATTATTTTCTTTTTAGCTAAGGGGGGGCTATAAAATCTTTTATTATACACCTTTGTCACTAATGGTATCCCCCCCCTTATTCAGATCTTCACACATTTTGTATGAGCAGTAGGGAAAAGTCTTCCCTTCTTTGTGCACATTTAAATGTAAATTCTATATATCAGCAAGAAAAGCTTTTCCTTTGAAAAAGACTAAAAATGCAACTAATTTCCAGGAACTGCTTAACACCTTCATTTGGAAGGCAGCATAACCAACTCATCCCTTCCCCCCCCCCATTAAACTCTGAAATAAATCAAAACTTCAAATACAGTTCTTAAAACTTAAAAAAATACCCATAACACCCATTAACTTTAAGGCCACATAATTATTTGCCATGCCAATACTCCCTTCACATTGCCTGCCAATAAGAGAGACCAGCCTAGGCCAGAAGTCCAAGATCAACCATTTCACAATATAAATCAAGGCACAACATTTAGGAATAAGAGTCTTAAGTCAAGAAGTTTCCAGCTACTACTGCCTTAATTTTGTTCCTTCTGTTGTTTGTAGTATTTTACCTCTGGCTCCATGAATAAATATCAAGGTTTACATTGTGTGGAATACATGGGCCTGGAAGCAGCTGAGGTGTGCTCAAGAGGAAACCAGACCATTGTGACAGAAGCTCCTTTCCTGGAGTGATGTACACTCAGCTGTGGAGCTTTGAAGAGCAAAAGCAAGTGAGCTTTTGTGAATTTGGCCATGTTCTTCCCTGCCATGTCCTTCCTCATCGTTTCTAAGTGGAGATACCAGAAAGCTACCTCCTAAAGATGGAGGTATGAACTTCCATCCATGAACATGTGTTTCACTATCTTGTAAGGAAATGGGTATTTCAGAATAAAATATTTCCATGTGAAGGGACATACAAGGATCATCTAACCTGACCATGGTGACATGTGGGCAGCCACCAGCAGCACAGTCCATTTCAGACAGCAATTTTTATCATGGACTGAGACCTGTTGTTACTCATTAGCTACACGTGGACATAACTCATGACATACCCCACAAATCTGCTTTTTTAAATACTCAAGTCACCATAGTTAAAGGGTCTTTTATCACAAACAACCCACACAATCAGTAGGACAGAGTCCAGTTGGTTCTTCAAGAAGGATTTTGAGGTCCTGGAGCTAGTCCAGAGAAGGGCAACCAGGCTGGGGAAGGGGCTGGAGGTGGAGGGCAAATCCTCTGAGGAGCAGCTGAGGGAGCTGGGGGTGTTCAGCCTGGAGAAGAGGAGGCTGAGGGGAGACCTTCTCCCCACCTCCACTGACCTGCCAGGAGGGTGCAGAGAGGTGGGTGATGGTCTCTGCAGCCAGGGGACAGGAGATGGGACAAGGGGCAATGGGCTCAAGCTGCCCCAGGGCAGGGTCAGAGCAGATGGGAGGGCAAAGTTCTTCCCTGGCAGAGTTGTGGGGCTGTGGCACAGGCTGCCCAGGGAGGGGCTGAGTCCCCACCCCTGGGGGTGTTTAAAAAAGGGGAGATGAGGTGCTCAGGGATATGGTTTAGCACAGGATGGGAATGGTTGGACTTGATGATCTTAAAGGTCTTTTCCAACCTTGTGATTCTTACTCTAAACTGGATTTCATAGTTGTAGAGTAAGAACCTTGGTTTCATACCAAGCAAAAGATAGAAGTCTCAAAGGACAGTTGCTTAGGTCAACAAGCTTGATCTGGCTTTTCCTCTGCCATTTATTCCTGTATGTGCCTATTTTTCCTCTTGGGTGGGTGGAACCATCTCTAAATTGTGTTAGGTCAAGCTGGACAAGAAACCTTGGTTCTTACCAAGGGTCTTACTCTAAATGCTAATCTACATAGTGAACTGGATTTCATTGTCAAGGGGGTCTTCTACAATTTCAAGAAAACAATTTTTAAATAACTACTAAAATTTAACATGCTGCATTTAAAGCAACTCCACTCTGGGACTTTGAGGAAATCAATACCTCTCCCTAGATTTACAGTAGCAGCAGAGATGGTAACGCTGCAGAAAAGATTTGCTGACTCCTCTTTAGGGCTTATTCCTTTCAACAAAGTCAACTAAAACATTATGCTTGAATTTGGCAGAGGCAGAATCGGGGCCTGAATCATGAAACATCTGACAATGTTGTTGTGTTTTGGGCATCAGCTCTTTTTAAAGGCACATGTTTCTGATAAACCTGAAGTGAGAGTGAAGAAAATTACAATTACTGCTTAAAAAACCCCACTTTTTTCCAATTCCTGTACGGAGATGTGTGTAGCACTGCAGCACTAGGGATGGAGTCTGATTAAAACACTGCTGGAAGTCATCTGCTCTCTGAGCACATCTCAGAGGAAACAGCAGAAGTGGTAATGCTCATCTCTGCTATTTCCAGTGTCCCCACGGCATTAAAACCAGCATCAGCTCCAGTTTAACTTGGTGCCAAGTGGCCCAGAACCACATCCTGGGGATTTCCTTCTCCTCTACATCTGACCTGACAAGTTTAGGGTGGTGGATGGAGAGTCCATCTACACCCATCCACATTGGCCTTTTGCAGTCACAACATACCTTGCCTGTCCACTCCCCAGCATCAAGTTGGAAATAAGGTGCCAAAAAAGAAGACAATCAATGGGAGAGGAGCTTAGAAACCCTTCAAACCCCACAATTCCTTTAGACACCCCTCCATCTCTTAGTATAAACCAGAGCAATGGAAGAGGGATGACAAACGCTTGCCTAAACATCCGCTCTTCCTCCATCTTCTCAATTGCAGTAGCCATTTCATAATTAATGGGCTTGACATAATTAGTTGTGTTTAAAGTCAGGCTATAGCTGAGCCTTTATTCTTTGAAAAAAACAGGCAGCCACAAACTTACAGGAAATCACACTGCCAGCACACAGCTCAGCTGGCTGCAGACTAATCATCTTTTCTTTCCCCTTTGTTAAACACATTCTTACTCTTGGAAACTGTTCAATAGTTCATTAAACTAATAATCCCATTCAAATCCTGCCTCATAAATGGATTTGTCAGTGCTGTTCCTTTCAGGAGACGGTCATTTTAAATTGTCTCTACTTTAATGAGTTTAAGGACAGATTAAATCATGGCTTTGGCTGTGATTTATTGCTCTGCATCACATTATTAATTGTTATTTGTAGAGGCATTGGTGAATAACAGCCTTGTTTATTTTGCATTTATTTCATGCTTTGCATTTATTTCATATTTTCCCCTTTAATAAAAGGATGGGAACAGAGCTCCCAACTAAGCACATTCCCAGCAGAAGCTTCTACAATCTTTCCCCCTCCACTGCTGAAGCCTCTTGACCCAACAAGACACCTACAACTGTCCCCACAACACAGCCAGTTCACTCCAAACACCAGAGAAGAGATTGCATTGGTCACCTTGGAGTAACTAGAGAGCAGTTTCTCACTACAAGGTCTAGGATATTAAATGACCAACATGTATTCCTATTTGTATGAAGCCTTAATTAGTACTAAGTAATTTACCATCAAAAGACAGCAGATACCCTGTGCTGCTTGGGCTTACTCAAGACTTCCCTGGGAAACCCACTGGAAGGTGGTGGTTGAGTCACCTTCCCTGGATATGCTTAAAAAAAAAGGGTAGATGAGGTGCTCAGGGATATGGTTTAGCTTTGGATGGGAATGGTTGGACTTGATGATCTTAAAGGGCTTTTCCAACCTTGTGATTCTGTGTTACATGGGGCACCGAATAGGTTTGGGTACTTGATTCTTCTGGAGTTAGTAAAACACTCCAGATAAAAGCATCTGGCTCACACTCATCTGTGCACTTCTGCTGCAGTTCTATTTTTTTGCCCAGATTGGGACCTAACACAATTTAGAGATGGGGGAACCCATGGTTCCACCCACCCAAGAGAAAAGTAGCCACATACAAGAATAAATGGCAGAGGAAAAGCCAGATAGAGCTTGTCAAGCAAAGCAACTGTCCTTTGAGACTTCTAATCTGTCTTTTGCTCCTATTTTGGGAGCAAAAACATTTCTGCCATGGACAAAGGGATCTGTAAACAGCACATTAACATTATAAATTGGAGATCTGGCAGGACAAAAGGTCTAAAGCACAGTATAGGAAAGGAACACACTAGCTTGTGTTGGGAAAACAAATTGTTTCACAGACTAAATAAGACTGAGCAGCCCTGAGCTGAGACCTTCTGTCTCCAACAAAGGATGAGATGAAGCAGGACTCTCCACTGGTGAGATGATCATCATGAGATCTAACCCATGAATACTCAAAATCTGCCCATCCCTTTCTTTCCATTCACAAGGATCCACAAACTTTTGAACACTCACACAGAAAACAAGAGTATTCAGGATGGTGGCTGGGGGGTGGTGGCCCAGGGCTCCCCAGGGATGCTGGCAGTTCAGGCCCATGTGACACAGCTAAGCTTTGCTGTGTTTTAATTCCAGTTCTATTTACATTCCTTTCATGCAAGCCTCAGGACCACAGAAAGCTTTAGAACCAAAGACCTTCCAGATGGAAGTGGGATCGAAATTAGCGTGTATCTCTGGAAAAAAAAAAGAAAGTTGTGGGGCTTTGAAAGCAAATGCCAAAGCAAATATTTGAAATGGTGTCATAAACTATTCAAATAGACACCACAGCTAAACACAGTTAGAAGTTCAAATGTGTGTTTAGAGGTGCAGCATTACAAAACAGATGATTCCACAACTCTCAGTAATCAAGATAAGCTACCTGGATGCCTATGTTGTAAAATAATGCCAAATTTTTAAAAAGCCACAAAACCAACCAACAACCCTATTTTAAAACCAAACCACCACCCTATTTTCCTTTACATTTAATGTTGCACCAGAAAGCTCACTGTTTCTCTTGCTTCTTCAGAGCTCAAACCCTTAGATTATGGTTTATCCAATTTTTCCCCAAAGAAGTGGATCAAACTCAGATTTTTACAGCAGCAAAGAATCCTGATACCTTAAGGTCAGGGAAGGGGTTGATCCACAACTGCAACTCTCCAGAAGTTGCTTCAAGACAGAGCATAAGGATGAGGGACTAGCGCTTCTTTGGGGAATCTACAACAGAAATTATAGGGTCTTTGAGTCTGCAGGAGATGGGTTTCACTGGCTGCCAGATCCATCTAGAGCATCACAGCTGGTGACATCTGTAGCTTTCTTTCTAAGCCCAGGAGAAAATTATTTAAACCATCACTCTTCAATAAATTACTCATCTCAAGTGGGTTTTATCTGCTTGTAAAACAAGAGATTTTCCAAGAGAGATGTTACATTGCTGAAGGGTGGAAATCCTGAAAGGAGACATTGGGACACAAAACCTTGGAGGTTGTCAGGGTCACTTGACACAGAGCATGGGAAGCGCCTGGGGCAGCAACTCTCCAGCCACGCTGAGATTTGCCAGCTTCCCCCCATGTTGCCTACCATGATTCCCTCCCTTGAAGCAAGGCTGCTCTCCCAAGGGCCAAGAAACAATGATTCTTCAGTTGTCTTAAATTATAGTCACACAGACTTCCTTAAACAGACCCTCTGCTTATCCCAGAGGGGTTGGTTGGGGTTTTTTCTCCTCCTTTTCCTCCAGCAATTGCTTCAGTGGGCATGAGGAAAGCAGGAGAGAAAATGCAGGAGGCAGCAGTGTGGTCCTCAGCTCTCTGCAGGGGACTGGGAGAGCCAGACACTTCAGGCCTGATTCTGATCCACCCTCAAACTTACTGTGTGGCCACTAAGAACTTACACAACTGATAATTGGGCATTACTTTACTTGAAATGTCAGTCCATGTCTGAGGCTTTAAACTAGAGAAGGGTTTGCAGAAGTAGTTTCCTAACTTGGGCTTTGTTTTTAAAACTCACTTGGGGTTTGGACCCTTCAGACTCACCAAAAGTTAAAAAGATTTAAGCTTTAAGTCATTTTTGAAAGTGGGACCTCGTTGCAGCCTCCCAGTCCCTGGAGGGAGCAGAGGAACAGGAGGGGAATCAGCTTGTTAAAGGGGAGATAATGGCAGGACAAGGGGGATGGAGTGAAGCTGAAAGAGGGAAGGGTTAGATGAGATATTAGGGGGAAGTTCTTTGCAGAGAGAGTGGTGAGGGGCTGGAACAGGCTGCCCAGAGAGGGGGTGGGTGCCCCATCCCTGGGGGTGTTCAAGGCCAGGTTGGCTGGGGCCCTGGGCAACCTTGTGTAGCTCCAGGCCTGGAGGTTGGTGGCCCTGCCTGTGGCAGGGGGTTGGAGCTCTGTGACCCTTGGTGTCCCTTCCAACCCAGCCCAGGCTGGGATTCTATGATCTGGTCACTAAAGTCACTGAGTACAGTAAGACCACTGGACACCAGCAACCTTCTCTCAGGTCCCATGAGGAATGGAAACACTCATTATTTCCTCACTCTGCCCTTCCTTTCTGTTCACAGGCCTCTGTGAGGCAGGATTTTCCATGCACACATCAACTCCTTCCAATCCTTTCTATCCCCATCATGAGCACAGCAATCAATCACACACAGCCCCAGGCTGAACAAGAGCCTCTGGATCTGGTAGACTCATCCCATCCTTTGACAAAGAGCCTTCAGCCCTGATAGGCATAAAGACTCGGGATGTTTTATCTGAGGTTTAACAGGCTCTGAGAGGAGCATGGCAAAAGTACTTCTGGATCATATTGGGGGAGACAAAGGACATCCCTACCCTGCAATCAAGGTGATGGCTGCTCTTGGTAGCTAGCTTTGAGAGGATCAAACCCCCAGGACACTTGCTGTCCATCTTTTATGGCTCCAACATAGCAGGAGGGAGTGGCCACGCCCACCTCAATTCCAGGAGCAGATGCCGCCAGCCCCACAGCCCTGCCCCTGGCAGCTCAACAGCCCAGGCTCTGTGTTCCAGCTCCAGCCCAAACACGGCACACTTGACTGTCTGGGATGAAAGCACAGCACTCCAGCCCATTCAAGAAGCATTCCCCAGCAAGTGCCGGAGGACTCTGGCACGGCCCAAGCTTCGCGCGTGTATCACGTTCTGCTCTGATCCTGCCCACTGACACAGGAACACTTTCCAAGAACTACAGCCAGGCAGACTTAAAATAACCCAGAATCAACGTTGGGGCCAGGAACCATCTTGAGAGTATGCAAACAGAGCTGAGCTCTAGCACAAGCTTCTAGCTGAGCCTTGTCTCCCTCCTCAGGTGGAAGAGACACACGAGCCCAGCTCTCACACCAGTTTGTCCATAGATGAGGCCACAGGGCACAGCTACACTGCACAGCAAGGGACTTAGTGTGTCACCATCCCATTAGCAACAACCCTTATATGACAGCAGCAACTTCTCAGTACAGCCCAGAGCATTGACTGGGGGCAGAGAGGCAAAGGAGACTCAGGGTCAAACCTGAGTTGACACCATCCCCACTAGTGATGCTGGAAAGCCCAACCACAGCCACCCCCTCCACCAGCTGCACACACAGCATCCCTCCTACAGACAGGCAGGGTGAGCACTAAGATGCTGTGATCCCCCCAAACAAAGCAGCAGAGCTCACCACAGAGCTCCCTGCTCGCAGGGGAGTCTGCTTGGCCATCAAGCTTTACTATAGGTCTGCAGAGCAGACTCCTTCCCAGGCTCAAGGAAAGGATAGACAAGGCAATTCTGTGAGCATGTGCTATGATAATAAACCAAGTTTTGCTTTATAAAATAGAAAAGAACATTAAACATACCCTCGTAAAGTGTCTTGGCCTCTTCTTCTCACTCTGTTTGCTGGCTGTCTTTCCTCATAGCCTGCAAATCTGTCTGTCTGCAAGTCCCCTTCATATTGACCCTGGGCTTGTTCCACATACATAACTGCTGTACATCCCAGCATGAACCTGGCCAGCCATAATACCCCCATGATGGCGCGGATTCCTCAGTTTCCCTGGCTGTCCTGAAAGCTTCTTCCAGCTGGAGGGTCCCTGCTGCCTTGGTGGAGGATGGGTTTTGGCAGCAGCCCCTAAGTGCCAAGGTGCCGTCCTGCCGTTCCCTTTCTGGATGCAAACAGAAGAGAGAGAGACAAGTCTTCTTAAGGGCTTTCACATTTTTGAAGTCACTGATCATCCCAGGCAGCCCCTCCCCAGAGTTAATGGTCAGCTCATACAGTCACACTGAGTTTGGCTCCTTGTTGGCTGCATGAACATGTTCACACTGTCATTCCCAACCACAACATTGCAAAACCTTGGTTTCCAGCCCTTGGGAAAGAAAGAGAAGACCTCCAAGAGTCACAGTTCTGCCCTTGTATCTATTTTCCTGCCCTCCTGATGCAGAAAAGAGGGATACAAGCATGCCTGGCTTGGGTCTGCCCATGGCAATGGGTTACAATAGCAACCTCAGCATAGTGCTTTGGGGCAAAGGAGCAAGAGAGATGCAGGGTTATGAATCAAGAGAACTTCAAGAAAGAGCAGATCCTAATTAGGGACCATCTTCCCAGCTCCCACAGCTCTTTTACTGCATTGTGCTCCAGACAGGCCATGGCATGGACATCAGTTGCTGGGAAAAGAACCTCCCAAATAGCTGGCAATGCTTGCTGGCTGAAGAGAGTGGTCTGCTGGCAAACTCAGAGAGACAGGTACACCAGCACTGAGATGGGCAGAAGAGTCACCATGGGCTAGAGCAAGAGGGAAGACAGCAAGCTGGGTCTAGAGCATGAAGCTAAGCCCGGTTTCCGTGAAGGATGAAAGGACAGAGAAGGTGGACGGCTGGGACAGGCAGCCACAGACAAGAGACCATGAGGAGGGGGATGATACAGGGCCCAGAGCCTCTGCAGAGGGGAGCAGGCCAGTGGCAGCAGCAAGGAGACCCCTGACATCTCTGGCTGTGGGCATGGCTTGGGGTGAGCACAACACAGCCAGCTTTCTGAGGCTGGGGGCCAAACAACCCAAACCCATGAGGTGGCCACAGCTGGGGAGGGGCCAGGTCCAGGGTTTGGCCCCAAATCACAGCAGGACAGCTCTTCAGCCCCCAGAGACTTTCTGCCCTAAGCAAGCCCACCCTGATGAACAAGGTCCCTTCCTGGGGGTAGGTGACATGGCAGAAGGGCCTGGGGGGGAGCTGGGGGCCAGCCCACGCCATGGGGTGCTGAGGGGAGAAGGAGCCTCCAGAGCAGCTTTATTTAAGGCCTGGGTCTGAGTGTCTCCAGGCACTGGGTGGGGGAGCAAGGAAAACCAGCCCAGGGCAAGGGGTACAGAGCCTTGCATACAGGACATCCCCCCGCCAGGAGTCACAGTGCTGCCCAGTGACTCCCCGGGGCAGGCCCCTGTGACCAGGCAGCCGGCCTCAGCCTGAGGGTGCCACCATGGGGGCAGGAACAGGCAGGGCTGCCAGGCTGGGAGACCAGGGAGGGAGGAAAAGCCCGATGAAAAGGCTCTGCAAACCAGATTGCAGAGGAATGTACTCCACAGGCTGCACCCCCTTCTCCCTCCCCCCCCCCCCATGCCTCAAATCTCCCACCCATGCATGTGAAAATGGGGGTGGGGAACCCTTCCTTCCTTCTCCTGGCTAGCAGAGGGTCAGAAAGCATCTCTCACCTCAAGACCCCACAGTTTGCTCCTCACAGGTCTCCCCCTGTCCACCCCAGAGTGGAAATATCTTCTGCTTCTGCGACAGGCACAAGCTCCACGTCCCTGTGCGGGGAGGGACAGGGCCCCCGAGCCTCCCCTAACTGTCCCCCCGGCTTTCCCACAGCAGCACTGCCCAGCCCAGCCCCAAAAGCAGCAGGGGAAAAAAAAAAGTCAGCCTAGACAAGGCAGAAAAATGTGTCTGAACCATAAAAAAGAAGGAAAAAAGATTTAAAACCCCCCAAACTAAATTTAAAAAATATAATACCCCACCAGTGCTCCCAGTGTCCCAGCTGGGAATCTCTCCGCTCTTGAGGGCATGCATTTTTCAGGCTGTAATATTTCAAAAGCAGTGAATGAGAAAGACAAGAGTGGGAAGGGAGAAGGGGAAAAAAAAAAAAGAAGGAAGGGCTGGGAGCATAGGCAGAGACAAAGAAACTGCCCTTCCTGCAGCCCCAA
This sequence comes from Porphyrio hochstetteri, assembly GCA_020800305.1. Lineage (NCBI taxonomy): Eukaryota > Metazoa > Chordata > Aves > Gruiformes > Rallidae > Porphyrio > Porphyrio hochstetteri. The sequence goes on from CM036931.1 coordinate 4,275,300, forward strand.
GAGCTCCGGACTTCGCTACACGCCTGTCCACCCAAGGCTGGGGTGCAAGTATTGAGGCAAGACAAAAGGGAGAGCCTTCCCTCTGCTCCCAGAGCTTGTAAGGTAGGGCAGGGATGGAAAAAGAAATCCTAAGAGGGGTTTTTGAAAGGCTAAAGTCTTGCACTTGGGGCTTTAAAGTGAGTTTAAAGTGAAGAAAGTCGAGCCGCATCCATTTCCTCGCTGAGGAATGAGAAGCGTGACAAATGATCGATACACAGGCACGTAGGCTGAGAGTGTTCACACAAGCCTTACTAAGAGAGTATGGAAAAGGCATTTACACCATCAATAGTGGGGTTTTTTTTCTTTAGAAAAACCAAGGCTTAAATTATTTTCAGCTCTGAGGAATCCCATCACACCCCACTTGTAAGAAACCCACTGACAAAGCAAAGAGAATCAATCAGTAAATCAGATTTTAAAGTGATCTGCAAGTTTGGAGGGAATTAGGAAAGAAGTTTTAAAACCCCATGCCTCTGAGTGTGCAAATTAAAAATCAAACCCACCCACTCCACACACACCCCCCAAAATGTGCAAAACACAGTGAAATACAATTAGGCAGACAAAGAGAAAGAAATCAGCTCTTAGCTACAGCTCTGGATTTAGTTTGTTTAAATACCTGTACGTCCTGGAACTGGTGATGTGCCCAGAGCTCCTTTGTTTAGTGGAGATCTGGGCAGAAAAGAAGGGAATAAACCCCTCAACTCTTGAAGGAGAGAAGAAAAGGTACAGCCTCATCCAAATTGGACAGGGGGAGGGCCTTGTGGCAGGGAAAGGGGTGCAGGAGGAGTGGGAGTAGCAAGAGGACAACCCTACCGCATTCTTCAGCCAAAAGTTTTTAACTTCAAGGAGGGGCTGGGGGGGAGAGGTTGGGTTTAGTAGGAGACGTCTGAAGGCAGACACGATTATCACCTAGCCATTCCTTCTGAGCCCAGCACTCAGTTTGGTTCAGTTAATGAAGGGACATTTTCAGTTCAGCTGGATGCGGTGAGTGCTTGTCCCAAATTTATGCTGGAGCTGCAGGAGGGCATTAGGAACAGTGACTTCACATCAAAAGAGTCAGGGAAAAATAATTTGGTTTCAATTTGGGACTTATTCTTCATTTCTTTTTTTTTTTAAATGGTGTGTTAACAGTAAATTCATTTTTTTCCCCCCAATAAAAGGCACTTTTCTTGCTGATTTTCCTGTACTTAGTGCAATTAGTGTGAAACAATTAAGGAAAGGCAAATGGCTTGAAGGATAGGTTACCCAGCCCAGGATCTTCACACTCAAAAGTTACCTCTGCTCCAGAGGAGAAAAAAGAACCTCAAGTTGAATGAATTCTCCCAAAATAAATATTTTTTTTTAAAAATGTGATATTAAGTCTCTCATCTAAGAAAGAACTTTGAATTCCAGCTCTTTCAATTCCAGCTCTAATTCCATTCTTTCGCTCCACACACAAAAGTCTTCTCTGTGCCTCTTGCTGTAGGAATCACTGCTGATGGCTTTTCTTTAAATAACATATAATAAAATGCACATGGCCCCCCTCCTCCTCCTCTGAGCTCCCTCTGCTCTGTGCCACTGCACACCCACAACTTTTCCAGGAGGTGGGACCCCCCCCCCCCCCCCACTCCCCAGCATAACCAGACAACATGCCCCAAGCCTCCCTGGAAAGCCCAAATCAAGCTGCTTTTCAGGTCAAATGGGTCCAGAGAAGTTTCTGCACCAAACGGAACACAAACAGCTGCACACAACACGCCTAGCGAGGTGACCACCTCCTTATTACCCCACCATCTGGCCTGGAGCTCAGTTACCTCTTTACACCCAGCAGATGAGGGTTCAAATGCAGCTATCAGGTCAGTTCAGAGGTGCAGAAATTCCAGGGCAAGCCCCAAGCTGACAGGGAGACTGTCATCTCTTCTCCTGTCTCCCTTTGAAATGTCCTCGCTGCCCTTCTTTGTTCTCCCCCCCCTCTTCCTCATCAACCCCCTACTAGCTTTATAGAAGTCGGAATGATGCTCAGCCTAATTAACAGCAAACTTGTGGAGAGGGACAGGGAAAAGGCAGAGCTGGGTTTCACAGGCAGCCAACAATGGAGCATCGCAAGGAATGTGGCTCTGTCAACACATCTGCAGTGCTCTGCAGAGCTCCAGGAGATACAAAAACTGTTTCCTGGGCCAAATCCTGCAGTGCCTCTCTCAGTTTGAGATAAGCATGGGCTGTACCTGGTTGGGAATGGCAGGACTGGGGCATCATACAGAGCAGAACAGCAAGGAGAGCACAAGAACCTACATTTTCCTCCCTGTCACAGCAAGCTGGTGACAACTGCTGAGGCAAAAGTCCAGATTTCCAGTCCCATCTGATCCTTGCTGTCTTCTCTACTGCAATCACCATGGTGTTCGTGTGGGCACTGGGTAGCTAAAGGTGTTCTCACACCCACAAACACACACAGGGTCTTTGTAGCATTTGCAGAAGCTCCCAGGAGTCTGTGACTTTTGACCACCAAATTTCTTAAAAACCAGACTTTCAAGTGTCCCCGACAGGTGAGAACACAGAAGTTAATACTTTTTCTTGTTTCTTTTCCAGGTGTAATACCAACCACAGACCCTTCCCCCCAGAAGGCATTTGTAATGCCACTTGGTTCTCCAGCCTGGGGTACCCAAGCCAGAGAAAGCCTGTTCTTTGTGCTCAGATAGATATTATCAAGTCTCACCTCTGGCATGATCCTGCTCAATCCACTTCCTCTGTTAATTCACATGTAAGTGATCCCAGAGAACACATCTAATTAACATTTCCTGGGTAGGTTTGCTCTCTTCTCTGAGGGCTGCAGCAGGACACAGCCCTACAAGCAAGTGGCACACAAGGGAAGTAGATTCTTTTCCTCTGAATTCCACTTCAGAGGATTAAGAAGCTTTTTAATCCCTCCAACATACTCAAACCTCAATGAGCACGATGCTCGTTGCTCCCCCCAGCTCCCCCAGATTTTCTAGAGGGGGGATTTTCAGTGCAGCTGCATGGGATTAGGGCACAGCAAACCCCAGGATTGAGACATCCCAGCAAGATCTCCTTCAAAACCTCACTCAAGCCCCAAACCAGCTCTTTATTCCCCTGCCATCAAATACTTGTTGCTGGCCACAGGGAGTTACAAACACTTGTATACACTCATCTAGCTCCCCATCTGTTTTCTCCCTGGGTGTTTCAGCATCACTCTTGCACACAAGAATACATCCATCCCAGGAACTCCTTGGTCTACCTAATCCCAGCCAGTCTGGAGAAGGCAACCAAATCCTATGTGCAACCTACCTCTGCTGTTTGCATCCACCACAGCTTCACAGCAGACCTTGAGGTGAAGGAAAATCCTCTTCCAGGTAACACCAGGGTGTACATCAGCCCCCCAGGAACAAGAAGTAGCAGAACACTTACTGTTCCTCACCTGGAATATCTCATGGCCCAGAAAACCCCTACAAAGTGGAGGGAAAAAAACCCCCTAAAGCACAAGAGGCAGGACAACTAAATACACTCCCAACCAGCCCACATAAAATTACCCTAAATAAAAAGCAGCTGTCCCTCTGCAATTTAAATGCAAGAGCCAAATGGAGGAGCCCTGTTTGTAGGAATGAAGGCAGATAAGCAGCAGCTGCAGGGCAGAGCCACCTGGAGCAGTTTGCTCTGGGACAGGATGGATCACCTCTGTTTTAAAGGAGGCTGCTTAACCAACCAATTTAATTCAGCTACATTTTCTTAGCTTGTAGTTTCCAAATCATACAGTGTGGTGGGTCAGCCCCAGATGGTGGCTGAGCATCACACAACACTCACTCACTCCAACAGGAGAGACAAACAGAGCCTCCATGGGGTGGGATAAGGAGAGTTTACTGACAAAAATCACCATGAATGTAGAACAATAATGGCAAAATACACTCACATCCAGTGCTGACACAGAGTACCTTACTCACCTGACAGACAAACAGACCAACCACACTCAGGCTGTCCTAGAAACACCAAACCCCCACCTTTCCCCAACCAGCCCCTTTTATGGGGGAGTGATGTCAGGGGGTGTGGAAAACAGCCCAGGCTAACTCAGCTCACCTGGGATAACTCAAACTCAGCTCACCTGGGCTGGCTGCCTGGGGAGGTGAACTCTGGCCTGGCCAGAACCAAGACATAGAATCATAGAATCCCAGACTGGGCTGGGTTGGAAGGGACCCCAAGGATCACAGAGCTCCAACCCCCTGCCACAGGCAGGGCCACCAACCTCCAGGCCTGGAGCTACACAAGGTTGCCCAGGGCCCCATCCAACCTGGCCTTGAACACCCCCAGGGATGGGGCACCCACCCCCTCTCTGAGCAGCCTGTTCCAGCCCCTCACCACTCTCTCTGTAAGGAACTTCCCCCTTATATCTAATTTAAACCTCCCCTCCTCCAGCTTCACCCCATCCCCCTTGTCCTGCCATTATCTCCCCTTTAACAAGCTGATTCCCCTCCTGTTCCTCTGCTCCCTCCAGGGACTGGGAGGCTGCAATGAGGTCCCCCCACAGCCTTCTCTTCTCCAGGCTGACCCTGCCCAGCTCACTCAGCCTCTCCTTGTAGGGCAGGTGCTCCAGCCCTCTGATCATCTTCGTGGCACTGAACTGGAGACACCCATCTCCTTGGCTGGAGAGACAACGAGAAGGATGGAACCCAAGGTACCCACTCATGATAAGCTGCTATCAGTGTCCTGCTCAAGCCAAGGCTCCTGCCTGTGTGTCAGACTTGCAGCCTTAGAGCTTGTGACCACAGTTGCAACATTCCTTTTGTTTTCTAGGAATTCGACTCCACCAAGGAGGGAAACCACAGGGAAATTGTTTCAGTGTGCGCTCTGGATGGGGAGAGAAGGGATGGGGCTGAGGCATGATGTATAACACACAGCTCAACAGCCAAGATGTTTAAAAAGAAAAAAAAAACACCCCACACTTTTATTTAAACCTAAGGAAAGTCACTTTTTTTTTTTTTTCCCTCTTTAGTTTGGCAGGCAGCAGCAGCCGTGCTGAGCCCAGGCAAGTGGAGATCAAAGCCAGGCAAGTCTGCTGTGAAAAATCAAGCACTGGACATTTATTAAGATTTTATTCATAAAAAAAAAAAAAAAAAAAGCCATGCAGTGAGTGCAGGGGGATTTCGCTGTGGAACTTCTGACATGGGAGCTGCCTTATTTAGAAGGAAAATTGCCTCTTTCTCCTGCCAGGAGTAAGGTGATCCCTCCATTTCCTGTGAAATTCAAATCAGGGATACAAACACCTTTCTTGTTGCCCTCAGGTGGGCTGGAGTCTACATCCAGCTCTTTGCTCATGAGTCTGGGGAGTCCCACAGCCCTGGAATGGCCATCTCCAGGCAGATGTGAAGTCTCCCCACCACAGCTGTCTGCTCTCACCCCAAAGAGGCCCAGGTTATTCTCTTTTCCCTTGGTTGAATTCAGAAGTCCCCCATTTTCAAGCCCTTTTTTTTTTATTTTTCTTCATTTTTAGCTCTTTTCTCCCCTTTGTGCAATCTGTAGCACAGAAGTTTAACTTGGCAACGGTGCTGGAACAGATGGAGAACACTGGACCAGCTCCCCAGATCCCAGGAACTTCTGCTCAATGCTGTATGCAGGATTTCCAGCCACTTACAGCTCGGAGCTGCCAAGGCAAAGTCTAAAAGCAATTTTCAGATAGAGAAGCTGGAATTTTCTTTAGGACATCAGCAATCCAAAAGTCACCACATGAGTGTACTTCCCCAGTAGGAAGATCCAAAGTCTGCAAATTCCATGTGAACTCATTTCTAGTGAAAACAAGAGGAGAATTTTAGGGAAAGCTGTAATATCCCTTCCTATGGCTCACTACAATGGTGTGGTGAAATCCACAGCTAGCTTATCTTGAAGATGGAGATCAGCAGAGCTCTGTGTCTGCCTTTCAAGCACATCCAGATGCTTCTGAGCCCAGCCATGAGCAAGGTGCTGGAGCAGCTCCTCTACAAGGAGAGGCTGGGGGAGCTGGGCTGGTTCAGCCTGGAGAAGAGAAGGCTGCGGGGGGACCTCATTGCAGCCTCCCAGTCCCTGGAGGGAGCAGAGGAACAGGAGGGGAATCAGCTTGTTAAAGGGGAGATAATGGCAGGACAAGGGGGATGGGGTGAAGCTGGAGGAGGGGAGGGTTAGATTAGATATTAGGGGGAAGTTCTTTGCAGAGAGAGTGGTGAGGGGCTGGAACAGGCTGCCCAGAGAGGGGGTGGGTGCCCCATCCCTGGGGGTGTTCAAGGCCAGGTTGGCTGGGGCCCTGGGCAACCTTGTGTAGCTCCAGGCCTGGAGGTTGGTGGCCCTGCCTGTGGCAGGGGGGTTGGAGCTCTGTGATCCTTGGGGTCCCTTCCAACCCATGCCATTCTATGAGTCTATGATTCTAAGACACAGGTTGGAAGCATTCCTCAGGAGACAGAACACTCTTTTCTCCTTGAGAGCAAATAAACAAGTAAAATACATGTCCCTGCTCATGGACAATCCAATCCCAGAGCAGCCAGTTGGTGCGAGGAGACAGAGCAAAGCAATGAACCCACAGGGACTTGAGAGGTTCAGGAGGGGAGCAGAGGGCAAGAGCTCCCTCTTCTCAGTTGGAAGGAGCTTACTTGATTTTCTACAACAGCAACAGATGAACTAGTTAAAATCCCAATAAGCACAACTTCATGAGGTTCACAAACAGATCTGGAGGGGTGATGGGTGGAATTTTCCTGTGGAAAACCAATGTTATGAAGAATATATTGTTTGAAGTTCTGGAGCCATACAGAAATTCTTTCAGTCAAAACAAAGACAGACATATATATATATATATATAGGAAAGTGAAAACTTCAAGATTTGGTATTTCTTAGACTTTTCTTCCCCACTCCCCCCACAAAATATGCAGGGGACCAGATGGGATGCATCTGAAGGTGCTGGTTGAAGTCATTCTGAGGCTGCTCTCCATCATCTTTGAAAGACCAACCACATCCTGGGCTGTATCAGCAGGAGTGCAGCCAGCAGGTCATGGGCAGTGATTATTCCCCCTCTATTCAGCACTTGTGAGACCACATCTGGACACTGTCTCCAGCTTCTGGCTCCCCAGTACAAGGAAGACACTGATGTACTGGACTCTGTCCAGCAGAGGCCACTGAGAAGGTCAGGGGGTTGGAGAACATGATGCATGGGGACAGGCTGTGGAAAATTAATTTATTCAGTGAGAAGAGGAGAAAGTGGAGGGAGAAGAGTGTTGTTACAGCCTACAGCTACTGAACAGAAGGGTATGGAGGAGACAGAGAAAGGTTATCCCAGTGAAAGGCTGAGATGATATGGACCCAAGTTGGAGCAAGAGAAATTCTGCTTAGATATCAGAAACACCTCCTTTACAAAGCTTTGTGTCGTGGTGGAACCCCAGCCAGCAGCTCAGCACCACCCAGCCCCTCACTCGCTCCCCCATGGTGGGATGAGGGGGTAGAACTCATGGGTTGAGATAAAGGCAGTTTAATAGGGAAAGGAAAAGCTGCACAAGCAAAGCAAAGCAAGGAATTCCTTCCCCACTCCCCATGGCAGGCAGGGGTTCCACCATCCCCAGGACAGCAGGGCTCTGGCATGCATCAGGATTGCTTGGGAAGACCTACACCATCACTCCAAACATGCCCCTCTTCCTTCTTCTTCCCCCAACACTATCACTCCAAACATGCCCCTCTTCTTTCTTCTTCCCCCAGCTTTATATGCTGAGCAGGATGTCCTAAGGTATGGGATATCCCTTGGGGCACTGGGGTCAGCTGTCCTAGCCGTGTCCCCTCCCAACGCCCTGTGCACCCCCAGCCTGCTCGCTGCTGGGATGGGCTGAGGAGCAGAGATGGCTGTGACTCTGTGTAAGCCCTGCTCAGCAGTACCAAAAACATCCCTGTGTCATCAACACTGTACCCAGCACAAATCCAGAACACAGCCCTGTACCAGCTACTGTGAAGAGGGATGATGGAATCTCCATTCTTGGACATAACTCCCACTCAACACAGACTGACAGACTGGATTTGCTTTGGGCAGGAGGTGAACTAGACATCTCTGGATGTCCCTTCCAACCTACACAAGCCAGTGGTTTTGAGATTAAAATCACAGCTCCATCTCCAATTTTGCCTGCCTTGTTTAATAATAATGTGAAAGCAAATGCATTGTTTCATTTTAGGTGAAAGGGCAAATTTCAGGTTGACCTGAAGTAAATCTTATGGTCAATAAAATAGCAATTAAAATCACTACCTAAAGCAGAGAGTTTTGAAATAAAAAACATTTGTGGAGCTCCTGTGAAGGTTTTACTCCATGCTTCCTACGTGTGCACTCAGGGAGGTGTGTGTCCTGTGTTATGACTTGCCTTATCTTCAGTCCTGCCCAGTCCTAACACAGAAGTTGAGGGAATCATTGAATCTCAGACTGGTCTGGGTTGGGAGGGACCCCAAGGATCACAGAGCTCCAACCCCCTGCCACAGGCAGGGCCACCAACCTCCAGGCCTGGAGCTACACAAGGCTGCCTTTTATTTCATGTGGAGAAGGACTAGTCCAGAAGTTTCCATGTGAAATTTGTGTCAGATATTTCTTGCAGATGGAAACTGTGTGTAAGTTCTGAGAGACTGCTTCCATACCAGGAGCTAAACAGACTGGGCACTACTCTTTGGCCCCAAGGCTACATGGTGTGGCTTGTGTCAAGTACTCTATGTCCAAAAGTTGTGTGGCTGCATCCAAAAGTCCAGTTGGAAATGTCACTGGAGAAGGTGGAGAAGCACAGTATGTTCATTCAGGTGGAGCCCTGAAGTGCTTATGGGGCTTCCCATGTGTAGTGCTAGGACAAGGGGTCGTGGGTTTAAACTGAAAGAGGGGAGATTCAGACTAGAGATGAGGAGGAAATTCCTTACATGGAGGGTGGTGAAACATGGGAGGAGGGTGCCCAGAGAGGTGGGAGATGCTCCATCCCTGAAGACGTTCATAGTCAGGTTGGATGGGGCTCTGAGTGACCTGATAGAGTCGAAGATCACCCTGCCCATGGCAGGAGGTTGGATTAGGTGATGGGAAAGGTCCCTTCCAACCCAAACCAGCCTGTGATTCTACAATCTTCCAGACTAACTGAGGCAGCCATGCTGCCCTGGATGGACCCTCTTGGTTCCTCTCCAGTGACACATCACCTGTAATCCAGCACGTGGTTTGTTCCACTCAAAGGAGGTCCACAGACTTTGGTTTCCCTACCCAGGCAGAATCAGTTGGTGAACGCAGACGTCTCTCAGGTTTCACACTGCCTGGGTATTCTTTGCTCCACTTCTTGTCCCAAGATCTGACTCCACAGAAGGTGCTGCACAAAACTGCATCTGTGTGGTGAACATTGCCAGACCACACAGGCAACGCTGGAGCTGGAACAGTACAGCGTGTGCTGGAACAGTCGCACCATCGCGTAACTGCAGGCCAGTGCCACAGACAACAAACCACCCTGAGCAGCACATTCAGCCCAGTTTGCTCCCTGCAGTAAACTGCAGTACTTTAAAGGCTTGAGCAAAACCTGGTGCTGCCACCCACAAGTCATGTCACACAGAAAGAAGGGGGAGGAAGAAGCTCCCTTCCAATTAGTACCACGGGGACTGTTCTGCCCTGACAAAACGATCGCATCATGGATCATGTCCAGATCCTTGGGCTCTCTTCCTGCCCTAGCACAAGGCAGTGACATCTAAAGTGGATCATGAATCACAGACTCACAGAATCACAGGGGTGGGAAGGGCCCTCCAGAGCCCATGGGGTCCAACTCCCTGCCCAAGCAGGGTCCCTGGGACAGGTCACACAGGTCGGTGTCCAGACGGGGCTGGAATCTCTCCAGAGAAGGAGACCTCACTTATCTCTGAGCACTGCATGGTACTTGGCTGGAAGAGTCTCCATTGGCTTGTGCCAAACCTGGGCATGAGCAGTTTATGGGCTTGGACTGTCACAGACCAAGGACCAGCCCTCGCAGGGGTCTTTCTGTGCGCTGCTCTAACCCTGGTGCCTAAGGACAACCCAGAACCTTCAGGATACACTTGGAATGAATTACTGAAAAACACAGAAAGACCCAAAGTGATGAGAAGACATTTGAACCCACCAACCCTCAGTTACAGTGGCCATTTCAGAACGGCTGGCAGCACAAGGACACAGGATTCCTGCCTTCAGTCACGAGACCAGTTCAGCCTCCAGCATCCTCCTAAGAAACACACAGAGCAGACATCATCGTGGCTTGGGCTGTCTGGCAGAAGATCTTTCTGGGTCCCTTGGGAGTTGCATCATTATTCTGTCCTCTTGCAAATATTATTAATATTTCAAGGTCTGGGGAAATAGATTTTTCCTTTTTATTCCTTTGGCTCATTAACAGGCTCTTGCTTGTCAGGGTCGTGTGCGAGTCACCATCACCCTCTGTTCTGAGTTAGTCTATCAGCTGATGTCATTGTTTGGCCATAGTAACCTGAATGTCTTTAGTCCGTCGCCTGTAGCGTCTCCTCTCCAGTTTGGTGTAATGAGTGAACAAACCAAGAGCCAGCAGCAAATCTGTTTCCTTTTAACACACATAGATCCGAGCTAATAGTTCAGCTCTTACTTCTTCTCCTTCCCTGGGAGGTGCAAAACACCCTCTTTCTTCTCAGCTCCCTTCGCCTGGTGCCAGCTGGGAACTAACAGCAGAAGCACATTTTCCTCAGTGCCAACACCTCCCTGACTGGAAAAAAAAAAGAGGTTTATGGGTGGTTGATGACTGATACAGTGCAGGAGGTGGACATTGGCCTCGGAGGGCTGGTGCAGCCGGTGGAGGGACTGGGAGCTCTGCCAGGAAAGGTGCTGGTACACGCTGACACAGCTCCCATCAAGGCTTTATTTTTGGTCCATGTTCAAGGCTTTTTTTTGCCAGGATGGGGAATTTGAAGCCCAAAGGAACAGAATGACAATTGAATTTGACTTCTGGGGTAACACGGGTTGAACTATGTGGCCTGTGTTGCTGCCTGTGGTGTCCTAATAAAGATCTGTGGGAGTAATTTAATGGCAAGTTAAAGGGTAGTGGTTTGGCTAATATCAGTCCCTAAGGCTGAAGCTTGGTGGACTGCTGAGGTTTGTGCCCCTGGACTTGGCATTGTGCCCCTGGACTGGGCACTGGTGAGGCTGCACCTCGAGTGCTGGGTCCAGTTCTGGGCTCCTCACCATCAGAAGGACATTGGGGTCCTGGAGAGAGTCCAGAGAGGGGCAACCAGGCTGGGGAAGGGGCTGGAGGGCAAATCCTCTGAGGAGCAGCTGAGGGAGCTGGGGGTGTTCAGCCTGGAGAAGAGGAAGCTGAGGGGAGACCTTCTCCCCAGCTCCCCTGCCCTGCCAGGAGGGTGCAGAGAGGTGGGTGATGGTCTCTGCAGCCAGGGGACAGGAGATGGGACAAGGGGCAATGGGCTCAAGCTGCCCCAGGGCAGGGTCAGAGCAGATGGGAGGGCAAAGTTCTTCCCTGGCAGAGTTGTGGGGCTGTGGCACAGGCTGCCCAGGGAGGGGCTGAGTCACCTTCTTGTTTAAAAACAGGGGAGATGAGGTGCTCAGGGATCTGGTTTAGCACAGGATGGGAATGGTTGGACTTGATGATCTTAAAGGTCTTTTCCAACCTTGTGATTCTGTGTTTTCATAGGAAGTTTGGTTCAAGGACAGTGTGGACGTAGCAGGGGAAAGGCTGGCAGACCAGATACTGCAGGAGTGACATCAGGAGGGTGTGTACACAACAGGTTAGGAGTTAAGATGGTTAGCGATATGGACCGTGAGCATGCAGTAATATTTATGGCTCTGTGACCTTTCCTGCTTCCAGAAATAAATGCCAGAGTACTGCTAGGAACATTTGCAGACCCCAAATTGGATGCATTTTCAACAAGGATAAGGACAAGGCCATCAAAGGAAGTGAGCTGAGCCAGGGTGGCTGTAAAACAGCGACAAACCAGATCAAAAGCCTGAAGAAAGTCCCCAGCCACATGGCCAGGAAGGCTGATCTCCTCAGTTTATCCAAACAAAAAGAAGGCTGAGAGATAAATTGGTTGCCATGCATGACTATCACTGCCAGAAGGGGACAGGATCCTTTACCATCAGGGATAAAAAGCCATAATGGGCCAAAGCCAGATGATGACAAATTAGAAATAAGGAAAACATTTTCAATAGCAACAGCGATTTGCCATCGCAACAAGCTGCCAGGGACGTGGTGGATTCCTTCCTTGGTGCCTCTGGAGCTTGTCTGGGTGTCTTACAGGAGGAAATGCACTGCTCAGATTGAGCGATTGGGCTCAGTACCAGGATAAATGGTGAAATGCAGTCATCTCTGATACAGATGAGATCACTCTGCATGATCTAATGTCCCTTCTGGCCTCAGGCTCTGTGAAGATGTATCACCATGCAAATGTCATCACACCTGGATGTGTGCTGGTCCTTCCCCAGGCTGTTCATCCACATAAAAATGACGACTCTGGCGCTGACATTTTCAACTAAAAATACCTGAATACCCATTTCCCTGGGTTTCCTCCTCCCAGCCAGTTTCCCTGCCCATTCCTGTCCAAATCTGCACTCAAAACTTTCTCTGGATGTCTCTATTTTTAATAAAAGACTAAGACCAGCTCACTGCATTGTACCTGTGGCAGCATGGCTTTGCTCCATCGGTGCTCTGCAGCAGGCAGTGGAGCCTATCAGTGCTCCTGAGCATCCCTCTGCAGCAGTGTGGAGCAGGGAGTGAACAGGGGTTCAGCACGTTACCCCCAAACACTGTTGGCCACATCTCCTGCTAATGCCCCCGTGGCTTCAGATAGATTGATGACCAGGAATGGCTGTTCTCCTTTGCTTGTGCTACTGAAGAGTTTACAATGAGCTCTACTGTCTCTTCAAGCATCAGCTTCCTCATTTAAGAAACAATATTCCATGCACAGAGGCCTGAGGTGCTTTTAAAGCTGCCACCTCCATGGTCCCTCACACCTGGCTTCAGCAAAAAGCCAAAGGCTGAATCTCCCTGATGCAGGTTTGAACCATTCCCAGGTGTCCTGTTGCTGGATCCCAGGAGAAGAGCTCAGACCTCCCTCTCCACATCCCCTCCTTGGGAAGCTGCAGAGAGCTGTGAGCTCGCCCCTCAGCACCTCCTCTCCCTACGAGACGAGCTCCAAGCACTCAGCTGTCCCTCAGAGGACATGCCCTCCAGCCTTTCAGCAGCTTGGTTGCTCCAAAGCCTCAAAAACTGGACTCTCCACTGGACACCTAAGGGGTGGTGGAGACACCAGAGACCCACTGACTCTCCTGTGGGCCCCAGCAGAAGGTGAGGGTGATGTGCTCAAGCCATACACAAACACAGCCCAAGCCATCCCTGTGCTTCACAGCATGAACCCACACTGGACAGGTTCCTATGAGCCTTAGGAGACATCTCTGGAGAAGATTCTCAACCCAGACCTTTCATTCACACTTTCACAATTTTCTGCTCTTTTTTTCCCCCCTCTGGAATTTTCTTTCCCCATTTCCTTCCCTCCTGGTCCCTCACGTTTCCCAGGCTGTTTCCACAGGGACACAAGCAAGACCATTCCGCAGGAAGTTTGTGTCTTTCCCCCCAGCTGCATATCACCCAGGGTGTGCAGGGTTTCCTGGTCCTACTCACTGGAGACATGAGTTCATTCAGGCTCCCTCCAGCTAATCACTAACAGGCATGGAAAAAACCCCCTCACACACCAGAGGAGAACATAAACATCAGTGTGATGTGCACAAGCTTATGGAGACAGGACTATGTGAAACACATGGTTCCGTTTTCATAAATATACTCTTACATTTCCAGTCCCTTTTAAAAATTTATTTATTTAATTTTTTAATAGCTTGTTGCTGAGCTGTGAATAGCAGGGCTTGTTTTGTTGTTATTGTGGTGTTTTATGAGGTCAATACCACGTCCATAGCCACAGACATCAGATATTTTGGTGGGGATGATAAGCTTCCAGCAAGAGCTCTTGGCTGCTGCCCAGGTCTCTATTAACTCCTTGTGGGATTGCTCAAGGTCTGACAGCCTGGGCTGGGCAACAATGGAATGGTCAAGAAACCCCATATGCTCCAAGTATTTTATCTAATCTTCCTTCTTAAACAACTTCAGCCCCTGTGGTTGGATTCTTCAAAGTCCTTCGTGCTTTCTTTGTGCTCACCAGCAATTTCCTGATGGCCTTTGGTGAGTGGGAAGAGGCTTGTCTGCCAGGCTGAGGCAAAAGAAGGTGGATGTGTGTGTAGTGTGAAGGTCCAGATAGCTCCTAAATCTCTGTGAGCACCTGCCTTGCTGAAACAGTGTTCACAGAATCATAGAACCACAGAGTTGTAAGGGGTGGGAAGAGACCTCCAGAGCCCATGGGGTCCAACCCCCTGCCAAAGCAGGGTCCCCGGGACAGGTCACACAGGTCGGTGTCCAGACGGGGCTGGAATCTCTCCAGAGAAGGAGACTCCACACCCCCTGGGCAGCCTGTCCCAGGGCTCCCTCACCCTCACTGGGAAGAAGTTCTTTGATCAAATTTGAGGGTGGATGGGGGAAAGGAATGGGGGAAAGATAAACTCTTCTCCTCATACAACTCAACCTGCCTGAGCTTCAGCATGGGGCACTTGGTGTCTCCAGGTGTGAGAGTGGTTCTGCTCTGCTGTCCAACACACCACTCCAACACCCTATGCGACAACTCCCTCCTCTGTGGGTGTCCCAGACCTTGTTGCAGCTGTGGGGTAGGAGCAGGTTCCTCTGAGCTGACTCCTGGATACCTAGAGTCAGTGCTGGAGGAGGGAAGATGTAGAAACACAGGCAGAGGCCGGTTCATCAGGTGGATGAGCAATGAGCAGTCATTTAAGCTGCAGGAGGGCAGCTGGAGAGGGGCTGGGAGGCAGAAATCCTTCCTGGGGCGGGGGGAGGCCCTGACACAGGGTGCCCAGAGAAGCTGGGGCTGCCCCAGGATCCCTGGCAAGGCTCAAGGCCAGGTTGGATGGGGCTTTGGGCACCCTGGGCTAGGGGGGGGTGTCCCTGCCCATGGCAGGGGTGGCACTGGGGGGGCACTGAGGCCCTTCCCACGCAGACCATTCAATGGATCTATGACTCTCTGTGCCAAAGGCCCCAGCGAGGCACCTCAACACAGTCCTGCTTGGCTCATCCCAGTAAACCTTGATCACAAGGCCCAGGATGATCAAGCCTCTTCCCCGAAGGAGAGGAAACACACCTTGTATTGCCTCTGCCAGGGCATGGGCCATCTATTTTCAGGTCCTTTGCTTTATCAGGATGTGAACTCTGGATGACATAAATGTATGGACTGGTTTCTTGCAGGGGGGAGGGAGCTCAGCACGCCAAAGTTCGGAGCAGCTATTTGGGTTCAAAGTCATGGGGTTGGCCTCTTCCTCCTCCTCCTCCTCCTCCTCCCACACGTCTGGCCATTCTGCCTTTGCCAACCTCCTCCATCACAGCAGCTTTGTTTCCACTTCAAAAGCCCCACCAAACCCAGCCCGGCCTGCACGGGCCCTGGCCTACAGCAGAGTGTAAACAGGCAGACCTCCTCCCAGGCAGGGCCAGGAGGCCAATTTGTGAAGACACCCCAGGGGTAAGGAATCCTGCCTGAGGACTAAAGCATCCATGGCTGGAGCAGTGGAACCCCAGACAAGCTCTGTGAAACTATTAATTGTCCTTGCTTTTAACACCAGGGCACGAAATAGTTGTGTTTCTGGGTTGAGATAAGACAAGAGCTTGCAGATAAAGACCAAAAGCAGTTGTACTCGGTGGAGTAGGAGCGTGGGACAGTCAATTTACAAAGGTAGAAAGAGAGAGGTGCAGCCAGCACAGCAGAAGAAGGGATACACAGGGTGCAGAGAGCCTCACAAGAGCCTGATTACAGATTCCTGAACATCCCTCTCTGCCTCTCTTGTTTCTCAGCCAGGCTCCTGCCGTGCGCCCGGGATTCCAGCTGCTTGGTGAAGTGAATGAGCACGGGACGTTGGAGGGAAAGAAGTCAAATTCAAACTAGACCTAATCCCACTGTCTGAAACAGCTCTGCCAGGGGGTTTTAGAGGATCACGGGTTAATTCTTCATAGTAAAGGCTGAATCCACTTTTCAAACCATTTCTTTGTGTGTATATATTGCTCGGAGAAAGGAATCAAATTAGGCAAAAAGTAATTATAACAGCCTGATTTTAACCTTTCCCAGTGGGTGGATGAAACCTGGACAAACACAGAGAGGATATTCAGATGCCCAGAATATTCCTAGAGAATTCTGCACACTGCCATTCCACCACACGTCTTCTGCAAGACCTTTCCCCCTCACCAGCCTCTTTCTCTGCCAAATACGTAGCACCACTCATATAGCACGTCTGCCCAAGTCACCAAAAGAGAGATAAACCCCTCAATAAACACTCCTAAGGCTGTAGGAGCTAGAGAAGGACATGGGACCCATCCCAGGTCTGCTGTGTTCTTTGGGCTGCATCACCTCCAGCACTTGCTGGGCTGGGACGTGCAACCCTCTCCTCCTGTGCTCCTGCTACAACAGAGCCCCACGCTCTCCCCCTTCTCTCTTCTCTCCTGTGTTGGACAGTACTGTGTTTATTTTGGTATGAAAGCCTGTTCTCTGCCGGCTCCAGTGAAAGAGGTTTGGTTGAACGAGAGGGAAGGGGGTAAAGAAAGGAAAGCAAACAGGTTAAACCGGGGGCACTGGGTCTTTTAACCCTAAACATCATCCAAGCATCGTGGGCTGCTGTGCCACACTGGTGTTTTGAGAGACCACAGGGTAATCTCAAGGGGAAAACAGCTTTTCCAGCGTTCACCAAAAATCAGTAGGATTCTGCCCACTTCCTAGAACATTCCTGGAACTGAGGACTGCAGAGGTGTGGATCTCCAAAGCCGTCACGTTCCATGTGGACAGCTGCCACGGCGTTGAGCTCAGGGCCGTGCTCCGCTCAGAGCCCAGGACGGCTTCCAAGCTCTTGGCCATTTCCCCACTCTCCTCGTTTGGATCTGCTGGGGTTATGGTCGAAGCATTTCTCCCTCAGTGCTAGGGTTGAAACACAGAAGTCCTGCCTGCTTTCCAATGGGCCACAGCGACACAGTGAACCGGCTCATGAGGGACGCACAGCAAGTCCTGTCACAGCTCAGATGAGGAGCAGCAGCCTTGCAGTTATGCAGCACATCATGGAGATGGCTGCTCCTGATCCAGTGTGACTTCAGTTTAAAATCACAGAATCACAGAATCGTAGGGGTTGGAAGGGACCTCCAGAGCCCATGGGGTCCAACCCCCTGCCAAAGCAGGGTCCCTGGGACAGGTCACACAGGTCGGTGTCCAGACGGGGCTGGAATCTCTCCAGAGAAGGAGACTCCACACCCCCTGGGCAGCCTGTCCCAGGGCTCCCTCACCCTCACTGGGTAAAGGTTCTTCCACATGTTGATACAGAACTTCCTATGCTCCAGCTTGAGGCCATCGCCCCTTGTCCTGTCCCCACAGACACTGAAAAGGGGCTGGCCATGTCCCCCTGCATCCCATCCTTAAGATATTTCTAAACATTAATCAGGTCCCCCCTTAGTCTTCTCTTCTCCAGGCTGAACAGCCCCAGCTCACTCAGCCTTTCCTCACAGGGGAGATGCTCCAGGCCCTTCATCATCTCCGTAGCCTCCTCTGGACTCTCTCCAGGAGATCCCTGTCTCTTTTATCCCAGGGAGCCCAGCACTGGACACAACACTCCAGGTGGGGCCTGACCAGGGCAGAGCAGAGGGGGAGGATCCCCTCCTGTGACCTGCTGGCCACACTCCTCCTGATGCCCCCAGGATCCCATTGTCTCTCTCAGCCCCCAGGGCACACTGCTGGCTCATGGCCACCCTGTCACCCACCAGGACACCCAAGTCCTTCTCCACAGAGCTCCTCTCCAGCAGCTCACCCCCACCCTGTACTGATTCCAGCAGTAATAACCCTGTCTTTAATAGTTCATACAAGGAGAAGACATCCTGATGGTTATGTTGGGAATTTGAGAAACTCAAAGGATACAAATCCCAGCCCAACACATCGAGATGTGCTCTGTGTTTCTGTTGCTCCACCAACAGACTTGTAGACGCTTCGGTGGTAGAAAACAGGCAGATGGGAAATTCATTCTGTGCCAATTTGGGGTGCAGGAGGACTCGTTGCACCTATCCAAAACCTTACAAGGTGATGAAAAACTGTTATATGGTCAATCTCTCACTTCCTTTGCCGCTTCCACATCTCTTGCATTACTGCATTGGATTTCAGCTTCCATTTGAGCAAGTCCTGGCAGGCAATTTGCTCTCAGCCACTCCACTGTCTCCTTCTTTTTTTATATATATATTTTTTTTCCTTAAGTCAGCTGATGGAAAATTTCCAGCATTAAGTCCAGGCACCTCTACCAACCCTGTCTGTAAGGCAAGAAGAACTTTTACCAGCCAGCAATAACCCCAGCCCTGGGCAGGAGCAGAGCATACGAGACAATCTGACAACAGTAGCTGCCCTGAACAAAGCAGAGGAGGCTTTAGAACATGAGGGAATATAGAGGCCCATGAAAACCACCCCTGACAAAGCAGCTCAGCTCAGTTGCCTTCACTCACAGAGTAAAAGCTTAAGCAGGGACAAAACACACTGGGAATAATCTCCCTCTAAATTACTGGAGCACTTGATAAGGTTCACAGCCTCAGAGAGAAACCAGAGAAACATCCAGCTACTGTAAGATGAACAGGAAAGAAATTCAAAGGGAGAACACAGAGCAATTGTGAACAGTCGGTGCGACGCCGGGAGAGGGAGTCGGGACAACGACACTGCTGGAGGGATCAGAGGATCTCCAGAGTTTCAGGTTCACAAGCAGCAGAGCAACCAAAACCCAGTTGGGTTTAACGACTGGTTTGGCCATCTCTCAGGAATCTCTGGTTTCCAGCGAGTTGGAAATCAAACAAACCATTCTCCTGGTGTTGAGCTTCTGTGTTGAGACAGAACTGAGCAGTGAGGGAGCCTGAGTTCGCTCTGGGAGCAGCGAGCGGTAGCGTTCCGCAGCCCGGGAGCGCTGTGCTTCTGGTCAAAGCTTGTGCCAGCTTTGGGGCTGTTTGTTCTGATGCAAATGATCTATTTTAAAAGGGCAGACAATGGCAGGACAAGGGGGATGGAGTGAAGCTGAAGGAGGGAAGGTTTAAATTAGATATTAGGGGGAAGTTCTTTGCAGAGAGAGTGGTGAGGGGCTGGAACAGGCTGCCCAGAGAGGGGGTGGGTGCCCCATCCCTGGGGGTGTTCAAGGCCAGGTTGGATGGGGCCCTGGGCAACCTTGTGTAGCTCCAGGCCTGGAGGTTGGTGGCCCTGCCTGTGGCAGGGGGGTTGGAGCTCTGTGATCCTTGGAGTCCCTCCCAACCCAAGACCAGTCTATGATTCTAGTCCAGCTGCCGTGCTGACAGGCTGTGTTATTCCCTAGAAGGAGTGGCTGGGATCAAAGTCAGGCTGCCCCATGGAGGTGATCCTGAGAGCACAGGACAGACACAATCCCCTCTCTGCATGCAGCAGAGCTGGGATCTGCCAGAGAAATGGGAGTCCAGGAAAACGGGGTAAGTCATGCCCACCCACCAGGAATGAAAATAAACCTGGAAGCAGCTCTGAGCTGTGTGGCCAGGACAGACAGAAGCCACCGGTCTGGCCAGGTCTCAGCACTGCACAAAGCAGCTGTCAGACCTGGAAGGAGCGATAACACAAGCAAGAGATATCCTCTGCCTGAAGCATTGTCTTGCTTTCTCCTCAGCTCGAGGTCATCTTCTGACCGACAGCTCATGCTGGTTTTGGCTGGGATGGAGTTAGTTTTCTTCCTAGCAGCTTGCTTACATTTTGGATTTGTGAGCAAGGCAGGGTTGATGAGCAGTGGTGGTTTAGTCACCGCTGGACAGTGTGCACCCATGCAGTCCTCAGTTCCAGGAAGGTTCTAGGAAGTGGGCAGAATCCTGCTGATTTTTGGTTGTGCTTGGGGACATGGTCTAGAGGTGGACTAGGCAGGGTCAGGCTGTGGTTGGACTCTGTGATCTTGAAGGTCTCTTCCAACCCAGGTGATTCTATGATTCTAAGCAAAGCAAGGAATTCCTTCCCCACTCCCCATGGCAGGCAGGGGTTCCACCATCCCCAGGACAGCAGGGCTCTGGCATGCATCAGGATTGCTTGGGAAGATCTACACCATCACTCCAAACATGCCCCTCTTCCTTCTTCTTCCCCCAGCTTTATATGCTGAGCAGGATGTCCTAAGGTATGGGATATCCCTTGGGGCATTGGGGTCAGCTGTCCTGGTTGTGTCCCCTCCCAATACCCTGTGCACCCCCAGCCTGCTCGCTGCTGGGATGGGCTGAGGAGCAGAGATGGCTGTGACTCTGTGTAAACCCTGCTCAGCAGTACCAAAAACATCCCTGTCATCAACACTGTACCCAGCACAAATCCAGAACACAGCCCTGTACCAGCTACTGTGATGAAAATGAACCCTACCCCAGCCAAAACCAGCCCAGGTATCCCCTGGCTCACAAGACAGAGTGAACAGGGGTTGGGTTTGCTCTCAGGCTGATGGTCTTGCACTATGTTCTTATGAAAAGTCACTTCCCAAACTTCTCCTGCCTGTGATCCCCACCACACACACCTGCACATCCCCGAGTTACACAAGCCAACAGGGTTGTGTATTCACAGAGGGACTTTGGCACCATCAATAACAGTGTGATCCATCTGCTGTTCACTGAGTCACTAATGGGTCTGGTGTCATACTTCTTTTCCCAGCTATACTGGAATTATCCAGCATGTAAACCAGGTCA
Source organism: Porphyrio hochstetteri (assembly GCA_020800305.1). Taxonomy (NCBI): domain Eukaryota; kingdom Metazoa; phylum Chordata; class Aves; order Gruiformes; family Rallidae; genus Porphyrio; species Porphyrio hochstetteri. Next base: position 4,296,104 of record CM036931.1, read on the forward strand.
GAGTGCTGCCCACTCCTCTGAACCCTTCATGTCCACTGGAGAGTTTCCTGTTTCCTTTGCATCAATTCCAAGGGCTTTATTAAATGTCCTCCAGCAGCCACTGTGTCCAAGGTTCAAGCCATCGCTTCAATTCCCTGCCATCCTCCCTAGACAGAGTCCTGGCAATGCTTCCACCCCATTCCCTTTCTTGACCTAGAGCACTGCTCTAACTTGCTCCTAATTAAAGAGAGTTATGTTTAATTCAGCAACCACTCAGCATCTGACAGGGCTTCTCCGTTCAGTATCTGGGCTCCAGCTCATCTTCATCACGTTTCATGGGTCACTTCACCTCCTAACGACCTGTTTCCAGCTAGAGAGCAACCCGCCCTTCCTCCACATCCAGCTGTGGGCTGGGAGGCTGCAGGATAATGTGTCCAGACAGTCCTACAAGATGAGGAAATGGTGCTCCCAAGAGGCTCAGATGAGGCACACCTTCAGAAGTATGTATGAGCAAGGCTAAGGTCATGATATATTGTACACCTTAGCAGAAGGCTGATGGAGGAAATTCTTGGCTCATGCTTAAGGCACTTTTTCCAAAGCATTTGTCACTGGCACTCCCATCAACATCTATTCTGGGTGGAAAAATCTGTCCAACGTATAAAACAAGGCTGCATCCCCTCTCTGTGTTTGTTGTTATGGTGTTCTGCTTTGGTCTAATGCTTTAAATAAGCTCATCCAGTGAGAGAGGCTTTTATTCAGCTTCTCTTACATATGGAGACCTCTATTCCAAGTGGGGTCCAGATCTTTCAGGAGGGAGAACTCATATTTGACTGACTTGTTTGGAAAAAAAAAATAAAGAAGAAGAAGAAGTAAAAGCTCTAACAGGCTTGGAAATTCTGAAATGCAATCACCACCCACACAGACACACAGACAGACACATGCTCTGAACCTCTCATCTGCAGGGAAATAAAGAGGAGACCACAGAGATGATCCCAGGGCTGGGGCAGCTTTGCTATGGAGACAGGATGAGTGGCTCAGCCTGGAGAAGAGAAGATCTGAGCCCCTTCCTGTCCCTCGAGGGGCTCCAGGAGAGCTGGAGAGGGGCTGGTGCCCAACGTAGGGAGGGCCAGGCCCAGGGGAACAGCCTTCAGCTGCAGGAGTGGGATGGAGAGGGGCTGGGAGGCAGAAATCCTTCCCAGGGAGGGGGGAGGCCCTGGCACAGGGTGCCCAGAGAAGCTGGGGCTGCCCCGGGATCCCTGGCAGGGCTCAAGGCCGGGTTGGATGGGGCTTGGGGCACCCTGGGCTGGTGAGGGGTGTCCCTGCCTATGGCAGGGGGGGCAATTGGGAGCTCTGAGGTCCCTTTCTTGGGATTCTATGATCCCTGGAAGGGGAAAACTCAGACCTGCAGTGCTTGTTGCCAGGCCAAACCTGGCTATAAGGACAATCCCTCCTGTTGCTTCTGACATGCCAAAGGATCAGAGTTCCTGTGTGTGTGGAGACTGTCATACAGGGTGGTCTCACTGGGCCTCCAGCTCTCTTTGGAAGATGGGTGATGGTCACCAAAGGATCCCTGCCTCCCTTGGGTCTCCTTGGACATTCACAGGGTCTTTTCCAACCTACAGGATCCTGTGATTCTACTCAGCAGAGGTGAAAGCAGCTGGGAATAAAGGAGACATCAGTGAAGTGGCATGTGCTGAAGAGAGAGCAGAGCATGAAAAGGAGCATTAGAGTAGGCAAAGCCCAAGTCTGAGGCCAAGCCACCCATGTTTGGACCTGGCTGGACTGAGCTGACACACTGAGCCACGTCACAGGAGCAGAGCCAGTCCACCAGCCTTGCACCCAGAAAGTCAAGGAAGCCTGTCAGCTTTTTGGGTTCCCTCCCTCTGCCCGTGGCCACATGTGGCACATCCTATGTTGAAGAGCACACAGAGCTCAGTGGGGTCCTTGTCCCTTTCTATGGCATCTCAAGGTTCTCCTTGGCCTCCAAGCAATTGCAACTGCCACTGGAGATGGGGAAGTTCATCTCAAAGCCTGTCCAGGCTGAAGCTGGGTGTTGTCGACTCAACCCCTTTCCAGAGGCATCTGTGCAGGTGAAGTGGGTCCTAAAGAGCTGCTAGCTCTGCTTATTCTCTGGTGGAACATTCTGTGCTCTTCCCATCCATCTTCCCTAATGTTTCTGCCTTTTAATAAGTAGATGAGCTAATTACTGCACCAGAAGGAAAAGCCTGGGTGGAAACCTTGCGTCAGAGAGCGCTGAACAGAGCAGGAAGGGATGTGGCATCATTCTTAAGGGTGCTGGACACCTGTCTGACTTCATGGAGCTGTCCATGTGTTGGAGAAGACTCTGGAGGTGCGCTCTTGATTCCTCTTTAAGTATCAAAACCAGCTCAAACAAGCTAAGTCACAGTGCAGTGAAGGGTGCAGAGTTCTCCCACTGCTCCAGACCAGGGGCTCCAGGTCTGGACAGCCCAGACTTCTCCCCAAAATATCCACCAACATGAACTGAGCCCCAAGACAGTCATCTCCCACCAAGGGCTGGGGCAACATTGCCTTAACATTTCCACGTGCTGGGTTCAATTCTGAAAGGAAACTATCCTTCCAAAGCCACATAGCCCTTCTGCTCCTTTTGAGACTGAACCAAAACCATACCTCCCCTCCCCCTGCATTTCCCCCCAAACACACCTTTCCTTCCACTGGAACATAACCCCAAATAAGAAGTTGGCCTGACATGAAAGTAAAATGTATAAATATTTTTAAAAAGAGAAGAATTCCTGCCTCTCCAACAGTTTGCTCCAACTAATAGGTTTCAGATGTCTCACATACTTCATTCATTCAGCCCCATTCAGTCTCCTAGGAGCCCCTGCTGTATTTATTAAACACAGCAATTGTGGAATGTTCAGCACTTACAGAATAAAACACACCAATTTTTTTTTATATAAATCCCCCCCTCCCCTCCCCAGAAATTGTAATTAGAAAGCTTTGTGAGTGACCTCAAACTGTCATTCTGGTTCCAATCCCAGTGCCCACTCCAGCATTCTGCAGCTGTCCCAAACACTGTGCCACAGCTTAACCCATTGTCCAAGCCTTCCCCCCTCCCCATCCCCACCAAGAACACATCCTTAGTGGGGTCGTTCCTTCCCTCAGCACCTCCTTTCCACGGGGTTATTATGTAGAGTGGACTTTGCAGATCCTTGGCTCTCAAAACACATCTTGTCTCTGCAGTCTCAGTAACTCTTCCCACTGCTGGATGGGAGAGCTGAGCCCTGAAATCCTGCTGGATGGGAGAGCTGAGCCCTGAAATCCTGCTGGATGCCAGGGCTAATTTCAGCAGCGAAGAGCTGGAGAACACGAGATCTTTCCTAGAGGGATTCAAATGGAAGCAGACATAATAGAAGAGCCGTTTTTTCATTACAATGCTGGCAGTAAGAGAAGAGGAGGAGGATGTCTGGACTAGGAGCGTTGTAGAGAGGCAATAGATGGAGTTTGTTCCAGCAAAAGCAACCTGCCAGCACTGGGTGACTGGTCAGGATGGTTTGCTGGAGCCTGGCATTGTCCCAGCCCTCCTCCTCCTCCTGGGACAGACACAGGGAAAGCAGATCGTGAAGGGAATATAGGGGCCCTGAGTCCAGGCTGCGAAGGCCCGGTGGGAGCCAGCAGCGGAGAAACGCTCTGTGCTGAAGGCCACATCCAGTGTGTGTGGCCTCTGTGTTTCTGTCAGGGCTCTTGAGTGCACTAATAGGATTTCAGGGCCCCCCACACCACCACCAGCCTCACCCCAGGGGCTCTGGGCCAGGAGCTCCATTTCAGCTCAGCCCTGCCCAAGTCACGCTCCAGCTGAGCCTGTCTCCAGTTGTCAGGGATGGTCTGAATCCAGTGACCATCCCCACCTGGGCCCCAGGGGGTGCAGACCCTGCTTAGACATCTCTGGGGTCCTACCAGCTCTCTGCACCTTAGGGAGCAGCCAACCCTCTCCCAAGCAATTCATGGGTGCAGAGGAAGCAGCCTTGAGAGCAGAGCAAGAACCAGGATGCGAATGGTTGGACTTGATGATCTTAAAGGTCTTTTCCAACCTTGTGATTCTGTGAGGAGGTGGGAAAGGGGTGAGCATGGCTGGGATGGGGCAAAGCACTGGGCTGAGGCTCACCACGCCTGGGATGGCATCAGCAGTGACAAGGGGCTGCAGGCACCGCCTGAGGGGAGACTCATGGATGAAGAGCTTCTGGCTCACACTGTTGTCTCCAGACCTCATGGGGTGGAGCAGGATTTTGCCACACCATCAGTGAGACCTGGGCAAGGCAGTATGTAGGGAAGGACTTAGGAGAGCTGAGACATCCCCAGGCTGCACATTGCCACCTACAAATGTCCTTGCAGGATGGTGGGAAGTGCCTCTCCACTGACCTTTGTGCAGCTGGAGGAGACTCATCCATCCCCTCCATCTCTTCCTGTGAGCTCTGAGCTCTCCCACTGCCCCAGGCTCTTGGTTTCCCCTCGGTGGCAGCGGTACAGCAGTGAGGCCAGGCCCTAAGCAATCACATCATGGGAAGACCAACCTCTCCCTCAAGGTGCAGTGATTCAATTTTCACCCTGGGTTTTTTTTTTCTGGCTGAAGAGCTCCACACCCATGCCCACATGGGAGACCTTCCCCCTTAGTCCATGAGAACCAGTGTCAGTGTTTCCACATTACTGCCTGCTTCAAAGCCCCCAGAATAAGTCTCGTCCCAGACACGTTCCCAAGGGAGCTGTTGGTTTACAGTCAGGATCCTTCGTTATTAATCCCTCTGCAGGAGGTTGCACAGGACCAGATGAGTGCTGGTGTGCTATAAAATGCACCAAATGTGCCCAGAATCACTTAATGCTGCATTACAACATTCTCTACGGGAAGGACAGCTGTCCCAGCTCTCTGCTGGGGTAGAAGGACAACTCCTTGCTCTGACCACTTCCAGGGGTTTCCCATCTTGGTTATACTTTGCACCAGCAAAAGGCAAAAGCACCCCCAGTTCCTGGAGTACTGCAAGTGCTCAGGCTTGCTCCTGGTCCATCTATTCTGGTTTCTGCCTGGTGGCATCCCAGCAGCAAGCCCTGTGTTCACCCTCAGCCAGGCCCCTGCACAGCATCCTGGAGGGTTCGTTCTTCCCAGTTTCTCAGGGCTGTAAGTCAGATCTCACTGAGCTGCCACTTGAGGTGGACATATAAGAATCAGCAATCCAGATTGAATCTCTGGTGGGCTCAGAGCCTTCCAGGAGCACCCATTTGTACTTAGAGTGCCCAGGTAGCCAAGACCAGGACATCTCAGTACTGCCATGGATCCTGCTCTTCCCACCAGGATTCTTACTTCCATTAGCTGCTATCTCCTTCTTCCAGGGCTTTGCCCAGTGGCAAATAATTCCAGTGGGAGTTATGGTGTAACCAGAGGCAACTTGGTGGACCTTTGTGTGAGTGTAGCCAGCGTTACACACTCACAGTAAACTCAAATCTGCTCAAGCTCTGAAAGATGGAAGTGGTGCCACTACTAAGGGCCAGAGAAACGAAGCCCTGGAAGAGTAAGATGGGGCTTAAAGAGGTTCAGAAGGCCATAAAGTGCAAAATCACTCTGAGATCCCCAAGTGACAAGGATGGAAACACACAGCCTGTGACTTGTGACATGCTGCAGAGAAGCAGCAGTCAGTCAGGGACAGAGAGGTGGCCAGGGGACACACTGAGGCAGGATCTCAGGGCTCAGAAGTATTCCCCTCTGGAGTGTGGATGAGGCAGAACAGAGAGTTGGCTCTTTGCAGCTCAAGCCAAGAGCAGGGAAGATGTTGCAGACAGCATCTTCTTTTAAACTCGGCTCTTATTTCAGCAGCCTCTCCTCCCATGCTAAGAGGGAAGAGGCTGGCAGGGGGTTGGTTGGGTCACAGACAGGGGAGATGCACAGACAGGACTGGGAGTAGTTCCCAGCTTCCTGCAGTCTTGCATTTTCCCTTCCCAGCTGCCCTTCAGCTCTGCCACACTGCCACTGAGACTCTGAGCCCAGCCCCTTCCAACAAAACAGACTGGAAAATAAGAGTCTTTCAACTCCAAGGTTCCCACACTCAGTTCTCCAGGGATATTCTGGGGTTTCCACTAATTCAGGACCTTCTTAGCTTCCCAGAAGTGCTCTTGGCAGAGAGCTCCAAGGATCTGTTGCCACAGAGTACACAGGCATCTGTCAGAGCCTGGGGCTCCAAGAGATGTAGGAGCCCACTGACTAATTTAGGGATCTGAGAGTCTAGATACAAGGATCTGGGACAGGAACCCATGGAGCAACTCCAACTCCCAGCTCCCCATTTCAAAGTTGCTCCATCTTGAATTGTTCCCTGATGTGTCATTGATCTATGTGCTCATGGCATAGTCACAGATCTGCTGGAGAGATGCCCAGTCCATGAGCTCAAACTGGTGCCCCAGTCTGAGCATCTGACCATGTATTGGAAAAAACCCCCAAGGAAGATTCCTGCCCATTCCTGAAACTTGGTGCCTCAGGGACAACAATCCTCCCCATCCCATTATGGGTTTCCAGGCTGTTTTGGGAAGCTGGCTAAGCATCTGCTGGTGATTAAGGGTTTTGTCATTTGGAAAGAGCTGACAATTACCTCTAATTGTTCAAACTAGGTCAGGTTCTTCAGCACAAGTTTATGTGATGACTGTTGGCTGGAAATTAAGCTTCCAAACCCCAGTGGTCCCTGGAGAGCAGAATCCACCTCTCACACCCAAGAAAAGAATCTCCTCCCATCAATAACAGGTCCTGGTCTCACAGGACTTAACCTGTGTGAGTCCCTGACCTCCTGAGTTGAGTCACCAACGGGCTTTTGTACAAATCCTGTGGGTGTTTTGGGGTTTGCCTGAGGAATTACTGGTGAGAACGGATCACAGGCAGTGGGACCCAGCTAATAAATGAAGAGCACACCCTTCCTCACAATGGGTACATCGATGGAGAGGTTGTGCATCTCCTGGGCAGTCAGGACAGGAGGTTCCTGCCCCCTTTGAGAAATGACTAGATGTATTGGGTCTGGCTGGGATGGTATCACCTCTCCCCACAGCAGCCCTCTTGGTAGAGGTAGCTTATCTGAGGTGTTCCTGATGTGCTGGTTGAGAGGTGGTGCCTTCAGAAGCTCTGGGAACTGCAGAATGGGTCTGGTTCTCCAGAACTAGGTAAGGGAGTGAAGGGCATTTCCAGGATGCTGGAGGAATTTCAAAGTCAGGTTTCTCATCAAATTTTCCATGTCAAAATTCCCAACTGCCTTGGAAATGTCCTTTGGGGCTTCAGGTGTGAGGTGAGAGCATGAAAACTGCAATTTTAATTAACCCTGTGTGGGCAAAGGCTGCCTCACTCCTTCTCAGAGGAGCCCGGTGTGTATTGTCCTGGACAGGCTCTGACTTCCACCTGAGCTGGGAATTTCTCTTCAGGTGACTAGTGACCATTTAATGGTTCTATTCATCTCAAGGGCTGGCCCCTTTCTCCTGGGGACAGAGCTCCTGCACAGCAGGATGAGGGAATGGACACTAGGGACAGCACATCACAGGGGAAGGGTGTCCCTTGGGTGTCCCTTGGGTGTTCCTTTGAAAAGCTGTCAGCTTTTAGGTGCTCCAAATGCTCATTCAGGGCTCAACATGCCTGAAAAGCCACATCAGGAATCTCAGAAACACGTGAGGATGGAGAGAGTTGAGAACCTGAAGGACCATTTGGGGCACTGCCTGTGCCAGGCTCTCTCCTCATCTTCACTGACCAAGGAAGAGGAGTTACAGCCAGATGCCAGCATGGAACACAAGGGCCATTTCTGTCATATGGGTGTGATGGTGATTATCCTCCTTGACTGATAAGCTTTTACTCCATCCTGCTTTCAGACAAGAGCAAAGTTCTTCCCAGAAAGGGCCTGGGCATTAATTGATCACTGAGTTCCTTGTGATGAACCCTGGCAGCGCCAGGGAAGTGTATAAGGAGCTCCTTCTACACTAACCTCCCTCAAAAGCCAAGCTAGTGATGCTGTTGGGCACAACCACAGGAAGGGTCCAGCTCAGGTATCTCATATCCACAACCCAGGCAGCAGAGAAGATTCCTTTGAAGACAGGAGCAAGTCACACAAACCCCACCATGGAGCACAACCCCACTTAGTGAGATAGTTAAACTGGTACAAACACAACTGGAAAATATGCTGCTCTGAAAGGCCAGTATATTCAAATTCCTTCTCTCTAATTACATGTGATTGCTTTTTGGCAAGCACTCAACCTGCCAGAGCAGTGAGGTTTTACAAACATTCACACAGGCATTAGATCATTGTTTGAATGAGTTATTGGCAGCCCAAATCTGAAGTAAAAACATAGTTTAAAGAAGACCATATTGAACAGGGTGAAGCTGGCTGCTTTCATGTCTCCTGATTGTCTCTGGACACCCAAGATCCTCAGAGGATTTGCCCTCCAGCCCTTTCACCAGCCTGGTTGCCCTTCTCTGGACTCACTCCAGGACCCCAATGTCCTTCTGATGGTGAGGAGCCCAGTCAGTATCAACAGCCTTGAGAAAACCACCTGAGGGAAGAGGATGGAGGACCCAGAGAGGAAGGAGCCTGCAGATCCAGTGGAGCAGACTCAGGGTAAGCTCATGCTGTACCACAGCTGGCAGCAGAAGAGCTTTGCAGCACAAGGTTTGGACTTGCCATGTCCAGTCTGTCCCACTCCCAGTGCTGCCATCAGGGAGCCCCTGCACCACCCCAGCAGAATTAATGGTAGAGGAGAGTCTGCCTTCCACACACTCAGGTGGTGCAGAGCTTGAGGACAGCCTCTGGCAGCTTGGCTGGTGGATATAAATACTCTGAGCTCTGGCAGCTGCCCAGCCTGGAGTAGTGTGTGGTGCAGCTTCCACCCCAGGGGCCCTTGCAGGACACCCTTGCCTTACATGTGCTTCCTAAATTAGATCTCCTGAGACTGATGTCGGCTCTTTAAGAGGGAGGTGAGCTTGTTAGAAACCAACATTATCCATTAAATGGGATTCAGCAGCTTTTATTAGACTAGGAAGTGCTGTAAAAGGAAAAGGGGGGGGATACAACATTGTGAACCCACTGGCCCCCTCAGTGGAGCCCCTTTACTGGGCATGGGGAGCAGGGGGTCAGTCAGGCTTCCTCACAGGTTACTGGTATTGCTGAGTTCCCTGATGCTGCTAAGTTCCAGCAAACCCCAGACTAAACACAGGAGCCTTGTGAAGGTGCAGGAGGATGGAGGTGAGGTGTGTAAAGGGCAGCTCCCCATCAGGCCCCTTCTCCTGAGGCCACAGAGAAAGAAAAGCCCCAAACTGGAAAGGAACTATCTGAGGCCTGCCAAGCTCTCCACCCAGGAAAGGCAGGGTATGCAGGCTCCTTTCTTCCCTGAATCATGGCTTTAGTTAACACACTCCCTGTCTGCCACCAGCTGGGCTGCTGGCAAACAAAACCCAGCTCCAACCCTATGGTGACATAGCAGCAAAAATGTATCCCACGCACTGTCACAGTGACCCTGGTGCTTCCCTTCATGCAGGACCCTCCCAGAACACAGGGGTAACCTCCACCAGTTTGGAAAAAGCTCTCCTAAAACCTTGGTCAGTGGTTTTATTGTCTGAGAGGGTTGGTCTTGCAGTTGCCTCTGTTCTCAGGTTCCCCAAGAGCTGCTGTTCCACCTATAGAGATAGAATAACCAAGCATGCACCAAGTGCCTCTGATCACTGCCTGGCATTCCAAAGCCTCACCTTCTGTAAAGGAATCAATACATTTAAATTTTATTAAAGAAATGAATAAAGCTGCAGAAACAGAATCTGAAATATAAGTGATGGAGAAACATCTGTGAAAGTTTTGAGAGCTGCCAGGCAACCATAAAAAAATCTGCCCTGCCAAGGACAATTTTTAATCAGAATCCAAATTCAAAGAGTTCTTGTTAAGATGGTATGAAGAGAAAACAAACAAATGCCACACATGATGAGCAGATGAACCATCCCATATAGCTTTTATGGATTTGCCATCGTGTTTTAGAAAGAATGGGGAATTCATGCTGTTTAAAACTGATTTTAGAACTCAGATGTCGTGTCACAAGATCAGAATCAATAAAAAATGTCAAGATCTTTTTGAATATCAACCAGTTCCACTCCAGCATCCTGGGAGGTATTAGTTGTTACCATCATCCTACAGATAATGGCCAAGTTTGCAGCAAAGCTGATGGCCTTCCTAAGGTCACTGATGCAAGTGACAGAGCCTGGAAGGCCAATAAGTGCTCCTGTCTTTTAAGGATGAAGCTCCCTGAAATAAGTCTTTGTTTTCACTGAATAACAAAATCACAAGGGTTGGAGGGGACCTCCAGAGCCCATGGGGTCCAACCCCCTGCCAAAGCAGGGTCCCTGGGACAGGTCACACAGGGCAGCATCCAGACGGGGCTGGAATCTCTCCAGAGAAGGAGACTCCACACCCCCTGGGCAGCCTGTCCCAGGGCTCCCTCACCCTCACTGGGGAAAAGTTCTTCCACATGTTGGTGTGGAACTTCCTATGCTCCAACTTGCAGCCATTGCCCCTTGTCCTGTCCCCACAGACACTGAAAAGGGGCTGGCCATGTCCCCCTGCATCCCATTCTTAAGATATTGATAAACATTAATCAGGTCCCCCCTTAGTCTTCTTCTCTCCAGGCTGAACAGCCCCAGCTCACTCAGCCTTTCCTCACAGGGGAGATGCTCCAGACCCTTCATCACCTCTGTAGCCTCCTCTGGACTCTCTCCAGGAGATCCCTGGCTTTATCCCAGGGAGCCCAGAACTACATAGGACTAACATTTTCTTTTTTGATTGCTCAAACAGCAGAATCCACAAAATGCAAAGGAAGTCCAGAGGTGGACTTTTGTCCCCATACATATAATAAATTTTTGCTGTCACAAGACCTTGTAGACACACATTCCCAACCTACACAGGTTACCAAGCCACTGGTTCCTCTAAACCGCCCAGGCTTCCCCTCCCAGAGACTTGATTTCCCTTCCTACACCACAGTATGAACTCAAAGGCTCTCCAACTGCACCAGGAAAGCCCAGGTGTTCAGCCCAACCAGTTTGGAGTCTCCTTCCATGTGCTTTGGATCACTGATGGACACACAAACGTCTGTTTGTCAGCGTGAGGCCAAAGGGAGCTGACACTTTCCCAGAGAAAAATGCCTTTGCTGTGCGTTGGGAAGGTTACACAGCTGTAAGTCAGACACAGAAGGAGCTGAAACCCTGGAGAGATTATTGCCTCAAACACACATGTGCTGTGGAAGGAAGCTCTCCTGTGGACTGACATACCATTAACTCCTGCTGGTGGGAGCCCATTCCTACGGCTGGAAATCCTTCACAGCCTCTGACTGCTGGTTGCTTGTCCTGCAGATAACTCTTGTCTCATCTCTGACCTGGTGACTTGGCCTGGCTCATTATTTATTTTCTCATTTTATAAGAAACAGGCTCTTCTCTGCACTCACTAGTGGTGGGAACACTGGCGTGGTGCGAGGCTGAGACCCACACTGTATAATATCAAATACTCAAGCAGGAGAACCAGGACTTTCTCCAAGGTGCCATCTATCTTCCTGGGGAAAAATTAGCTCTACACACTCCCAATTGTGCCATCAGCTGGACCAAGATGGAACTCCACTGCATGAGAGGAACCCAAATCCCCTGTAAGGACAGCAAGCACTGCCGGGGCTCAGGCAAAGCCTGCTGAATGTCCTGGTGCTCGCCAAAGGGCACAAGGCCACTCCAAAGCCTGGACAAGGTGCCAAGGAACTCGAGGGCAAAGGGCTCTGGAGAGATGCGGGGCTCCTTGTGAGACCTGGCCAAGCCCAGTAAAGCCCCAGGGCTCTCTGGAGGGCAGGAGGGCCCTGCCTGGGAAGATCCAGGGAACTCTGAAGAGAAGGAGGGCTCCTTGCAGTTCCCTGGGGCTCTCTGGAGGGAAGCAGGACCATGCCGGTGCCCTGGCAAAACCTGCTGAAAGCTCTGGGGAGCACTGGAGGTCAGCAGGGCCTCCCGAGCACCCCAGGAAAGGGCTGTGCTGGGGTGAAGGTCCTTGTGGGGCTCTGCACTTGCTGAACCCTGGCTGAGCTCCTCACCAGAGCCAGGTCCAAAACAGAGACCCACCCCACACAGGAGGGGCCAGGGCTGGGGGTGTTCAAGGCCAGGTTGGCTGGGGCCCTGGGCAACCTTGTGTAGCTCCAGGCCTGGAGGTTGGTGGCCCTGCCTGTGGCAGGGGGGTTGGAGCTCTGTGACCCTTGGGGTCCCTCCCAACCCAGACCAGTCTGGGATTCTATGATCTGAGACAGGCACAGGTACTGCCGGAGGACAAAGGGCAGAACACAGGGCACAAGGGCTGCTCGGTGACACGGGCGGGCTCTGAGGGGATGCGGGGCAAGGGCGGGAGAACGCGGCAGGGCTCGTTCCAGGGAGGCCCCGCGGGGGCTGAGGGGGGAAAGGCGGCTCAGAGGGCTGGAAAAAGGACTCGGGAGGGAGTCTGAGACATCGTGACGTGTTCTGAGAGGGCTACGCCCAGCACGACACATCCCGGGGGGCACCGACCGCCGCCACCGGCCCCGGCAGCCCCGGCCGACCCCGGCCCCGGCAGCCCCGGCCGGCGCAGGCGAGACCCGGCCGGCACTGCGCATGCGTCGCACAGCGGCGCCAGCCCGCGCTCCGCCGGGGCTGCTGCGCGCATGCGCACAGCGCCCAGCTGCCGCCTCGGGTGACGGGCACAGCGGCCGCGTTGAGCATGTACGAACAGCGCCGCCTTGCGGCCGCCCCGCATCACACCGCGAGGGGGCAGCACCGGGGCGGGATGAGCCCCGGGGCTTGAGCCGGGCGCCGCAGCCCGACCCGCGTGGTAACCTCCCTCCCTCAAGGCACACCGCAGCTCAGGCCGCCCGGCTGCGACCCTTCCAACCCGGGGAGCACGGCAGACCCCCCCGGCTGGGCCCCGCAGCACGCCCGGACAGCGGATCACCGCCCCATCCCCACTGCCCGCCGCTGCTTGGTAACAGCCCCGCCCCCTTCACCGCTCATTGGTCAAACCGATCGCCAGTCTGCGAGTTCTCGCTCGCTACTGGCTGTCTTCGCCGCCCGTCAGCAAGCTCCGCCCACTCCGCGGCCTCCGTGCCTGCGCCAAGCGCCCACCCACCCGTGGCGGCCCGAGGCGGGACTGCGGGGCCGGGGGGCGGGCGGGCCCCAGGGGGGGATCGGGCCCCGCGGTCTGTCGGGCCCCGGGGGGGGGATCGGGCCCCAGGGAGGGGATCGGGCCCCGAGGGTCGGGCCCCGGTGGGGGGATTCGGGCCCCGGAGAGGCGCCGCGGGCACCATACGGACCCGTGGGGCCCCAGCTTGGGGGGTCCCAGAGGCCTGCTCAGCGGACACGAGAGAGGCGGGAGGGGATGGGGGCCGCGGGCTGGTTTATTGCGGGTCCCTCCGGTGCCGGTGGCTGCGGGGGGCCTGGGGCAGAGCCTGGCCGGGGTCCCTGCCCGGGAAGGGCACCCCAGCCCTGCTCTGCCCCTCACGGCTCCATCCAGGGTGTCCCCGAGGCCGGGGGGCTCCAGGCGCTGAACTCCCCAGAGTCCCCGTCATCCTTGGCGGCCACCTGGACGTGGTGGAGGGTCCCAGGCCGCACTCCGGTCAGGGTGTGAGATGTCTGCTCGTATGGCCCGATCTAGGGGTGGAGCAGGGCTTGGGGCACCCGCAGGCCAGGGTGGCCTCGCCTGGGGGTGTGTCCCGCAGCTGTGCCTCAGTTTCCCCGCTGTGGGAGGGGGTGGTGGGTGATGGGAAGTACCGTTTGGGTGGCAGAACCCTCCTGGCCATAGCGGATGTGATACTTCAGTGGGAAGTGCTCTGGGTAGGGCCAGGACCCGGGCGGGCTCCACTCCAGCAGCAGCTTCGTGGTCTCCCCAGGGATGGGTGAGACCCGCAGGTCCTCAGGGGGGTCCGGCTTTACTAACAAAGCAAGGAGATAATGAAGGTGTGAGGTGCTGGCTTGGAGATGTGGTATGGGGCCACTGGGACCAGCAGCGCCATGTCCACTGGTCCTGTTGACTGAGCTGGGCAATCCAGGCCACAGAAGCAGCCTGAGACCTGGCAAATCATTGCACTGGTGTTTCTGCATCCCAAGTAAGGGAGCAAACCAGAGGAGAAATGCCCAAAGGAAGCCCTGGGGCTGGATTAGACTCCAGCGTGCTGCCTGGGAGTTGGGGGAATGTGGGGGGACATGGGTGTTGTCCCCACAGCACTCACTGATGTTCTCCAGGAGGAAGGGCAGGAAGCTGGAGGCAGTGCCCAGGGGGTTCACAGCTGTCACGTTCACCACGTAGGGGGTGAAGGAGAACATCTCCACACCCCCAAAGGAGCAGCTCTGCAGCCCTGTGCGGACACACTCACCTGGCTCTGTGGCAACCTCCACACCGTGCCTGGGGGGGACAGAGAGGGGCACGATGTGGATGAGGGATGGGCACGATGTGGGGCTTGGCTGGAGCTCAGGACACACACTGACCTGTATGTGGTCACGAAGTCAGTGTCCAGCAGCGGCTCAGGGGCCAGAGCCCAGGAGCAGTTCACTGCCTGCGGGTAGCTGATGGCCCAGCACTCGATGTTGGGCAGTGCTGGGGGATCTGGGGCAGGGTACAGTCATCACCCCACTGCTGACCACCCCAGGGGACCCCTGCCTGCAGCGGGGGCTGTTGGGGGGGGGGGGCGCAGGGTCACTCACAGCCCAGCCGCAGGCAGGTGGTGGCCCAGGTGTCACCGGTGCCAGGGTGATGGCAGCTGTAGTGGCCCTCATGGGCCAGGCTGGCATTGGGGAGGGCCAGTCCCGGTGCAGGATACATCCCCAGGACTGTGTCCCCCCGGCGCCACTCAGCCGGTCCCCCCGCTGAGGCCGGGCACGGCAGCAGCACCTCGGTGCCCAGGGTGCCGTACTGCAGGGTGCAGCGGCCTGGGGGCCATGGCAGTGGGCATGGGCTGCACCCCCCAGCGCAGCCCCAATCTCCCCACTGTGGGCCCTGGCAGGGGGGTGGAGGGGACACGCCGTGGTGGTGGGGTGACACAGGTCAGGAAGGGCCTGTGCCTCCCCGGGCCCCCCAGCACTCACCCCAGTGCCCCTCCCTACCCAGTGCCTCCCAGCTCCCGTGTCCTTGGTCCCCTCATGTCCCCAGACCCCAGCACCCCTATTCCTCCGTCACCAGTCCCCCATGACCCCAGTCCCTCCAGTGTCCCCACACCTTTACCCTTAGATGCTCTGTCATTCTGCCCTCGGTCCCCTCAGTGCCCCTGTACTCCCATCCCTCCTCCTCCTTCCACCTCCAACCCCAGTGCTCCCAGTCTGCCCAGTCCTGCTGCCTCCAGTCCCTCCATCTCAAACCCATAGTCCCTCTACTGTCAGTCCCCCATACCTCTGTCCCCAGCCCTCCTGGCTCCCCAGGTCCCCCCATACCTCCACCCCAGCTGTCCCACTCCCTCCATCCCTGGTCCCACCTGCCCCTGTCCCCCCCATACCTCCATCCCCAGTGCTTCCAGCTGTGCCATTGTGGGGAGCGCTGCAGGCAGGTGCCACAAAAACCACCACCCAAAGCCACTTCATGTCAGGGAGACTCAGCAGAGCTGCCCGGTTCCAGGGACCTGTGGGGGTGGGCAGGATGGTCAAACTCCTGGGCAGGAGTCAGCAGGGACCCCACAGACGCAGGTCCCCAGGTGCTCCAGGGACACCACAGGGGTTCAAACGCACCTCCAGGACACCCAACAGTGCCGTGCCTCAGTTTCCCCTCTGGCCTTGCCACACACCCTGAGGACAGGGGATAGTTTCTTGCTGCAATGGCCAGATCCTGCTGCCAGGAAGGAGGAGGGAGCAGAGGTGGGAGCAACTCTGTGTCACCAGGCTTTCCCACGGGGACCTGCAGCTGCCCCTCCAGTCCCGTGCCTGGAATTGGGATTTCGGGTCACCCTGGACCTTGGCCAGGAAAGGGGCCAGTGCACTCAGATGGGCCACCCTGCTCAGGGCACCTGGGGAGGGACAGCCCCTCACAGAGACACCCCCTACCTCAAAACCCAGCCTGGTGACAGAGCCAAGTTCTCCTCTATACCCAAGTCCAGCACCTCAGGGACAGATCCTGCCCCATCATCACCCACTCTGGCTGTGGGCTGGCTCAGCCCCAGGGTGGGGGAGCCCCTTGGCCATCCCCATATCACGCTAAGGGGCTCCCCCAGTGCCCCCCAGCCAGGTACTGTGCAGCCACCAGTACCCCCCCACAGCCCCCTGTGCCCCCAGCCCCTGTCCCCCCGTGGTGCTCACCGCAGCAGGGCCAGACATCTGGGACCAGAGGCTCTGTCACCGCCAGCACGGGAAGCCACAGCCCCGTCCTGCCTCAGCCCACTTCCTTGCTCCGGAAACACCGTCCCAGTGGGGACCCCACCGCCCAGTGCAGCTCCACAGGGATCCCTGAGCAAGGGGCCTCTGCCTGCCCTGGACCCACAGGAAAGCATTTTCAGCTCTGGCCAAGAGTTTTTCAACCCTTCCCACACCCCCATCCTGCTTCCTTCATGGTCACCAGCTCCCATCTGAGGACATGGGGCTGCAGGAGGTGATGGCACCGATCCCCTCCCATCCCCAGCCCCACTGACCTCCCCCAAGCCCCCTTGCACCCAGATCCATGTGCCTTGTCCTCCCTTCCCAGAGATGAGCCATCCCCTTGGTGTGAGTATAAATACTTTATTGCTGTGGGCTGGGGTGCATGGGGCAGCAGTGTGGGGGGGCTGGCACGGCCCCCCAGGGCTGGGGGGGTGTTGGGGTGTGTGTGCCAGTGACAGGGTGCTGCCCAGAGAAGCAAAGGGGCATGGAAGGCACGTCACTGGCCGTGCCACCGACCCCCCAGGGCACTGCGGTGCTGGCAGGGGCTCATCTGCCCTGCTCCTGCAGCCGCTGCATCTGCAGGATCTGGCACAGGAGCCTCTGCACGTCCTCGTCCATGTGGCCCTGGGTGGAGGGGACACGAGAGGAGATGGCACAGGGGACAGCAGGGAGCCTCCACACATGGCCCAGGCGCCTCGGGGTTGGAAGGATGCGGCTCCAGCACCTTGCTGCCTCCCAGACCCATGCAGGCACTGAGAAGGGGGCTGGTTGGTGCCCCAGTCCCCCACGCTGGTGTCCCCAATTCCCCCACACCCACGTCCCCACCTCACCTGCACCGCATAGAGCAGGTGGCTCCGGTACAGCGTCACCACCTTGCTGTGCCGCGTTTCTGTCTCCTGCAGAAGGGCAAGCAGGTTTGAGCATGGCGCTGGGGGCTTGCAGAAGCCTGGAGCCCACCAGATGATGGCTACAACCCCCCCCCCGCCCCAGTACCCACCTCCAGCTTCTCCTCCAGCGCTCGGATCCTGGCCTGGAGCACAGCAGTGTCAGGTGGTGACTGTGGTGGTCCCCGTGACTCAGGGAGGGCATTCAGGGCTTCCTTCAGCCTGAAGACCTCCTTGGAGAGCTCCGTGATCTGCAGCACACGCAGGTTACAGGGACCCCCACGCCCCTGGGGTGCACCCACAAGCTGTGCCCACCACCACCCCAGGTAGTCCCTGCACCCATGCGGGGACAGAACTGGGTGTCCCCAGCCAGGAGAGCAGGGGACAGCACATGGGGGGGTGTGTGTCTGTGTTTGCAGTTGGGTGTGTGAGCACGTGTGTGCTGGTGTGTGTGAGCACACGTGTGCATACATGTGCAGGCATGTCAGCGGCCACACGTGTGTGTGTCTCCCCTGCAAGCTGAGCAGCTCCGCTCACCCAAGCAGACCCCAGGCCATCATTTCCCCTCCCAGGAACCACCCCAACACCCCCTCCCTGTCCCCTACCTTCCTGTCCCTGTCCCTGACCAGCCGTGCCGAGTCCTCAGTGTGGCCGTGGAGCTCCCGCAGCCGCCGTGCTTCATCCTGCGCCTCCGCCAGCTGCTTCTGCGCAGCGCCCAGCCGCTCCTCCGCTGCCTGCCGCTCGCTCTTCATGAAGAGCGCCTGCCGCTGCACCCTGAACACCTCCTCGCACGTCTTCTCGTGCCGCCGCGACAGCTCTCCCAGCTGCTGGGCCAGCGCCGCCGCCTCGGCACGCAGCTCGGCCTGCGCCGCCTCGTGCTCCCCTCGTGGCACAGCCGCCGCCAGCTCGGCCTCCAGCCGGGCAGCTTCGCGCCCCTTGGCCTGTGCCGTGGCCTCCAGCTGAGCCGCCCGTTCCCGCAGCGCCTTCGCCTGCTGCTCCAGCGCCGCCGTGGTCCGGGCGTGCTCGTCCCGTGGCACTCGGCCTTCCGCCTCCGCCTGCGCCTGACGCAGCCGCGCCAGGGCCTCCTCGTGCTCCCGCCGCCCCACCGGCTGGGCGGCCAGCTGCTCCCGCAGGGTGCCCAGCTCGGCTTCCCTACGGCCCAGCGTCTCCCGCAGCTGCCCCAGCTGGGCCGTCACCTCCTCGTGCTGCCGCACCAGCTCCGCCACCCGTCGCTCCAGCATCCCTGGCTCCGGCTCGGGGCCGCCCGCCGCACGCCAGTCCCGCGCCTTGGCCTCCAGCTCCCGCCGCAGGGCCTCCGCCTCTGCCTCGGCTCGGCCGCAGCGCTCCAGCAAGGCTTCCTTCTCCCTCGACGCCTCCTCCAAGGAGGCCCCCAGGGAGGCTGCTGTTGCTTCCACAGGCTCCACACAAGCATCCAGCCGGGCCTGCAGCTCCTTCACCCGCTGCTCCCGCTCCTCCAGCGCCGCCTGCGCCTGCCGCAGGGCTGCCCAGGCCTCCGCCAGCTCAGCGCCAGCATCCTGCTCAGCGGAGGAGGAGGAGGAGGTGGTCTGCATGCGTGACCCCCGCAGCTCGCCCAGCGCCGCCTTGCACTCGCCCCAGGTCCAGGCTGGCTCCTGGGCACGTTGCCGTGCCGCGCTCCCCTCCTTGCTTTGCTCCAGGGCTCGGTGGGAGGCACCACTCTGCCCCTCGGGCTGCCCGCCGGTCTCATCCCTGGTCTCCGTGCCCTGCGGCAGCTCCGAGCGCTGCGCCCGCAGCCGCTCCAGCTCGCGCTGCAGAGCGTTGTAGAGGCTGGCGGGCACGAAGTCCCCTGGGATGGATGGGTTGCTCTCATCCCGCTCGTAGTTCTCCAGCACCTGCACAGAGGGCAGTGAGTCCACCAGGGACAAGGGGACAGGCACAGGGAGGGATGGACAGACAGATGGGGACTTGCCTGGATTTTCTCCCTCAGCTCCTTGTTCTGCACAGTGAGGGACTGCACCTGCCCCTGCAGCGTGGCCAGCAGCTCCTCGGCCGAGGGGCTCAGCGTCTTCTTGGAGAGCAGCAGCTCTGCCCCTGTGGGGTGCAGGGACTCTGGTGCCATGCTCACCCACATCCCCATGCTGCAGGGTGTCCCCTCCCCAAGGGCTGTCCAGCCTCAGGGGACCTTAGGAAAGACTTAGGAGTTCCCAGGGCCTTACCTGGGAATTCAAGCGGGTCTCCCTCCTCATCCTGCAGCGTCTCGATGTCATAGCTGGTGTTCTCCTTCTCGTTCTGGGGGTGCAGAGTGAGGACCCTCAGCCCCCCGCACACCTCAGCCCCTGGCAGCACCAGCTGCTCCCCACACCTACCTCCAGTGAGGACAAGCGGCTCCGTAGAGCCTCCACCTCCTTGCCCAGTCGCTCCTTCTCACCATCCCGCACCGCCAGCCGCTCCTCCAGCTCCTGGATCTGGGGGGCAGGACACAGGCATGGCATCCCCTTCGCTCCCACCAGAGTCCCAACAGTATCCCCAGCACCTTCTGAGAGCCGATGCCACCCCTGACTCTTCACCAGCCTCACCTGCTTCTCCATGGAGCGCAGGGAGCCCTCGTCCAGCTCTGCCCGCTAGCAGGACGCGGAGAGAAAACCAGGGGAGATAAATGCTGTGCCCATCCCTCCCACCTCTCTGCTCCCTCAGGATGAGGTGGCATCTCCCCCACAACCCTGTGGATCACTGGTACCTCCCGTCTCTGCTTCTCCTGCTGCTCCAAGCCCCGGATCTTCTGCAGGAACTGGGCCCGCTCCTGCCGCAGCCGTACAATCTCCTCGTAGGCATCCCGGTCCTCCTGCAGATGAGTGGCCACCAAGCCTCAGTGCTGGGCACTGACAGCCCCCTCCCCACTGTCAGCCCTGTCCTCAGCTGGGGGCTGCTGGGGGGCTTCAGCCCAGCCAAGCTCAGTGCTGGCTCTCCGGCCACCATGTCCCACCATGGGAGAGCCACACTCCAGGGTGTTCAGGGGGCTTCTTGACACCAGAGAAGGAAAGGCCCCAGCAGGGCATGGACCCCCCAATTCCAGCACAGCCCCTGGGTGAGGGGTGTTTTGGGCCCGTGGTATGGAGAGAAAGGAGCCAATAGCCCCCACCCTGCTGATAGCAGGGGCTTGGCACGGGCCAGGGGTGCTGCACACACCCCAGGAGTGGGGGCGAAGCCTCGCTGTAATTCAGGCCACCCCTGAGGCCACCACTGCAGGGAGAAGGGGTCCCCCACAGCCCCCAGGGTGGGCAAAGCTGGAGGAGTTTGCCTGAGCAGGCTGTGGTTCGGCTACGCTGTGCCTGCCGAGCCAGGCGTGGCCCTGGAGCCAAGGGGGTCCCCTCTGTCACCTGGCTGGGGGTGCCCAGGGGAGGCAAAGGGGCTTTCCTCTTCCTTGGGGTGCTGTTCTTCTCCCTGACAGACAACTGGCTGGGCGAAGATGTCTGCAGAGACAACAGGGCAGAGGAGACATCACATCTACAGTGGCTTCCCCCACTTTGCCCACCATGGTGAGCCCCAGGGCTCCTGGGCACCCTCTGAGATGGGCTGGGTCAGGCCCTTACCTGGGACGTCTGCTCAGTTGACTCCTCTTCTGTGGGGCAGAGCAGGAGGAGAAAGAAATTGGGGAAGTTTTGGGGACCGTAGGGGTGGGCATAGCAGGCAGAGCCCGTGGGGACACCTCTGAACGTGCTTATAGAGGGGTGGGAGCTCAGGAGGGACACACACACGTGTGCAGAGAGGGGCACGTGAGCACGAGGGGCACACACAGAGACAAATATGGGATGGATGTGTAATTGCAGGGATGCACACATGAGTGCAGACACGTGGAGACCCATACAGGAGAAGCACACACAGACACATGGACAAACACACTGGCTGACACACATGTGGGAACATGTGAGACAGGCAAACAAGGCTCAGCACCACCCCACAGCCCTCAGCTGGTGACAGGGTGGGTAAAGGCACTCCCAGCTCCTGGGAAAAGGGGGCACGTGTCCCCCTGGCCTTGCTCCAGCCATGGGTCAGGCAGCCCTGCCCTGCCCCACAGGGTAAAAGCACCATCCCCTGAGGACAAGGAGCACCAGGATGGTCTGGCTGCCTTACCACTGGCCCAGGACCGGCGCTGAGCAGCCTCTTGCAGGAAGTGCTGGATGAGAGCGTTGCCCGTGGCCAGGCTGTAGTGTGCAGCATCGTGACCCATGGAATCCACCACGGCCACCCGGGCACCGGCGTTGACGAGCACCTCCACTGTCTCCACACTGCCATTCTCACAGGCCAACATCAAGGCTGTCCTGAGCAGAGCAGTGAGAGGAGAGGTGAGGGAGGCCATTCTGCTGTCTCCCCATCCATCCCCCAGTGCCCACCAGTACAGACTCACCTCCCCTGCAGATCCCGGCTGTTGACAGCGGCGCCACGGTGCAGCAGGTACCGGCACAGCTCGGAGTGGCTCATCTTGGCAGCAAGGATCAGCGGTGTGAAGCCATCCTGGGCAAGGTCAGGGTGGGTGAGGCTGTGCAGATGAGGCTCAGATCTCCCCATGGAGCAAGTCACTCCCATTATCTCCCAGTTTTCCACATCCCACTTCATCATGCAATTTCATCCAGCTGCTGCCTTCTGCCCCAGAAGCTGCTGAATTTGGGAGGCAGCCCCAGCCTGGCCCCTTGCTGCTCTGCACAGCGTTGCAGGGTGAGGAGCAGAGAGATCTCACCTTGTCCTTGATGTTCAAGGGAGCCTTGAAGTCACAAAGGATCTCTGAGCACGAGATGCAGCCACTGACCGCTGGGGAGAAGGACAGAGGCTGAGCTCTCTCCCTCCCGTGGGGATGTGAGCAGGATGGAGCTGGCACCACCCACACTCACCTGCATGGTGCAGAGCTGTTCGGCCGCTGCTGTCAGCCACGTCCACTGGGCAGGAGGCCTGAGGGAGAGAGAGTTACATGGGGACAGGAGACAGATGGACAGACTGCTTCAGGGGACGTTGGTTCCTTGGCATGGGAGAGGGCTGAGGAGGTGCCAGGCAGAGCTGGGAACCACCACACTGACCAACACCACTGGTGAGGGAAGGGGGTTCAAGAGGACACCGCGCTGGCACAGCACCCTCCCTCCTGTGCAGCACTGTGCCCCCAGCTCTGGTACCTGCAGGAGCTTGCTGACACACTGTGGGTGGCCATGCTTGGATGCCAGGTGCAGGGCAGTGTAACCTGGGGAGAGGGACATATGGACAGGTCAGAGAAAAGACAGTGGGTCTGTGATGGAGGAGACCAGTTGGGTGACAGACGGACAGATGGGCACACAGGAGGATCTGCTGGCCTGGGGCTGAATGGGAACGGGACATCCCCAGGAGCAACAGTGGTCAGTGCTTCAGTCCTTGTAGGATGCTGGGACAATTTACAGGTGTGAATGTCACCTCTGTCCCCTCAGCCCTGACACCTGCCAACAAGGTGGCCCCGGGTGCCCAGGGGCTCGTGGTGGCCGTGCCCTCACCCGAGCTATCCTTGGTCATGGCATCCACGCCGTGGGCCAGCATGGCTTCCAGGCAGTCCACGTTCCCCCTCATGGCAGCCAGGTGGAACCTGCAGCAAGACCAGGGGTGTCAGACACATGTCCCTGTCCCCCAGCCTTGTCCCCAGCCCTGCCCCCCTGGGGCCACTGGGATGGGGGTCAGCACTTACGCAGATTTGCCTTCTGAGTCCAGCTTGGTAGGGACCAGGCCCTTGCGGACGAGGAGAGATGTCACCTTCCCAGCATCGTTGTAGTCCACAGCTTGCAGGAGCTTCTCATCATTCTTAGTCCAGTCCTGGCTCTGCAATGAAGCCAGGAGGAGGGTGCGATGGGTGTGCTGTCCCCAGGAACAGGCAGGGTGCTGGGCTGGGCTCTGGTGTCTGTCCTCATCCCTGTCTCTGCTGCTTTTCACCCATCCCTACCCCTTGGGGTGACCATCTGTGCACCAACCCCCTTCCCAGGGGCTGTGGTGTCTGGCTCCCAGGTGTGGAGGGTTTACTGGGACAGCTGACTGGGATGGGGATCCCCTTCAGCCTCCCATCCCCAGCCTGCAGCTCACAGACCAGTTTGCCAGAGCTGCCCCAGTGCAGCTGTGGAGGGGCCAGGATTTGGGAGCGAGCTGACACTGCCTGCTTACCCCTGTGCCAGGGTTCACCCCTGCCACCCCAGTGACCCTGATGCTACACACAGCCAGCACCCATGAGGTGCCTAAGCCCCAGCCCACCCCAGGTGTCCCCACTGAGACCCCTCCCCACCCTGCTTTGCTCCCTGCCCTCCAAGCCAAGGCGAGCACAGCCAGCAGCAAGAGCAGGTCCCCTGGGATGGCTCCAGCCACATACAGGGCACAACACCATCCCCACCCCTGTGTGGGATGGGGGCTGGATGGGGAGACCCGGTGGTCCCACACATCCCCATCCCGAGGGAGCGACTCGGAGCGGGACAGGACCGGCATGGGAAGCCTTGGGTTCACCCTGCAGCCCGTGACGACAAACCCGAGCTCACCGCAGCCGCAGCAGCAGGAAATGGATGTCACCTTTGGGGAGCTGCTTCCATCCTGCCCCTCGCCAGCCTGGTGCCCAGTGCCAGGCAGGGAACCCTCTGCTGCTGTGCCCACCCGGTGCCCCTGCCAGCTCCCTCCAGCCCTGCGGGGGCCAGGGAATCCCAGCTGGTTGAATAAACTAGTCTCTCAGGGTTACTGG
This sequence comes from Porphyrio hochstetteri, assembly GCA_020800305.1. Classification (NCBI taxonomy): domain Eukaryota; kingdom Metazoa; phylum Chordata; class Aves; order Gruiformes; family Rallidae; genus Porphyrio; species Porphyrio hochstetteri. The sequence goes on from CM036931.1 coordinate 4,320,024, forward strand.
GCAAACTGGGAGGGTGGTTCCCACTCTCCCCCTTCCCCCCGCCCCTTGTCGTGCAAGGACAAAGCAGGTTGGAGAGGACGCAAACCGAGCCCGGGAGGGGGATGGAGGGGTCCAGGTGGGGTGGGGGGGACATGGTTTACCCCGGAGAGAGGGACCGAAGGGGACTGGAGAGGGAGGGCAGGGACATACCGCGAAGGAGGCAGCGGCACAGAGGCAGATCTGCTTCATGGTGTTGAAGAGGAGGTGGCGGGCAGCCATGCATCCCTTGCCCCCCGCCTGGGCGAGGGCAGGCTGGGGCTCCGAGCCGTGGACCCCAGACCCCAGCTCGGTCCAGCATCGCCGCCCGGGTGGAGGCTGGGTCCTGCCGCAGTGGGAGCCAGGATCCGCCTCCCTCCGTCCCTCCGTCCCTCCTTCTTTCCCTCCTTCCTTCCCTCCCTCCTCAGCATCAAGAGCTCCAGGCATCCCCGCATCCCTGTCAGCACCGAGCAGGTACCACGGTCCCAGTCAGGGACCAGCACCGAGGTTGGTCCCAGTTAAAGTTGGGGGGGGGGCAGAGGGTGGGGAAGGGTGGGAGCAGCTTTCCCACCCTGTGCTCAAGGTGAGACAGCAATGCACCCCCAAAGCAAAGGGATGAGAATCCTCCTGTCACCCAGATCCTGCTCCCTGAGGAGGGGGACATGGGACCCCCTGCCCTGTACCTCTCTCCACAGCCCTGGGGCAAGGGAGGGCCAGGTCCCCTTGCCTGTGTCTCAGGGGCTTGGCAATCACCCATCCCCTCCCCAAGGAGGGAACCCCAAAATATAAAGGGTCCCTGGGCAGCTGTGCTGGCAGGACAGTGGGAGCCTCTCACCCCTCCCCACTCACAGAAGTGCACAGGGCAGTGCAGGGAAACTGAGGCACGGAGCCCCCTGAGCAGGGCAGGCCCCTGGAGTCCCTGTGGGTGACTCAAACAAGGGCCAGTGTGGCCCCATGTCCACACAGTGCTGCCATGGACACTGGGGACAGCGCTGTCACCCTCTGCCCTGTGTGGATGATGCCAAGAGCCTGCGGCACCGTGCCAGGCTGGTGCTGAATAATTTAGGAGCATTGACATGCTGGCTCCACTGGCTGTGGCACCTGGAAAGCTGGCAGCTGTCCCCAGGGAGGGGACAGAGAGGGGACCTGGGACCTGCTTCCCTCTCCTCAGCACTGCCTTTTTTTCCTTTGCTCTGCCCCCTCCCAACAGTGGTCCTGGGACCACCCTTGGGTGCAATGGGAGCACGATCCCACTGACCAGGGTGGCAGTGCTGACCTCCATGGAGCCACTGGCCCCATGGTGGGCAGCCACTCCACGTCTCAGGGCAGGTCCCCATGTCCCTGTGGACATCCCAGGGCAGGTCCCCATGTCCCCAAGGACATCCCAGGGCAGGTCCCCATGACCCTGTGAGACTTGAGTCACCCCAGGGCAGGTCCCCATGTCCCTGTGGACATCCCAGGGCAGGTCCCCATGTCCCCAAGGACATCCCAGGGCAGGTCCCCATGACCCTGTGGACATCCCAGACAGGTCCTTGTGTCCCAGGGGGATTGCACTCACGTCTGCCTTCTTGAACTTGGCCTTCAGGCTCTTCATGGCGGCTCCAGCCTCAGCCCCGGGGCACCTGGACAGGAGAAGGCTGTGTTCGAGGGTCTCTCCCCCACCGATACTGGCGCAGCCACCCCCAGACCTGCCGCTCCCAGAGCCCGGCTGCAGCGCCCGGAGCTGGGGACACCAGACACGAGGGAGTTGGGTTACGGCCTGGCTGCACTTACAGCTGGCAGCGCTGGGCAGCCAGGCGGAGGAAGGGGGGGACCCGACTCTGGGGGGGGGGACCAGCCGTATTTGGGCGGGCAGGGGTCTTTTTGCACCCCTGAAGTGCCCAGGGGAGGGGAGGGCCAGGCCTGGAGGGGGAAGCTGGTGGGGTGGTCTGGGGGCAGCAGACCCCGGTCCTCCCAGGAGTCTAGGGGTGTAGGCAGTGCAGGGCAGGAGGTGTGGGGTATGGCTGGGCCCTGGCACCCTGGCCCTGCCATGCTTGCCCCCTGCCGCCTTAGCCAGCACCCCCATCCTGCCCTGACACCCCTCACACTGTCCCACCCTGACACCCCCGTCCTGCCCTGACACCCCTTGCACTGTCCCTCCGTGACACCCCTGTCCTGCCCTGACACCCCTTGCACTGTCCCTCCGTGACACCCCTGTCCTGCCCTGACACCCCTCGCACTGTCCCTCCCTGACACCCCCGTCCTGCCCTGACACCCCTCGCACTGTCCCTCCCTGACACCCCCGTCCTGCCCTGACACCCCTCGCACTATCCCACCCTGACACCCCCATCCTGCCCTGACACTGTCCCTCCCTGACACCCCCGTCCTGCCCTGACACCCCTCACACTATCCCACCCTGACACCCCCGTCCTGCCCTGACACTGTCCCTCCCTGTCACCCCATCCTGCCCTGCCAAGCCCTGCGCATTCCCCAAGCCGCCCCTTATCACAGCCCTGGCTGGCTATGTGTATGTGTGGGGTGTTTGTGTGTTTTTTGGGGGGGGGGGGTTGCCAGCCGAGACCTGGCCGAGTGAGGGCAACCTGCCCCTTCCTCCCCTTAATGCCCGGCACAAAGATGGCGGCGGCAGCGCCCTCCCCGGGGTGTGCCCGTCCCCCGCCCCGCCCGCCGCTGCCTCCCTGCGCGCTTCCGCCCGTCCGCGGGGCCGGCAACAATGCGCGCTCCGGCGGCCGGGACGGGCCATGGCGGTGAATTACGCGGCCGGGCTCTCGCCGTACTCGGACAAGGGCAAGTGCGGCCTCCCCGAGGTGAGCGCGGCGCGGCGGGGTCCCGGCCCCACCCGGGGCCCGCTCCGACCCGATGGGTTTCCATGACGACCGGGCCCTCGGCCCCGCGGGTGGCTCCCGTGGGGAACGCGGCGCTGGCGACCCCTTTGTGTGCCCCAGGCCCAGCCGGGGCCCCTTCCCGTGCCCCCCCCCCGCACAGGCGGGGCCGTCTCCCTGCTCCCCCCAGCCCCTCCTGGTGTCCCGCAGAGGCGCGGGCCCCTCTCTGCCCCTGCTTCCCCAGCCCCCCCGCTGCTCCCTCCTTGTCGTTCTCCTCCAGCCCCGTTTCTTCGTGTTCTCCAGCGGGGATCCCGGGGAGGGGTGTGAGGGGCCCGTCCCGAGCATCGAGAGGGGTTTCGCAGCGGTACTCGGGAAGCTTAAAGCAGGTTTTGGGGTGAGGGGGTCTGTCCTGAGCCGGGAGGGGGTGAGGGGACCGGCAGGGGCCGCTCCTCAGGCCCTGGCTGCAGGAGGCCGGGCTGGGGAAGCATCTTGCAGAAGCGAAATGCTGCACCCGTGCTGGAAAGCTGCTTGTAGGGGTACGGGCTGGGGGTGAGCTGTGCGAGAGGAGCTCTGAGGGAAGGACCTGGGGGTCCTGGTGGGTGACAGGGTGGCCATGAGCCAGCAGTGTGCCCTGGGGCTGAGAGAGACAATGGGATCCTGGGGGCATCAGGAGGAGTGTGGGCAGCAGGTCACAGGAGGGGATCCTCCCCCTCTGCTCTGCCCTGGTCAGGCCCCACCTGGAGTGTTGTGTCCAGTGCTGGGCTCCCTGGGATCAAACAGACAGGGATCTCCTGGAGAGAGTCCAGCACAGGGCTACAAAGGGCCTGGAGCATCTCCCCTACGAGGAAAGGCTCCTCTTCTGATGGAGCCCAGGATCCCATCGCCCTTCCAAGCTGCAAGAGCACACTGCTGCTCATGTGAAGTTCCTTGTCCACCAGAACCCCCAGGTCCTTCTCAGCAGGGCTGCTCCCCAGGAGCTCCTCTCCCAGTCTGTATCTATGGCTGGGATTCCTCTGGCCCAAGTGCAACACCTGACACTTCACAGTGTTGAACCTCATGAGGTTGACCCTCAGACTGACCTTTCCAGCCTGTCAGGATCCCTTGGGATTCTTTCTTTCCTTCTCTTGTGTCAAACTGCACCGCTCAGCTTGGTGTCATCCTTCTTGCTTGCAGTTCTCATCGTGGATAGGAAAGCGTTGTGGTTTACTGGGTCTCTCTGCCGGGAGGGGTGTAGGGTCCATCCCTGCATCTCCCCATCCCCACGAGGGTTTGTCTCTTCTGCTCAGATATTTGACCCGCCGGAGGAAGTGGAGAGGAAGGTGAGGGAGCTGGCAGACCTCATCAGGAGTTCCTCCAACGTGGTGTTTCACACAGGGGCTGGAATCAGCACTGCCTCAGGGATTCCTGACTTCAGGTAAGGACAGTGAGGGGTTGGGAGGGTGCCACCTCCTCCCAGTCCATCTCACATCTTGTAAAGCTCTGGGCTGTGCTCCAGACCTATTCCATCCCTCCTGTCTGGTCCTGGATCCAGCTGAGAATACCCTTTCCCTCTTGCACACCCATTTGATGTCGAGCTGTACCCACAGAAGGCTGATGTGGGTTTTGATTGCATCAACGATGGTGATCCAGGACCTTCATTTAGGAGTGCCTGGCTCATGCTCTGTTGATACCATGATCTACCTTGTGGAGCTCCAGGCCTGGAGGTTGGTGGCCCTGCCTGTGGCAGGGGGGTTGGAGCTCTGTGACCCTTGGGGTCCCTTCCAACCCAGACCAATCTATGATTCTATGATGGGCCCTGTGGGGGGTTTATAACTATCTCCTGTCATCCTGAGCTCTCAGTTCTCTCTCTTTCTGTCCCCACTGCTGCAGGGGGCCCAATGGTGTCTGGACTATGGAAGAGAAGGGGCTTTCCCCAAAATTTGACACCACTTTCGAGAATGCCAGACCCTCCCAGACTCACATGGCGCTGCTGGGGCTGCAGAGAGTTGGGATCCTGAAATTCCTGGTCAGCCAGAATGTGGATGGTCTTCACGTGCGTTCAGGATTCCCACGGTACTGCCTCTGCACCCCCTCTCTGGGCCCCTCCTGCCTTTCCCCAGGGCTGTTCCTGCTGCCCAGTTAGTGTGGCCCCAGTGCAAACCTCTGACACTGGGGCTTGTTTTCCAAGCCTGACTTGGAAGCCTTCTGCCCACTGATACTGGGAGTTGAAACTGGGGTGTGCTGGTGTGGGAAGGGGCACATAAACCAGCTTGAATTCGGAGCAGGGGAGTCCCAGTAATAACTCAGTGGGTGATGAAATTCAGGCAGCCCCAGTTGATGCTCTCTCCTCCACCCCAGAACCTGGAGGGGTGGATGGACAGGGGGGAGGATAGAACATCTTGGGGGGGCATTAAAAAGAGCGTGGCCAGCAGGTCACAGGAGGGGATCCTCCCCCTCTGCTCTGCCCTGGTCAGGCCCCACCTGGAGTGTTGTGTCCAGTGCTGGGCTCCCTGGGATAAAAGAGACAGGGATCTCCTGGAGAGAGTCCAGAGGAGGCTACGGAGATGATGAAGGGCCTGGAGCATCTCCCCTGTGAGGAAAGGCTGAGTGAGCTGGGGCTGTTCAGCCTGGAGAGAAGAAGACTGAGGGGGGATCTGATTAATGGGGATCAATAGCTGAAGGGTGGGACACAGGGGGACATGGGCAGCCTCTGCTCAGTGTCTGTGGGGACAGGACAAGGGGTGATGGCTGCAAGTTGGAGTACAGGGAGTTCCCCACCAATCTGGGGAAGAACTTCTTCCCAGTGAGGGTGAGGGAGCCCTGGGACAGGCTGCCCAGGGGGTGTGGAGTCTCCTTCTCTGGAGAGATTCCAGCCCCGTCTGGACACCGACCTGTGTGACCTGTCCCAGGGACCCTGCTTTGGCAGGGGGTTGGACCCCATGGGCTCTGGAGGCCCTTTCCCACCCCTGTGGTTCTGTGATTTCCTCTCCCACTGCCATGAGCTGGGGGATCCTGCTGATCCCTGTTCCCTCTGCAGGGAGCTGCAGCGTACAGGAGCTGAGGGTACAAGCTCTCTGCTCCCTGCGTGGGTGGGGACTGTGGTGCCTTTAGCAGTTCAGTGGCTGTTTGGAAGGTGTCCTCAAAGGAACCTGCTTTTCCATTAGCACTTACAGCAACAGGCTCTTCCCTTCACGAGGTCCCAGCCTGTCATAAACCCCATTTCCAGTGCTCAGAGATGAGCCAGCGATTGTCTCGTGAGGCAAAGTGCTTGGAGCTGCCTGGCAAGGGGAAGGAGAGCAGCTGAATTCAAGTAAGGAAAGAAAATGAAGGCACTTTGGGATGAGAATGAGGAGCGTGAGTGAGACCTTGGAGAAGATGTGGCTCACAGATCATCTTCAGCCTGAGCAGAACGTTGCCTCCTGGGGCTATTTCCTATTATTAAAAGCCCCAAATACTGGGTCCTGCTCCTGGCACCACATTTGCCTTTTTAAACTAAACAACCATGGGAAAAGGACTAGGGAATAATGACCAGAACTCAGCTGTGCTCCCAGCTACCTGCTGCCACTGGCTCCTGCTCTGGTTTAGCACAGCTCTTCCACCCAGGCAAAGCATGTGCTTAAGTAAGCCTTGCTGAACTGGGGCCAAAATGGGGGAAATCAAGTCAGTCCTGTCTCCAGCAGCCTTGGAGGAGGTTCCCAGTCACTCTGGGGCTCGTAGGAAGAGTGTGGCCTTGTTTTCCTCTAGCTTCTGCCAACCTTCTTGAGGTTGGTGCTGAGCTTGAGAGGAGTTTTAGGCAAAAGGAGCAGTGAAGGGCTGGGATGGTGCAAGGACAGTGAGAAACCCCCAGTGCTGAGCACAGCAAAGATCCAGGGCTTTCAGGCTGGCTCAGAACTGGGCTTAGAATTGGTGCTGTGGATGGAAGCAGTTGAAAAGCCAGGACATGCTGTCCCTTCTGCTGTCCCTCCCCTTAGTCCCCACTGTGGTGACCACAGCATTTTTGTAGCCTCTCAGCAGGACCTGGTTTCACCTTCCCCCCACTGTGAGAGGGGCAGCTCTGCTCCAGCTCCCCCATGGGAAGCCCCCACTCTGGGTGAATGGACCAACAGGCATCTCTGCTGGACCAGCTGCCTCCCTGCAGTGAGGCCAGGTCATTTTGTGGCTCCCCCAGAGCCTTCCCAACGCTGGTGCTTTGCTCTGATGTGGACAGATTTCTCTGTGCCTACTAAATAATTCCCTCCAGTGCCACCCCTGTGCTGGGCCAGTGTCCCCAGGCCATGGCAGAGGGTCCCTGCCACCCTGTATCACCTGATGGAGTTGGAAGCCCTTGAGATGCAATGCCCTCTGGTGAGGAGGGGGGCTTTGGGCAGCAATCCTTGTTGCCATAGGGCTCCCCACCCATTCCCCACCTCAACTCTGCTCTTCTCCCTGCAGGGACAAGTTGGCTGAGCTCCACGGGAACATGTTTGTGGAAGAGTGTGTGAAGTGTGGCAAGTACGTGAGCCCTGAGCCTGGGGAGGGGGTCAGCAGGGTGGGGGGGCTTCATTGCTGTCCCCCAAGAATGACAGAGAGACCCTGCACATGCTGTGGGGCTGGCTGGCTGGGAGGTTCCAGCACAGGGGTGGGGGTCACAGGCAGATCTGTCTTGTCTGAATCCTGAACCCTGTGAAATGCTGGGGAAATGAACGTGCTGGGAGATGAATGTGCTGGGAATTCTGTGCTGCCTGGGAGCCCTTGGGCAAATCCTGCTCCTTGTGACCTGGGGACATGCCAGCAGAGGGTCTGTGCTCCAGAAGAGGTGGGTGACCATGGGATGGGGTTTCCATCCTGAGCAACGCTGCTGTTGGCAGCGATCGGAGAAGCATCGATGCTGCTCATTGCTCATGGCTCTGCCTCCTCCAGCCTGGCACAGGCTGCCCAGGGAGGGGGTTGAGTCCCCTTCCCTGGATGTGTCCAAAAAAAGGGGAGATGAGCTGCTCAGGGATCTGGTTTAGTTTAGGACGAGAATGGTTGGACTGGATGATCTTAAAGGGCTTTTCCAACCTTGTGATTCTGTGGGGTCTGAGGTTTGCTTTGTTTGGGGGATTAAGGGGAGGGGGATTCACAGTGGGTGCCCCCTCCTCCCTGTCTGAACGGCTCTTGCAGGCAGTACGTGCGGGACACGGTGGTGGGCAGCATGGGGCTGAAGCCCACGGGCAGGCTGTGCAGCGTCACCAAGGCCCGGGGGCTGCGGGCCTGCAGGTACGTCTGCTGGGACAATGGAGGGGGGTTTCCTGGGGCACATGGGGTGACAGGGACCCCTTCACCCTGAATTTCTCTTGGCTGTGCCAGCCTGGACCAACAATCCCTCTGGCTTGGGTGAAGCAGAGCGTGTAGAGAAGATCTCCAGAGGCTTCCTTGGGGTAGGGAGGTCTCCCCACACCATTAATCTGAGCATGTCTGGGTGCTGGAGAATGCTGAGCCATGGGATGGCAGCTCTGGAGACCCCCTTCCCTTCCCCTCCAGCAGCACCCAGCCCCTGTGCTGCCCTGGAGCTGCTTGCCTTCAGAAGAGAAGTGTAGGTTGTGTTTCCAGCTCTGCAGCTGGAGGGCCCCCGAGGTGATCTGGCATCCTACACGTTCCACACACCCCCAGTGCTCCTGTGCCAGGCCCAGCCCAGCTCCTTTTCTCATCCAAGCCAGCTGCAGAGTCAGCACAGCAGAGCCAGGGGCGCTGGGTGGTGGGGCAGGGTTCTGCTGCCTCATCTCTGGTGCTGAGGAGTGAAAGACATGTCCCAGCTCTGAACTGGGACAGCAAAACAGCCAAGGCTTTGGTGGCATTGCAGCATCAGCCCAAAATCCTTCAGGCAGGTGAATTCAGTGCCTTCCCTCACCTGCTGCTGAGTCCCCTTGGCTTCTCTGGGCTCTCTCTATCCCTTCACAGTGCTGGGCCAGGGAGGGTGGGCCAAGGTTTGGGTCCCTTTCCCCTCTCCCAGGGCAGCCCTGCTTTGGGAAAATTCTGATCCCTACCTGTGTTTTCTAGAGGGAAGTTAAGAGACACCATTCTGGACTGGGAAGATTCCCTGCCTGACCGTGACCTCACGCTGGCAGATGAAGCCTGCAGGTACTGTGCTTCTGTGTGGGTGCCCTGGGAGCCTGCCCGGGCTCCCCATCCTCTGCCCACACCATGGCAGTGCTTGGGCTAACCCTGCCCAGCTTTGTTTTGTGCCCCATGGCCCTGTGGATGCACCCAGAGCACAGCAACACCCAGCCCCCTCCCCAGAAAGTGGCTGAGAAACCACTGCAACTCCTGGCCACAGCTTTGCTTGGGGGAGCTCGTAGAGTCCCCACTGGAGCAGGGCAGGAGAAGCAGCCTGCAAACAGCCACAGCTTTTTCCCTGCCCTGGATGATTTGTCTCCTCCTTGCAGGAAAGCTGACCTCTCCATCACACTGGGGACATCTCTGCAGATCAAACCCAGTGGCAACCTCCCGCTCATCACGAAGAAGAGAGGAGGGAAGTTGGTCATAGTCAACCTACAAGCAACCAAACACGTGAGTGACAGTGGCCTCGCTGCCCCACTCTCAGAGGGGTTGGCTCTGCACCTCTCCTCTCCTCTTGTGTCACTTGTTTCAGCCCCATTGCAGGTTGTCCTCACACGTTGTCCCTTCCCAGGCAGTGTTAAACACACCCAGGGAAGGTGACTCACTGGGCTGCCTGTTCCACAGCCCCACAACTCTGCCAGGGAAGAACTTTTCCCTCCCATCTGCTCTGACCCTGCCCTGGGGCAGCTTGAGCCCATTGCCCCTTGTCCCATCTCCTGTCCCCTGGCTGAGGAGACCATCACCCACCTCTCTGCACCCTCCTGGCAGGGCAGGGGAGGTGGGGAGAAGGTCTCCCCTCAGCCTCCTCTTCTCCAGGCTCAACACCCCCAGCTCCCTCAGCTGCTCCTCAGAGGATTTGCCCTCCAGCCCCTTCCCCAGCCTGATAGCCCTTCTCTGGACTCACTACAGGACCTCAGTGTCCTTCTGATGGTGAGGAGCCCAGAACTGGACCCAGCACTCGAGGTGCAGCCTCCCCAGTGCCGAGCACAGGGGCACAATCCCCTCCCCAGCCCTACTGGCCACACGTAACCCATGCCGTGGGGTTCACGTTCAGCCCTGGGTTTAGCAATGAGAGGTTGTAGGTTTCTGGGGTGTCATTAGAGCTCCCAGCCCCAGTCCCACTCTGAGCAGGGCTCACCAGCCTGGCTCTGCACCCATGCCCCCATCTCTGGGCTGTGTTTCAAGGTGCATCTGCCTGTCCACACCCTGATGGAGCCCTGTGAACCCGTGGTGTGTCTGGGAAGCGCTGCCAGACGGGGTCAGGTCTCAGTTCGTGTTCCACCAGGGACGATGTCTCAGGGCCAGGAGTGGGCTGAGCCATCCCCAGCCCTGTCCCCACGTGCACCCTAGGAGGAGAGCTTTGTCCCCACATGCCATGCTTGTCCCCTGACACCGTGCTTGTCCTCGTTCCTCCCAGGACAGACAGGCCGACCTTCGCATCCACGCCTATGTCGATGATGTCATGATGAAGCTGATGAAGCACTTGGGGCTGGAGGTCCCAGAGTGGGTGGGCCCAGTGGTAGTGGAGAGTGCTGAGCTCCCCAAGCCCGAACAGCTCTTTAAATTCAACCCTGGAGCTCGTGGGCTGCTGAAGGAGGAGCCCCTCTCCCAACACAACGGTACGGGGGGGCTCTGCCCTGACCTTGGGACCACGCTGGTGGAACACCGTGACAGTCTGAAGCAGGAGTGTCCCAGCCCAGACACAGGGCCAACACCAGTGAAGAAGATGAAGGTGGAGGCCATCCTCACCTGACCCAGACTGTTCCCTGTCTGTCCAGACACTCGTCTGTGCCGCTTTTCCTACCGACTTTTTTTTACACCCTGAACCATTGTCCCTTTTTTTATGTGAGTATTAAACACACTTGGATCGCATGTGACAGTGGGAGCTGCACCCTCCAGCCTGGGAAGGGTGTTCCCTGCTTGAAACAGACCAAGCACTGACTCCTTCTCCATGAGGAGATGGTTGTAGGATCCAACAGGCTGTGGAGGGACAAGGGTGCTGGGAGGGTGGCACAGGGGGATCACTGGGGCAGTGAAGTGGGACTGGCCCAGAGTGGAGCTGGGAGCTGTGGGATGGTGCTCCCAGGTCAGCTGGAGCTGGCTGTGTGTCCCAGCTCTGTAGGGCCCTGCTCAAGGTAGCCCTGGCCCAAAGCCCCTTAAAACTTTGTGGCTCACTCTATAATTGATTAAAACAAGTGGATTTTTTCCAAAATACCTTTTATTTAGAGATGAAAATAAAACTTTAAAAAAAAAATAAATCAAAAAAAGACCAAAACCAACCAGGTAGAACATCACTAGCCAACCAGCCAAGGCCCCTCCAGCTCCTCACCCCCATCCTGAGCGACCTGAATCCCTTCCACAGCTCCTGCTGCGCCCAGGGAGCAGGAGCAGCCCTTTCCCTCCCAGTAAGGCCAATGGGAACCAGTCCCCTATTTCCAGTTCGCAGATACAAGCAAAGCCAAGTGGGTCCAGCATCTGCCTGTGTCTGGAGGCAGATCCTGGGGGTGCCACCCCGAAGGCTTGTCCTGTAGGGGGTGAGGTGCTGAGCCACCCCACCGCATCCCCCGTGGTCCTTGGGTGCTGCTCAAAGCTCCTCGGCCGGCTCCAGCACCGTGGGCCTGCCGTGGTCAGCCTTGCTCCAAGCCAGCGATGCCAGGCCGGGCTGTGGTGCGGTGCTGTCCCCAGATGTGACATCAGCTCTGTCCCCATCCCTGTGGCTCAGCCCCCCTGAGGCGAGTGGCTCTGTGTTGTTATGGGGGGACACTTTGTCCGGCCGTGGGGTGAACGTGCGGCCACCAAAGGCTTCGTGCAGGGTCTCGGGGGCTTCACCCAGGTGCTCCGGCCACAGAGGCTCTGGGGGCTTCTCGTCCCTGGCTTGGGGCTGTGTGTAAACCACGCGGGAGGCGGCTGCGTTGTGCAGGGACCTGGAGAAAACTGAGAGCAAAGGAGGCTCAGGGCTTGTTCCAGCACCCTGAGCTCCAGCACCCTGAGCTTCCAGCACCCTGAGCTCCCAGCACCCTGAGCTCCTGGGACCCTGAGCTCTGGCACCCTGAGCTTCCAGCACCTTGAGCTCCCAGCAGACTGAGCTCCCAGCACCTTGAGCTCCCAGCAGACTGAGCTCCCAGCACCCTGAGCTCCCACACCCTGAGCTCCTAGCACCCTGAGCTCCCAGCACCCTGAGCTCCAGCACCTTGAGCTCCTGGGAACTTGAGCTCCAAGCACCCTGAGCTCCCAGCACCCTGAGCTCCCGCACCCTGAGCTCCAGCACCCTGAGCTCCCGGCACCCTGAGCTCCCAGCACCCTGAGCTCTGGCACCCTGAGCTCCCAGCACCCTGAGCTCCGGCACCCTGAGCTCCCAGCACCCTGAGCTCCCGGCACCCTGAGCTCCCAGCACCCTGAGCTCCAGCACCCTGAGCTCCTGGGACCTTGAGCTCCCAGCACCCTGAGCTCCCAGCACCCTGAGCTCCGGCACCCTGAGCTCCCAGCACCCTGAGCTCCCGGCACCCTGAGCTCCCAGCACCCTGAGCTCCAGCACCCTGAGATCCTGGGACCTTGAGCTCCCAGCACCCTGAGCTCCCAGCACCCTGAGCTCTGGCACCCTGAGCTTCTGGACCCTGAGGTCCTGGCCCAGCCCTCACCTCGCACGGGTCCGAAGTCGCCGTCGGCCTTGGCGTTGCTGGGGGCGAAGGGGCTGATGGAGGGGAAGACGATGAGTGTGAAAGAGAGCAGCAGGACCTGGGGGCAGAGGGGGGGGTCACCATGTGCCAGGGGTGGAGGAGGGAGACCAGGTTTTGGGATGTGGCTGCCAGAGAGGGGCCAGACCCAGGGCTGTTTCCCTCCATCCCTCCCTCCGTCTGTCCAACCTCTGGGCATCATCCCTCTGCCTTAGCACACATCCATCCCTCTGTCTGTCCTTCCAGCCGCCCCCCTGCCAGCATATCTCCATGGCTCTGAGTGTCCCTCCCTCCCTCCAAGCAGGGAGGCTGGGCTGGGGGGGTCTGGGGGCTCCACACACCGCAATGCACGTTCCCGTCTGCGCTGCCTTGTTGCTTGACTGCACCACAAGGGCTTGGAGCTTCTTCAGCTGCTCCAGGAGGGACCTGGGGACAGGGAGAGCCTGTTGGCACCCCCAAGCTCCTTCTGCCCCCCAGCAGGTCTGGCCTGGGGGCGGAGGAAGCTCCACTCTCATCCTACCCCCCTTCCCCAAACCCTTGTCCCCATCCTGCTCCAGCGACACCTACGAGTTCTGCTTCTCCAAGTGCAGGACCTTCCTCTGCAGCTCCTGGTTCTGGGCTGTGCACGCTGACATCCTGGGGACAAGGAGAGGGACACGAGGTCAGGAGGGACAGCCAGAGGGGCTGGCAAGGAGCCATACACCCATCACCAGCCAGCCAGGGGCCCCCAGGGTGTGTGGCTGTGCCCAGAGCAGGTGCTCAGGGCTGTACCTGCTCTCCAGCCCATCAATGTATTCCTTCTTCTTCTTGCGGCTCTCCTGAGCCGACTGCTTGTTCCTGATCTTCCTCCGGATCTTCTTCAGCACCCTCTCCTCATACTGGGGGACACAGGGGAAGGGGGGGGTCAGGGCTGTGAGATAACCCCTCCCCCCCAACTCTCTGCCTTCCCCAGGCTGGGTGGGACCCACCTTGGTGAGGGGCAGCTGTGTGGGCAGGGTCACCCCCTCCTTTGCCAGCAGCTTCTTCTCGTCCTCGGTCAGCACCAGCTCCTGGAACTGGCCCTGGCTCTGCCTCAGCAGGGAGCTGGGTGCCTGTGGCTGTTGTGGGGACATGGGTGGGTGATGGCCCTGGGTGGCAGGGTCATCCCACACCTCCCCCACCTCAGGGATCCCGGGGATGGGAAGGGACAGGGGTGGGACTGCGTGTGGGGAAAGGGACAAGCGTGGGGCCAGGGATGGATGGGGATGGGAATGGGGGCATGTGGGGGGGAGTGGGGGACTCACAGCATCAGAGCTGCCTGAGAGCAGCAGGTCCTTGACCGTGAGGGTGCAGGATGCAGGTGGAGAGACCACAGGCAGGTCCTGGCTCTCCTCCAGGAAGAAGCCAGGGTGCCACATGTCTGGGTGAGGGGAGAGTGGGGCCATCAGACACCCATGTCCCCTCTGTCCACACTGTGCCCAGGGCAGGACCCCCCCTGCCATGGCCCCAGGGGACTTACTGCCACCCACCAGTGTCCAGCAGCCCCAGACTCTGTCCCCAAACCATCCTTTTGGTCCTGCCCCAGCTCCCCTTTGAGCACCCTACACTGCCCCCCTCAGCATCCCCAGTCCCCCCTAAACCTGCCTCTCTTCCAGTCTTCCCCACCAACACCAGTCTGTCCAGTTCACCCCAGTTCCCAAGCTCCCCCAAGTCCCCTGCCAGCTTCCCCGAAGACCTCCCAGTTCTCCCCAGCCTCCCCAGCTCCCTCCAGTCCTCCCAACTTCCTTAATTTCCTCACTATCCCAAACAGATCCCACCCCCCTCCCCAAACCCCCTCAGATGCCCAGTGTCCCCAGCCCCTCCCAGTCCCTCCAGTGTCCCCAGCCTGGTCCTTTGCCCAGTGGCTCACCCAGGTCGATGGAGACCTCGGGGTGTGGGACCCCAGCTGCCCCCGGGATGGGCAGAGCCCGGCAGGGGTTGTCGTAAGGGTACAGGACCTCTCTGGGACCCCGGTCACAGCACCTGGGGGGGCTGTCCAGCTGGTCAGAGGGGGGGTCCTCGGAGACCCCACTGTCACTGGTGGCTGGGGACCAACCAGGAGAGTCTGATGCCGAGTCCACAGAGCCCAGGATGGAGCTGAGGAAGTCCTCACCGTCCTGGGCACGCTGTGGGGACACAGGTGATCATCACCATGGGGTGCCCCTCGCCCTGGGGTGCCCACAGGAGCTCCCTGTGCTGCGGGGTGGTCCCAGCTCCCAGGCAGGGTGTGGGGACGGGGCTGAGGTGGGGATGGACCCCCCCAGCCTGGCAGACTCACCCCATCTTCGTGCCAGGTGCCCGGTGGCGTCCCCAGCTCCACGCCGTGGAGGATCCCATCCTGACGGTCGAAGAGAAGGTCCAGCAGGTCGAGGCTGTCGAGGCTGCCCACGCCAGAGGCCATGGCTGTGAGGAGGCAGAGGCAGCTCCTGAACCCAGTCCCCATGGCTGTTACCCCCAAACCTCCCTCCCCACCCCCAGGAACACCCCGAATCGTGGAGGGTGGACCATGGGTGCCCGTGTGGATGTGTGCATGGCTGGAGTTGACAGGCAAAGCCCTGTGCACATGTGTGGGAGTGAGAGTGCAGACACACAGGGTCTCAGGGCATGGTGGTGGTGGTGCCCCTGTCTCCTTCCAGCTCCTGAAACTCCCAATTTCCCAATTTTTTCGCAGCCAGAGGCACCCACAGGCACCCACCGTGTCCCCCTGAGTGCAGGAGCAGGACGAGCACCCAGACCAGAGGGCTGAGTCAGCTCCTCCATCCAGCCCTGTCCCCTGTGTGTAACCACTCCAGAAGATCAGGTTAATCATTTTGGGTGACAAGTGAAGGGGGAGGAGACTGCTGCCACCGGCCGGCCCCGAGGTGGGGACTCAGACCCGCTTTGCTGCTGCCACTCCAAGCGCTGCTCGAGACCCTGGGCTCAGAGAAAACCAGTAGCCCACCAGACTGGTTGCCCAACCAATCAGCTGACTGACAACCCAACTAACCGACCAGCCAACCAGTTGACCAACTGACCCACAGGTTGAGCAGCCAGATCAATGAACCGACCAAGAAACAGATCGAATGGTCAACCAGTTGGCCAACCAACCAACCAATTGACCAACCAAATACCCAACCAACTGCCCAACTGACTGCCCAGTTTATCTCTGTGTGGTTGATCAACCAACCCACCACCTGAGCCCCCAACCCACCACCCAACCCCGCAAGCCACCACCCAACCGACTCCACTCAAGCCCCCAACCTACCACCCAACCCCCCAATCCACCACACGACCTACTCTACTCAACCACCCAAACCCACTCCACTCAACCCCCCAACCCACCACCCAACCCCCCAACCCAACCCACTCCACTCAACCCCCCAACCCCCCACCCAACCACCCAACCGACTCCACTCAACCCCCCAACCCACCACCCAACCACCCAACCCACCCCACTCAAGCCCCCAACCTACCACCCAACCCCCCAATCCACCACACGACCTACTCTACTCAACCACCCAAACTCACTCCACTCAACCCCCCAACCCACCACCCAAGCCCCCCAACCCAACCCACTCCACTCAACCCCCCAACCCCCCACCCAACCACCCAACCCACTCCACTCAACCCCCCAACCCACCACCCAACCACCCAACCCACCCCACTCAAGCCCCCAACCTACCACCCAACCCCCCAATCCACCACACGACCTACTCTACTCAACCCCCCAACCCCCCACCATCCAACCCCCCAACCCACTCCACTCAACCCCCCAACCCCCCACCATCCAACCCCCCAACCCACTCCACTCAACCCCCCAACCCACCACCCAACCCACCCCACCCAAGCCCCAAACCCACCACCCAATCCCCCAATCCACCACACAACCCACTCCACCCAATCACTCAACTGCCCTTCCCCACCTATTAAGCCTCAGCTCAAGTGTCCTTTAAGCCAGGTTTAGGGACAACTATCACTACCATAATGTTTTGACTGGACAACCCAGACAAGGGGCTTTATTGCACCCTGTCCTTCACCCTTAGCTCTTCCAGTGAGCCCTGACGGCCCCGTGGGACCATCAGGTAGAGAGACTCCACGAAACACCAGCAGCTGAGCACATACCTGTGTTAGGCCCCACTCCACAGACCCGTCCTATCTTCTGAACCTCCTCAGCGCCCAGGAATCAAGGTAGATACCGAGCTTGGCCTCCTCCTCCGTGGTGCCCTGACCCAAGTGGCAAAGTTTAAACTCCAACCACACAGAAATAACGTCCTGGATTGCAAAATCCCCCGTTGCTGATTGGGGACAGTGGTGAGCGACAGCAGGGCCGCCCCGGGGATGGACCTGCACCGCTCCGTCACTCATTAGCCAAATGTTTTTGTCCTCCTTTGCTGAGTGGGACAGGAGGGGCCCCGGGCCTGGTGAGCGAAGTCCAGGTGTGGGTGCTGGCCGTGAACTTTCACCCATTTTTGGGGATGATTTCCCTTTTTTTCAGATGAGTGTGTGGGGTGTGAATCACCCCGGTGCTGAGAACATCGTCTGGGGAAGACATTGGGATGGACTTTACCTCTCATGGCTTCCACCACAACAAACCTTGGTCCCTGCTGCTCCCTGCTGCCCAGCTTGGCCTGGACACTTGGGTTCTGCTGCCCACCCAGCCTCTGCCTGCTTTGGGGCCTCCTCTACCCCACCGTGCCTCAGTTTCCCCATGGCTTCAGGGAGGCCAAACACACCAGGGTTTGTTGACTGTGTTGACACCCCTCTTCCCCCATCACCCCACAGGGAGGGTGACAGCCCCAATGTGTGTCATCCACGTCACCCTCCAGAGGAGCTGGGTCCCCTGGGAACCCCTCCAGATCCCTTGGGAACCCCCCGGATCCCTTGGGAACCCCCCTGGATCCCCTTGGGAACCCCTCTGAATCCCTTGGGAACCCCCCAGGACCTCCTGGGAACCCCCCAGGATCTCCTCCTCACAGGGAGGGGCTGGTGAGACGTGTGACCGAGGCGTGGCGCGGGGACAAGGCCGCGTGGCGCTATCTGCCACTCGACGGCCTCTGCCCGGGGAAGCAGCTGCCGGCCCCGGCGCACCGCTCCCCGGTTTATGGCCCCGCAGCAGGGACGGGAGCCCCTGGGACCGGGCAAAGGGCACAGGCCCGCCCGGCGCCGCCACCCCCTTGGGGCCGCTCAGCAACGGCCTTAGGTGAGGGCTGGAGTGTCCCCGCTGTGTTGGGTGGGAGGGCGGGGAGAGGGGTGGGGTGGGATGGGGATAGGATGGGATATGATGGGATGGGATACAATGGGGTATGATGAGATAGGGATAGGATGGGGATGGGATGGGATGGAATGGGGATGGGATGTGATATGATGGGATAGGGATGGGATATGATGGGGTGTGATGGGATAGGGATGGGATGGGGATGGGATTTGATAGGATGGGATAGGATGGGATAGGGATGGGATGGGATGGGATGGGATGGGATTTGATGGGATGGGATATGATGGGATAGGGATGGGATGGGATGGGGATGGGATGGGATTTGATGGGATGGGATATGATGGGATAGGGATGGGATGGGATGGGATGGGATATGATGGGATGGGATACAATAGGGTATGATGAGATAGGGATGGGATGGGGATGGGATGGGATTTGATGGGATAGGGATGGGATGGGATGGGGATGGGATATGATGGGATGGGGTGGGATGGAATGGCCATGGGGATGGGATGGGATATGATGGGATGGGATATGATGGGGTGTAATGGGATAGGGACGAGATGGGGATGGGATGGGATTTGATGGGATAGGGATGGGACAGGATATGATGGGATGGGGATGGAATGGGATATGATGGTATGGGCTACAATGGGATGGGATGGGATAGGATGGGATGGGGATGGGATACGATGGGGTGGGATGGGAAGCAATGGGTTGGGATGGGGATGGGATGGGGATGGGATGGGATACGATGGGATGGGAAGCAATGCGTTGGGATGGGGATGGGATATGATGGGATACGATGGGAAGCGATGGGATGGGGTGGGCTGGCATGTGACGCGCTGCGGTGCGCTGCGCCGGGCCGCGCTGTGCAGGTACCCGCTGCCCCGCCGGGGGGTCCCTCCCCCCGCCCCTCGCACAGCCGAGCCCGGCCCGGCCCCTCCCTCCGCGCAGGCCCCGCCCTCCCCTCCCCAACTCTCGCGAGACTCCGCCGCCGCGCCCCGCCCCTTCTGCCCCCCCACCCGCCCCGGCCCCGCCCCTCTCGCGCGCCCCCGCGCCATGCGGCCGCGCCCCCGATAGGCCCCCCGCGGCCACGCCCCCCTCTCGCCCCGCCCCTCCGGCGCGCCCCCGCGCCCGCCCCCCCCCCGCTAGGCCCCGCAGGCGCGGCCCGGCCCGGCCATGCCGGCCAAGAGGAAGCCGGTGCTGCCGGCCCTCAACATCGCCCCCAGCGCCGCCGAGGGGCCGAGCCCCGACGGCTCCGCCGAGTGAGTGAGTGGCGGCGGGGCCCGTCCAGCCTGCGCCGCGCCCGGGGGGGGCGCTCGGGGATTGGGGCTGGGGGGGGGTGGGGGGGGTCGGGGGAGTGGGATAGGCCGGGCCCAGCGCGGGGGAGGGGGGTCCGGGTCGGGTTTGCTGGGGGTGCTGGGGGCGGGGAAGGGGGTGTTCGGGATGGAGGAGGGGGGGGGCCGGGCGCCCCTGAGGCTTGGGGGGTGTGGGGAGCGGGCGCGCCGGGCTGGGGCCTTGGCGGGGGGCGTGGGGGCGCTGGGGGGGGAAGGGCTGTGGTGGGACAGTCCCGCTGCGGGGGCCGGGAGGGGGGATAAAGGGCCGGGCAGCGAGCGGGAGGGAGCAGCTGGAGCCCTCGGGTCGGGGAGTTGGGCAGCAGGTGCTGGGGGAGCACAGCCGCCCCTTTGTGCTGGGGTGGGGAGGGGTGTGGGTTGGGCTGGGGGGTTGTAGGACACCCTGGAAAAGCCTTCTCGTGTTTCCCAAGCGTCTGGGGAGGGTGGCATGGTTCTCCCCAGGCTGGGTCAGGCTGCCTCTTTGAAGGGAGGAAGGGTTTTCCCTTCTCCTTGGCCTTCCCAAAGCAGCTGGCTGCACTGAAGCTCTCCTCCAGGGAAGCTGGGCAGATGGGGCACCATGGGGCTGGGTGTTGGTGTGACCCAGTCAGCACTGGGGCTGAGCCTTGCCTTGCTCTAGAGCTTTGCTGTAGCCTTGCTGCTCCATCGAGGGCTGAGTACGGCTCAGATGATGGTTTTCAGTTCATTCCCCTCCACTTCCCTAAAAAAACCCAACCCCAAAGCACCCCATGACGGTCCCTCCCTTCTCCTCCCCTCTCCAGGGCAAACCTGGTGGACCTCCAGAAGAAGCTGGAGGAGCTCGAGCTGGATGAGCAGCAGAAGAAGCGCCTGGAAGCTTTCCTCACTCAGAAAGCCAAAGTGGGCGAGCTGAAGGACGATGACTTTGAGAGGATCTCTGAGCTGGGGGCTGGCAACGGCGGCGTGGTCACCAAAGTGCAGCACAAACCCTCAGGGCTCGTTATGGCACGGAAGGTAACAAGGGAGCGAGAGGAGCGGGCTGTGGCGGTGTGCTGGGGAGCATCTGGAGCTCTGGGAGAGCCACATTCAGTTGGGGTCCCTCCACAGTGACCCATCTGCCCCCTGACTACCTGGTCTGGGTCAGGACCACGGTCCCAGCTGCTTCTAGCTGGGTTTTAGGTGGAGCCTCTCCTGCTTTGTCTCTGTGAGCGACCCTGTGCCTGAGTCCCCCTGGGAGAGGCTGTGCTCTCTGTGACAGGTCCCTGGGATTGTGGAGCACCTTATTCTTCCCAGTGAAGCTCATTCTATTGAACTGGCTAAGCTGGGTAAGAGCAGATCTCCTGAGGGTCCTAAGTGGTGGCTAACGAGGACTGGAAGTGGTGGGTGGAGGGACAGGGGCTGCTCCTCCACAGAGAGGAGTTTGATGCCCGTGTTCCTTCACCCCTCACCACCCAGTTAACATAGTTTGAGCAGCTATCACAGCAATTCATCTCAGGCCTGAGTTTGTAGGTGATGTCTTTCACCATGGTGCCCTGTAACAGAAACGTAGGAGATGCCTCCTCTGCCTCTTGGAAAAGGCAGTGCTTGGTGAGGATGGTCTGTAGGGCAGCTTCCGTGGAAGTCTGTGGTCTTACCTGCTGTTGGGATGCTTTAGTGGGTCTCCAGGAGCAAATTAACTTCTCAGCTGTGGGTGAAGCCACCTTCTCAGACCCTTCCAGGCCATTTGATTGCATTGGGTGTCACTGGGTGATCTGGAGATTGGTGGGAGCTCTGCTCTCAGAAGCTGAAGCAAAGGCAAGCTGCAGCACCACTGCCCTTCCTGCAGAGACCTGTGGGACAGACAGACAGACATCCCTGGGGTTGGTTGTCCTGTGGCTTACAGTGACTGTGGCTCCTTTTTCCAACCTGCCATTGTATTTTCCAACCTCTGGCTTCCCTACCCCCAGCTGTGGTAACAGAGCAGGCAGAACCCCAGGAATAACCCAGCTGCTCTTTCACATGTCTAACCTTGGGTTTTTTTCCCCTTTTCTTTTCAAACTTTCTGTGGTTTCCTTGATACCAGAGCACCTCTTCTTACACCACCTCCAGCACTTGTGAAAACAGTCCCGTGTGCTGAGTCAGATCTGCATCAAGCTTCTCACTCGTCCTTCCTCTCCCTGTCCCTGGGTGCTCTCTGCCTGTTAGGGACCCTGTTAGATGCTCTGGGTGCAGAGCATCTCCTCAGCCTTTATCCTGGATGTTGGATATCCTGGACCAGTTAAAAACCCTTCTAGGGCAGCTCTGCTTCAACATCCCCTTTGCTTCTTTGCTTTGGACTTGTTCCTGTAGCTCCTGCAAGGTGTTTTTTTCCCCTCTTTTTGAAGTGTTACACCTCAACAGGCTGCCCAGAGAGGGGGTGGGTGCCCCATCCCTGGGGGTGTTCAAGGCCAGGTTGGATGGGCCCCTGGGCAACCTTGTGTAGCTCCAGGCCTGGAGGTTGGTGGCCCTGCCTGTGGCAGGGGGGTTGGAGCTCTGTGATTCTTGGGGTCCCTTCCAACCCATACCATTCTATGGTTCTATGATTCTATGAAATATTGATGATGATTATTTCTTCTCTTCCTTTCTTTTCTTGGCAGCTGATTCATTTAGAAATCAAACCAGCCATCAGGAATCAGATTATCCGGGAGCTGCAGGTGCTGCACGAGTGTAACTCCCCATATATTGTGGGGTTCTATGGAGCCTTCTACAGTGATGGGGAGATTTCCATCTGCATGGAGCACATGGTGAGTCCCCTGCTGCTCCTCCTCTGTGAACTGCTGCTCCCAGGACTCTTCTAAACCACTTTTCCCTGAGCTTTGAAATCACAGGTGAAACAGCACCAGCAGCTACGCCAGCTCCTTGTGTTTGGCACCACTCTGGGTCTGGTAGAGCTGTCTTGCTCCTGCTTTGGTGTTGAACTGACAGAGTCACTGGCTGGTTGGAAAGCAGAAGCAGAGGTCTGGGGGTTGGCCAAACGGAAATGGTGTAAACCTGCAGCTCTAGAGACGCTCACTGTGAAGCATGACACCCTTTTCTCTTCTCTCTGGAGGAGAATCGCCTTGTCTCTCCTCTGGATCAGTGCTGACAGCAGCATCTTTGCATTTCCCCACCAAGGGAGGGAGGTGGGGGGCGGAGAGGAAGCTCAGAAGTGGCAGCAAGAAGCTGAGCTGATAGGAGATGGTGTTAAAAAGAAGTTTCCACAAGAAGCTTGAGCTCAGATCACTGGAGAGAGTCCAGAGGAGGCTACAAAGATGAAGGGCCTGGAGCATCTCCCCTGTGAGGAAAGGCTGAGTGAGCTGGGGCTGTTCAGCCTGGAGAGAAGAAGACTGAGGGGGGACCTGATTAATGTTTATAAATATCTTAAGAATGGGATGCAGGGGGAAATGGCCAGCCCCTTTTCAGTGTCTGTGGGGACAGGACAAGGGGCAATGGCTGCAAGTTGGAGCACAGGGAGTTCCACACCAACATGGGGAAGAGCTTCTTCCCAGTGAGGGTGAGGGAGCCCTGGGACAGGCTGCCCAGGGGGTGTGGAGTCTCCTTCTCTGGAGAGATTCCAGCCCCGTCTGGACACCGACCTGTGTGACCTGTCCCAGGGACCCTGCTTTGGCAGGGGGTTGGACCCCATGGGCTCTGGAGGTCCCTTCCCACCCCTGTGATTCTGTGATCTGCTTTAATTTTCTTTCCTGCTGTAGAAGGAATGTGCTTGATACCAAATTGTCTCAGACAGCTGAGCTGGGATGCTGCATGCTGCTCCCTTGCTGCTCACCCTCCCTGGGCATGCTTCTCCCTACAGCCAGCTGCTGTGTTCTCTTGCTGGGGATTTGTGTGTTGATCCTTTGGGTGGTCTTTATTTTAGGATGGTGGCTCTTTGGATCAAGTATTGAAAGAAGCCAAAAGAATTCCTGAGGAGATCCTGGGGAAAGTCAGCATAGCAGTGAGTTACTGTGGCTCTTCGGGCTTCTGAAGGGATTTTCTGGGCATGGTTTGGGAACAGGGCTTGTGTCACCTTGGGAAGCTGTCTCTGGGTCCCCATATGCCTGACCGTGGGCAAGAGGGGGTGGTATGTGTGAGGGGAGGAGGGAAATGAGTTTCCAAGTGCTCTCCAGAGCTCTGCCCCCTTGAGTTGCACTGGTTGGTGCTGACTTCTCCTGCAGAAGGTTTGGGAGAAGCTTTTTTGGGTGGTAAAGCCAAGACCTGTCATTGACTTGGTGATTAAATTGCAAACTCTGAAACCCAGAGATCATGGAATCCCAGCCTGGGCTGGGTTGGGAGGGACCCCAAGGATCACAGAGCTCCAACCCCCCTGCCACAGGCAGGGCCACCAACCTCCAGGCCTGGAGCTACACAAGGTTGCCCAGGGCCTGCTGAGGGGCAGCTTTCCTCCCTGAGCTGCAGTGTGGCAGCACCCAGACTGTGTGTCCTGCTGAAGGGGAAGCACTTCCCTTCCCAGCTCTCATCTCATCCTGTCTTTGGTTTCCTTGTAGGTTCTGAGAGGCTTGGCCTATCTGAGGGAGAAGCACCAAATCATGCACAGAGGTGAGAGGAGGAACCTAAAAACAACTGGTGGTGGTGCAGGAGCCCTGTACCTTGCCTAGAGTCGTGTTTACACTCTCCTCTCTCCCTGTTGCCAGATGTGAAGCCTTCTAACATCCTGGTTAACTCTCGAGGAGAGATAAAGCTGTGTGATTTTGGGGTCAGTGGCCAGCTCATTGACTCCATGGCAAACTCTTTTGTGGGGACTCGGTCCTACATGTCTGTAAGTTCCTTTCCACTTTCCTCTAGGGTTTTATTTGGGGAGGGTTTATTCAGGTTCAGCTCAGTTCTTGCAGAATCAGTGTGTAGAGTCTGATTTGCTCAGGGTTTTGCTCTGTGTTTCCATCCTCACCCTGATTGCCCCAGTTGGCACTGGGGGTGAGCCCAGTGCTTCTACTGGAGAAGCAGCCACCTCCACGTCCTCCAGAGGAGTTGGCACCTTGTTTTCTCCAGCTTGGGCCTGGGTAGCAGTGGAAGTGCAGAGACAGAATCACAGAACCACAAGGTTGGAAAAGACCTTTGAGGATCATCAGGTCCAACCATTCTCATCCTAAACTAAACCATATCTCTAAGTGCCTCATCTCCCCTTTTTTTGAACACATCCAGGGAAGGTGACTCCCTGCAAAGACTTGCAAAGATGTTTTGGATCCTCCAAATACATCCATGGTTTCTTTTGGCAAGTGCTTGTGGCTTCAAGAAACCCTCTTCTCTTCCTGTGTGTGAAGCTCCACCCATGAAAGGGAGCGCAGGGGGGGGTGCAGGTGCTGGTACACCCACCTCCTCTGCTGCTTTGGGTGCACTCACTGGCAAAACTGGGGTAGAAAGTCTAGGGCAGGAAGGGTTTGGTGGAGGCTGAAGGGAAATTAAAGCCAAGAGCTGGCTGTGCCTCTCCTTTAAACGAGGCTTCACATCAGTGCTGGAGACAACACAGTGTCTACAACAACAGAATTCCCTCCTGGCTGGTTCAGAGTCCCCAGGACCTGCTGGGGGGGTGGGTTATGAGCAGTGGGTCAGTTGGGAAGCTGTCAGACTGTGCTGAGCTCTGAGCTGCCTTCGTATTTTGGGAATGGTTATTCAAGTAGTGTTATAGTTAGACAGGGGCTATTTAAAAGCAGTATCTCCCTCATGCTCAGCCCTGGCTCTGTGCAGCTGACTCAGGGCTGCCAGTGTGGGTGACTTGCATTTGATTAGATTTTTTTTTTTTGGGGGGGGGGGGGGTTTTAAATGTAGATTTCTTTATTTTTATTCTTATTTTTCTTCTTTAAATGGTAAGAGCCTGGAGTGGATTGTCTGCTCCTGGGATTCCTGTTGGGTATTAACAGGAACAGATGGGAAAAGGTGAAAAGGGGAGAGGGGAATGTTAATAAATTGGGTTTGTTAGATGGCTGTGAACAGAGAAATCGATTCCAGCCATGTGCTTTGGACTCCTGAGGATAAGCAGCTGTAAATGCTCCTCAGCCATAGCTGTGGAGTAGGTGCCTACAAGTGCTTTATGTTTGCACAGGGTATTTCATAGAATCAGACTGGTCTGGGTTGGAAGGGACCCCAAGGGTCACAGAGCTCCAACCCCCTGCCACAGGCAGGGCCACCAACCTCCAGGCCTGGAGCTACACAAGGTTGCCCAGGGCCCCATCCAACCTGGCCCTGAACACCCCCAGGGATGGGGCACCCACCCCCTCTCTGGGCAGCCTGTTCCAGCCCCTCACCACTCTCTCTGGAAAGAACTTCCCCCTAATATCTCATCTAACCCTCCCCTCCTCCAGCTTCACTCCATCCCCCTTGTCCTGCCAGTCTCTGCCCTTTAACAAGCTGATTCCCCTCCTGTTCCTCTGCTCCCTCCAGAAGGCTGCAATGAGGTCCCCCCACAGCCTTCTCTTCTCCAGGCTGACCCAGCCCAGCTCCCTCACCCTCTCCTCATAGGGGAGCTCCTCCAGCCCTCTAATCATCATCACAACCTCCTCTGACCCCTCTCCAACAGCCCCACATCTATTTCCTTGCCCATGACCCCCCCTCTTTGGGACAGAACCTTCCCCTGGAGAAGCTCTGAGCCGGAGAGATCCCCAGGATATCGAGTCTCATCTGTTTAATTGCAGGGTGGGAGGGATTGAAATGACGTTGATGTGTCGATACCCTGTGTCACTGGGTCTTCTCCACCATCTCTCCTTCCAGCCCGAGCGGTTGCAGGGCACCCACTACTCGGTCCAGTCCGACATCTGGAGCATGGGTCTGTCGTTAGTGGAGCTGTCTATAGGAAGGTACCCAATCCCCCCGCCAGACTCCAAGGAACTGGAAGCAATATTTGGCCGTCCTGTGGTGGACGGGGCAGAGGGAGAAGCTCCCAGCATCTCGCCGCGGGCCAGGCCCCCAGGACGCCCCGTCAGTGGTAGGGGCTGTCGTATGCATTGGAAAAAAAACCAAACCAACCCCCCCAGACTAAACCAGACAGCTGTGGGGGAAAAGGGGGTTGGGGTTTTCTTGGGGCTGGCTGGGTTAGCTAAAGGTTTTGGGTGAGGTTGTGGTGGGACGGGGAGTTGTTAGGGTGGCTGCGCTCTCTGCAGAGTGATGGGGGTGCTCTGGTTGGCTGCTGTGGAGATTTGGGGTTCCTGAATGAAGGGGAAGGTGAGGAGGTGGCTCTCAGGACACCAGCCAGGCTCTGGTAAGAGATTTTTTTGAAGAGCTCTGTTCATCTCCCTTCAGACCCTGCTGTTTCCCACGAGAAGGGTCAAGCCACCCAGCTCCCACATAGAATCATAGAATGGTCTGGGTTGGAAGGGATCCCAAGGGTCACAGAGCTCCAACCCCCCTGCCACAGGCAGGACCACCAATCTCCAGGCCTGGATCTACACTAGGTTGCCCAGGACCCCATCCAACCTGGCCTTGAACATGGGGATGTGCTGGCTCTTAGCACTGGGACCCCTTGGAGATGCTTTGAGGGACACCACCACAGCACATGTTGCTCCTCAGGCCATGCCTGTGCTCCCAACAGGCTCCTTACAAGCCAGGGCCTGGGTTTTGGGAATGGCTTTGCTGGGAGAACGTGTACAAGTCCCAAAGCAGCATGAGTGCACCAAGGAGGCTCCACTTGAGCCATTTGCTCTGAAGCAGAAGGCTCTAGAAGCTCTGCCACAGCAGATGGTCTGGTACTCTCCTAATGTTCCAAGCTAGGAAATAAATCTGGACTCTAGACACAGTGAAAGAAAGCTGAGACTTCAGAAGCATTTATGGGTTTCTCTTGGTAATCTGGGGGGGAGGGAATGTCTCTGCCTCTCCCAGCAAAAGTCCCACCCATATTTTCCCATGAAATGAAGCCCTTGGCTGTCCCTGAACAGCCTCTCACCGTTGTTCTTGTCATCTTAACCACGCAGGCCATGGGATGGACAGCCGGCCTGCGATGGCCATCTTTGAACTGCTGGATTATATAGTTAATGAGGTGGGTATTTCTTTATGCTTGGCTCTGCTGGGCTTCTCTGAGGTACCACAGTGCTCTGCTGAGTCAGGGTGGGCTCCAGCACCTTTGCTTTAGCAGGGGCTTTGGAGGGCTCTGAGCTGTGCTGGGGTCCTTTCCCCCTTCCCGTTCCCTTTCATCATCTCTTCACGTTGCAAAAGCATGTCTGGGTTTGGAATGAGGCTCTGCAGAGCTCAATACCATCAGGAGAGGGAAGCTCTTGGCTGTATTGACCATCCCTTCTGCATAGAAGATGCTCAAGTCACACATGTTTTTGCCAACAAAGCCCTTTGAATGGGGGTGACCAGTGCTGAATCCCCAGGCTGAAATGTCCATCCCACCAGGCAGTGGGAAGAGCCACTTTCCCCTTTCAAGGTGATGGGACTTGACCCCTAATTATAATTTCTGGATCACCTTTGTCCACTGTAGGCATTGTCAGAGCTGGGGTTTGGCAAGTTGGATCTAGAACTGTGATGCTGCAATTTTGACGTGGGGCCCTGATTTAGGGGATCAATAGTTCATACTGGTTTCTGTGTGTCAGTCCCCCCATCTGCACCTGGTTCTGGGGCAGGGGTTTGCTGCCAGGGGGAGAAACACAGGGAGCAGTTCTCTGGTTTCAAAGGACAGCATGGAGGAAGAGGAGGAGGAGGAAGGGGATGGCTGTAGAGCACAGCTTTTTGCAGCTCATCAAAGCATGTAGGTGATGCTGCTGTTATTTTTTGACCCATTAACACCCAGTGCTGAAGAAAAACCCTTCTCCTTTTCTCCCCAGCCGCCTCCCAAGCTGCCAAATGGAGTTTTCACACAAGATTTCCAGGAGTTTGTAAATAAATGGTAAGGATTTCTGCTCTGGCTGAAGGTGGAGGCCTGTACCTGCTCTGTACCTGCTGCTCCACCCACAGCGTTCGGTGTAACACAACGTTCTCCGTGGGTGATTCTCTCCCTGGTTGTAGTATCTCCCTGTGTTGTGCTGGGAATTCCTGCCTTGGAGAGGGATAGAATAAAAGCTGTTTATTCAGTTTCTTCCCAGTGATGCTTTAGGAGTATTGCAGCACCTTCTAAAGCTGAACCCAGAGCAGATCGCTGTGGTGTGACTCACAGCTCTGTGGGCACGCAACCATCCACTTCCAGACCTTCTTGTGCAGGGAGGGGGGACACCTTGAAGGTGCTGCCACAGCTCCCATGAAATCCCAGAGATGAAGCATTGCAAAAATCACTAACACCCACTCAGCATTAGGTCCTGCTCTGTTTGCAGGGTGCAATTCATCCACACAGTCTAGAAGAGACACATCCTGCTGCTCTCCCTGGGAGCTGGGTTGTTGGAGATGATAATTCCAAGTCATTTCCAAGCTCCTGGGGGGAAAGCAGCCAGGAGACCAAGTAGCTTTGGGTGAAGCTGGAGACCTCCCCAGTCAGATAACTGGTTTCCCCACAAGAAACGTCTCAGTGTTGGTTTTTTCTCTCTCTTCTTCTCATTTCAGCTTAATTAAAAACCCAGCAGAACGGGCAGATCTGAAGATGCTGATGGTAAGTGAGGGGAGCAATTTTCTTTCCACAGTGGGGTAGCACCAGATCTGCTGGCTGCTGCCCCGTCTCTGTCTCTGCTTCTCTGGCTGGAAACTCCCAGGCTGAGTTTTAAGATGAGTTAAATAGAGCCCAGGAGAGGGAGTGACTCACCTTTGATTCAAAGGCAGTGATGGTATCTATCCCATGAGGAGCCTGGGGTGGGAACCACCCAGCTGTCCCATGTCTGTGGAGCTGCCTGGGACAAACATTTGCCTCCTGAGCTGGGCAGGTGAATATTTGGGTGGAATATTGAGCCAGCAGTGTGGGCTCACAGCCCAGGAAACCAACCATGTCCTGGGCTGGGAGCAGCCCGATTCGGGTGAGGGAGGGGATTCTGTCCCTCTGTTTTGGGGATCCCCTGCCTGGAGCACTGTGCCCAGCTCTGAGGGTCTCAGCTTAAGGAAGATTCAGACCTGCCACAGTCGTGAAGATGATGAGGGGGCTGGAGCATCTCTTGTGCAAGGTCAGGGGGAGAGTTGGGCTGGAGAATAAGAAGGCTGTGGGGAGAGCTCTGAGCCCTTTCCAGCCCCTTGAGGGGCTCCAGGAGAGCTGGAGAGGGGCTGGTGCTGAGGGCAGGGAGGGCCAGGCCCAGGGGAACAGCCTTCAGCTGCAGGAGGGGGATGGAGAGGGGCTGGGAGGCAGAAATCCTTCCTGGGGAGAGGGGAGGCCCTGGCACAGGGTGCCCAGAGAAGCTGGGGCTGCCCCAGGATCCCTGGCAAGGCTCAAGGCCGGGTTGGATGGGGTTTTGGGCACCCTGGGCTAGTGGGGGTGTCCCTGCCTATGGCAGGGGGGCATTGGGGGGCCTGAGGGACTTTCCAACCCAAACTGGTTGGATTCTGTGATTTAGTGACAGTAAAATTATCTTGAATATAGAGAGAGGTCCTTTCCCACCCAGACCATTCCACGAGCCCAGTTTATCCATGGTGACCTCCACTGTCCTCCTTGTGCCACCCTGAGCTCCATCTGGGTGCTCCCCTGTAACCCTTGCAGACGGGGTGGCCAGTGTCCTCATGTGAGGCTTGTCCTGCCCGTGCTTCCCGTTACCTCCTGTCCCAGGGAGCGGGGTTTGCCTGGGGGTTTGGGGGAGCTGCAGCATCATCCTCCACCCACCCGGACAGAGCGGTGGCTTGGTCTGCTCACAGGCCAGGCCATGCAGGCTCCTCTCTCCTTTACACCCCCCTGGCTCCTGTGTCTGTGTGTTGGTTTATGTGCCCAGCACAGCTTAAAAACCCAGCCATGGGGGCTGCAAGGAGCAAAGAACCACCTCAAACTTGGCTTTTGGTGCCTCAGAACAGCATGAGCTTGTCCCAGCCAGGATCCCCTTGCTTCTCCAGGGTCTCACCATGGGACTGGCTTTGGGGGGAACCAGGGCCCAGTGAGGGGGATGTTCCTAATTATCCCTTTCCCCCTTTTCAGAGTCACACCTTCATCAAACGCTCGGAGGTGGAGGAGGTGGATTTCGCCGGCTGGCTGTGCAAAACGCTGCGGTTGAACCAGCCCAGCACACCCACCCGTGCCGCCATGTGAGGCCTGAGCGACCGCCCGGTGTCAGTACATCTGCCTCTTGTCACCATTTCCTCCCCTTCAGTAAATGACAGAACTTGCCCTCCTTCCTTCTCCCCCCCCCCGCAACTCCCCACCCAACCCAACCCCCAACCTCTTCTCACCTCGTGTCCCAGCAGCAAAGCACCGTCCCTTCAGAAGGGTCTTTCTTGGCTGCACACACCCCCCCCCCGCAAACTTTGCCCCCCCTCACCCCTCCCAGCCAAAACAGGGTTGGTTTCTTTGGATGTGGGGGTGTTCCTGGCCTCTCTGCTCCAGCTCTGGAGCTCCTGACACTTGGGACAACGTGGTGCTGCTTATGTTTAATTTTCCTTTTGGGGTTTGGTTTTTCTTTTGGAGACACGTTCACTTGGGTTAAAAGAAGCAAAAAAAGGGGTGGGGGGGTTGTGGGGGGGTGTGTGTGTGTGTGCACACACTTGTGCACACGTGTGTGTGTGAGATGGGACCTGCAGAGCAGAGGTTTTGCCTCTCCCCCATCCCTGGTTTTCATGGGAGTGGAGAAAATGGTGGGGCCAAGGATGGAGAAACCCAATCTCAGGTGGGCCTAACACAGCGGCACCGTCCTGCCCCGGGGTGGCTGGGGGGTGAGGTGGGTGTCCTGGCTGGTGTGGGCAGGTCTGTGGGGTGATTTATGGCTTAGCCAGAGAAGAGCAGAGTGGTGAGCTCCCTCCTGGCCTGTCTGGTGGAGGAGAGGTTTGTGTGGTGGCTCCTGAGGGGTTGTAAGGCCCGGCCTTGTCACAGGCCCGGCCTTGTCACACACTGGTCTGGATCAGCTGAGCGCAGGCCGAGCTCTGGGCTGGTTGGGAGCCCTGGGGTGGGTGTGAGTGGCTCCCCTGGGACTGCAGCTCCCCGATGAGTTGTGGCTGGCACCTTTGGGTGCTGAGGTGAGATGAGAGCCTGGCCTTTCCTTCCCTGGCTCCTTCCCTGCGCAGAGAGGTGGGAGGCAGAGCCCTGCTGTCCCCATGGCCAGGGCAGAGCGGGGCTAGCCTGGGAGTGGGCTCCCTCCTGACCCCACTGTCTTTTGGGGATGAGGACAGACTGATGGATAAACCCCTCCAGGCTTCCAGTTTGCCCCCTCCTGTTCCTCTCACCCAACCCAGGAGTGGCCTCGGCCATCGTGGCTGTACCCCAGGGCTGCTGGTTGGACCCCCCCATCCCACTCCCTTCCTCAGGAGCAGCAAGGTGCCTTGGCTGGGGGTGAACCCACCCAACCAGACCCTCCCTGTCCTGAGCCCCCAGGTTTTCCAAAGGCCACCTCAGCCTGATGTCCCCTTGCAAAGCCCCTGGGGGCGGGGGGGGGGGGGGCTGAACTCCAGTGCAATGGCCGGATCTGTCCCCAGCTACAGTGTAGGGGTGACAGTTCTCACCTCTTTTTCCACCACCTCAGTGGTTTTTGGTGACTCACCCCCCTGTTCCCACACCTGGGGCTCCGTGATCCCCAAGTTCCCCCTGAGGAGAAGATTTTTGGAAGCTTGGTGAGATTTCTTTTGTGCTTTTCATCTTTTTTTTTGGCTGGAGTTTGGGTTTTTTGGGGTTTTTTTGACCTCTTGGGTTGGTGGCTGATGTCCCCTCTGCCTATGCTCGGGTCCCACCATACCAGCTCCCCCCTGCCAAAAGAAAACTCTCTGATTTGGTCACCCCAAACCCCTTGTACCCATTTCTTTCCCCTTCCAGAGTGAAGGCGCTGCCCTCTTTGGGGCAAGCATGGGGGGTGGCTGCATCCCCTCCCTCAGGCAAACCCACAATGGAGGGGGGTTGACACCCCAGATTTGGGGGGGGAGAGAGGAGGAGGAGGAGGTCTGTGCTTGCTGCCTCAGCTCATAGGTGGGCAAGGCACCCCAGAGCTGCGGGGTGCTTGTTGTTAATGGTTAAATTAAGTGGGAGAAGGGGAACGGGGACAGTTCATAAAGCTTTAGGATATTTACAGGTTGGTTTTGGTGCTGGGTTTTGGAGGAGGAGGAAGAGGAGGAGGAGGAGGAGGAGGAGGAAGCTTATCAAGCGTTTTGTTGGTGCAATTTTAATTATTTTTTTTTTTTTTAAACTCGGTATTTTCATCATGGAGAGAGAAAAAAAAACAAAAATAAACAATAAACGGCACTTTACATTTACAGGCCTTTGCTCGTCTTGGTTGTGCCCAGAGTGGCTTTAACTGTGGCCGAGCTGGAAGCCTGGCAGGTCCTCCTGGGGTGGGAGTAATGTCACTGTCCCCTGCTTGGGGACACGGCTCTGGCTGGGCCGTGCTGGGGGCTCTCAATGGGTGGGATGAGCTGGGGGCTCTCACTGGGATGAGGCTCTGGATTGGCTGTGCTGGGGGCTCTGGATGGGATGAGCCAGAGGCTCTCACTGGGATGAGGCTCTGCCATGCTGTGCTGGGGGCTCTGGATGGGATGAGCCAGAGGCTCTTCCTGGGATGAGGCTCTGCCATGCTGTGCTGGGGGCTCGGGCTGGGCTGGGGGCTCTCGTCAGGATGAGCCAGGGGCTCTCTCACTGGGATGAGGCTCTGGATTGGCCGTGCTGGGAGCTCTGGTGGGGCTGTGCCGATGCCTCTCCCCAGGATGAGCCAGGGCTCAAGCTTGGCTGTGCCGAGGCCTCTCACTGGGATGAGCCAGAGGTTCTGGTCAGGCCAGGCCAGACCGGTGGCTCTCTCTGGGATGTGTTTGTAGCTCTGGCTGGGCTGATGAGCTGGTGGCTCTGGCTGGGCCGTGCTGGTGGCTCCTGCTGGGATGAGCCAGGGGCTGTCACTGGGATGAGGCTCTGGCCGGCCTGGGCCGTGCTGGGGGTTCTGGCTGGGATGAGCCGGGGGGTCTCACTGGGATGAGCTGGGGGCTCTGGCCAGGCTGTGCCAGGGGCTCCCACCGGGATGAGCTGGGGGCTCTCACTGGGATGAGGCTCTGGCTGGGCTGTGGCCTCTTGCAGGGATGAGCCAGGGGCTCTGTCCAGGCCGGGCCAGTGGCTCTCACTGGGACGTGTTGGTGGCTCTGGCTGGGATAGGCCAGGGCCTCTGGCTGGGCCATACCAGTGGCTCTGGCCAGGATGAGCCGGTGGCTTTGGCCAGGATGAGCCAGTGCCTCTCTCTGGGCCGTGCTGGTGGCTCTGGCCAGGATGAGCCAGTGCCTCTCTCTGGGCTGTGCTGGTGGCTCTGGCCAGGATGAGCCAGTGCCTCTCTCTGGGCCATGCTGGTGGCTCTGGCCAGGATGAGCCAGTGCCTCTCTCTGGGCCGTGCTGGTGGCTCTGGCCACGCTGCCCATCAGCTGCCTCCAGTGGAAGAAGGCAATAACGGAATTGTCTTGGCACGAGGCAGCCCCGGCCAGGAAGGATGGAGAGCTGAGGATGGTGCGATGCCCTGAGACCTGCCTCAGGCAGGACAGGCCCGGCTCTGAAATATTTGGGGTAAAATAGTCACAGTTTTTAAATATTTGGGGGGACAAGAAGTGGGGGGGGGTGAAGCTGGGCTCTGCCAGCCTGGCACAGCCGTGAGGAACAGCTTTATTTCATGGAGTTTCTGGGCTGTGAGCGATGCTGGGGCTCTGGGGAGGTGTTGCTGGGTGCCCAGCTCAGGTCTGACCCCCTCCCCATGGGCTCCCTGATGTGAAACTCCTGTGGTGGCACTTTAGGGGGGGGGTCCTGGTAATGCTTGATAAGGTGCTGTGGGGTCCCCCAGGAGTCTGGGCTGCCCTGCAGAGACCAGGAGAAACTCACTGCACCCGTGGGAGCTGCAGCAGGGTTAGGAATTTGAGTGGGGGTCCTGGGGGGTCCCCAGGCTGGGCATGAGCATGGCCCCAGCAGCACAGCGGGGGTTTTGAGGTGCAGGGAGGAAGGGGTGCAGATGGGGTGGGGGAAAGGCTACCCCCCAGCCCCGCTTCTTTTGCTGGGATGGGATTGGGGGGGGGGGGGGCGGTTAGGGTCCTGCCCCCCCCCCCCCCAATATGTGGGTGCTCTCCCTATCTGTGTTATAGGTAATTTTGGGGTGACCCTGGTGTGGGAAGGGCCTGTGGGGGGGCCACAGGGCCGGGCTGGGACTCCATGTTTAGGCGGGGGGGCTCTGGGCGTGCCCCCGGCTATGGCGGGGGAAAGCGAAAGCAGCCGGCGAGCGTGCGGCTGCCGGCGCATGGCAGGGCCCAGCCCTGGGGTGCAGCCTGGGGGGGGGGGGGCCCTCAGCCCAGCCCCCACCCCAGCCCTCTGTAACCCCCTCCCCACCTCTTCCCCCACACATGCTGTGCCCCCCATCCAACTCCCAGTTCGGTTTCCCCGCGCTGCCTCAGTTTCCCCACCTGCAGAACGGGGTTATTGTTACCAACCCCCCTACTAACACCCCTCTGGGTGCGCCCCCCCTGGCTCCTACCGGCTGGGGGGAGAGGTGGGGGTGCAGAGTGAGTAGTGTGGCCCCCTTAGGGGGTGCTGAGCTGAGTTTAAGGGGAGAAATAGGGAAATCCCAGGGTGTTGGGCTGAAGCAGAGGCCCCTGGGAGCCCCGGGGGTCACTTGCTCAAAGCCTTTCCTTTTCTTTCCCTTCCTTTAATTATTATTAGTATTAATTATTATTAATCCAACCTCTTCCCTGGCCTCTTCCCGGCTGGGTGCCCCCCAGCTGGGTGCCCCTGCTCCCTTTGGCTAACCTGGCCCCGCAGGGACCTGACCTGAGGAGCCGTTCACTCTGGAGCGTAATGGTGGGGAGTTACTGGTGAGCCGGAGCTTGGGGGGTGGGGTGGGTGGGGGTTGGGGGGTTGCAGTTGCCATCCTGCCTCCCCCCGGGGGTGGCTGTGGCGGGTTTGTCCTGTCCCCTGTCACTGCCCCGCTGCCTCCCAGCCCACTGCTGACCTTGCAACTGTCCCCTTCCCCGCGTGGGTGGGGAGGGGGGGGAGTGGGGGGATCCGGAGGGACAAGGAGGGGGGGGGGTGGGAGGAGGGGTGACACATGGGGGGGAGGGGGGGACCTGGGAGCATCGAGTGTCCTGCGGGGAGGGGGGGGTGACACAAGTGGGGAGGTGTCCTATGGGGTGACGCGGGGGGGGGGGGGGGGGCACAGTGGGGCGGGGAGAGACATTCTGGGGAGGGGGACCCTAAGTGTGGGGGGGGGGGGGGGCGCAGAGGCGCGGGGAGGGGCCCTGAGGGGTGACACAGAGGGAGGGGGGCGCCGCGGCGAGACCCGGGGAGGAGCCGGTGGGGTTGGGGGGGCGGCGACACGGGGAGCGCGGTGCGGGGCAGGGGCTGAGGGGGGTCTTAAAGGGCCCCCGCGACCCCCCCCCGCGAACCCCCCCCCCAGCCCGTCCTTCCCACGCGCTGAGCCGCGCTCTGCGGGGGGGCGCCCCCCGCCGGCTGGGAGGCTGCGCCCCGAGGCGGCGGGTGCGGGGGGGGGCGGCGGGCGGGCGGGCGGGCGGGGGGGGGCGGCGCGCGGCCCCTTTAAGAGCGGGGCGGCCCCGGCCGGAGCAGGAAGGAGCCGCATACGGGCCTCGGCGAGCAGCTCCCGCGGGGCGGCCAGAGCCTGCTCCGCCCGCCCGCACGGCTCGGCCCGGCTCGCCTCGGCACGGCGCGGCCCGCTCCGCTCGCTCGGACCGCTCGGCCCCCGCCCGGTACGGAACGGAACGGGGAGGGGGGGTCGGGGGGGGGGGGCGGTGGGAGAGGGGGTGGGGGGTTGTGTCCGGGGAAGCGGGGGAGAGCGGAGGCCCGACCCTTCCCCCCCGACTCCCCCCGGGGCCGGCACGGGGGTGGGGGTGGGGTGTGTGAGGAGGGGGTCGGGGGGGCTTCGGGCCGGGGGGGGGGGGGGGGCCGGGCCGGGGCAGCGGCCCCCCCCCCCCTCCCCTTCCCGCCCCCCTCGCCTGCATACGTTGTACTTGGCCGGGCCGTGCTGGGGGGGTCGCGGAGGGGGGGGGGGCGGGGGGGGGAAGGGCCCTGCGGGGAGGGGGGGGGGCGCGGCGCGGTGGCTCCTGGGAGTTGTAGTCCAGCGTCCGCGCAGCCCCGCAGGTGCGAGGGAGGGAGCGGACTACATTTCCCGGGCTGCTCTTCGTGCGCGACGAGTGGGAGGCGTGTTGATGGGCAGCGGGCGGGGCCAATCGGGGCGCGCCCTCCGCCCCGCGTGCCCGCCCGCCCGCCGCCCGGCCCAATGGCGGGTGGGGTACGGGGTGGCCGAGGACAGGCGCGGCGGGGCCTTGCGCTGCCTCCCCGGCTCGGCCCGCGCCCCCCCGGCCCGGCTCGGCCCCGGCTCTGGCTCCAGCACGGCCCGGCCAGACCCGGCCCGGCCTCCTCCTTTACACGAGGGAGCCCGGGCGGCGGCCGCGGGGCCCGGACCTCGCCTCAGCGCCCCCCGCCCCCTCCCCCGCCCGGCCTCCATTGGCGGCGGCCCGCCCGGGGGAAGGGGTGGGGTCGTGGCGCCCGGCCAAGGCTCCCTGTGGGCCCCGCCGCCAGCGGGCTGCGGGGGGGCGGCCCGGCCCGACCCGGCGAAGGGGGAGGGGGGCCGGGGCCCGGCTGCTGGGTGGGGTCCCCCGGGGCGTGTGTCCTGCCGGCCGCGGCTGGGCCGACCCGTGCGGGGGCGCCGGACCGGGCCGCTCCCTTCGTCCCTTCCCCGCTGGGGCTTCCCCCGCCCGTCCCCGAGCACCCCAAGGTCGTCACCGCGGGGACCCGGCCTGGGGGAGCCCGGCCCGGCCCACCGGCTGGCCCCGGCTCTCGGTTCTCTGGCATGTTTTGGTTTGGGGTTGTTTTTTTTTTTTTAACCCCCCTCACCCCTTTCTTATCTCCCCCCGGCCGGCTCCGCACCCACCCCCGTGCGCAGAGCGGGGAGAGGGCGGTCGGGCCGTTCGCAGTGATAATCCCACCCTCCTACCCCCCCTCTTCCTTCTCGGTGGTTGGGGCCCTGACACAGCCGTCGGCCGGGCCCTGCGTGGAGGGCTTCTGGGGCAGAGCCGGGCGGGATAAGCCTCTCTCCCTGCCGTAGACCTGCGCGGCGGTGAAGGCTGGTGAGGTGCTGTGGAGGTTGACATGAGGGCCAGCATCCCTCGCTTGCCACGGAGGGGATGAGGCCTCTTGGCTGAACCAAGGTTGTTGTGATGTTTCCTTGGCTTTACCACCCCATGTCTCGACGCTCTTGAGTTTGAGGTGCTGGTTCAGGATCGAGCCTTCGGGTACCTGAAGCTCCTGAGGTAGAGCTGAAGGTTACCAGTGGCTTCCTGGAGAAGGCTGCGTTTGTGAGGCTGATGGCAGGAGGCAAAGTCCCAGGCACATTGCTGAGGTGACCGTGGTCTGAAACTGGAGGCGAGCTGGTTGTTGCCTTGGGAAAGGGCTTTGTTGCTTGTGTTGTTTCAATAGTGTGGGGGGAAAAAAGCCTTCAGACCTATGCGTGGAGCAGGGCTCCCAGCACCTGGGGCTTCCTTGTACCAAAACTTTTCAATCCTGATGTCCATATGTCGAAAACAGTGGTTCCTGCTGTGTGCCAACATGACTGCTGGTACCTCACATGGCTCTCCTGGGGTCTCTGCTGCTCTCAAGGAGACCCTCTTACTCGCAGGGTGAGGAGGCTGAGCAGCAAAAGTTCCTCTCAGCTCAAGGACTCCTTGGTAAAAGTTTGCTGCTGGTCTGAGTTTAAGATTAGCTGCGTTCCCCGTGCTGTTAATTGTCTTGGCTATCGAAACCATAACTTCTTATATAAGTACTTTATAGACATGGGTAGAGAAGGTATCTGCCTGGAAGAATTTACAACCTAATGAGGGTTGAAGTGTGCAAGCGTAGCAGCAGAGCTAAAAGGTCAGCCCGTCATTTAAAAACGTGCTGGTTTGTTGGGTTGTTTGTTGGTCGGGTTGTTTCTTTTTTAAGTTCATTTTCGTAGTTTTAAGGGAATGTTTGATTTCTGAATGTTTCTGCTGGTCCTGGTTGGAGATTGTGCTAGATGGGTGCTTCTGGAGGCTGATCAGGGAGACGGGCTGGCTTAGTTCTGATGGTTTGCTGGATGATGTTCTTCTGGTTCTTGGTTTTCTTTTTTTTTTTTTTTTTTTAAAGAAAAGAAGAGACAGTGAAACTGAGCAGTTTATTAGAGAGGAGCCATTCTTGTTTAATATTCATTCTGGCCCCTGTTTAGGCTTGTTCTGGTGAAAGAGGGAGTGAAGAGGCGCAACCCAAACATGGGTGAGACGGTGGGATTTTTCCACCGAGCCTTAATTGCGTTAGTAACTCAGGGGAGGGTTTTGCAAGGCATGAGCTCTTAATAAATTTGATGGTGAATGAAAGTAGTTCTTCACTTTCTACTGACCCACGACTCCTTTTGTGCCTTTAATATTATTTTACTATATATTTTACTCATGTGCATCTTGTCACATTGTGGTAGTGGCTCTGACAATGGTCTTTGGTTTTGTCATGGAGCTTTTCTTTGTAGGGGCTGGGGGGTGGAGGGGGGAAGTAATTTGGCATGGTGAACGTGGGTGGGTTTGCTTTGTGTTTGGTGAATTTTAAAGCAGAATTGAAAATTAGGGATATTTTTCCTGGTGTGAGAATCGGGATGTTGACATGGGATGTGAGTTGGGGGAAGAAACTTTGCTCCTGTCAGGGTGCTGCGATGGTTTAGTTTCCTTGAGACCTTGTTTGGTGGATAAAGTGTTGCTCAAGTGCTGAGAGAACTGAGTTCCCTACAGGTGCCCAACCTAAATTTGGGGTGTGTGTGGGGGGGAAAGGCCCTGTGAAATTCCTGGTCTGCATTTGAGACAGAGCCTAAATGCTTGAGAACTGTGGTTTAATCTTGATTAAAACTGACACTTGAGGGTTTTTTCCCAGTCTCAGGATGCCGTGTTTATTGAAAGAGAAGACTCCTGTGGCAAACAATTAGAACCCTCCTCGTTATCTTGCAAAGTCCAAGTAATAAACAGTTGCTCTTAACTATGCCTTCAACCAGCCCTAACCTCAAATTTGAAGAGACTGGTTTCAATCTGTAATTAAAAAGCCTTTTGACAAGCAAAACTCAGGGAAAGGGAGAAAGACAGCCAGTCTCTAGGAGAAGTGTTTGTACCCAATCCTGTGACCTTTTGATCCGAACCGGTGTGTGTTTGTGCTCGGTGCCGCTTCCCGAGCGGTGTGAGAGGCTTGTCCGTGTGTCCATCCCAATACCTGTGCCTGGAGCATCCGGCCTGTCCCGGAGGAGCTCTGGTAGGACATCAGAGCGGGAGTAAACGAGGTCAGACAAGCATCGGGATCCTCAGTGAGTATCCAGGGACAATTGTTTCTCACCCAGCTCCCTGGGCCGTATCGTTTTTCCTCTGTGCATAGTTTCAGTTTCCCTGCCTCCCCGGTGTCATCGCTGGCTCCTGTAGCACGGTTCAGACCTGACTTCAGTGTGAACAGAGCAAATTTGTTGTGTGCCTTGGAATTGTGGCTGGGCTCCTTTCCCCTCAGAGACCCAGCCAGTCTTGAGGGACTGGGAAATCTTCCTGCAAGATCTTGGGGCAGCAGCCTGAGGCTGCAGGTGGAAGGAAACTATAGGGATCAGCGTCCTCCCTTCGTGTGACAAGGTGCGAGAAACTGGAAACTGGTGTGAGCTGCCCCGTGGCTGCAGGTGGGAGCCAAGGCCACGTCGGTGAGATGAGCTGCAGATCCCCTGGCAATCAGCAGCTTTCCAATGCCGTTGCTTCACAGATCCCTTAAAAACTGTGTCCTGCTGGACTGTTGGGAGGGTGGTCTCCCTGACAACAGCCTTGCCCTCTCAAATACTTCTTGCCGATCTCTTCGGAGCTGTGCAGGAGCCTGAGCAGAAACACACAGCACGAGCTCTTGCTCAGTGATTCCTTTGCCTGTGCAGGGTTATCCCCTTCAGGACTGTTTCCCTCCTGCTTCCCACCGCTGCGGTCCTGTAATGCCCATCTGAAGCTGTGTGAGATCCTCTCCCTTCTTCGGGAAGCGCTGCTGCCCTGCTTTTCTTCCCAGGAGAGGATGCTTCCAGGCATCCCAGCACTGCTCCTTAACTGTCTCTTGCCTGCTGTTAAACTGCACTTGCACACCCGATTTCCTTCCCAGTTTGTGCAGCTACTTATTCCCACCAGCAAACTGGAAACCAGTAAGTAGATGATTTTTTGTTGTTTGGTTTGTTGGGGTGGGTTGGGTTTTCTTGTTTGCTTGAGTGCCTCCCCAACACAGAGCTGGGCAAGTGTTGAAGGTAGGCTTGTAGCTACAGGTTGTTGCTCTCTAGTTCCTCTGAGCCTCCTGCCCCAACAGGCAGAGTACACGCGGTACCGGTTCAGCGTTCCCTCCCTTCATCCCCACACTGCTGGGTTGTGTGCTGAGAAGGGAAGGAAAAACTTCATGGCAGGACAGCGTTGCTGGGGATGAAGCTTGTGGCATGCTCAGGATTTGCTTTTGTATGTTGTGTGGAGCTGAGAACAGTGAGATGAGCTGTCTGTCTGTCCACAAACTAGGACTTACATAAGGAATGCCTGCCTGGTACGCTCTGCTTTGTCAGGAAACTCCAATTTTAGGCTTTATTTTTTTTGTCTTTTTTATTTCCACCCCCCTCTCCCCTCCCCTTTCTGCTGTGGAAAAGACAACCGGTCTTTGAGGCACCGTTTGAGGGGATGAGGTTAATGTGAGACCTCCACCATCGAACGCTGAAGGCAGGGGGAGCGGGGCAGGAAATGTCAAGATTGACAGAGGGGGGAGGACGTGGAGGCTGCAAAGGGGAACCTGTGACATGGCTGTGGGGTCGGAGAGGGGTGGGTTGGTTCCGGGGTTTAGGGTGGGGGGACCTGGATTGGAGAGCAGGCTGGGAAAGAGATGGGTGCTGGGGGAGCTGTGGGATTGGGTGGGGGGATTTGAGTAGTTCTTCTAGTCCTCTTGGTTTAGGAGATGGAGAGAGAAGCTGTGACGGTGCGGGGGTGGTGGTGTGAAGGGTCTCTCTTGGGGAAGATGTCGGTGGTGACTTGGGCAATCTTTGCCGGAGCAGGAAGCGCAGGATTTGGCCTCTTGCTGGTCTGTGGTCGTGCTTGGTCTCTGCAGGGTGAGAAGGTGCAAAAACACAACCAGCAGAAGCTCTCATTTTCATCCAGCCCTGAGCAGTTGGGATGTGCTTGTGGCCCCACTCGCCCCTCATGCTTGGCTGAGCCGTGGGTTCAAGCTGGCAGCAGCTTCCTGACGAGTCTTCAGCCGCTGCCTTTGGCGAAGGGCACGAGCGATGCCTCTTTGAAATACCAGCAGCTTATTTCTGTGTGGATCTGGGTGCCTTACAGGGCTTTTGAGTGGAGAAGGAGACCTTCCCCTTCCTTCTGTACGCTCTCCCCTCCTGGGCTGGGGCTGTTCTTTGAGCCAGAATTGAAAAACACAGAGTTTCATGTTATGTGAGGTTCCCCCCCCCCCCGCTTTATGTTTAACTTTGGAAGCTTCCTGAAGTATTTAGGAGAACTACAGGCTGCTGGATCTCCCAAAAACCCCACTGTGCTTTTGTGGGGAGCTACTCTGTTGCTGCATGGTGGCAGCTGAGCTATGTGGGAGAAAACC
Organism: Porphyrio hochstetteri; assembly: GCA_020800305.1. Lineage (NCBI taxonomy): Eukaryota > Metazoa > Chordata > Aves > Gruiformes > Rallidae > Porphyrio > Porphyrio hochstetteri. The sequence continues at coordinate 4,361,696 of CM036931.1, forward strand.
CATCCGAGGGCTGCGGCTATGGGGGTGTGGGCACACTTGGGTTTGGCTTTTCAGGAGTTCATTTCAGCAGCAAAACAAGCAGCTTCAATTAACACAAGGGTTGACTGGTCTTCCCAGCCCTGTAAGCGATGCTTGGATGTTTTCAGCAGGATGAGGGCTGTGTGTGTAGGCGGTGGGGCTCAGCTGAGGAGAGGAAGGAGCAACTCAGACCCAGCCTTGCCGGATTGAAGGTGGGTTTGCAAGCAGGGCCTGAGGGTCGCTGGGCAGCTTGTGGCCTCCTCAGTGGATGGTGGCTCATTTCTTCTTGATTTGGAGACATTCCTGATACCTGGTGGCTGTGGGTGCTGCTCAGCGACAGTCGCAGGGCTCAAACATCTTGTGATGGACCAGGGACTGTCACATGAGAAACCCTGAGGCAGAGCACAGGGAGGGGCTCCTAGCACGAAAATACCCCCCCTGCACTCACCCAAGTTTGAGTGCCACGTGCTGCCTTTGGGTCTGTGACTACCTGAGCCTGAACCACATCACGTTCCTGCCGGATTAAATCCAATCTCCGATGACAAAGGAGCAAATTGGCAAGGAGCTCTGGGTGGAGTAACCAGTTCAGGCTAACCTTGCAACACAAGAGGAGTTCTAGTACCTCCTGGCTGCTGCTGTCAGTGGTGAAAAGGGCCGTGTCTTGCTGGGTGCAGGATGGTTTTGGAGGGGTGGCGGGTCGAGGGGGAGGCTCTGCGCTGCGCTGCGGCCGCCTCTGTCGATGTGCCGTAACAGGTTGGGCCGCGGCGCTTCGCCACGTGATGCTGCCGGGCGGGAGCCGGGTTCTGACTCGACTTCTGGTTTTTGCCAGTAGTTGATGCTGCAGCGGAAACCCAACTTCCCCGTGTGCTGTGTGAGGCTGTGCTGCACCCTGGGAGGAAACCCCTTCCCACTTCCACACATCGGTCGGGATCAGCAGCGTCGCGGAGCGTGACGTTTGGTCACCCCTCTTAATTGGGGAAGTTCGTTACCAGCGTATTGTGAGAGTGTGCTGCACCGTGTCACCTCTGGGTGGCAAATCCAATTGGCTTTAGGTGAAAGCTGTAGACATTGGAAGTGCAGAGCGCTTCCCCACCTTCCAAAGAGCTTGGGATGCACCGGGAGTGGGCTCTGTGCACTGCTGCAGGTGACTTTCCTTTCTCTGGGTTTGGGTTAATTCTCCTGGTGAGCAGCAGTGAGGTTCTGCATGTTGTGGTTGTGGTCAGAGTTTGGATCCACACACAGACCCTGGGTGTGGGAGGGACATGGGGATGGGGTTGCTGAAGTTGGGCAGTCAGAGCTGGGGTTGGTGTTTAGGCTGGTAGTGTGAGCCCTCATCCTCAGTGACTCTTGTCCTTTTGCTGTCCACACAACTAGAAAAACACCACATCTGGCACATCCCTTCTGTTCTGGACCAACATGTGAAAAACACTTCAATTTAAGCAGTTTTGGAAAACGAAGAGCAACAAGCCCTTTTCTTCCTGATGCGATCCGGAGCGGAGTCCCTAATGATTTCCTTTAGCATGTAGGAATGCCAGACCTCTAGCATCTCATTAACAGCACCAGGGAGACCAGCTCCACCTGGGCAGCCATCATCTCCTTGCTCTGTTGTGGTCGCATCGTCTCTTCTGCCACTTGCTCTGCAACCTGTTGGGGCCAACAGGCTTTAGGGATCTCGGTTCTGGCTCTGGTTTGGCATGAGCAGTCACTGTTACACCACCGAGTTGTCTTGGTGAAGTTGTCCTTTACTTCTTCCCGTTGCTGACACAAGGGTAAGGGCTGGGAGGGGGCAGGTGGGGGACAGGGACAGTTCTGAGTATTGAAAAGGATGTGGGTGGGTTGAGGTGCAGGATTGACATTGGTCTCTTGGGGATACCTTCAGTCACCTGCCCTGGTTCTCACACTTTGCCATGTGGTAGTGGGGAGGTCATAGAATCCCAGACTGGTCTGGGTTGGAAGGGATCACAGAGCTCCAACCCCCTGCCACAGGCAGGGCCACCAACCTCCAGGCCTGGATCTACACAAGGTTGCCCAGAACCCCATCCAACCTGGCCTTGATCACTGAATTCCCCCCAGACCTGTCTTTCCAGGAGCTGCTGGGCCTTGTGTCACCTTGACGAGACCCTTGGTGATCATCCCTTCACAGCCCAGTTTAACACCTGAGCTGAAACACTACCATAACCTGGGCTTGGGACTTCACCACCCGGCTTCTTCACTGCAGCTCTTCCAGCCCGATTTAGATGCTCTGCCAAATATATCAGACCTACGCAGGCTCCTCTGAATGAGCACAGGATGCAGCCGTTCCTGAGCGAGGAAATGGCTGGCGTCTGGGGGAGGGTTGTCCTTGTACCACCGGCTCTGCGGATCTGCCCCTTTTGGCCGGCCCGAGGAGAGGAGAAGCACCACAGCAAAGCTGGCACCGCTCCTACCTCTGAGGTGCTCTGCTGTGGGAGGGGATTATTACTGGTGTTATTAGCTTCTTTCTTTTTTCCATAGGAGGGGAAATCAAAGTTCTTTATTACTTGTGGTCGTTAAAGTTCCCATGATGCTCGTTGAGGGTCCAAGGGGCGTTCAATTCCAGCCCAGCGTCAATGGGAGCAATTACCAGATATTCTTCCTACCAGAGTTCCCTTGGCAGCAGCAGCAGGATGTGGGATTCTCCTTTCCTGTCTGAACTTCTCCACCACTAAAACATTGTGCATCCAGCCCCGGAGACTGTTGTTTCTGTGGTGTATTAGGTGTTTCTTCCCTGTCAATACTCCGCTCATAAAGTGCCTCAGCTCTTTATGATGAGGGATGCGGTGTTGATCCGTGCTGAAGGATCGGTGGTTGATGTAGCCACAGGTTTTGGGGGAGATTTCCTTTCACTTTGGGCAGCTGTTTGGGATGAAATGATCCCAGTTCGAGGGTTGACTTTGTGCTGGAGCTTCCTACGCTGCCTGGGCATATATTTCTAGACAGTAGGGAGAGGCAAACCTTCCTGGCAGGTCAGACCTGGCAGTGGTGAGGAAAGCCCTGGCTGTTTTGCTTACTTGATAGTGGTGCGAGTTCATCGAGTTGGACTGAAATGGAAGGTGGTTGTCGTAACTGAGGAGCTCAGGCCACCTCGTTGGGTATTGTTGGAGCATCCTGGTTGTTTTTTCCATCTCACATTAAATTTGAGAGGTTGAAGTGGGATGCTCAGGGAGGCAAGGGGGGAAAAAATCCCAACCCTCTGATCTTTGGAAGGATCAGAACAGAAAAACCCACCCTGCTTTGAGGAAGCAGTGGTAGTTTTGATCTGGTGATGTGATCAGAAGCCTGGTGCCTGTTTGGGAGCCGACAGATCCCTCCTGATGTGGTTGGTCTGTCTCGTTCCTCAGCTGAACCTTCATGTGTCGTGAATCCAGCCATCGGAGCTGCGCTACTGGAGCCGCCTCACATGGAGAGCCGTGCCAGAGCCCCTGGGGAATGAGATGCTTCCCAGAGTCTGTGCCTTCAGAGGAGGGGTTTGTTGGGGGCTGGAGGAGATGCCCCCTTTGCAGAACACAGAACTGCATTGTCTGCAGAGATTCTCAGGATGCTCCCTCTGCTCTGATCTCTTCACTTCAATCGTCTGCGTGATCTTGGTCATGCCACGTGCGTCCTCTGGTGTTTTACCCCAGATGTGATGTCCAGTCAAGATACAAAAAAAGCTCAAATTCACTTTGCCACTGGTGGCTCCATTCCCTGCTAGGCACAGAAGACTTCTCCCTGTTGCATTATCCAAAACTTTACCTTTATTTAAGAAAAAAACCCCAAGAAACCACCCCAAAGTCGGCTTGCTTCTATTTTTAATGGTAATTTTTTCATCCACTGCACTTTGCTTCTCTTGATGTGCAGGGTCTTCCTCTCAAGAACGTGCATCTGCTTCCCAGGTCCACATAATTCAGATAGTTTGGCACTAAACTGCCGACAGCACATTCCTTTTAGAGAGCAGTTGAATTTTAATAACACCATAGAAGTGGTTGAAATAACCATTTCTCCCAAAGCAGGATGAGCACCCTCCTTCATTTCCTCCTGCCTACCATCTTCCCACCTTTCTGGCTTTATCCTGCTGCGTGTTAGGTGTGTTTCCCCAGGCCTCTGCATAGTTTAGGGTGGATCCTGGGCAGAAGGAGACCTGCTTGGGCTTGTCCTTGGGGTGTTGCAGAGCTTGGTGTCAGCAGAGATGATGGCTCATGCTCCAAATGACCGGAGAGCGCTGTGTTTTTTATCTCAAGGGAGCCAAGCTTGCAGATGGGTCCGTGCAGCCTGAAGAAGGGGAGAAGGGGGGGAAACTGGGATCATCATTCCCTAAATATAAAGCAAAGAGACAAGGGCTTGTGTTGTGTGACCTGTAATTGGGGTGAGCTATTCATAGGGAAAAAATGCCCCTTTCTCCAGCCGGTGGTGAGTGAGGGCTGGGATAATGTTTGGGCCTTGGGCAGCAAACCACTGACTTTGGGTTTGTTATTTTTTGGGTTGATTTTTTTGTTGGGTTTTTTTTAATATAGCAACATTACTTTACTAATTCTCTTCCAGCACGCAGCAGGGCTGCTGTAAAATCAACCCTGACACTGTCATATGTGCCTTTCCTCTCAGAGACCAGGGCATAACAACTTGTGATCTCCATTCCTTGGGTGCCTTGAGCTGCAAGAAGCCAAATAACCACGTGCAGTAGCCCAAAACGCAGCTATTCCCAGGAAACCTTACACTGCTGATCCTAGCAGTGCCCTAAAGCCATTCAGCCTGGTGCTGGGTGGAAAAAAAAGCCATGATCATTTTCCCTTTCAGCCTGGAGCGGGTGTGTAGAGTGTGTTGCTCAAGCTTCTCATCTGTGTTACTGGAGTGGGTGGTATTTCTGCAGGAGAGAGAGGAGAGCCCTGCCTTTGGAAAACGATTTGGGATCTTTTCCTGATGAAGAGAACACATTGAAAACATTCCTTGTTCCAGCTAACCAGATGCAGCTTGGCCTTTACACCCGATACCCCTGTGTGTTAGAACCCTTCGAAGCTGCTCAGGTTCCTCTGTTCACCCAGCTGAATGTTAAAGAAATGCAAAGAATCAAGGAAAAAAAAAACCCAAACCCCAGCCCAAACCAACCCACTGAGGTTACGTGGAACAGTAGTAATTAAGCAGTGTTCTGTCAGCGCTTTTGGTCTTGATCTCATCTTAATGTGGTGGCCTCATTTGAATGTAAATGTCAAATTCCATGGGTGCCTTAGGAAAGTGATTGGGTGCTGATCCTGCTGGGCTCAGGGGTGAGGAGAACACAAGCTCAGGGGTGCAGAAAGCTCAAGCTTGGGGGTTGTGGTTAATGCTCCCTTCTGCTTTTTTTTTTGCAGTTCACCTTACCCTTCCTGACCTATAATAAGAAAAGAACCTTTTAGTGCTGAGCAGCATCAAGCTACAGGCGGCCTTGGTGTGAAGATGTGGGACAGCTGTGAGCACCACGAGCAGTGTTTCAGGGAGGTGGTGTGGCAAATAGGTCCAGGAAGGTGATTGTGCCCCTGTACTGGGCACTGGTGAGGCTGCACCTCGAGTGCTGGGTCCAGTTCTGGGCTCCTCACCATAAGAAGGACATGGAGTGAGTCCAGAGAAGGGCAACCAGGCTGGGGAAGGGGCTGGAGGGCAAATCCTCTGAGGAGCAGCTGAGGGAGCTGGGGGTGTTCAGCCTGGAGAAGAGGAGGCTGAGGGGAGACCTGATCACCACCTACACTGACCTGACAGGAGGGTGCAGAGAGGTGGGTGATGGTCTATTCAGCCAGGGGACAGGAGATGGGACAAGGGGCAATGGGCTCAAGCTGCCCCAGGGCAGGGTCAGAGCAGATGAGAGGGAAAAGCTCTTCCCTGGCAGAGTTGTGGGGCTGTGGCACAGGCTGCCCAGGGAGGGGGCTGCATCCCTGCCCCTGGATGTGTTTAACAGGTGGGTAGATGAGGTGCTCAGGGATCTGGTTTAGCACAGGATGAGAATGGTTGGACTTGATGATCTTAAAGGTCTTTTCCAACCTTGTGCTTCTGTGATTCCCTTTGCTCACACGTGTGTTCAGCAGCGCTTCTCTCACAGGACAAATGACATCTTTCTGTGTCAGGCTGATGTGGGGAGCAGGGGACGCCCAGAGCTCCTTTGCATTGGTATCCTGGAAATTCAGAGTGGGCTCAGCACTGGTGAAAGCAGAGAGAGCTGAGTAGTTAGGGATGTAGTTCTGTTACTCCAGGTTTGTAAATAAGGCTTGTAAATAAAGCTGGTGTTGTTCTAAACTCACCCTTTTAAATAGGCTGTATTTTACACTGCCAGTGCCCCTGCAGCCACTATGAGTTCTGCTGGTCTGACTCCTCAAATGCAGCAACTTTGGGGTGAAATGTGGCATCTTTGCAAGCCCAGAGACACGCAGTCTGGGACAACAAGTGGATAGTGCCTCTGTGGCACTCGGAAGGCGTAGGGAGAGAAAAGAGCTGCCTGGGAAATTTAGGTCAGTAGTTGAAGCTCCCCCCTTGGTGGCCCATTCAGACCTTATTCTTGCCAAGGAAGGGACGAGCTGGCGGTCGTGTCAGCAGCTTTTGTTGCTTGTCACCTGGCTGTCAGGACCTTTCCAAGTGGATTTCACCTGTCCCCACTGCTGGTGGCGTTGCTGGGACTGTTCCTGCTGCAGGGAGGTGGTGGTGGGTCAGTTTGGGACCCAGAAAGGTCGAAAGAAGGCTCTGTCTCTTGCTGCTAATCCCCAGGTTTCCATACTCTGGCTGTTCAGGCCCCTGAAAAGAGAATGGAGTGTGTGTGTGGATTTATTTCATTTATTTCTTTTAAGGGCTGAGTCTCTGCTTGTGGCTTGAGCAGTGGGGTGCTGAAGCCATTCCTGGGGGGCTCGGGGCAGCCTCTTTGGCCCCCTTGATGCTCTCAGCCACCACAGATGGAGGGACACAAAGGGCGTGTTGTGCAAGGAGAATGAGTTGCAAAGTTGTACAACTTTCCATGCCAGCCCTCAGCAGTCTCATGACTCTGCAGCCGTTCCCACACTGTCCAACTGATTGTCCCAGCCCCCTGGCCAGGGTGTTTGAGGGGAGGGTAACCCTGCATGGCCTGACTCGCTCCCCCAGGCCCATTTGGTCCCCAGAGCTGAGCAGTGCACCTGACAAACCCTGGTTGTGTGAGTGATGGAGCTTGGCTGCTCTGAAGTCTGTCACCTGAAGCTTCAAAATGCTTCACGTGGCTCAGATCGTCTTTTTTGGGGAGCACACACTTCCTGAAGCATCTAATCTGGAGGGAGGGGGAAGGCTGTGATGACATTTGCAGGGCCAGGAGGTGTTGGGGGGTTGGCAGAGGTAGCAGACCCCCTTTTCTGGGAACAGTGAGGTGGCTGAGCTCAGGGGGTTTGGGAAGCTCTGGGGCTGCCCTGTGAGGAGTGGGGCAAGAGATGCCAAGGCAGCAGATTCCCCCCCGTTGTAGCCCAGCTTCTCAGGAAGCTGGAGGGGGGATATGTCCCTTCCCCCCCTGCAGATAAAGAGGTGTTGTGACCTTGTCCAAGGTCACACCTGGAGCCAGTGCTGGGTGCTGGCTTTCCCAGTCCCTAAGCCGTCCTCAGCCATCAACCAACCTTTTCCTCGCTAGCCAGGACCTCTCACTTAAAGCAAGAAGAACCCCAAACAAGGACTGTGAAATAAGCTTCACATCCAAATCCTGCTGCCACGGGAGGCAGCTCTGGAGTCAGTTCCCTTCCTCCTGCTGCCCTGGGAAGCAGCCTGGCCTCTGTGCTCACCCTTGCACCAGCTGCTTCCGTGTCCACCCGCATCTTCTGTGTCTTTCCCTCCCCATCACACCTGTGTGATAAGGTTGGTTTATGCATCTTTACAGACTCAGAACCGCCTTGTCTTGTGTTTTACTTTGTATAAAACAGGAAGGTGTGGAAATTCCACCTTCTTTTTTCCCCCTTGGATTAATGATGGGGTTTTTAAGAATAAGAAAATATGAAGAACTACTGGGAGATCTGCTGGCCAGCCCAGGCTGGGGGTGGTGTGTGTGTGTGTGTCGGGAAGTGAGCAGTGTTTTGCAACCTGGTTGCTAGATCCCTGTGCTATAACACAGCACTGGGAGTTCCTGGATAATTACTTCTCTTCTGGATGTGCTCTGGATTCATCAGTGTGTGTGTGTCCCCATCGTGTGGGGCAAGCTGCTTCCTGTTGTGCCTCAGTTTCCCCATCTGTAAACTGGGGACTTTGATACTCCCACTTGTGTGAAGGTATTTGGGAACCAAATGAGCTGTGTGTGGATGTGCTGTGGGTTGTGGGAGGTCCTATAGATCTGGCAGTGTGGGGTGGGATATGTTGGTTTATAGGCAGGACCAGAGGGGTTTGCTGCTTGAGACAGAGGGGAGGGAAACGGCATTCCCAAATTTGGGAATCACAGCGTTGGGCCTGGGAGAATGAAGGGGCTCATTCAGGGCAGGCAGTGTGCTGAAGCCAGGCTTGTGCCTGTGTTTGGCCCCAGTGAAGGGGGCATCCCTTCTGGAGTGTGTGCTCGCCTCGCTCTGGCTTTTGCAGCCCTTGAGGAGAGGGTGTCCTCAGCGTCAGGCTGGTCTGGTTCTGTTGTGCTGTGCACCAGGAGTGACTTACTTATCTTTTCCCACACAAACCCTCAGCACTGGCAGGATCTGCTGCTTCTGCTGAAGCCTTTCTGAGATGCTGGGGCTGCAGCCGGTGCTTTGTGAGACCCATCCCCTCCCTGGCCCTGGCTGAGGCTCCTGTTCCTGGGGACGGTGCAGCAGGTGCTGTGGGTTTAAAGCATCAGAGTCTCTGTAAAACACCCTTAGCGGGAGGCTGGGGTGGTTGGTGCTCCTGCACAGTGGAACCCTCAAGTGCTGAGCTTGCTGCTGTGCCCTCTCTGGAAGATGCTCACTGCCCACATCTTTCTGAGAGCATCTGCAGACCCTGAGACCCCAGGGATGAGCAACAGGCACCGTTTTCCCAGCAATTACATGATGATGTCGGGAGTTTGGCTGGACAGAGCGTGGCTGGATGAGCAGGGAACCTTTCTGCTAGAAGTGGTGGGATTGGGATATCCTCCTGGGGTCTGCTGGTGAGGCTCACACCGCTGTAGCCCAACGCCAGACGTACCTGCTGGCTCAGGCCAGATGCTCTCTGGCTGCATTAACCCTGGGCCCTGCCAAGGCTTGCTAGCTCTGGCCCAGATCCGTGCTAATTCAGCTGTTCTTCCAGACTCAGGCTTGTGAGCACCTGGGCTGCGTTTCTCCTCCTCTTTCCCAGAGTAAAGGTAAGCGTGGGTCCATCCTCACCTGCTGACCGAGGCAGTAGGTGCAGGGTGACATGGAGAGGCACAGAGGACATGTGAGCTGATAGCTAGTGCTTGCTGCAGAGCACGCTGGCGTTGGTGGACAGGTACCTTCTCTACCTTGGGAGTTTACCCATGTGGTGTGATGCCTCCAAGCAGCCAAGGTCCTTGTGACTCACTGTGCTTTCCTCTCTTCTCTCACAGCCTTTTGCATCGAAGATGGCGGGTGGCGTGGACGGCCCCATAGGGATCCCGTTCCCCGATCACAGCAGCGACATCCTCAGCAGCTTGAATGAGCAGAGAAACAACGGGCTGTTGTGCGACGTGGTCATCTTGGTGGAAGGCCAGGAGTTCCCCACCCACCGCTCCGTCCTGGCGGCGTGCAGCCAGTACTTCAAGAAGCTCTTCACCTCAGGGTTAGTGGTGGACCAGCAAAACGTGTATGAGATAGACTTTGTGAGTGCAGACGCCTTGTCGGCTCTGCTGGAGTTCGCTTACACTGCGACCCTTACTGTCAGCACTTCAAATGTCAACGACATCCTCAACGCCGCCACACTGCTGGAGATCCCGGCAGTCAGGGATGTTTGCACGGATCTCCTGGACAGGAAGATTCTGGCCAAAAATGACCAGATGGATACAGTAGATCAAATTGATCAAAGGAACCATCTCAGAGCAAAAGAGTACCTGGAGTTCTTCCAGAGCAACCCCGTCAATGGCCACCAAGGCAGCTTTCCGTGGACCAACCCAGAGTTGAGAGACCTTCAGAGACTGAACTTCCGAGGCCAAGAGGAGGAGGAGGAGCCGGACTGCAATGGCATCGACTTCTACCCACAAGCCCCCCTAAACGAAAGACCAAAGGCAAATGACTGTGATCCTGACAGCAACCCAGCCATGTGGCTGGACAGAGAGGATGAGGAGGCAACTCCTGGCTCCTTGTTTTCACCTTCTCAGAACGGACATTACAGCAGCCGTGGCCTCCCCACACCGGGAGAAGAGGAGGGGACCCCGGGGGGGACTCTGGACCAGCAGGAAGCTGGTGACTCCCCCAGCTTTGTTCCTGTTAAAGTGGAGGCAGAGGATGATGTGAGGGATGTGGATGACTTGGCTGCTAGCGCCCTGCTGCAGCAGATGATCAATAGTGTGGGGAGACAGCAGCTCGGGGAGGACGACCGGAAGGATGACGATGGGGTCATGGATTATTACTTGAAATATTTCGGCAGTTCGAGTGAGGGTGATGTCTATCCATCCTGGTCCCAGAAGGTAGAAAAGAAGATGAGGGCGAAAGCATTCCAAAAGTGCCCCATCTGTGAGAAGGTGATCCAGGGGGCTGGCAAGCTGCCGCGCCACATCCGCACCCACACCGGGGAGAAGCCCTACGAGTGCAACATCTGCAAAGTCCGATTCACCAGGTAAGGAGCGGGCAGGCGCTGGAGGAGAAGGGGCTGCCACACAACACCAGCTCTTGGTTTTTCTTGGGGGTCAGCACAGGGCTGGGCTTGAGCAATTTTATCTTCTCACCCCCCTTGGCTAATATCCATCTTATCCATCTTGGCTAATATCCATCTGCAGGGGGACCTCATTGCAGCCTTCTAGTACCTGAAGGGAGCTTATAAGCAGGAGGGGGTTCAACTTTTTGAAAGGATAGACAATGACAGGACAAGGGGGAATGGATTAAAACTAAAGGAAGGAAGGTTTAGATTAGATATTAGGGGGAAGTTTTTTACAGAAAGAGTGGTGAGGGGCTGGAACAGGCTGCCCAGAGAGGTAGTGGATGGCCCGTCCCTGGAAGTGTTCAAGGCCAGGTTGGATGGGGCCCTGGGCAACCTTGTGTAGCTCTAGGCCTGGAGGTTGGTGGCCCTGTCTGTGGCAGGGGGGTTGGAGCTCTATGATCCTTGGGGTCCCTTCCAACTCATACCATTCTATGATTCTATGATTAACAGGTGAGTTGCAGATGAAGGCCAGAGTTTTCCAGAGAGATGAGGTTGGATGGGGCCCTGGGCAACCTAGTGTAGCTCCAGGCCTGAGGTTGGTGGCCCTGCCTGTGGCAGGGGGGTTGGAGCTCTATGATCCTTGGGGTCCCTTCCAACCCATGCCATTCTATGATTCTATGAGCAATTTTGTGGACTCTTGAGCTATCTCAAGGGACCTGTCTTGATATCCAGTGGCCCTAATTGCTGAGCTCTGCTGGAAACATGGCCAGCCCCACGCTTCTGTGGAGACCAGTTAGCATGCTTGATGAAACAGAGCTGCAGCCCTCAGCCTTCCCATCACAGCCTAGGAGCCTGGTGTTGAGACAAGAATCAGGGGGTCATTTAGAAATGGCTCCATGGGGTGACCAAAGCGCTGGTGGTTGAGTTGGGAAGAGGTTGGACCCCACAGAGCTCATGTCCTCTCTCAGCAAACCACAGTGAGCCGAGCGATGGGCGACCTGAACAGCACAGGAGTGCTGGTGCCTTGGTTGGGCTCCCTGGGGGCGTTTGCTTCTGTGCTTTCTAATCAGGGTTCCTCTGCTCCTTCCCCCTGCTGCGGCACCGCTGAAGAAAGGGGATATTGTTTGGATTCCTCTGGTTCACTCGAGTCCACGCGCCGCCTCCTCCCTCTGCTCCCTACTGCTGGGCTGGCTGAGCTGGGGTGGGGGTCTCACCCTCATCCTGGCCCCCCCTCTAGCCCTGCTGTGTGGGCTGCCTGGCACTGGAGCTGGGCTGCCTGCCCTGCCTGCTCTCTGCCTGCTGAAATGCTCCTGGCTGGGCAAGTGCTGCCTGCTTCTCCTCCCTGGGGGGTCTGTGGGGCTGCTCCCCACCATGGGCAGCCCATGGACGTGGCAGGTGGCTGATGGGGTAGGGATGTGGGCAGGAGGCTGGATCCTTCCCTACGCTGCCACCAGCCCCCTCCCCATGGCCAGGGCCGCACCCAGCCCCACGTTGGATAACTGAGGAATGCAGATAATGGCGGGGGCAGGATGCCAGCCCTCTGCCGCTCCCCCAGCGCCTGGGCTCTGCCACACAGCACCTCCCTGCCCAGTGCCGGATCTGCCCCGCGTGCGCCGGGGGCCCCTGGGTGCTGTGCACACACCCCGGTGCAGAATCCGGCCGCCGCACCTGAGCGGTCCAAGGTCCTCACGTGGCCTGGAGCTGGAGGATGCATCAGCCGCCATCTCACAGCAGCACTGGGGGTGGTGGTGAGGGGAAGAGATGAGGGGGGGCCTGGGGGTTTTGGGGAGGAGGAGGGGAGGGGTGTGATGCCTCCCCTATTGCCTTTCAATGTCATCCTCCTCCGGTGGGTCATGAATGGGGACCAGGCTCTGTGGGGAGAGCTGTCTCCCAACCCTAGTAGCCACAGCCCCTGCGTGGTCCCTTGGGGTGGTGCTATTTTACACCCCCCTCACCTCCCACTGCCCCTTCCTACAGCTGGCAGTTGGGCACAGAGAAGCCTGGATATGGGGATGGGGAGCTGTGCTTGGCTATGCCCTGTCCTGTGTCTCATCCCATGGCTGCTCTGCCTCCTGCTCAGCCCTTCACACTGTTCCTGGAAAACCTCCGTTGCCCAGAATCACAGCTGGTTTCCAGCTTCCCCTTGCCTGGGCTGTGCCAGCCTTGTTCCCCCCAGCATGGCCTGCCCAGGGCTGCACTGGTGCCAAAAAAACCCCAGCCCCTGACCTGTGGCTCATCTGCTCCGGGTTGGTTTTGGTGGGGATGAGCTGCTCTTCGCTGCTTCTCACCCAGACCCCACTCAGAGCCTTTTCTCAGGGGCTCCTGGTGTGAAAAAACCAGGGTACAACCCTGACCAAACACACCATCGTCCTTACTCCCCCCTCACCCCCCAGTTTTATTACTCTTTGGCTGTGCTCTCCTTCCCCATCCCCACCCCAGCAAATGACTCTGCATTTCTTGGAAGCAGAGCTCCCTGTGCCATTAAAAATCCCCGTGCTGCAGTGGGCTGGGGAAACAAGGGTGTGGGGGGGGGACACACAGGCCCTTCAGGGTGAAGGCAGGAGGACAAGCTGGGGCTGTTTTTCAAGGGGGTGTTCCCCCCCCCACCCCCTCCCTGGGCAGGGACTGAAGCTCATCTTGCTCTTGACGCTGATTTTTTGCCTGCTTCTGCTTCCTGGTTCCCTCCTCGTGCTCAGGAGGAGGAGTGGCAACGCTGCTGTAATGATCTGCTGGGAGAGCAGTTAGAGAAAACAGCCAAGACTTGTACTTTAGAATTACAGAAATTCTAAAAATTAAACCAGAAAGCTGTTCCAATGTGCTGCTGTGAACCATGTGGGTTAAGCAGGGCCCCCCTCCTCCCCTCCCAGCCCCTTCTGGAGCCGCAGTAAAACAAGAGGTGTCCGAGTCCCTGGTGTTTTGATCCTTCCCTTAAGATTTAGGACTCTCAGGGCCCGAATTTCCCCCCCCATGGGTGACAGCAGCAGTGGCTGTGCATAGCGGGGGTGCTGGGCTGGGGTCTTGCCTCTTTGGGCAGGGCAGCAGAGAGAGATGGGGTCGGCTCTGCTTGGCAGGAGGTGAGTGGGGAGGGTGCCCCTTGCTGCCCCTCACTGCCTGCTTCGTGCCTGGGGGGTTTGTTTGGGGGTTGGGTTTGGTGGTTTGGTGGGGGGTGGTGTGGGGTTTTTTTTACCTCCAGGAAGCAGTGAGCCACTGCAGCTCACGTGGCCTTGTTGGCCCCCAGCCCGGCTGCTGCAACTGCCTTCCCCGAGCTGCGGCTGCGCAGGCCCTGCCAGGAGCTGGCAGCGCTTTACTGGGTGCTGCTCAGCCCTGCACTGGTCCTGGGCTCTGTACTGGTCCTTAGTCCCACAGTGATGCTCAGCCCTGCACTGGTCCTCGGCTCTGTACTGGTCCTTAGTCCCATAGTGATGCTCAGCTTCATTCTGGGTGATGCTCAGCCCTGTACCAGGTGATGCTCAGTCCTGCACCAGTGCTCAGCCCCATACAGATGCTCCACCCCATATGGATGCTCAGCCCCTTACTGGGCGATGCTCCACCCCATATGGATGCTCAGCCTTGTACTGGGTGATGCTTGACCCCATATAGATGCTCAGCCTCTTACTGGGCGATGCTCCACCCCATACGGATGCTCAGCCTTGTACTGGGTGATGCTCGACCCCATATGGATGCTCAGCCTCTTACTGGGTGATGCTCTACCCCGTATGGATGCTCAGCCCCATATGGATGCTCAGCCTTGTGCTGGGTAGAGCTTGGCCCTGTACCATGCTCAGCCCCATTTCAGGTGCTGCTTGACCCCCTGGGATGCTCAGCCTCGTACCAGGTGATGCTCGACCCTGTGGCCTCATACTGGGTGATACGTAACCCTGTGCTGACACTTGGCCTTGTACTGGGTGATGCTCAACCCCGTGGCCACGCTCAGCCCTGAACTGGGGGATACCCAACCCCGAACTGATGCTCAGCTTCACACTGGGTGATGCTCAACCCCATACCAATGCTCAGCCCTGTTTTGGGTGATGCTCAATCCCAAACCAATGCTCAGCCCTACTTTGGGTGGTGCTCAACCCCATACTGATGCTCAGCTTTGTACTGGGTGATGCTTGACCCCGAACCAATGCTCAGCCCTATTTTGGGTGATGCTCAGCCCAATACCAATGCTCAGCTTCATATTGGGTGATGCTCAACCCTGTACTGATGCTCAGCCCTATTTTGGGTGATACTCCACCCCATACCAATGCTCAGCCCTGTTTTGGGTGATGCTTGACCCCATACTGATGCTCAGCCTTATTTTGGGTGATGCTCAGCCCAATACCAATGCTCACCTTCATATTGGGTGCTGCTCAACCCTGAACCAATGCTCAGCCCTATTTTGGGTGATGCTCAACCCTGTACTGATGCTCAGCTTTGTACTGGGTGCTGCTCAACCCTGTACCAATGCTCAGCCCTATTTTGGGTGATACTCCACCCCATACCAATGCTCAGCCCTGTTTTGGGTGATGCTTGACCCCATACTGATGCTCAGCCTTATTTTGGGTGATGCTCAGCCCAATACCAATGCTCACCTTCATATTGGGTGCTGCTCAACCCTGAACCAATGCTCAGCCCTATTTTGGGTGATGCTCAACCCTGTACTGATGCTCAGCTTTGTACTGGGTGCTGCTCAACCCTGTACCAATGCTCAGCCCTATTTTGGGTGATACTCCACCCCATACCAATGCTCAGCCCTGTTTTGGGTGATGCTTAACCCCATACCAATGCTCACCTTCATATTGGGTGATGCTCAACCCCAAACCAATACTCAGCCCTATTTTGGGTGATGCTCAACCCTGTACTGATGCTCAACTTTGTACTGGGTGCTGCTCAACCCCAACCCAATACTCAGCCCAATCCCAATCCTCAGCTTCATACTGGGTGCTGCTCAACCCTGAACCAATACTCAGCCCTATTTTGGGTGATGCTTAACCCCATACTGATGCTCAGCTTCATACTGGGTGCTGCTCAACCCCAACCCAATACTCAGCCCTATTTTGGGTGACGCTCAGCCCAGTACCAATGCTCAGCTTCATACTGGGTGCTGCTCAACCCCACACCAATGCTCAGCCCTGTTTTGGGTGATGCTCAACCCTAAACCCCAATACTCAGCCCTATTTTGGCTGATGCTCAGCCCAATCCCAATCCTCAGCTTCATACTGGGTGCTGCTCAACCCTGAACCAATGCTCAGCCCTATTTTGGGTGATGCTCAACCCCATACTGATGCTCAACTTTGTACTGGGTGCTGCTCAACCCCATACCAGTCCTCAGCCCTATTTTGGGTGCTGCTCAGCCCAGTCCCAGTCCTCAACTTCATACTGGGTGCTGCTCAACCCCAACCCAATACTCAGCCCAATCCCAATCCTCAGCTTCATACTGGGTGCTGCTCAACCCTGAACCAATACTCAGCCCTATTTTGGGTGATGCTTAACCCCATACCGATGCTCAGCTTCATACTGGGTGCTGCTCAACCCTGAACCAATACTCAGCCCTATTTTGGGTGATGCTTAACCCCATACCGATGCTCAGCTTCATACTGGGTGCTGCTCAACCCCAACCCAATACTCAGCCCTATTTTGGCTGACGCTCAGCCCAGTACCAATCCTCAGCTTCATACTGGGTGCTGCTCAACCCTGAACCCAGCCCTATTTTGGGCGCTACCCAACCCCGCACCAACACTCCTCCTTCATAACAACAAACCCCAGCTCTCCCTCCCTAAAAAAAAACCAAACCCTTGACCTACCCCTTCCTCCTTCTCTCCACTGTCCTTTCTCTCCCACGCAGGCAGGACAAGCTGAAGGTTCACATGAGGAAACACACGGGGGAGAAGCCGTACTTGTGCCAGCAGTGCGGCGCCGCTTTCGCTCACAACTACGACTTGAAGAACCACATGCGCGTCCACACCGGCCTGAGGCCCTACCAGTGCGACAGCTGCATGAAGACTTTCGTCCGCTCCGACCACTTGCACAGGCACCTTAAAAAAGATGGATGCAACGGGATTCCATCCAAGAGAGGCCGAAAACCCCGGGTGAGAGATGCTGGGGGTTTATCTACAACCCCTCCTCCTGGAAATCCTGAAGATGGAAGTTTTCAAGCTGGTGGGGAGAGTCAAGAATCAGAGGACACCCTTCAGAGGGATGGAGAGCAGCAGCAGCACTTTGAGGAAGATTCAAATAATGAAGAGGCAGGATTGAATGTAGCAGGAGGGTCAGCTGAGGGTAACACACAAGGACTCTCCTAAACCAAAAAACAAAACAAAACAAAACAAAACAACAAACACAAAACCCAACAACAACAACAAAAAAACCAACCAACCAAGTGTCACAAAATCTAGTTAGTACTTTTCCTCCGATTTTTCTCTTTAAAGATGTTTCTCTCCTTTTTTTTTTTTTAAAAAAAAAACCAAAAAACCAGACAAAAAAAAAACCAACAAAAAAAAAAGAAATATATATATATATGATGTTTCCAATCTTCCCATCACAAGTGGGGCTCCCCTGAGGATCCCTCGGTAGCCAAGGACCTTTCCATGGAAAGGCAAGATGCTAGGAAGCACCAGGGGAGGGGAAGGGGGGGGGGGGGATGATGTGTGTGTGGTGTGGGGATGGCAAGTTGGCTCTGTGGCATGGAAAAGAGCTTCCATGTAAAAATCCAAAGCTTTATTTTGTGTCCAAACACACGTTAAAAAGAAAAAGAGAGATAAAAGAAAAACCTATTTCAGAGAGAGATCTATTTAAGGAAAAAAAAAAAAACCCAAAACCCCACAAAATGAATCAAAAAAAGCAAAAAAAAAAAATAATAGAAAATATAAAGTGGGAAGGAGAGAAGGGCTCTGTCAGGGCGGGCGGTACATGGTGCCTCAGGGGCTGGGGGAGTGGGGCAGACCTTCCCCCCCCCCCACCCCTCCTTTTGTTTTTGGGAAGTTAAAGGTCTGGGCTCGCTCCCTGCTGCGTCCCGGCGCTGTCACGGCTCCTCTCAGGGAGCCTGTGTCGGGTTTTTTGGGGTGAGGGGGTCTGGGTGCTTCCCAGCAGATGCCCCCAGCCCTGAGTTTTGCCAGGGAAGGGAGGGGAGGGTGGGAGCTCGGTGTGGAAAATGGCTGGAGATGGCCTAAAAATCATGGAATCACTGAGGGGACAAGCAGGATTGTGCAGGGGGGGCGGGGGGTGTCCCTGGGTGACACTTGGGACTGGGGACACCTGGGACTGGGGACACCCGGGACTGGGGACACCCAGGATTGGGGACACCCGAGGCTGGGGACACCCGAGGCTGGGGACACCCAGGATTGGGGACACCCGAGGCTGGGGACACCCAGGATTGGGGACAACCAAGACTGGGGACACTCAGGACTGGTGACACACAGGATTGGGGACAGTCAGGGCTGGGGACACTCTGGACTAGGGACACCCAGGCTTGGGGACACCCGAGACTGGGAACACCCAGGATTGGGGACACCCAGGATTGGGGATACCCAGGACTGGGGATACCCGGGACTGGGGACACCCAGGATTGGGGACACCCAGGATTGGGGATACCCGGGACTGGGGACACCCAAGATTGGGGACACCCAGGATTGGGGACACCCAAGATTGGGGACACCCAGGATTGGGGACACCCAGGGCTGGGGACACCCAGGACTAACGCTGCCCCACATCCATCCCCATCCCAGGAGGGGCTGAGACACCTCCAGCCCAGCACAGATCCCACCGTCTCCTTCCCATCACACACACACAGCCCCTCCCTTGCCCCCCCCTCCCCTCTCCCCCCCCATCCCAGTCCATTTTGGGCACTGGGTGGACACAGCATTGGTCCCACACACCCCAAAACCGCCTGAAACCCACCAAATCCCTTTTAAAAAAAGGTGATTTGAGGTGAAGGCACACGAGGCTTTGGGGGAGAAAAAGGGGGGTGGGGGCAACATGCTGCCACCCCCAGCTCCCCCAAACCCCCATTCCCAATATCTGTATCTCTAGAGATGCTCTGTGGCTCGAGAGGGGGGTACAGAACCCTGGGGGTTGGCAGAGGACGGGAAGAAAAAGGCACCTTGTAGCTGGTCACCTCTTTTCTAAATGCACATTTTTAAAGGAAAAAAAAAAAAAAAATTGAGATTTTAAGCCCTTTTATTTCAAAAAAAGCACTTTTTAGATTCTCTTCCTCCCTCCCCCTTTAATTTTTTTTCTCTTTATTTTTTATTTTTCCCATTTATTTGGGGTTTTTTCCCTTTTATTTGGGTTTTTTTTTTCCCTTTGGGGTTTTTTTTTCCATTTATTTGGGTTTTTTTTTCCCTTTTATTTGGGTTTTTTTTTCCCTTTGGGGGTTTTTTTTTTTCAATTTATTTGGGGGTTTTTTCCCTTTTATTTGGGTTTTTTTTTCCCTTTGGGGTTTTTTTTCCCTTTGGGGTTTTTTTTTTCAATTTATTTGGGGTTTTTTTCCCTTTTATTTGGGGTTTTTTTTCCCTTTTATTTGGGGTTTTTACCCCCTTTTATTTGGGTTTGGTTTTTTTTTTGGTTCATTTTTACTTCTGAAGCAAGAACAGGTTTTTGGCTGAATGTATTTTTTTCTTTTTGGAGAGGGAGTGAGAGGGGAGAGAGTGTGTGTTGGGGTTTAAAAAAAGAAAAAGGGGTGGGGAGGTTGGGAGAGTTGGGGTGGGGAGGGGGTGGGCGTTGGTGGTGGCGTTGGGGAGGGTTTGAGTGGTGGTTGGGGAGGGAGGGGTTGGGGTGGGGGAGAGAGACACGTCTTGTTTTATTTAATGCAGAGGAAAAAAAAGCAAAAAAAGCAATAAAAATAATAAAAAAATATTCTAAATGACAGAAAAAGAGGAGATTTTAAAAGAAAAACAAAGGATATATATATATAAAATAAAGACAAGAAAACAAAGAAGTCTTAGCACTTTGCGATGGAACGGGTACTTTTGAGATCACTTTATCTTAATTTAAAAAGAAAAGACAAGAAAAGCAAAAAAAAAAAACACAAAAAAACCATGTTTACAAGTGGCAACCAACTTCTACAGAAAGAAATATTATTAAAAAGAGAAAGAAAAAAAGCAAAAAAAAAAAAAAAAGAGAAGCCTAAATTTATTTTTGTAAGAAAAAATGGTGTATATATATATATATATATATATTTAAAAAAAAAAAAGGTAAAAAAAAAAGGATTAAAAAGACCAAAAAAAAAAAAAATTCTATATATATATATATAAAATAATATCCAAACCATAGGCAGAACCCCAGTTGGATTTCATGGAGTAATAAAGCCCTTAAGGTGGTTGATGGGAGGAAGGATGCTAATTAGGTTCTGTGACATGCCCCCCACCCCCCTTCCCCACTCCCCCCCCCCCCCCAAAAAAAAACAACCCCCCCTCTCTGAAGTCCTTGTGCTTCACCAATGAAAAAAAGAAATAAACCACAAAAAACCCCCACCAAATCCCCCCCCCCAAAAAACCCCCCCTGGAAGCTTGAATTTTAGGCAGGAATTGGGATTTTTGGGGAGGGGGGGGGGAAGGAGGGGAGGAGGAGGAGGGGGGGGGGTCGTGTTTTGGCTTTGTGTATTGTTCATTTCTCCCCACCCCCCTTTGTTGTTATTATGATTATTATTATTATTAATTATTAATTATTAATTCTGGGGTTTTCTTTTTTTTTTTTTTTTTTGTTTTTCCCAATTCTCTGATGGTTTTTGGCCAGTGCTAGTCCAGATGTGCCCCCCCCCCCCTCACCCCCCATCACCCACCCCTCATCACCCCCCCCATCACCCTCCCTTACTCCCCCAACCCACAATCATCCCCCTAAAACCCCCCCACCCCCAAAATTCACACCCACCCATCCACCTCCCCCAAACCAACACCAGAAACACCCTCATCCCCACCCAACACCGGATGCACCAACTCCTAAACCCCCACCCCAAATTCCATCCCCCCCACCCCAAATCCCCCCCCCCCCTCTGCTCAGCACTGGCTAATTCTAATAAGCAAAAAAAAAAAGGAAGAAAACCAACAATTTGTAAATAGACACTTTGATTGAGGTTTATTGTACCCAAAGTTGTGGTATCTCTGCTCTAATTTGTGTTAATTATTTTCTATCCCCCCCCCCCAGCCCCTTTTCTCCCCCCCCCCCAGCTCCTCACTGCTGCTTCTTCCTCCCTTCCCCATCCCCTCATTTCCCTTCAGCCCTAAAGCTGGTTTGGGGGGGTTGGTTGGTTTTTAGGGGGAGGGGGGGTGGTGGAGGAAAATGGGGAAATGGTTAAAAAAAAAAAAAACCCCAAGAGAAAGGAGAAAAAAATTGGGGGGGGGGGGGGGGGGGGGGGAAGGAAACAGAGAGAAAAATCCAGAGAGAAAAATCCAGAGGAAAAAAAATATAAAGAGGGGAAAAATTATATATAAAGAGGAAAAAAAAAACCCCAGCACAGAGAGGAAAAGGGGAGAATTTAGACTCAGGATACCCCACATGTCCCCATGTCCCCCCACCACCACGCTGAACCCCCCCCCCTTCCTAATTCTTCCCCCCCCCCCAAAAAAACTTCAGCACAAGTTTGAGTTTGCACTATGAGAGAGGAAAGTCGGCACCTGCCTTAACCCCCCCCCCCCAATGTGTGTGTCCCCCCCACCCAATCCTGCACCCCCCCTCCCCTGTAGCTCAGCACCCAGGGTGGGGTTGGGGGTTTTTTTTTGGGGGGGGTTTGGTTTCCTTCTGGCCCCAGTTTGGGGTTTTTTTAAGGATTTCTTTTGGAATTGTTTAGTTTCTTTTGGAATTGTGGGTGGGACAAAGTGTTGCCAAAGTGGAGTGATTGGGGGGGGGAGTCCTGATAAATTGGGCCGGGGGACCCCAAGGGGAAGGGGGAGAGAGGGGAAAAGAATTGCCCCCCCACCCCCCCACCTTGCCCCCAGTGTTGAGGCAGTGGGGGGAGTCTGGGTTTGGGGAGGGGGTGTCATGTCTGTGTCGTCCCCCCCCAAAAGCACCTGGTGAGGGTGGGGGGCAGCCAGAGCTGCCTGGAAAAGAAGGGGGGGGTGGGGGTGGGCTTCAGGGGCTTCACCCCCTCCCAGAGCTGGGGGGGGGGGGGGAAATTTGGGTGGAGGGTGGGGGAGGCATCTCCTTCCTTCCCCCCGTGCTGCTTGTAAAGATGCTGCATCCAGCCCAGGGCTGTAGCAGGGAGGGTGTGTGGGGGGGTGTCCTGCCCCCTCCCCAAACCCCCAAGCCTGGGCAGAGGGGGGGGGGGGGCAAGGGGGGGCTCATTCTTCTGCAGGAAAAGGGCTTATTCCCCCCCCCAAAACCCGCTTAGTCTGTGTGTCCCCAGCCCTTCAGAGTGAGGGGCCCGCCGGCAGCTGGACCAACCCCCCCTCCTTAACCCCCCCTAACCCCCCCCCAACCCCCCCTGACCCCCCCCCCAGGCCCGATTTGACTATTTAAAAAGGAGAATTTAAAGCAAAACCCAGAAGAATTCTATATATCAGATCTATTTATCTGCTGGATTGAGTCCGGAGAGTTTATTTAAGGAGAGAGAGGGACAGAGGAAAACCAGTATAAACCACCACAGCGGCACTGGGGGGGGACAAAGTGGGGTGGGGGGGGGACAGGGACAGGGTGGGGGTGTCGCACCAAGTTGTAAAAATGCCTATTTTTAAAGGCATTTTAAGTTTAAAGTCGTGTTTTCTAGGACTTTCTCTCTATCTATATATATATATATATACACACACCCAGAGCTTAACCTTCTCCTGGGGCTGGGAGAAGGAAAGGGGGGGGTTTGATGGGGCTGGGTGGGGGGCACCCTGTGAGCCCCAGCTCTTCCCATGGATCCCAGTGAGGATGCTCAAGATTGGGGCCACTTTGATTTGGGGTTGGGGTGGTTTTTATTTTGGAGGTGGGGTGGGGGGGGATGTTGTTGGTTTGTTGTTTATTTCCCCCCCCCCTCCTTCCTCCCCCTTTTGTTTCTTATTTTGGGGCTTTTTTTGTTTGTTTTGGATTTTTTTTTTTCCCCCCAGGTTTTATTATGGTTTTTTTCCCCTTTTCCCCCTCCCCTCCTTGTCTTTATATCTAAAAATCTTTAATTAAAGAGATTCTCTATCTAAAAAAGCACTTGCAAAAAGGTTTCAGCCGTTTTTAATGTGTAAACTACTTTTTTTTCTTGTGGTAAATTTTGGAGCGAGGTGAAAAACGGGGGAGGGAGGGGAGAAGGAGGAGGAGGAGGAGGAAGGGGGGGGGAGAAAAGATTGAAAGAAAAAAAAAGGAAAATAATAAAAATATAAGAAGAAAAATATATAAAGCACAGCAAAGACATTCCATAGATTGTAACTTTGATAGTTCTTTATTATAAAGTGTGGGAGAGGAGGTTAAAAAAAAAAAAAAAAACAAAATAAGAAAAAAAAAATCTATGAAAAAGTGGAAAAAAAAAAAAAGACAAAAAAGTGAGAAAAAAAACCAACCTTATTAAAATAATAAAAAAGTTGCACTTTGGGGGGGGCTTTAAAAAAAAAAACCCAGAAAAAAGAAAAAAAAAAAAAGAAAATAAAGTATATATTAAAAATAAAGTCGCTGCTGTTTGGTCTTCTTGGGAGGTGGAAGAGCTTATCGAGGGCGGCAGCGCTGTGGGGGGGTGAGGGGGTGGGTTTGGCTCTATTTTGGGGATGGTTTGTGGGGTTTTGGGGGGTTTGTTTGGTGGTTTGGTGCTCTGAGGGGTTGGGTGGTACCTGGGTGAGGGGGGATGTGCTGGAAGGGGTGAGCCTGGGTGATGTTGGGGGGGTTTAACCCTGATTTGGGGTGGCCAGGGCTGCAGGGGGGGGTGAGTCCCAAGCTGGTGCTGTGCCTCAGTTTCCCCAAATGGAACAAGTCCCTTTTGCAAAGTGGGGGGGGGGGTCTGCAACCCCTCATGCAGAGCTGAGTGTCCCCTCCCAGTCTGCCCAGTAGCCCCAGCAGCTCGGCCCCATTAAGCTGCTGGGGAGGGAAGGGGGGGTGGTCGAGGCAAGAGGGTGGGAGGGGTGGGGGGGTGTGGGGCCATAATCCCGTTTGGGCACAGATTAGGACCGGGGCAAACGCCGGCACCCAGATGGTCACGGTTTAAGGCGCCTCCAGGGCTGGGGTTTGGGGTGTGCACCCCCCACCCCGCCAGGGGGGTGGGAACCAGCTGCAAACAGGGAAACTGAGGCAGCTGGGGGAGGTGACACACACAGTTGGCACCGAGATGACCCCACAATCCAAAACCCCCCCAAATCCCCTTTGTCACCCCATATCCAAGCGAGACCCAGCAGCCAGGCCTCCAGCCACCCCCACATCATCCCCCCTCCTCACCCTGGGACCCCCCCCCAGAGGGCACAGCCCATGTTAAGGGATTAATTTGTGTCATAAGCTTCCTAGTTTTCGGGAGCGCGAGGAGCTTTGGGGGTTTTATCTCCCGGGATTTAGTGGCCGAGTCGTCCCTCTTAGCGAGACGCCCTAATGCCACTTAACACCTGGGAGCCGCGATTTTCATTAGGGGCGTCAGGGACAATTAGTGAGAAAATAATTAGGGCAAGGGGCCTGCCGCTGGAGGGTTTAAGCCCCATATGTGCCTGGGCCTGTGGGCCCCCCCCGCCTGGTTGGGGGACCACCAGCCTGCCCCCCCCCCCCACCAGCCCCATCCATGGGTGACGCTGCTGGGATGTGGTTGGCTGTGATGGGGGGATGTGGGGACCCTCCTGGGACACCCTGTGAGCGTGGGGGGCCTGGGGAGGTGGGGGATCCAGGGAGATAGGGGGGTCCCAGGAGATGGGGGGGGGGTCCCAGGGACTTCTGCCCTCACCCCAGCACATTGGGGTTTGTTGGCGACAGGGGCACCTGCAACCCCTTGGCTTGGCTGAGGGAGGGGACATGGGGTGGGTGACACCCAGAGTGGCCCTGAGCAGGTCCTGCTTGGAGCTGCCCCCACTTTTTGAGGGGGTCCCATCAGACCTGGGTGGCTACAAGAAGGGGGGCCGGGGAAGGAGGGGGCCAGGCCCACGGGGAGCAGGGATCCGTCCCCAGGCCCAGCGTGCCCGCTCAGGAAGGCAGCGGTGGGGGGCTGCGGGCAGCGTGAGGGGGGGCAGCGCAGGCAGGGCGAGGGGGGGGGCCGGGGGGCGGTGGGGGGCAGCAGGGGCAGCAGCAGCTGAGGCCATACAGGGCGTAGGGGTGGTAGTAGCCGACGTTCACCCTGTGAGGGAAAACAGAGCACTGGGGGTCAGCCCTGAGCCCCAAACCGCCTTGTGACCCCCTCACCCCACCCTAGACATCCCCCCCAATCCCGCTCACCTGCGGACGCGCCGCCGAGCCCGCCGGCGGTGGTAGTCGCCTTTGGCAAAGTCCTCCAGGTTGGCGGGGTGGATGGCCCAGAAGTGGCCTTTGCCGTTGTCGCTGCGGCCGGCCTTGACGAAGCACTCGTTCAGGGACAGGTTGTGGCGGACGCTGTTGCGCCAGCTCTTCTCCTGCACCAAGAGGCAGCATCAGCCCAGCTTGGGCTGCCACAGTCCTGCTGCACCCACCCACCACAGTGCCTGGACATCAGTAGGCACCAGAGTGAACGGACCCTGACCTGCCTGGAGAAACCAGCTCCTGGTCTCGTTTGAAACAGTCCCAAGATCCCATCACCAGCACAAGCGTTTTCCCAGTGGATCGGGCTGATTCCTTCCCAGAGATACGGTGAGTCAAGCCCAGCCCTGTCCCCCACCCAACACCAGCACCCCAGGTTCAGCTCCCAGTTAAACCCACACCAACCACCAAAACCGGGGGGAGAAGTCGCCAAAAATTGGTCCACTGGGGCTGGCAGCCCCTCACCTTGTTCTTGAAGTAGGGGTAGTTGTCCATGATCCACTGGTAGATGTCAGAGAGCAGCAGCTTCTTCTCTGGAGAGGAGAGGATGGCAGTGGAGATGAGGGCGATGTAGGACTGCGATGGCTTGTCCCCCGGCTCCGGTGGGCGCCGGGAGGCTGGTGGGGGGGTCCGGCGAGGGGGAGAAGGGCTGGGGGGTCCCCCATCAGCCCGCTCCGACAGCAGGTACTCGATGGTGAAGGAGGCACCGGGTGGGTGCCGGCCTCCGGCCACCGTGTCCCCCATGGTCACCGCACCGTCACCAGCCGGAGGGGAGACCTCCTGGCCCGGCCTGGTAATTAGTGCAGATTACAGGGTTTGCTAATTGTGTTTTCACAAACGGGCTGCCTTCGCAAAGCAGCCTGTTTATCTGGCAAAGCCCCGGGTTTAGCGGGATTTGGACCTTTAAGCCTCATAAATAAAATGATTAATCCGCTGGAGGTGGAGGAATTCGAAGTGGCACCGAGGTGCCCCCACACCCACCCTGCTCTCAGCACCCCCAATTCCCATAGGGAGCTCAGGGAGGGGTGCTGAGGCTGCTCCAGGACCCTCCTGCCCCCCCCATAATTCCCCTCCCATCCAGCTCATTCCAGGTTGAGGAGGGACCCCAGGGAGAAATCCCGACAAGGTGACACCGAATTAAATGTAAATCTTTCTTTTTATTTAACAAACACTATAATCTGAACTTTGAAGAATGTGTACTGAGGGAAAGAAAAATAATTTTCTTTTTTTTGTTTGTTTTTTTTTTTTCCTCTTCTCTTTACAAAAAAAAAGAAGAAAACAGGATATAAGAAAAAACATATGTACAGGAAGAGCTGGCCAACTCAAACAGAAAGCAGTAACAGAAGCATGATGTTTCCAAACAGTGGCTTGGCCTGGAAAATTTAAAAGCAATTAAATTAGAATACAAATATTAAGGGGGGTAGGGGGGGAAACCCAAGTGGACTCTAAAGCTACTGTGCACCAGGGATGCGAGCCACAGAACTTCATACAGTTAAACTTCATGTTTGAGCTCTACCCAAGGGTTGTTTCGTGGTTTAATCCCCCTTCCCACCCCCACCCCCGTTTAAACCTGAAAACATATTGCTTCCAACACCAACAGAACAGGGAAAGAGAAGGAAAAGCAAAGCCCACGTCACGCGAGGAAGAGTTTCTCTGCGGGAGGAAGGCTGGGAAGAGAGGAAGAACGAGTGAGATGCGGCTGCCTCCCTGGCCGCGCCGGCTGGGACACCCTCCTAAGCTGCCTGGGGAGAAAGCGTGGGGGTTCTGGGGGTTTAACCAACCCCCCCTTCCCAATTTTTGCCCTCAAGTTGTCATTTGCCAAGCCCAAGTGCAGGAGGGGCTGAGAGCTGGGTGCTCCCTCTGCCAGCACCCGCAGCCCCAGGTGCAGCCCGGTGCCCTCCCACGCTGGGCTGGGGTTCTGGGGGTCCTACAGCACATGGGGGAAGAGACAGGGGGTTTGGGAAGGAACCCCCCAGATGGGTTGGAGCTTCCTGCTGAGAGGAGAACTCTCTGCTCTCTTCCTAGATGCTTTTGGGCAAGTCACTAACAAGGATTTGGAATCCTTCTGGGTGGACCTTGGTGGCTTTTCTGCTGACGTGAGACAGGCCATTGCTTTGCTGCCAGTTCAGTGATGCTGTTGCCCCCCCCACCCCAACACCCTGGGAGGCAAGAACTGGAGAATTTAGGGTGCAGAGACACCCCTCCACTGGGCTCCAGCAGCTCCTGGGGATGCCCAGAGCTCCTCAGCCAGAGCTCCTCAGCCAGAGCTTGGGGGTATAGCAATGGCTGGATGCTGCTCAGGCTGCAGGAACACCCTGACGTTGGGCAGGGGGGACGTGGCTCCTGCCTGTCACCCGTCCCGTGGGCACAGCGAGGGGCAGAGGCACAAGCCAGCTTCTTCCTTTGCAACGTTTATTCTCATCTACCACGTGAGAAAAGTCAGCGAGGTCCAAAGCAAAACAAGAGTTCAGAGGTGCCGGGGGGAAGAGCAGAGCCGCCGCCGCCAAGTTAATGACAAAAATTCTCTAAGACAAAGTCAAAAAAGGGGGTGAAACCGTTTGGAAACTCAAAAGCAACAACATTTGCCATCATGAGCATAGCAGTAGCTTTGGGTCTGGGACCAAAGTCTTGAACAGAGAAGTGGAGAAAGTCCAGAGGCTGTTTAACACGTGGTCGCAGGGCTCCACGCATCGTCCCTCGGCTCTGTCCTCAACACCCTGCCAACAGTGCCGCCAGCAGCGCCGGTGCCGGGCCGCACGCTGGGTCGTGACTGAAAGAAACCTGAATTGGAGTTTACCGAGGTAGTTGGCTAGAAACTGAGATTCCCCCACCTGGCATTTTCTCGAAGGCCCAAGCATCCCCCTTCTCCCCACCCCACCACCCCAATTCCACACTCCCCCCCCCCCCCCCCCCCCCCCCCCCCCCCGCCACCCAGCTCCTCCTCACGTGCCAGGTGTCCAGCTGTCCTGCAGGTCACTGTCACCACCTCCAGAATCAAAAGCCTTCTCAAAGAAAAGGGAATGCGCAGCCCTTTTGTTTTTTTTTTTTTAAGTCTTCAAAAAACACCAAGTTATTGCACTTCAAAAATACAACAGATTTGTGGTTCGAGCCCTCCCCGCCCTCCCCATGGCTTCTGCTCAACTAAAACGAAGTCACTAAGCACAATTCCTACGTTACCTTCGGATTAGGTTTAAAAGGTTCAAAACGTGTCTCTTTACATGAGGTGCAGAGCTGCTGGAGCTCCTAGCTAGAACAGTGCGATTCCAATCGTACATCTCTTCCCTCTTCCCTCTCAGCCCCTGCCCCCACCCCGTCCCCACCCCTAAAAATCCCCCTTTCTATGCTTCCTGGGTTATATAAACCTCCCCACCCACCCAGCTCCCCACCCCCTCTCCTCTTCTCCTTGTCCCTCTTCCCACCTCCCTGCTTCCCACCCCGCCCCGGACTCACACGTCCAGCAAAAAACTTGAGATTAATTAAGGAATGGTTATTTAACAAGACAATAAAAATGCAAACAGCTTTGGAGATGCACGGGAGTTGGATGTCCTGTAGGTCTGCAGGTGAACTCCACCGATTCCAACCATCCTGGTGAAGGGCAGCAGAGACCCCAGCGAGCTGCAGGCTCTGGCTGTAAGACACTCCAACTCCAGTTCAGGGTCAGGCTTTGAGTGGGGTTCGTTTTCCAACCAAGCAGCAGCTCAAAGGGTTGTTTTTCTTTTGTGGTTGTGTTGTGGGCTGTTTTGTGGTTGGGGTTTTTTTTTTGTTTGTTTTCTTTTTTCTTTTCTTTTTTTTTTGGGTTTTTTTTTTTTTTAGATTTTTCTCTCATTTTAACGATTAATTTGGAACAGGAAAGTCAAAAGGAGATCAGGGAGGAAGGGAGATGAGGTGGGAGAAGATGTTCTCCCCCCTCCTCCAGTTTAATAAGCACCAGAGTATTCAAGTCTGTCCGTTCTGAGATTCAGAGCTGCTTCCACAGTCAGCAGGCAGAAACTAAACCTTTCTCATAAGTGCAGCGTCGTTTTGGTTGGGGTCCCTCATCATCATCATCTTCTTCCTCATCTTCCTCCTCCTCTTCCTCCGATGATGAGCTGTCCAGTGTTAAATCCACGACATCAGCAGTGGCCTTGCCGTTCTCACCGTTCCCATTAGGAGTGGGCAGCAGCCCGTTCACATCTGAAGAACCTGGAAGAGGTGGGGGAAGAGAGGACTTGTTAGGGAGGACTCATTAAAAGACACTTATTGCCTGTTTTAGGGGATGCTCCAATGCTGTCTCAGCTGGAAAGCACCCACAAGGACCAGCCTGAGCTGCAGCCTGTTGTTCAGGGCTGTCCCCAAATGCTTCTTAAGCTCCCTCAAGGCACCAGCCACCTCTCTGGGAAGCCCGTCCAAGGTCTGAGCACCCTCTTGGGAGGGAAGCGCTTCCTCATGTCCAGATTAAAAGGCAAAGGGGTGTGCAAAGCAAACTGCCTAAAAGCAGAGCTGATGCCACAAGCCCCATGCTCACTCTGGGGTCAGAGCTCAGCTGGTGCCCAGCAGCATCAGCTGGAGAACCGGGGTCTGGTTGAGCCAAAGCAGGAAGGTGCAGAGCAACACCGACCCGTCAGCCCCGCCAGAGGCACCCGGCCCAATGCTCTGAGTCTACATCCTCTCTTCCCACACAAGGACAGTGCTGCCCTGGGCAGGTCTTGTTGGTGACATTCTGGGGTCACTGCAGAGGTGCAGCTACTGAAAAATTAATTCTCTGCCACGCTGGTAGCAACCCAAACGATTCAGAATGACCCACTCAGGCTGGGCCCTCCTCTGCGGGGATGCGGAGCGTCCTGGCTGTGCTGTTCCTTCCTGGAGAGGCTGAAAACCAAGTTGCTATCTGCAGGAAGGTCTCTGAGAGCCAAACTGGTGTTTGGGTATCATACAGCTTTCCCTGAGCCCGCTGGTGAGCTCTGGTTTGGTGATCTGTGACATCTACAGTAGTTTCAAGTCTTTAGCCCCAGAGATACTCACCTAGAACTAATATTGGACACTGAGGGCTGCAGCTCCGCTCTTTCTCAGCTCGGATGGGACACCAGGAGCCATCCACCAGGTATTCTATTTCATCTGCATCTTCACATTCTGTCAGGATCTTTGACAGGAGCCTGGACAGGAGAGAAGATGCCATCTATTAAGCTGGAGGCAATCAGCAGAATACATTTATGATGGGCCATCAACCTGGATCTTCACCTTAAACAGCCCTAAATTTAAAAGAAATCTGGTGTTAGGAGGCTGCCACCCTTGCAGTCCAGGGCTTGTTTTATCTCCTGTAACACAAGGACAGGTTCTGACAGTGCAAGCTGTCCCCATCCTTTCCGACAATGTACTGAAATCATCAACTAACATTTTAATTACATGCAATTAGAAGACAGTCTTGGCTCTTCACCCAGCTTCCCAAGTCTGTGGTACCACTTCCAGACAGATGTCTGATGCCCCATCTAGAGCTGTGTCCAGGCTGGTGCAGGTACAGTCACACCAAGGCACAAGCAACAGACAAAATACCCGATGCCATTAAGAAATAAGCAATCCAACCAGCAGCACCTCGTTCCTATTTTTATTTCCCAAAGCCTTTGTCACAGCCACCAAACAATATATGCAGCTTCCTTCAACAGAAAAAAAACATATTCACCACTAAAAACAGACCCAGCTTGGACACCTTGATGGCAGCCATCTCGTTACAGAGACACTGAGCAGAACGAGGTCCTGACCGCGGCTCGTTGCGCCTCAGGAGCTGGGTACTTGCTTTATTCTGTTACACCCTGACATTTGCCTGCTCAGACCTTACTGATTTCTGGGTTGGAGCATTTCCTTTCAGTACAAAGGAGCACCAACAGCAAAAAAAAAAAAAAATCTTAGAAGCTCAAGGAAATGATTTGTGGCACATCAGGAGGAGAAAGTTTCAGCTTTCTCCCAGCTCCAGGAGGAAACGTGTCTCCACGGACCTACCTGTCACCCAGCAGAGCAACCACCCAGGCTGCAATGCCAAAAAAGCTGACAAGGCACAGAGGATCTTAGACCCGACCAACTACCTCCCTTCTCAGGAGCCTACACCCCTTTTTTGACTAAACACCTAGCTGGGACTGCCAGGTTCCCTCCAGCTTCCTTTCGGGGAGGTCTGAAGACCACCTTTGTCCAATAGAACTGGCACTGAAACCCAGCCCTCAGCACTGCAGAGCAGGGAGAAAGGAATCTGCTGAACCCTCACTAGTGACAGCATCCTCCTCCTCCTCATCCAGAAGGGATACTTCTGCTGCTGAGCAGAGGAGGTTCCACAATCCAACCCCTAGTACCTTTGCCTTCAATCCCAGCAGCCTCGTTAGATCTCAAAGGAACTGGATTTTCCTGTCAATGTTGGCCAGAGGACAAAGCAAACTGATGCCTAAGCTGCTTCAGACTAAAAAGCCACAACTCCTGGATGAAATCAGTGCCTACAAACACAGCAAGGCTCAGAACATTATCAGCCTGGCCCTGGGAATATACCACCCAGGCAGAGACTCGTCTGCTCACTTCACCACCTCGTGTGCCAAGGGAGCTGGATGCACCTGAACAATTTCTCTCTAAACTCTCTCTACTTAGGAAGGAATCCACATTAGAAGCTAATTATACAAGCCATGAGGAGGGAGAGAATTTTCCAGAAGCCAACACATCTTGCTCTATCAGTCCTCAGGCTTGCAATCAGCTTGGTTAGTGCTGCTACAGGTGTTGGTGGTCCCAGCTATAACACAGGCTCTCTGCATCTGGAGGCAACAAAGCTTCATCTGGGGGGACAGGTGGAGATCACGGTCACATTAATTCACCCTCATCCCTTCCCTTCCTCTTGGATAAAAACCAGGCAACTTCTTGTGCTCAGATGAGCAGCCCAAAGCCCTGGCTCAGCCTGCCAGCAGGGAGCAGCCACCACTGGGTGTCCCCAGAGGAACCAGGGTGGGAGGCCCAGGGTAGATCCAGAGAACCTCCAGCCTGGACAATACACCCAAACCATTTGAATTCTGTCCCTCCAGGGTATCTGAACCTGCTGAATTTTTCCTCTCTAGGCAGGAACTACACAAAACCGCCCCTACTGAGGTATCCCCAACTGGAACAGTCATACAGACAGCCCAAAAATCTTTCCAAACACCACACCTGTACCTCTGTCTCGAAGACTCTTGTGTTGCACAGCACTTGGTTTAATAGCTGGCAGAGAAGATCCCCCAATCACACTTACAGCATGCCAAGAGCTGCTTGTGAGCAGATGAGTACCTCACACCGACAAGAAAAGAGGAAGATGTTTCCTATTAAAAAAATCACCTTATTGTGTGCTTATAAAGTGGTTTATTCCATGCAGCATATCGGTCAATCAAGGCAGCTAGGTGTCGGGTTCATCAGCCTGATGAAAAGAGTGAGGCAGTAAATGCTCGATTCTCAACACGCTTTAGTGTAGTTCAGAAATGAAGAACAGCAGCCAAAGTCAAGCCTTGCTCTAAGCCTGGCTCTTAATTGTCACTGAGACAATTAAGTCAGAACATTATGCACCAGCAGAATAAGCTTCCAACTTTGTTCTGAGGTGAACTTCAATCAGCTGCATAGAGCGGAAGAGAAGATGCTGCACCCAGAGGAGAAGAAGAAAGGGACTGAGGACAGAGAAGCGTAAGTACTCACCCATCAATAATTAGTTGGTCGTAGGGTGCTGGCTTGTCACACACAGGGCACATCCATGTGGGCTTTTTCTCATTCATCTGTAGGTAGAAGACTGCATCAAAGCACTGCAGGTGTGCACAGGTCTCCGCCCGGCATGGGACAGACAGCCGCATCTTCACTAGCTGTGGAACCAAAGAGCAGAAGATGAGCGATAAAACCCGCCCAAGCTGCCACCAGACAGTTCTCCTAAGCAGAAAGGTATGTCAGCTTGCAAAGCTGGTCTGGCAGAAGAACAGGATTACTTGACAAAACAAGACCAAAATCCATTGGGAACGCTTACCGGGCAGATAAGAGAGACACGGACACCTGTAGTAGCGATTTCACTGTCTGGATCCAAGCGTAGCTTCTCTTTTACTGCAGGAAGAGCAGAGGGCACAGAATTTAACAGAAGCAAACTCAAACCTTGGTGTAGCACAGGTGAAGAGCCTCACTGGGAGCCCTTGGCTGCACATGGGTTATGTTCCTCACAGACGACAACCTCTGCCAGTCAGGGACAGAGGACACAGGAGACAGAAAGCTGCTGTATTGGATGTGGCTCATGCAGCCTGTGGAGCTCAGGAGAGATGCTGGGTGGCTAGCTGAGAACCTTGTGCATGATGAGGCAGTCTGTGGTCTGCAGGCCAGCTGCAGCACGTTTCAGTTAGCCAGGACCATGTTTCCTTACAGAATCCCCAAATCCTAGCTGAACAGCACTGCTGCTTCTCATCCAGGCAGCACACACAAAGGAGGTGGGATGGACTTGGGTGTTGGGGTGAGGGCAACTGCGTGCGTGCTATCTGCTACGCTGTTCATGCTCACTTAGTAACCTCTTGTTTACAAACTTCAGGCTGGGCAGCTGGGGTACACAGAGGAAATCCCACTGCTGACCAGGTTTTCCATGTTAATATTGTACCAAGGCAGCCAAGCAGGAGTTAATTTGTCCCCTTCAGAGAGGGCTGAGACACCCACACACCTCAACTTCCTGCAGGGAGGGCAAGCGTGGGTGGACAGAGCTCTAACACGCAGCAAGGCTCCTGGAACAAAGTCAGTTTAGGCTTATTTGGTCTTTAACATAAGCCTAATCAATTTTATTCCTTTCCAAGGTCAGTGGCAATAGGACAGAGTTAACTGCTTCCCCTGCCCCCTGAAATTCAGAGGAAGTCCCCCCAGAAGTGAGCAAACATGGGATACGGTCAAACTGACAGGAAACCACATCCCATTATTTCTCTATCAAATAAACAAGCTTCCTCTTAGCACTACTGGGCTGTAACTCTTTAGCTTGTGAACTGGCCAGCTCACTTATTCCAGCAGACTGTTCCACAGGAACTGCAAACAGACCCAGAGGTACCAGGGCAGAGAGCTCGAAGAGCAAGGCAGCCATGCAAAACCAGTGACAAGCAGGGATCTCCAGCATGTATTTGGAAAGAATGAGACATTAGGAAAGGAGGCAGAGAATCCTGCTCCTGCTGCAGCAGCCTGAAAGGAAACCCCAGAGGAGCTGCAGGCAAATCAAAAAGAGCAGCAGATGCACAGGTCCCACATCAAGGTGTAGAATCAACGTTGAAAATTAGCTTTAAAAGGACTGCACACCTCCTGAAGAGCAGCTGCTGTGAACACTGCTGTCTGAAAAGGCCTCTGACACTTCCATCACCATTTTTCTTTGGAGCAAGTCAACCATTTATTTTGACCTTTTCAGATCATAACAAGATGTCTCCAGACAATGAGCCTACATGCAGTTTTGCAACACACAGCTCTAATTAGAGAGTGACTTCTCAGATGTGAAATTCCCACGAGATTACAAGATTTGGTGTTATTTTCTTCACATTAGGAGACTTTTCATCCAAGCTTTAATTTTTCATAAAGTTCTTTGTACGAGCATTCTCTGCACATCAATTCCTATGATACATGGGAAGAAGAAACAGGCATTTTCTGGGACCTCCTGATTAGAATCAAGCTGTTTGAAGACTCCTTTTGGAGCTACAGCCACGTATGTAAGCAGCTCTTTTCAAGACACTGTTCCTATACTAAAGTCACCAGAAGCATATGCAAAGGAAGATGAGTCAGCCCCGAGATGTCCAAGGATACTGCAACGAATGTGAAACAGAATCATTCACAGAACAGACCAGAGCTATAAAAGCAAAGTTTACAAGCTCCTTGTGCTTGCCAGTTTGAGATGTCCAAACGACTTCCAAGCAGTAACAGGCCAAAGGAAGTGAAACAAACCTTCCTATTTGATGAAGTTTAAGGTCTCCAAACCCAACTCATCCCTGCCCCAGGGGCCAGCCAAAGCTTTTAGTTACCAAACTCAATGGAACTGGGGAAAAGGGAAGACAGCTGCTTTCAGAACCTGTCTTGCCACCCTTGGATCAAAAGCCCACCCTGCAAGCGCTCGCCTTAAAGGTAACAGCACATACTGCTGAGCCTGGTTTCAAGAAGCATCAGAGAAGAATGAGAGGATCTCTGCAGTTTAGGACAACCCAAGAGCCAGCATCTGGTTGATTCGTTTAAGGTTCTGGTGAACAGCAAAAAGGGGAGCCTTGGACTTCTGACACCAGTGGGTATTCAACAACTGGAAATTTTAATTTCTTATGTCAATGGGTAAGTGCTGGCTGTTTTGCATTGCCTCATACCATGATGATTTACCTGAGTGGTCTAGGACAAGCATCGCTCGGGATCATCTCTTCTCTGAAGCTCTCAACGCATATGCAAGTGCTGGTGGTGAAATCCCACTGCCAGCCCCTAGGGTTCACGGGCAGCAGGAGATTTTCACCAGGATCCCTTGCTTCAGAAATCTCCTTTGGAAATAGTGCAGGTCGAGGAAGAGTAATGAAGTAATGTTCGTCGGCTCCTAATTAGGTGAAGGCATGAAGCCATTCGCTTCAGAACGACACTGGCCCTCAGCAGCACTCACCACGATACGACCTGGGGACAAATTCTAAATCCAACTAAAGTGATTCAGAGCTTCTGCAGAGCCCACAGAAAGACACATTGCAGAAGTGCTGCACTTGCACACAGATTTGGGGCAATTTCACACGACTGACATACAGCTTAGCAGGTCTGTGCAGACAAAAAGTGGTTTTATACAACTGGCAGAAAGATGACACGTAAAACTTGGCAGCTGTTCCCAAGCATGTTTCTAGCAGCCTGGCTATTGGGAATGCTGCAGTCTGACAGGTATATAGTGGATCTCCCTGAGCCACCTCATAAGCAAACATACTCACCAAGTGCTTTGCAGAGTTCTGGATGCTTGATCCCAATGGTTTTCAACCTCTGCAGCAGCTCCGCTGAGGTCATCTGCCGCACCAAATACAGCCCCACGGAATAGCTCTAGGGAGAGGAAGGGAAATGATGAGTGAGGCTGCTCCTCCACACTGGTTGGTGCAGTTTTGGGTGCCTTCCTTCAGCACGTACCTTCCCATAATTCCCCCAGGTAACGGTGATGCGATTGGTCGCTGCAGACAAGTACATGAGATGGGTGAGGTTGATGGGACGACAGGGCCTTTTCGGTTCCACTCCAGGTTTGTTTGATGGATAGTAGCCCTAAGGCAGAAAGATTAAATGCAGTTTTGTTTCTTGGAAAATGCTTTTATGTGGGTACATCTATTCATAAGCTTCACCAAATTCTACTCACTCACAGTTTTCAAGGGGTGGGGTGGGGTGGGTGAGAAGGGGGGTGAACAGTCAAGGCCAAGCGCAAAGTAAAAAGGATCAAGTCTTTTTGCTTAAACAGTTTATTAACAACATAATTAATCCATCAGAAAATTAGCTTTAAACTAAGCAATGGACTTTTATACTCTGATTTCTTCTTTCAGAGAAATTTCCTTTGAAATGACCCAAGTCCTTCCAAAGTTGCAGGGTCACAGCTCCTGGCTGAGAGGACTTACCGGCACCGAGCAGTAACTGTGATTCACTTTCACTGCGATGTTTGGGGGGTACTGATCCTCTTGAGGAGAACTACTGTCTGTGTAACAGATCCTGGAAAGAAACAACATGTCTCTCAACATCCCCATGCTCAAAGCTCTCTATACATCAACTGCTACCAGCAGCTAACCATCACCACACCAACTAACCCATGCTCCCTCATCCGGCCAAAGCAAAGCCAATTCCACTCAACAACTCCAGCAGCCAAATCCAACCCGCTGCTGTTTCCTACTGCAGCACTAACTCAGGCATTGCATGTAGGAAGAAGTCAGAAAGCAGAGTTTAAGATGCTTGTGTTAGGCACGTGAGCAACTTACTCTAAGTTACCTTTGTAGCTATGAAAGCCCCACTGTAAGTTATTCCCTCCTCCACTGTTCTGCACCTGATGTTAAATCAACCCCACGCTCAGACGTACCTTAGCACAACCTGAACCGATTTCACACCAGGTTGCAACTCCCTAGTAAATTAAAGAAGAAACAGAAATTTCAGATTAATTTTTTAAAAAAAACCAACACTACAACCACCCCAAACCCACCAAAACTCAGCTGTCCCTTTTGCCAGACTGAAGAGTTTGTTTGGGTTGTTGGGATTTTTAAAATATAAACCTTCAAAGAACTACTTCACAGAATTTAAATTGTACAATTTCCTCTGCAAATATCAGTTGTCCCATTATTTTTTTCCACTGTCCTACAGCCTTTCCCTGGGTTGTCAAACTGTAAAAGTGCCAGGTGAAAGATACCAATTTGCCTGTCATCCTTTTGCTGATCTGTAAGCACTTACAAAAACTAGGTTTTAAGGTCAAGCCTACCTGCCAGTGTTCTTTGAAGACCCTCTTTGTTCAATTATTCAGCTAAAGCTGCTCATGCAAACCAAGGAACCAAGTATTATGGCACCAGCAGAACAGCTATTAGTATCACTAACGTCAGCAGTACATGCTGTTCATAACAGGATTTCAACTGGTATCAGGAGAGCAACGTACCCCAGAACAAGTCTTATTATGGGTCTTTACACCCAGGTGTAAAACATACTCTAATTTCTGCCCAGGACAGAAGGCATTAGATAAGATCCCAAAATTAGTCTTGATTTGCCTCTGAAAGCATCTGACATCCCAATTCAGTGTTTCAATACAAAATGTTTTGATTTTGGGGGTGGAGAGGATGGAACTTCAGCTGACGGACAGGTGCTGACGTGTGAGTTTTAGATCTGGGGGAACACATCTGGATACCACCCACAAACAGATGGACCAGTGATCATTCTAGGCTCTCACTGAAACCCCTGCAATGAAGTATTTAAGTTGTGTTACTGACAGTGAAAGTTTTCTCACAAATCTAAATATATGGGGGAAAGAGCATCAGGAATCAGCTACCACACGTGTGGTCTTTTATAACCCTTAAAAACTTCCATGGAATATCATTTCCTTTCTGTTCAGTCTTCAAACAGCTTCCCCTGCACTGCTTCTGTTGACCTACTGGGATCACAACCACAGTCAAGCACTGAATATTCAAGAAACATCATCTTAACTTTACCATAACAGCACCATTTTACTGCAGAGAGAAATTTGTAAATGTTTTATGCTTAGTTCTGGAGGATTCCTTCTGCAGCACTGTCCTCATG
The DNA here is from genome assembly GCA_020800305.1 of Porphyrio hochstetteri. Classification (NCBI taxonomy): domain Eukaryota; kingdom Metazoa; phylum Chordata; class Aves; order Gruiformes; family Rallidae; genus Porphyrio; species Porphyrio hochstetteri. The sequence goes on from CM036931.1 coordinate 4,399,982, forward strand.
GCAGCAAGGACCAAGGGAGGTCAGCAGAGGAGGAAGCCTTACTGCCTGCACTGACATCTCTAGGCCCTTTCATTGTTTGAATCAAAAGTTGCATCATGACAGAGGTCAGGCTAAATCCTACAGTGCAAGATGTTTTCTTAGGCAGTTACTATAGCATCCTTTACAACAGGGAAACTTTCTTTCAGATGCAAACAGCATTACATGTACAGCTTTTGAACTTTCCATGTGAATACTGGCAGATTTTTCTTTGCCATACAAGCACAGCAGAGAATTTAGGTCACTGACAATTCCATACTGCTTCTCCTGCCCAAAGGTACTATTTCCATTGGAAGATTAGAGGAGCAGAAGTGGGGACTTAGATGGGTAAAACTGTACCTCCTACCTCCCCCAAAGCTATTTGCTTGATAGAAGAAATAGCCTGTTTGCTAATGTCCTCAAAGAAACTTTTTCTTTGCAGAGAGCAAAAGTTTCCACAGAGAGGGACCATGGAGCAATTTTGTAGCTCCATTTTCTCGAGCTGTTAATATCCACTGAGAAGTACCTGGAATTTCTGATCAACTCCACTTGTCTTGGTGTTAATGCAAAAATGCACGGGCTCTCCTGAAGCTTCTCATTGTTCTGTGGAACTGAAGAGGAAAAAGACTGTACATCAAACTGGTAATATGTTCAGACATTGCTAAGCATAAGGTGATTTTTTTTATCTTCTGAGCTATGTTTACTTCTAAGTCCTGTTTTCTCCTGCAGAGCTGCACAAGAACTCCAATTATCATGCATTTTGGTAAATCTACCCTTGATTACAGCTTTGCTCATTTGCTGCTTGCCTGTTTTACTAGTTACACTAATAATACACAGTGGATATGGACCCTCTCCCCCTTTTTTATTTTCCTTTCTTTGCTTTTCTTCCCCTCAAATCATCAATAAGCCAAGAGTCCTGTGTTCATACAAGAACAAACCATAAGTGGCACCACAGTGTGGAGACTAGAACTGAAAAGATGTGTAAGAAGAGACCTATACATGACATGAAAGCACGAAACCGCCAGACCGACCAGACCGATTCTGGAAAAGAAAGGAAACAACAACAAAAAGATCAGCTTAGAGAATAAAAAAGCATCACAAAAACCAGCTGTAAGAGACAAAACAGGACTGGCAAACACATGACCTTGAGGGTGCATTTATAGGTAGGGTGTTAGAGCAGCTCGCTTTCAGAAACACTTCACTGAGAAGCCAGCATTAACCGTGGCCTTTCATCCACTGAGAATTTTAAGATCAAATGCATTTCACGTGGTTAAAACGAAGCTCAAGATGTGGAAAACTCATGTTACAACTTCCACTTAGTACCTTTTATTAAATTCAAAATTCAGTTTTATTGCCAGCACCTATCTCCAGCTGAACTCGGGGCCCTGAGCTGGTGAGAGTCACAGAATAAACACAACACAAAGTGATAAAACAGCTTTTTTTTTTTTTCTTCCTTCTTTTTAGCAAGAATTGTGTGTTCTTCTTTGCATCACTTCAATTACTAAGCTTATTCAAAGCCAATATACCAGAATTTGAGAAGCAGGAAAGCTGGCTTTACTGTCTCAGAGTAAGATGAGATGAAGGAAGGATGAAACCTCAGCAGCTCTCAGATCTTGGAAGACACAGTGACAATCTGAGTCACTGACTCTGGAAATTTCCCCTTGGCAATTCAGCTTCAAAAATGCAAAAACGGTTTTAGAAATAATAATAATAATAATAATAAAGGTATTTTTATGGACTTTAATTCTAATTTCCACCCAAATGTCTCTTGAGCAAAACAACCATGAGAAGAAGTAAAGCATTTCATCCAGACTTATTTTTAGAAAGCGAATAATAACAACAACAGCAAAAACATGGTATTATTGTTGCCTAAACAGCTGTTGATAGACACACTGTCCCCTTGATAGCTGGTCTACACAAAGACAAAGCAAACCTGAAAAACTCAGAACTTGTTCATGTATTATTTTGCATTTCTATCAGCTCACCCTTCTTTCACAAGACGAAGGCCTGGCTGCTCCAAGCAGGCTGCCTGCAGCCTGTAAAGTATCCAGCAAATTTGCTATCACCTCCCTAGCCAAACTTCCCAACATCAAAACCAGCATCCTATTGAATTTCAACCACAAGTGAGTACAGCCCTGATGCTGAAAGACCATCACTACCACGTACAGGGTGTTCACACAGCAGTTCTGGCTGCGAAGCACCAGCTATTGATGTGCTATACGGTTTGACCATGGAACCACCAGTACAGGGAACCAAAAACCAGTCTACTGCCTGTGTTGCTCTACAACTACTTAGTGAACAGCTCTCCTCTTTGTGCATGACATAAGAGGAAGGAGCAGCAGAATCACCTTCCCCTCCAGTTTATTTTTCAGGTGCAAAAGACTCTTCTCCACGCAAGGGCTGAGCTCAGCTGCGCTCACAGAACGCTGCTGGAGAGACACGCAAAGCACTTCAATGTCACCTGGACAAAAAAAAGCTGAAAGGAAAACAAAAATAAAAGAGATACGGACTCAGGATTTGTCCATGCAAACCTCGCTGCCAACAGCAGTCAGAATGGGATGAAAGTATGAGAGAACATTCCCCAAAAGACTGGAAGAAAAACCTCTCTGAGATAGACCTGGGTAAAGACCCAGTTCTCCTACAAACTCTTAGTGCTGGAAAATAAGCCCAAACTCCAGGAGGTACCCAGTCAGCTCTTCATTTATTTGCTGAACAACCAGAAGAAAATACTGTTTTTAAAAGCTAAATATTTTAAGATAACTGAGTTTCATCCTTTCTCCAGGACAGATGCCTCAACACACAACTCAGCCCCTTGACTTGTGAAACAGCTGCAGGGATCAATTTATTTTAATAGCTGATAATAGCAGGAAATCAATTTTTTAAGACTGAGCTTGATCAGCAATCCTCAGAATGAGTCAAGATGTAAAACTTCCAAAACCTACAAGGACTTGGCAAACCATAGTCACGACTTCAGCCCAAAGTAATTGCAATGGATTCCCATTCTGAGAAGCCAACCTCATCTGCAGCGCTGGATCTAGCAGGCCAGACCATGCCATGCAAGGGAAGGACTGCATTGATTCCAGGGTTTTGGGCTTCTCTGTAACAAGGGGATTATTTTTATTTTTTTAGGTACCTTTGCTCACTATTTACTTATCGGTGAAACTCACTAAATCATTATATACTCCCAGTAAAGAGAGAGCATATTGTCATCACCACAGCTGAAGATCTCAAAGGTCAATCAGGCAGTGATGAGCTGATGGCAGGTGATTTCTGTAGGGCTGAGGAGCTTGTTCTGAGTCCCCATTCACAGCCCTACACCTCCAGAATTGCCCACCTCAGGGCACAATACCATACACAGGCGTGGGGTTTTTCCTCCTGGGGTACTGGAACTACTCTGACCACACTGACCATCATCTGGGTTCACACAGGGGCCAGGGAGACAGGGCAAGTCGACTCTATGACATCTTATATTTTTGTAAGTGGCAAAAGCACTTGCTTTAAGCAGACCACAGTTTGTTTAGGTGGATGTAGCAGCAGTTTGAGCACGTGCTTTTGCTGGAATTCCTTGGGGATGGCTCAACACAGCAGTGCTTGCTCTGCAGCCAGGGGAAGGCAAGTTGCCCTTGTCACAGAATCGGTGGCCCTGTTTAGAGTGACTCAATTTCAGCTTCAGAGGAGGGGGCTGGAGCAACAGTTTTACTGCTCACACATGAGAGAAGAGCAATGCCACCACTGCAAGGCAGGTGTTATCAAAGGGAAAAAGCCCCAAACAAATCCTGTTTACATTGCCAGTGGCAGGACCTCCCAGCCTACATGGCCTTCTGCTCCCACAGCTGCACAAGATCTCCTTTGGCATGCCTCCAGAAGACCAGAAGCCTTAGTATCTCCAGTGAGTACAGGCTGTCACAGCTAACATTCAGAACAAAACAAGCATTCAGGATTCCTTACAGCAAACTATTACTGTCAGAAGCTATATTCACACCACTTTCACCCAAAAAAGGTGCCAGAGGATGAGTACATGTATGAGCAAGGTGCTCAGATACCCCGAGCTCTCACACAAATTCCCTGCTTGTTAGCTCCTTAAAATACAATGCAGGAAAGGTGTTAGCATTCATTCCCTTTAAAAGGTATCTGATCAATCTTAATTTTAAGCCTTATCTACCCAAGAGAATTGCAGCAATTTCAGTAAATTAGAAGAATTCTTTCATGTTGACATCCTTAGCCCAAACCAGAAAGCTGTTTCCATGTAGCCAGCTCAGATGCTAAACTCAATACTTAAATTGACTGAAACTGTGCGTGCAGTTGCCAAATATGAGATATCAGCAGGTTCACAGTGGACCTAATCTATCTGCTTTGAGCTGAAGCCACCTTTGTCTACAACTATACCAGTAATGTGATAGTTCTACAGGGACTCTGCCTGCCTACAGACCAAATTAGTCATTGCCCACCTCACCTTTGATCTCAAGGCAATCATATCAAAGAGGCAAGAGAGCCTTTTCATTAATAAAGAAGCTTCCAGTTGAAGCCTGGAACATATAAATTAAGCTTCCCCTATTCCCACCATGGCTATATGCTTAAAATGTCTCTCTTGTAGCCTCAGGAAATGGGGAACTGCAACAGCAGCTGGGTGTTTCTAAACGTGTCTGAGATCTTAAATCTCTTTTGGGTACTTTGACATGAGGAGTTTCTGAGGTTGATGAGGAGCTTATGCTCAGTCCAAACACAGAAAGGAAAATCTGGACAACAAAGCATGGACTGGCACAGCTTCTGTATGGAAAAACACTCAATTCTCCTCAGAGTGCTTTGTTTTATCATCCTTCCATGCCAAGCACAGCCCCGCACAAGCGTAACTTCTAACATCAGAAGTTATTCCAGCACCCAGCTGTTGCAGGTAGCAATGGGGAGCAGATGATACCCATGCAGTGCTGAAGTCACCCCAGTTTTACACAGAAACAAATGCTCCTTTATTCACATCAACATAGGCAGAAGAAATTGTAGTTGCAGGTCACCAGGCTGGCAAAATTAAACAAGTGTCTAGAAGATGTTGTTGGGTTCTGAACGGCTGAGTGGGACAATGAAGCCTGAACATCTGTTCATCCCCAGCTACTCGCTGCCAATCCCCCATGGTTCAGCAGAAAACACTCTCATCAAAAGGGAAAATTAGTCAAATATGCTTTAGGGAACAAGCTGACCCGAGGGAGGTGTCGGCTAACGGAGGTGAGATACTCAATTTAATGAGACCTCAGCTCTGAGCTGATGTAGGAAATTTCATGTCAGCTTTTAACGGAATCCAGGCTCCTCTCCTCTCCCTGGATGTTTCCACATCTTGAAAATCTGTTTTCCTTCAAAATACATTTCTGTTCCTGACTAACAAACACCACTCCAGGATTACACTGAACTAACCCATTCCCCAAACAGCATTTAAATTGGTTTTAGCTGATGCTGGCAGTCACCCCTCAACTGGTTAAATGGTCCCAGCATTGGCATATTTAATGCCTGCAAATGAAGACGAAAATTACATAGTCTGATGAATTAGTGCTTTTTTTTAATTCCCACCTGCACAATCATATCTTTATCTTTTTTTTTTCCCCTCCAATCCACATCAAACATTTTTTTTTCAGCAAAGGCAGACTAGCTTCCCTTTCTAGGTTCATTTAGTAGTGAAGCCTGATAACTATTGACTTTGTAGTATGCTGAGCAGCGTCTCCTAATGATGCTTCCTTCTCCTCTCTATACACTGTCTTGGCTGCAAGGACATTGTATTTGACATCAGTGATAATACTCTTTGTTTTTCTGAATTAAAATAATTCATTATTTTAATTCAGCCTCCTAGCCCCAGGGTGAGAAAAACCACTTCTTCCAGTCTTCCCAGTCGCCCCTCAAAATCCCCAGCATCACGCACAAATAACTGTGACAAGCACCAAAAAAAGCAAAAGAAAGTCAGAAATCCTGTTTGATGTGTGTGCCACCCTCTTTCATCCACAGCAGGCTGCAGGTCGGGTATTTTAAGCACAGAAAAATAGTGTTAATGTAGAATATGCCAGAATACTTGTTTAGCACAGGTGCAACACCAACACAGAAAGATTTTCGTCAATACACTGCCAAATTGCAGAGATGGAAGGCACATTATGATTCACAGCAATACTGCAACAGGCAATCCAGCAGCATTTTCCAAGGAAGGATATGAAAGCTACAGCCAAACAAGATGGGCATTCAAATTCTATCTCAAATTGACCACGTTCCTGTTCTAAAGGAAGGGAGAAAAAATGGATAGAAATATTCCTCTCTCCCCTCATACACAGAGTTTAGAGGAGGCAGCATCCACAACCACATGAATCAATCTCTCCTGTCACACGACTTGAAAACAATCTTTTGACACTTAAATCTGTTCCACTTTTCTCGCCCAGAGCCAGCAGCAGCAAACTGGAAACTCACCCAATTCTGTTGGCTTCAACAGTTCATCCAGGGTCGTATAGAAGGGAAGTTTCACCAGTCGAACTTCAGGCTTTGCAACTTTGGGTGGCAACCTCCCCAGTCCGTTAAGGTATTTCCCATAGAGCACAGGATAGTCAATATTAGTAGTGGAGATAGAAGTCCGAGCAACGGTGCTCCCGCGGTCGTACGATGAGTGTATGGAGAGTGCCTCAGGAGACCGGTGTGGCTGTGGCTGTGGCTGTGTGACTTCAGAGCTCTTCTTGGCATAGCGAGTCTCATAGAGCTCTTTAATCTTCTTAAAAACTTCAGGGCTGCAGTCAAATTGGACCAATTGCAATGCTCTGGTGACTAGTTCATGTTTAAGTCCGCTTTTACTCCTGCCAACAAAACCCAGCAACATCTGAAGATCTGAGACTCGGAAACTCATCACCATGTTCTAGGGGATAAAAAATTAAGAATGTTCTTACAGTTATAAAGAGGCAAAGCGTCAGTTCCCACTGTATTGCTGGAATACAAAATACTAACAAATAAAACCTCTTAGAAGACAAGACACCAAGCCTTCTGCTCAAATCACAGAACCACAAGGTTGGAAAAGACCTTTGAAGATCATCAAGTCCAACCATTCTCATCCTAAGCTAAACCAGATCCCTGAGCACCTCATCTACCCTTTTTTAAACACATCCAGGAAAGGTGACTCAGCCCCTCCCTGGGCAGCCTGTTCCAGCCCTGACAACTCTTTCAGTAAGAAATTATTTTCTAATATCTAATCTAAACCTGCCCTGATGCAGCTTGAGCCCATTGCCCCTTGTCCCATCTCCTGTCCCCTGGCTGAGGAGACCATCGCCCACCTCTCTGCACCCTCCTGGCAGGTCAGTGGAGGTAGGGAGAAGGTCTCCCCTCAGCCTCCTCTTCTCCAGACTAAACACCCCCAGCTCCCTCAGCTGCTCCTCAGAGGATTTGCCCTCCAGCCCCTTCCCCAGCCTGGCTGCCCTTCTCTTGACTTGCTCCAGGACCCCGATGTCCTTCTGATGGTGAGGAGCCCAGAACTGGACCCAGCACTCGAGGTGCAGCCTCACCAATGCCGAGTCCAGGGGCACAATCCCCTCCCCAGACCTACTGGCCACACTATTTCTGACACAAGCCAGGATGCCATTGGCTTTCCTGGGCACACTGCTGGCTCATATTCAGTCTGCAGTCACCCAACACCCCCAAGTCCTTCTCTGCCTGACAGCTTTCCAGCCAGTCCCCCCCAGCCTGTAGCGCTGCTGGGGGTTGTTATGTCCCATGTGCAGCACTCTACACTTGGCCTTGTTAAGCCTCATCCCGTTGGTCTCAGCCCATCAGTCCAGCCTGTTCAGTTAATCAGTTGTTATTCACCTGATTAGCAACCCATTTCTTTAGGGACTTGTCTGAACAAAGCAAACACAGAAGAGACAATCGATTGGGATTGATCACCAAAATTAGAGACACCACGATAGTCAATGAGTTACTCAACAATCACTCGTGATACACACTGAGCATCCTCAAGACAGTCTGACTGGAAGCAAAAGCGACCACAAAGGAGAAGATCTCCACCAGCAGGCCCTGCCCAGGAAAGAAGGGCAGTAACTCCTTTACCACAGAGGCACCCAAACTTCCCAGGCACCTTTGGGTAAGAGAGCTGCACTAAAAACTTCATCTCAGGCATTTTTCAGCATGGGGCAAAGGAAGAACTCAAATGATAACTGGAAGGCAGATGACATTTAAGCAAAGTGGGGCCACTAGTCCTTTTGTACTGTATTTCAGGGCACCTCTGTATTATCTTATGGGCAAAAAAAACCCTCCAGAAGCCTTCCTACCTACACAGAATCTTTAAAAAATACAACGTTTCAGACTACAGAAAGATAGTAAAAATATTAAAGTAAGCAGCATGTTCCCATGAGAACAATGCCTCAAAAGTCTCTTTGGGTGTTTTGCCAAGCACACCCTCCTGATGAGCAGTAGCTGCCTGTGCTGCTGCAGTGCTACTATTGATTTCAGTGTTTTGATAAGCAGTAAAAAACTACCTTGGTCTTCAAAAATTTACTCTCTTGCTGCTGTGGAAACTCAGGAGGCCTGTAAGTGTCAGCAGAGTCAAAGCCTATACTACACTAATAGGGCAACTTTCCATTGGACTAAGAACTAGAAATTATTTCTGCTAAAACTACTGCAGGAGTCTGGTGAGACTGATGTTTCAGTTCTCTCTTATGGCAAAGCTGTATCATGAATGCACAAGATAAGCTTATCAAGTATAGCTGGTTGAAGAACAGAGATTCAAGCAGAAACTCCAACTGCCCTGCAGTTAAAACAACCCCAAAAGCAGAGACCCAGAAGGTCTGTTTTCCCCAGTTTATAATCCACCCTTGTTTCTGGATTAAATCATACATAAAAAAAAGCATAAAAGACAGATTTCTGTGAGAGGAGCCTTGTAATTTCCTGAAATAAAATATAATGATTTTTTTTTTAATTAAGAAAGCTACTACTGATTCTAGCAACATTTAACAACCACTTTTGTGCGTGTGGGAATTAGGCTATAGAGAAAATGTCATTTTATTTTCTCCTTTTTTCATGAAACCTGCCATTTAATCTGAAAGCCCCAAAGATGTTATGTAAATGTCACTGGTGGTAGTTAAAATTTTTGGCAACCATGATGTTTCTCAAAATACTTTTGATGAGAGGAAAACGGGAAGAGAAAGTACATTTAATTGCCAGAAAGTTGGGATTCAAGAAATCTGGATTCATATCGCTGTTTCACTACATTCTACCAGTGTAATTCTGGAGAAATCTAGTTTCTGTGTCTGTTTTCTCCAAAACCAAGAGCTTAGTGTCTTCTCTGAGGCATTCCAAGGATAAATAGCATATGGGCAAAGGTAAATACATCAAGGGAGTATAAATGGTGCAGCACCAGGGAAGTTGCAGGTATCCCTGCTCTCACTGCTACCACACTGCTGGTCACTTGGGGCTGTCAGTGCATAAAGTGGAGTCTGAGCTGATCATCTTCTGCAGTTTACATTTAGAAGGGTTTAAGATCCAGAAGGATGACCAGATTTGAGCAGGAGCAGAAGAACAAGCATTAGACAAAGAAAAGCTGTCACTAAGGCTTCGATCTGCATGATAGTATGAGCAGCAGAGAGATCAGATTAATGCTAAAGCCTGCTCCTCCCAACGAGGAGGCCTTGCACAGAGTTCAACAAACACATGCTCACAAGGGCAACCACGATGCCTGGGAAGCAAGCCTCCTCCTTTGCAGGGGCCTTGGGCTCAGCTCACACCACTGAGACGGGCCCAAGAGCAGGGAGAGAGCAGCACCTCCTAAAGCAAGGCTCTCCGAATCTTCTTTTTCCAGGAAGCTGATCCTGCAGGTTCTAAACGCTTTGCATCTGTTGGGGTTGCTCAGTTATCACTCTCAGCACCAGTTTCCCCATGGTGCCGTTGGGTGATACCCACTCAAGCGCTGCCAGCCAGGCCTTTGCACTGCCACACACCAACAGCAGGGCTTGGAGAAGTCCTGGCTGCCAGGGAGGCACCAGCGAACTGGGATTCAGACAGAAAAGGAGAGACCTGCAGCAGAGCGGGGGCCCTGTCCCCCAGAATGCCTGGTGGGCTGCACAAGGCACCCTGGAAGCACAGCACAACTTCAGGCACGTTTGTTGTGACGATATGACACTTCACCCCGACGCGGAGGAGCCTCAGGGGCCATGCCAGGCCTCTCTGCCATTGAGACGCAGGGGCCGTACCCCACATCCCCCCCACCCCCGCCATCTCCTCAAGGCCGCGGCGAGACGGACCCTCCCCTCCGCTCCCAGGGCCCGGCTGGACAGCTCCGCTCCGCGCCCCCACCCCCGCCCCAAGGAGCACAGGACAGGCCACGATGCAGCAACCAGGCACGAGTGGCCCGGGGCGCTGAGAGAAGGAGGAGGAGGAGAAGGCGAGGGGCCCGGGGAGCAGGGGAAGGAGCTCGGCCGGGCGGCGGGGGGAAGCCACCTGCGCTAATTAATCACTAGGAATTAACTGTGGGGGAGGCCAGAGCCCGGCCCGGCTACCCAGGGACAGGCCTAAGGCAGGGCGGCTCCACAGGGCTACGAGCCGGGCCGGGTCAGGCCCGGAATCCAGGGGGGCTGCAGCCGAGCCCAGAGACCGGGGCGGGGCAGCCCCTGAGGTAAAAGGAGGGGGGGGGGGGGGGGGGGGGGCGGTCCCGGGGTGCCGCCCCCCCCTCTCAGCTCTCGGCGCCGGGGCTGAGGCCGCGCCGCCCACCCGTAGTCCCCCCGCCAGGTACACCCCTGCCCGGCCCGGCCCGGCCCGGCCCAGGCCCCCCCAGTGGGGAGGGGACACAGCTCACTCACTTTCGCCTCCACCAGCTCCGCCGCCATCTTGGCCTCCAGCGTCCACCGCGCCGGGAGCCGCCGCCGAGTCACGTGACGCCCGCGGGCGGGGGGAGGGGCCGCGAGCGGCGCGCGCTGCCCAATCGCCGCGCGCGCTCTTCTCCCCGCGGGCCGCGGCCTCTCCGCGCAGGCGCAGTGGCCCCGCCCCGCCCGGCCCCGCCCTCCCGGGTGCCTTAAAGGGACAGCGCCCGCCGGACTGGGGGAGGGGAGGGTTGGGCTGTGGCAAGTGGCGGGTCTGGGGCCTTGGAGGAGCGGGGCCGGGCACATCCCACTGCAGCGAGATGGAGAGCGGGCGCGCCCGTGGTAGCGCCGCCCCGATCCCCCTCACCCGGCTGGGGTGATGTGTGATGCCCCCAAGATGGCGGCAGGCGGACAGCTAGGCCGCACTGGGCCCAGGTCACCCCCGGGGCCCGGTGAGTGTCTCCGCGTCCTTGTGCCGGCCCCTCTGCCGCCCTGGAGCGTGGCTGGGCCCTGCTCACTCTCCCTGCTGAGGGGGGTGGTGCTGGGACCCTGGCTCAGGCGGGGAGGGGGGGCTCTATCTGTGCCCCGGCTCCTGGCCTAGTGCTGGGGGGCTTTGCTTTGGCCTGGGGAGGCTTTGGCACTGAGGTCTGGAGGTAGTTTTGCCCTGGAGCTGTGGAGTGCTGGATCTGATTGTTTGTTTTTGCAGGGAGATGCTTGGGAGGAGCAGCCAGCCGGCAGGCTTTTCTGGAGAGAAAACTCTGGAGAAAAACCTGAGAAGAGAGAGATGTGTGTATCCATCAGGGAAACCCAACAGGCACCGGCCTAGCTGTCCTTGCTCCCTGACAGCCTCTGCTTGAACTTGAGCGTGTCAAGTTTTCCCATTAGACCTCAGAGCTGCCAGACCCTCTGACATCCTCCATGTGTGAGGGATGCCACACACCCCTGCATGTTTGCTGTGGGGGCCTCTGCAGCCTTCTGCCATTCCTTCCCCTCAGACAGGCTCCCTGTGGAGGCACACCAGACCACTCAGGGCCAAACCCAAGCTGCTCTGTGACTGCAGCATCCTGGAGATGCCCCAGCCCTCCTGCACAGGTCAGTGTTCATGCTCACTGTGGGTGCTTGTGGAGGAGACAATTGTCAATAGCTTATCACTTGTTAAAAAATCCTCTCTGTGGATGAAAATTATTTCCCCTAAGCCCCCTGCTGTTCCCTCTGGGACCTGATTGCTCCATTTTTAAGGAGCAAGCACACAGCAGTGCCCTCTCAGGCTCCAGGCTGAGTTACCAGGAGGTAACCCAAGTAGTCAGGGTGAAACACCACGCTGGGAGAGGTTTTCTAGCACTTTCTCCTCCTTGTCATCAACCCCATAAGCTAATGAAGCAAAAAAGGCAATTAGCCAGTTTCCAAGGTAGGCCAATATGTTAATCAGGCTCCCTGGTGTTCCCTTCCAGTCTGGCAAAAGCCAGGGTTGGTGCTAAAAATTGAAGCGATTGCCATGGAAACCCCAAGAGCTGATAACTCATCCTGTCACACCAGGAACCACAGGGGGCCAAATCTGTCCCTGGTGTAGCTCTGATGTGGTCCAGCCTGTCCCCTCCTGGGACTGATGGAGGGGACAGGCAAGCTGGGGATGTGCTGGGGATTTGACCAGCAACTGTAGCTGCCAGTGAAGTGGTGCAGGGACAGAGCAGTTTGGGTTTGTCTGAGCTTTCCTACGCTGTGGCTGAGGGAGGTGGAGCGATGGCCTCTGGTGGTGGAAAAAGCAGCAAAGTATTTATGGTGTGGGGATGGGGAGATACATCCATCTCCCCCTGCCTGGAGTCCCTCTTTCCTCAGCCGTGTGTCACCTCCCTCTATCCTGTGCCTGACTCAGGTAATGCTCTTTGCTGCCTGGAGCTTCAGCTCTCCCAAAATGAGAGGAGTTTGGCCCTTCCTGCCTGCACTGGGTCAGAAGGAGATCCCCTCCTCAAGGAGGTTTGAGGCCAGGAGCACCTTTCAGCCCTGGCACCTTTGGTTTGGGAGCTGTTGCTGGACATTTTTGAAGGTGGGCACTGGTAGAGACCAAAAGTGATGGATGGAAATATTAGGACTGTTCCCTGGCAAAGGAAAGCCCTGAGCCCCAGGGCGAGAGGGGCTGCTTGTGGGCTCCCTGGGGAGGTTTCAGGCCAGCTATGTGTTTCAGTGCTGGCTTCTTTGGTTTGGGAGCTATTGCTGGACGTTTGGCATGTTTGAATGGAATGCTGCTCCAGCCCAGAGCATCACCTAGGGAGGTATGAGGAGGGTTCCCTGGCAAAGGAAAGCCCAGAGCCCCAGGGTGAGAGGGGCTGCGTGTGGGCTCCCTGGGGAGCCAGGCACATGGTTCATTCCTCACCCCTTTGGGCTGGGTGTTTAGCTTTTGGAAGGTTGGGCTGTCGCAGCGGCTGCGCGGCGACCGGGACCCGAGTTCGCCCCCCGCGGGGCTCCGGCCCCGCGCTCCTCTCCGCCTATAGGGGGCGCCCTAGTGCGGCTGAACCCCCTCTACACGCCGGTGGGCGCATGCGCAGTGCGGGAGCCCTGCGGGGCTGGGGGCTCGACCGGCGTTGGCGGGAGGAGCCGGGCGGGGTTTAGCCCCCGCCAGCGCCCGCTCTCTGTCACGGTTGCCGGTGCCTGAGCTGACACCGGGCTGTGGCCTAACGCTTCCCCCTGGCAGCCCAGACCCCGGGTTCGCCTGCCGCTCTGGTGGCGCCGGCGACCCCCAGCTTCCTGGCAGCGGGAGCGGGGCCGTCGCCCGACCGGGCTCCGCCCCGGAGAGTCACCACCCGCTGTAGCCGTACCGGCTCCGGTCTCCGCCAGCCCCGGTGAGCGGCCACGTGGCCCCGCCCCGGCGGAAAAGCCCTCCTTAACCATAGAGATGACCGGCAGCCGCGGGCCAGAGAGGCGCGGCAGCGCATGCGCCTTGGGTGCCCGGTGCGCCGGTCCCGCCCCCCGGCCGGCGTCTTCGTATAAGAAGGGGGCGGTTGACGTCAGCGTCCTCTTCCGCCCGCTCTGCGCTCGCTAGCGAGACAGGGCTGTTGCCGCCGCCATTGCTGTGACCCCCCCGCCCCGGAGAATCCACCGCCATCCGCCATCATGGTGAGGCCCCGCGTCCTGCCGCCGCCCTGGCGGCACCGAGCGGGCACCGTGCTCGCTGTGCCGCTGGGGATGGTCTCCCCGGGACGGCCCCAGGCCCTGCGGTGGCGGCGGCGGCCTGTGGTGCCGGGCTGGGCCGCTGCTGAGGGGTGAGGGGTGGGGCCGGACAGCGTGCCGCAGGGGGAGGGGGTGTCCCCGGGGAGGTTCGGGGCGCTTGCCCGGCGGGTTGGGGCTCGGTGTCCGCGGGGATCTGTGCCAGCCCCCTTAGGGAGCTCGTCTCCCGGTGCCGCGGCGCTGCGCCGGTGGGGTCCGGCAGCGCTGTGCCGGTGCCGCGGGGAGGGGAGCGGTGATGTGGCACCGGGACGGTGCTGCTGCCAGTGCTGGGCCTTTGCAGCTACCGGCGGCTGCCTTACGTAACCCTGCGGCCCGGGCGGGGGGCAGCTCTGGCGCACCGGGCTGTCACCCACCCTGTGCGGAGCGGTGACTGAAGGAGGATTCGGTTTTAACGGGGCTCTGCCTCACGGAAACGCTCTGGCGTTGCCGCAGTATGTGGGGCAGCGAGAGATGATGCCGGCGCTGCGGGCCCGGGCCCCTGCGCTTGCAGCGCTGCTGCCTGCAGTGCCCTTGCTCTTCTCCCTGCGGGCTGGTGCGTGAAGCGCAGGCAGGCTGGATGTCAGTGCGGCTGGCAGGTTGTTGCAGCGTTGCTGCCCAGTATTACTGAAGCCATCTCTACATACCTCTTCTCTTTCCCCTTCCCTTCTTCAAGGTGAACTTCACAGTAGACCAGATACGGGCCATCATGGACAAAAAGGCCAACATCAGAAACATGTCCGTGATCGCCCACGTTGATCACGGCAAATCAACCTTGACTGATTCTCTGGTATGCAAAGCTGGTATCATTGCCTCTGCCCGCGCGGGGGAGACTCGTTTCACCGACACAAGGAAAGATGAACAGGAGCGGTGCATCACCATCAAATCAACGTGAGTTCCCTCTCCCTTTGGGCACCTCAGAACTCCTGCTGCCTGGTTTCAACTTGGTGGGGGGGCTTTGAGTCCTCTGCTGGTTTGATTTTGAGGTGACAGAAGATGACATCAAGCTGTGTCTGCTCTAGCTTGGAGGCGCTTCTCTTGCTCTTGAGGATTGCTTAAATGAAAGAGCAAGTGTTGATAGGTTTCTGGTGAATCATAGAGCGCTGCCTTGGTGGCTGCTGGGAAGTAGGCACGCAGTGAGAGCTGTCAGCCTTCCATTTTAGCTCTGGGACTGTTGGATGTAGCTGATGTCCCCTGGAGTGCTGCGGAGGCAGCGTTGGGGGGAGTGTCTCTGGTGACATACCTGGTGGCTGTGTTGCCATGGGTGTTACGAGAGTCCTGAGGGGGTGTGAAGAAGGAGCAAGAAAGGCTTAGTAGAAAAAGAATAAATCCTTGATTGAAAGAAATGGAACCCTCTTTGGGGTCTTTTAAATTGCACAGACAGAGGTGGTTGTGATTTCACAAGAGGTTATCATGTAGGAAGGGCAGATTTTAACCCATGCTCCTGATTATTTCCCTCTGGCTCCCCAGGAACATGCTTCAGGAAATCCCTGAGCCCAGGCACAGCTGTCTGTGTGGGACCTGATGTCTGTCTGTGGGGTTGGACCAGATGATCTCTTGAGGTCCCTTCCAACCCCTACAATTCTGTGATAAAGGGCTGTTTCTAAGCGCTGGGGAGCAGTAAGGTTTGGATAACAATTTGAATTGTTTTCCTTTTATTTCAGAGCTATTTCTCTATTTTATGAGCTCTCTGAAAATGATTTGGCCTTCATCAAGCAGAGCAAGGATGGGTCTGGCTTCTTGATCAACCTGATTGACTCTCCTGGGCACGTGGATTTCTCTTCAGAGGTCACTGCTGCTCTTCGTGTCACTGATGGTGCCCTGGTTGTTGTAGATTGTGTCTCTGGTAAGGTTTTCTGTAGCTATGAGCAACTGGACTTACGTTGGCTGATTTTGATGACCAGGATAACTAATTCCCTGGTGTTTGGTAGGCGTGTGTGTGCAGACAGAGACTGTGCTGCGTCAGGCCATTGCTGAGAGGATCAAGCCTGTCCTGATGATGAACAAGATGGACCGAGCACTGCTGGAGCTGCAGCTGGAGCCAGAAGAGCTATACCAGACCTTCCAGCGCATCGTGGAAAATGTGAACGTCATTATCTCCACCTATGGAGAGGGAGAAAGTGGCCCCATGGGAAATATCATGGTGAGTGAGAGTCTGCCTAAAACTAGTGTGAGGGAGCAGTTGTGACCCTTGTCACAGGAGGAAAGGTGAGAGTAAAACGTGAAAGACCCCTGTGGCACCCAGGTTTGAGCTGGTTTGGTGCTCTTGCTGGCTTTCCTTCCAAACCTTGAGCGACTTAAAGACTCTACATGCAAGGAAGTATTTCCTTTCTTTACCAAGGGTGCCTTGTTTTGTAGGACACCTCCTTGCCCACATCACATCTGTGATGTCAGGTCGTAGGCTCCTATGCAGCATCCCTCCCCGGCTGCCTTTTGAAATAGAAGGCCAGGAGGTGTTTGCAGGTCCCTGCACCCCGTGGGGGTCCTGTGCAGTCACCAGGGCTGCTGACTCTCAAAAACCCTCGTGCCTTGTTCTCACTGAGCTCACTCCTGCATCCTCCCATGTATTGCTGATCCTCCCTGAGGACAGGGATCTTTCTAAGCAGCTGCTGAGCTGTCTTCAGTACGTAGCTGGTTGAAGTGAAGCAAAACCAGTCTAGTCCTGTGATACAAAGATAAAACTGTGGGGGTGGGCCAGGCTGTCCTTGGACCTTGGAGATGACCACTGTCACCAAACTGCTTGAGAGTCATGTAGTCATGAAGTGCCACCTTCAAACCTTTTGTGCTTGAGTGGTGCTAGGGATGGAGTGTGCTGACTGCTGTAATGCCCTGTGGCTGTTCTTCTGTACCCAACCCTGTTTGTTCTCTTTCAGATCGATCCAGTGCTTGGTACTGTTGGCTTTGGGTCTGGCCTGCATGGCTGGGCTTTCACTCTCAAACAGTTTGCTGAAATGTACGTTGCAAAGTTTGCTGCCAAGGGTGAATCCCAGCTGAACCCATCTGAGCGTGCTAAGAAAGTAGAAGACATGATGAAGAAGCTGTGGGGGGACAGGTGAGGAGTCACAGATGTTGATTTGAATTCCACCTTGGCTCTGTGTGACTGGAACCCAACCCTGTTGAAGGTTGGTAAGGAGGGTGGATGGTAGCCCTGTCTCCTTGGCTTGGTGTGTGCCATAGCACAGTAGGAAACGCACAGATTGATGGGGAAGGGATGGTGAATTCAAAGTGTTTTGGCTAGCTCTGAGAGCCTGGGAGTCATGGGGGGGAGGGTGTGAAGATGATTCTTGCTCAGCAGGACTTACTCTGGCCTGAGCAAAGCAGCACAGGACGGTTTCTGTAGCTGAATTGAGCATTGAGTCTTGTCTGCCTTGTCTCCAGATACTTTGATCCCGCTACCGGCAAGTTCAGCAAATCTGCTACAAGCCCAGATGGAAAGAAGCTGCCCAGGACCTTCTGCCAGCTCATCCTTGACCCCATCTTCAAGGCGAGTTCCTTGCTGTTGAGTCCTTGCTGGTGCCTTGTGCTCTCTGGTTGGGTGACAGTCTGTGATGATGGAAAATTTCTTCACTTTGACCTGACTTGTCTGATTGAAGAAATTTAAGTATCTGATGAACTCGTTAGTCTCTGTGGGCAGGGAAGCTGGTAGTAGATACAGTGCAGGCAAGTATGTGTCTGAGCTTCAGATGGGGTCAGTTGGGTGATGAGCAAGAGCAGAGATTCTCTTGAGCAGCGCTTGTGCTGCTGCTCCAAACTGGGTCACCACCAGCAGCATTCATAACTGCTGCTGTTGTTCCAGGTTTTTGATGCAATCATGAACTTCAAGAAAGATGAGGCAGCCAAACTGATTGAGAAACTGGACATTAAACTTGACAGTGAAGATAAGGACAAGGAGGGCAAACCCCTGCTGAAGGTGAGAGTGCTCTGAATCATCTGTGGGGTGGAAACAAGTAGTTGTGCTGCTCCAGCTGTGGCAGTTTACTAAGCAGCTACAAACCCTGCTTGGGTTGGAGGGTGCTGTTGGTGGTTTGGAGGTTGGGAGAGAAGGGGAAGGTGCACTTAGCAGTGTGACACTCCTCTGATCCCTGTTCAGGCCGTGATGAGGCGGTGGCTGCCTGCTGGAGATGCCCTGCTGCAGATGATCACCATTCACCTGCCTTCTCCTGTCACAGCCCAGAAGTACCGCTGTGAGCTGCTCTATGAGGGCCCCCCTGATGATGAGGCTGCCATAGGTATGATGAGCTTCACTGCTGGGCTTCTCTGTGTCAGCACTCCAAAAATCCCTGTGGCCATGTATCACATGCAAGGAATGGTACTGGATTAAGTTGATCTCTCCCCCTCCTCTCAGGTATTAAGAACTGTGACCCCAAAGGCCCCCTGATGATGTACATCTCTAAAATGGTGCCAACCTCTGACAAGGGACGTTTCTACGCTTTTGGACGTGTCTTCTCTGGTCTTGTCTCAACTGGCTTGAAAGTCAGAATCATGGGACCAAACTACACACCTGGCAAGAAGGAGGATCTGTACCTGAAGCCAATTCAAAGGTCAGTCCTGGCTGAGCTGTAGCTCAGATCTGTGGCTTTAGAACGTCTGGGCCTCTTACCTCTGAGGCCAGACAACACACTTGGCCATGGATTTTGGGTCTGCTGCCACAACTCCGAGATGCTGCCTGATCAGACTTGAGTAAAACCACTTTCTCCTTTGGCAGGACAATTCTCATGATGGGCCGCTACGTTGAACCCATTGAGGACGTGCCTTGTGGAAACATTGTTGGTCTGGTTGGTGTTGACCAGTTCCTTGTGAAGACTGGAACCATCACCACCTTCGAGCATGCTCACAACATGAGAGTCATGAAGTTCAGCGTCAGCCCTGTCGTGCGCGTGGCTGTGGAAGCCAAAAACCCAGCTGACCTGCCCAAGCTGGTGGAGGGACTGAAGCGTCTTGCCAAGTCTGACCCTATGGTGCAGGTGAGTGTCTGGAATGGTTTTGGGAACTGGAGAAATCCTGCTGGCAAAGGAGGCTTCTGCAGACCTTATGAGGAGAGACTGAGGGAGCTGGGGGTGTTTAGTCTGGGGAAGAGGAGGCTGAGGGGAGACCTTCTCCCCACCTCCACTGACCTGACAGGAGGGTGCAGAGAGGTGGGTGATGGTCTCTTCACCCAAGTGACAGGTGATGGGATGAGGGGAAATGGCCTCAAGCTGCCCCAGGGCAGGTTTAGATTAGACTTAAGGAAAAAGTCCTTCCTCAAAAGGGTTATTGGGCGTTAGGACAGGCTGTCTAGGGAGGGGGTTGAGTCACCAACCCTGGATGTGTTTAAAAGATGGGTAGATGACGTGCTCAGGGGTATGGGCTAGTAGAGGATGGGTACGGTTGGGCTCTATATGATCATAAAGGTCTTTTCCAACCTTGTGATTCTGTGATTGTGGCCATGCTGGGGGTGCTGGTGGAATTGAGTATTGGTCCCACCAGAGTGAGAAGGAGTTCTGCATTTCACCTTAGGGCTGGTGCTGAGTCATTCCCAGATGAGTGGAAAGAGCATCTAAAAGTAGCTCCTTGAGTCAAAAGACAAAAAATGGAGATTCACAAGTGTTGAGTGTGTGAGAGCTTTCATTGCACTGCAGCAGGAAGCCTTACTGGCTGTGTAAATGGTCTTTTCAGTGCATCATTGAGGAGTCTGGAGAGCACATCATCGCTGGGGCAGGGGAGCTGCACTTGGAGATCTGCCTGAAGGACCTGGAAGAGGACCACGCCTGCATTCCTATCAAGGTAGAGGGCTGAGCAGCAGAGCTCTTGCTGTGAGCTCTCACAGGGTGTCTGGTGAGCTGTAGTTTGGTTGGTGGCTCATTGCTCTTTGCTCTTCCTGGCTGCAGAAATCTGATCCTGTTGTGTCCTACCGTGAGACGGTCAGCGAGGAATCCAACGTGATGTGCCTTTCCAAGTCCCCCAACAAACACAACAGGCTGTACATGAAGGCCCGGCCCTTCCCAGATGGTTTGGCTGAAGACATTGACAAAGGTGAAGTCTCAGCTCGTCAGGAGCTGAAGCAGCGAGCTCGTTACCTGGCTGAGAAGTACGAGTGGGATGTCACCGAAGCCAGGAAGATCTGGTGCTTTGGTCCTGATGGCACCGGCCCCAACATCCTGACTGACATCACCAAGGGAGTGCAGTACCTGAACGAGATCAAGGACAGCGTGGTGGCTGGCTTCCAGTGGGCGACAAAGGAGGTAAGGGCAGCCTGGCTCTGGTCATGGTGGGGCTGGGATCTCCCAGGGATGGGTGGTTTGCAGCATCACAAAGGGCTACAGCACATGTTTCCAAAGGAGAAACTCCCACAGAGCGCAGTGTGTTTGTAATGCTGAAGGACCTTCAGGATAAATGAAGTTGGGTGGCAATTAGAATGGTGATGTCATACTGGTTTAGACACACAGAACACCCAACTTCCAGCCAGGAGTGTGGAGAACTTGGTCATGGCAGCAAGTACTTGAAATACTAAAACTTTCAGAGCCAAACACCCCAGTGGGGACAAGAAGGAAAAGCAAAGGTGCTCTGAGAGCCTCAGCAGAGGTTGGGCCTTGTTCACCTCTTACTGTCTGAGCACTGGGGAGGAGATGACTCCAAAAGAACACGTTGATTGACTAGGAACAGCATCAGGAGAGGGCTTGTTGGTCTGAAGAAGATGATGCCATGCCAACAACTTCTTGGTTTTTGGTCCCAGTAGTCTGAAAAACACATTCTTTCTGGCCAAATACTTGGGGTTGTGGCATCATAAATGTGTGTCAGCCTTGGAGTTGTTGCATGGAGGAGACAATGGTAGATGGTGTCAGTGTGTGGAGCCTACAAGGAGCTGCAGTGGTGGCTCCCAGGAGCGGCTGGTCTTAGCTCCTAGGTGAGGAAGAGGACTTGCTGAATGGCTCCTTGTGCCAGCCAGGTTCTGCTCCCTGCTGTAGGACCTGCTTCCAAGGAAGCCTGTAAGCTGAGGGACCTGAGTCTCTGGTAAGGAACACCCACTGTCCCCCAGACATGATGTCACTTGACTCCTCTGCTTTTTCCAGGGGGTCCTGTGTGAGGAGAACATGCGTGCTGTGCGTTTCGATGTGCACGATGTCACTCTGCACGCTGATGCCATCCACCGTGGAGGTGGGCAGATCATTCCCACTGCCAGGAGGTGCTTGTATGCCTGCGTGCTCACTGCTCAGCCCAGGCTCATGGAGCCCATCTACCTTGTGGAAATCCAGGTGAGGAATCTCTGCTTAGACCAGAAGATCCTGGGCAAAGAAAATGGGAGTGGGCAGTTTGTGGTCCTCATGCTTCTCTCTTACAGTGCCCAGAGCAGGTGGTTGGTGGCATCTACGGTGTGCTGAACAGGAAGCGTGGCCATGTGTTTGAGGAGACCCAGGTTGCTGGCACCCCCATGTTTGTGGTCAAGGCCTACCTGCCTGTCAATGAGTCCTTTGGTGAGTGTGCTGGTCTTGGGCGCTGCCCTGGGGTTGCAGGAGCTTCATCCCAACCTGGGAAGGAGATCCTTTGTGTCCTGCTGTGTGATGGCAACCATTTGGGTTGGAATGACCCTTGACATGAGTCCAAGTGTTAACACTGCCAAGACACATCTGCACACCTTCTAAATCCCTCCCTCCTGTTCCTGGGCAGCCTGTCCCAGTGACTGCCAAGCCTTTGGATGAAGAACCTTCCGGTCTAAAATTCACCTGGAGCAACTGAGGGCAGTTTCCTCTTGTCCCACTGGTTGCTCATGACCCAACATGACAGAAGAGTTGGGGCTGGAAGGGACCTTTCCACGTCACCTAGTCCAGTCCCTGCTATGAGCAGGGACAGCTTCCAACTCCATCGCACTAAGAGCCCTGTCTACCCTGACCTTGGAACGTCTCCAGGGATGGGGCATCTCCCACCTCTCTGGACAACCTTGCTGCCATGTTTCACCACCTTCAACATAACAAATCCTATCTCCACTCTTTCAGTTCAAACCCATGCCCCCATGTCCTATCACTACAGTCTCTCCCCATATTTTAAAGCCCCTCTGAGCAAGAGCAGAGTCTCTGGAGCCCTCTCCCATGCGTTCTTGTGGTAGAGCACCACTACACCACACTCAGCATCTCTGTAGGCTTTTGGGTGCAGCTTGGAGTTACTCCAGGTGGTGACTGGGAGTGTAAATTCTACCCTGAACCTCTTCCACCTCCCACCTCACATCGTTATCTTCTTCCTCCCAGGTTTCACAGCAGATTTGAGGTCCAACACAGGTGGCCAGGCTTTTCCCCAGTGTGTCTTTGACCACTGGCAGATCCTGCCCGGGGATCCCTTCGACAGCGCCAGCCGTCCTTGCCAGGTGGTGGCCGAGACCCGCAAACGCAAAGGGCTGAAGGAAGGCATCCCTGCCCTCGACAACTTCCTCGACAAACTCTAATTAAACTCACTGGACTCTTGGGAGGGGAAGGGGAGGGAAAGGGAGGGAGGGGGAATTAATTAATTAGCGTTAAAGCCCACAACAGAGGGGTTAAGACGCCCGTGACCGTCATCTCTGCATCGTTAATTAATCGGTTGATGTGGCGATTTGAGACTTGGAGGAGGAAAAAACAAACAAAGAAGCCTTATAGGTTTGTGTTGCACATGCCTCATTGTAACTAAACCATTTCCACTAGATTTTGCCCAATTATGTATTTATTTGACTCAAAGTGTGGGGAGGGAACCCCGTGATTGTTAGCGGGGAGGGTGTTAATTGATGTGAAATGAGGAAGAGGAAAAGAAAAGGGGAAGGGGAGGGAGGGAGGGGGGGGGAAACTCAACCCGTCTGCAGTGTGACTGTCCGTGCCCATCGCCGCCTGTATTAGTGCCACTGGAATTAATAAAATCGGATCATAATGAGCGCTCTGGGCTTGGCTTTAATTAGGGATGCGCGGGGCTGAGGTTAGCGTGCGCCACCTAGCGGGTGGGAGGGGGAAGAGCCATGCTGGCGTGGCCTCCCCCTGTATCCAAGCGCTTGGTTCCTGCCCGCTCCCCCTCCCTGTGGAGTTGGAAGGTCTCCATATGGAGGCGGAACGGGCGGGACCAAGCGCTCGGAGGGGGGGTTGCGGGGTGGAGTGCGGCGCGTCAGGCAGTGTCGGAATGTGGCGACGCGGGCGGCGGCGGCTCAGGTAGGGTGGGGCGGAGAGATGGGGAGAGGGGCTGGGGTTAAGGGGTGCGAGAGGGGGAGGTTTGGGGCGCTGTAGGGGTGAGGGAGGAGCCCCGGCTTGAATCTGGGGAGTTGGGAGGGGTGGTGGGGAGGGTGGGAGGTGAGGGATGAGGGTGTGGGGCCTGCGAGGCCCAGAGGAAGGGTTGTGGGGCCTTGTGAGGCGGGAGACGGGTTGAGGGGGTTTTGTGAGGCGAGGAGAGGGGGAGGGTTGGGGATTGGGGGCTGTTGGGCAGGGAGGGGACTGTGGGTGTGAGGAATTTGGGGGATGGGGGCTGTGGGGCAGGGAGGGGACTGGGTGTGAGGTTTGTGGGGAATTTGGGGGGGTGGGGTGGCTGTAGGGTAAGGAGGGGTAGTGGATGCAAAGTGTGTGGGGAATTTGGGGAGTGGGGGTGCTGTAGGGCAGGGAGGGGTAGTGGGTGTGTAGGGGGGTAGGCTTATCTAGAAGGAAAAGGCTGTGGAGGAGGAGGCGGTGTGTAACTGGGGGTATGGGGAGATTGGATGAGGGGCTATGGGGAAGAAAGTAGGTATGGAGGCTGGGGGCAGCTGGCTGGGTTGGGGTGTCCCTCCAGCACAGCTGGGTGTTGCTGGCTGTGGTCACAAGAGGTTGGGGCCAGGGTGGCCATGGGCCCCACACAGCCACTGCCCCCACTCCTGCCTCTCTCCCCGCAAGGTGTCCCCTCCAGCCAGGATGGGCAGGGACTTGTAGGGCTCCCACAGGCTTTGGGGTGTGATGAGGCTGGGGGGCACCCCCGGGACTAATTTGTGGCTCCATTCCAGCCACCCCACAGCATCAGGCTGCACTGCTTAGGGGCTCCCTGCCCTGTGTCCCCCTGGGCTAGGTCCTGCCCTGAGCAGGTCTGTTGCTGGTGTTGGTGTGTAGCTCCTGTGACATAAACCCCCTTTTCTGGTGCCACAGGTGCTGATCCCCAGCTGTTCCCCCGGCGTCCTCCACTGCTCACAGGGTTGGGGCTGCTTCAGCTCCGTGAGGGTCCCGCAGCCATGTCCACCTTCCGGCAGGAGAGCGTGGAGGACTTCTATGAGATGGGGGAAGAGCTGGGCAGGTGAGTGACATCCTGCTGTGCTGAGGAGGTGGGAGGGGGGGCTTCTGTGACTGCAAACTCTGCCCGAGCACCAGGCTGGGAGCTTCACCCACTTGCTGCAGCCCTTGAGGTGTCCCTGTGCCGGTGGCATCCTCTATGTCACCTCAGTGCTACCTGCAAGTAGTGGGGCTGAGGCTGGGGGTTTTGCTGAGAGCCAGGCAGCTTTATATTAAAGATAAAGGTATTAATTAACGTTAAACTGGCTCCTACATCAGGGCAGGCGTAGCAGCGCTCTGCAGAGCTCCCGTCATGTCCGTGTTTGGCCAGGGCTGCTGAGCTGATGCTGGCAGCTTCCGGCCCTTCTCTGTCACTGCCGCCCTGCTCTGCGCCTGCGGGGAGAATTTGGGGGTGAATCACTGCATGCAAATGGGATTTAATCATCCTGGATGCGAAGGCGGTGGGGGGTGGGGTGGGCTGGCTTTGGATTCTCCAGCGCTGCTGGGACTCAGGGAGTGCTGTGGCTGTGGCTGCCTGGGCTTGGGGCTTCTCAGGCCCTGGGAAATAATCGTGCAGCGGAAACGATTTGAGTGGCTCAAGCATTTTTTTAAAAAGGGGGGTGGGGCTGTGCTGTACCCACAGTCTGTTGTGAGCATGGGGGTGGATGTGGTACCCTGGGGGCTGAATCCCACCCGGGTAAAGTGGGGGACAGAGGAGGGGGGGCTGTGGGTGGCCCCAGCCACAATCCGGGGACGTGTAAAGCAGTGTTGGGTCCGGGCGCGTGTGGAGGCTGGTGACGGGGACCACATCTCACCGAGTGCCGGCTGGGATGGCCAATGGCTAGGGCAGTGGGGAGGGAGTAGCCTGCGGATGTGGGATGTATCTAATTCTCAGGGAGAGGGTGTTGAGGGGCCCTTGTGTGTCCCAGCACCCTGGCTACAGGGGATATCATCCAGGGCAGGATGGGACAAAGGTTGGGATGCTGCCGTAGCAGTGATGCTGGTGTTGGCAGGATCCGACTCTGTGAAGGGCCTGTTGAGCCCAGAGCCTGGCTTTCCCCTGGCCCCAACCACAGGGTGCTTTGAACTGTCAGTCACTCTTACTTTGGGCATTTTCCCCTGCCCACCTCCCCCATTGGAGCTTTGTGATTCCTCTGGACTGCCAGGCTCTGAGGTTTTGCTTCCTGGCTGGAAACTGGAGCAACAGGGTGTCTCCCACCTCAGGTGATCACAGCAGCACTTGAGCAACTCGGGGGAGGGTCAGCAGCTGCTGCATCCCTGGGAGGAATTCCTTTCCTCCATCCCAGGCAGCGCTGGGATTTACACACTTGCTCCTACAGTGCCAGGGTGGATAAACCCCAGGACTGTGCTGGGAGCACCATCCTTGTGCGAGTGCTGACCCCACTGCTAAGCACTCGCTGGCACGTGCCATGCAGGGCGTCCTCTCCTCACCTCCTCCCTGCATCCCACAGCGGCCAGTTTGCCATTGTACGGAAGTGCCGGGAGAGGAAAACAGGCCTGGAATATGCAGCCAAATTCATCAAGAAGCGGCGGCTGTCGTCCAGCCGTCGGGGCGTGAGCCGGGAGGAGATTGAGAGGGAGGTGGACATCCTGCGGGAGATCCAGCACCCCAACATCATCACGCTGCACGACATCTTCGAGAACAAGACGGACGTGGTGCTGATCCTGGAGCTGGTCTCGGGAGGGGAACTCTTTGATTTCCTGGCTGAGAAGGAGTCCCTGACGGAGGAGGAGGCTACCCAGTTCCTCAAGCAGATCCTGGATGGCGTGCACTACCTGCACTCCAAGCGCATCGCCCACTTCGACCTGAAGGTGAGGTCTGGGAGGTGCATTCATCTTGTGCTGGGCAGCTGGGGAGTGGGGACAAGCATCCAGGCTTCTGTGGGGCAGTGGAGCTCTGGGATCTTTCCCTACCTGACGTGGGTGTCTTTTCCTCTGGAGAGAGAAGCCCAGGGCAGCACAAGGCTGCCATGGGTGAATGTGTGTGGGTAAGCACCAGCTCCTCTCCTCCCACAGCCAGAGAACATCATGCTGCTGGACAAGAACGTGCCAAACCCCCGCATCAAACTCATTGACTTCGGGATCGCCCACAAGATTGAAGCTGGGAATGAATTCAAGAATATATTTGGGACCCCGGAGTTTGTAGGTGAGACCCGGCCAGCACTGTTCCTGTGGGACTCCTCTGGGCTTGTCTAACCCCAGAGAGCTGCCCAAAGCCCTGGTGCAGCTGCTGGGATGTGTCCATGGGGACGTGCTTCCTTCCCCTGGAATAAGCCTGTTTTCTTCTCTCTTTCCTTCTAAAGCTCCAGAAATTGTGAACTATGAACCCCTGGGGCTGGAGGCCGACATGTGGTGAGTGACTCCCCTCCCGAGCACCTTCCAGCACCAGCCTCGGTGGCACCAGTGGCCAGTTCCCAGTACTGGGACTGGGATCATGCTGGCATATCTCCTCTCTTGCTGAAAGAGCAGGGAGAGGGGACCAATGGCACTCTGCGGGGCTTCAGCCTCATCTCCCTCTCTCTTCCAGGAGCATTGGGGTCATCACATACATCCTGTGAGTATAAGCGGTGTCTGGGGGAGATGGGTGCTTCAGGGTGGGTCGCCTTTTTGGGGTGTCACTACCTGCTCTCCTCTCACTGCAGGCTGAGTGGAGCCTCCCCTTTCCTGGGGGAGACAAAGCAAGAGACCCTGACCAACATATCTGCTGTCAACTACGACTTCGATGAGGAGTATTTCAGCAACACCAGCGAGCTGGCCAAGGACTTCATCCGCCGCCTGCTCGTCAAGGACCCCAAGTGAGAGATGGGGAGCAGAGCTGGGGATTGCCCAGGGAGAGAGGGGATGGTCCCTCCTGCCCCAGCCTTCCATGTACAGGCAGCTCCCACATCTCCTGCCCGCTCTAGGGTTTAGCTCTGAGCCTGCCTGCTGCCAGCCCAGAGGCCTTGGCCCATCCCTGTTGTGCCAGTTGTTTATCCCTCCAGCTTGCAGCATTTGGTGTTGCAAAACATGTTGAAACCAAAGTCTCTTCCCCTGTGTCAGGGTGAATTGTGGGGACAGAATCATTCACCCCTGAGGGTGCAGAAGCTCAGCTGAAAAGGAGAGAACAGAATTTGGGAAGGATGAAGGGCTGACCTGAGCACCCAGCAAGCCTGGCTGGGGTGGGTGGAGTGGTGCTGGGTGTTCAGATGTTGGTCAGAAGGTTCCTATGGGCTCTTCTTTGTGTATTTCCTTGCGAGAGGCTGGCTGAGGGAGCTGGATACAGCCCCTGTCTGGGGTGGGCTCTGGGTACAGTGAGTTTGGGCTCATCCTTGTTCCAAAAGTGATAGGATCCAAGCTGCTTTTCCAGGACTTTAACAGGGAAAGAGGCAGCAAAGCCTCTGTCCCTCAGTCACAGCCTCGCTGTCATTGCAGGAAGCGGATGACAATCGCTCAAAGCCTGGAACACCCTTGGATTAAGGTGAGAAGTTAAAAAATTGGCACCTTACATGTGTCAAACATCCAAGAGGCCAGGGGAGGGTGTTAATACACTGGCAGCTCTCCACTGCTCTTCCAGCCCTGGGTTGTGGCTGGCTTGGTGCTGTGAGGGAACCACAGCTGGGTGCCATCTGGCTCCTGCTGCCCTGGCTGTGCCCCACATCCATGACCATCCCTTTCCCCAGGTGATCAAGAGGAGGAACGTTCGCAACGAAGACAACTGCAAGAAGCCCGAGCGCCGCCGGCTGAAGACCACGCGCCTGAAGGAGTACACCATTAAGTCCCACTCCAGCATGCCACCAAACAACACCTACATCAACTTTGAGCGCTTCTCCAAGGTCATGGAGGAGGTGGCTGCAGCTGAGGAGAGTCTCCGAGAGCTGGAGAAGAACAAGAAGTCCTTCCAGGAGGACATCGAGGCCCTGCTGTCCATCTATGAAGAGAAGGAGTCGTGGTACAAGGAGGAGAACGAGAGCATCAGCCAGGACCTCCGGCAGATCCGGCAGGAGCTGCAGAAGACGGAGGCTTTGAAGAAGCAGGTGCAGGAGGAGACCAGGAACGTGGTGCAGGTGGCCAACGGCCTCAAGAGGCGTTACCGAAAGCTGGAGAACCACTATGAGGCCCTGGGCAAGCAGGTGGCCTCAGAGATGAAGTTCGTGCAGGAGCTGGTGTGGTCCATTGAGCGGGAGAAGCTGCAGAGCGGTGAGGGGGACGGCAGCATCCGCTAGCTCGGCTGGCGCTGGGCTTGGCTGCCCCTGGGCTGAGGGTGGGTCATCATTCCTGGATCCCCCCCACCCACTGGAGGGACCTCGGTGGCTCTGCCCCTTGCTCACCCCAGGAGCGGGACCACCAACAGCCTTTGGGAAATGTCCCCTGCTCTGCTGGGCTCACAGTGGTGTGCTGGGGGCTTGTGCCTCCCTGGAGACTCCTGTTTGGGGTGGGGTGGGGTGGGGGGCTTGAGTTGTGTTCACTTGGGTTTTGGGTTCCCACATGCGGCTCTCGCTTGGCTTGCTGTCTGCGTGCTCCCCGTGGTCCTGGCTGCTCCTCCCCTCACTTCTGCAGGGCTCAGAGACCCATTCTCCCCTCCCTGTCCCACCCAGGGCCTGGGTCTCGGAGCTGCCACAGCACCCTTACTGGGGGGAGTCTTGGTGGGGAGACTCCTCCTTTAGACCCTCACAGCAGCTCTGCCACGCACGAGCCAATCTGAGGACTGATTCTTGCACGGCCCGACACGTGACCCCAGCTGTCCCCCACTCTCTCCAGGGCATCACACCCCTCTGCTCCCCCACCCCAGCCCTCAGTCCCTCTGGGCACTCCCCCTTTTAACAAAATAAAGGATTCCCTGCACCCAGGGCGGCTGCCTTGGCTCCTGCCATGGGAAGATGGGTGGTGGGAAGGGGTCAGGGGCACGCCATGGGGTGACAGCTCCTCTGCTGTGCCCCCAGATGGTGTTTGTGTTCCTGTCCCAGAGGAATTTCCTTTCTGGGAGGAGAAAGGTGCTTTTTTTTGCTGCATCAGCCTCAAAGCTGGTGTGTGAGCACCCCATGGGCCTAGAGGGGACTTGGGATGGGTTGCAGGATGCTCCTGGGCTGTCGGAGCCCTCAGCCCCTCTTGCCTTGGACTCTGGGGGAGGTCTGGGGGGCTCCATGAAAGTTTAGGGATGGTCCTGGACTTGGAGAAGGTCTGTGGGACTTGGGGAGGGCTCTTGAGTGCAGGGAAGGTCCCAGGGTTTGAGGAAGGTCTGTGTCCCTACTGTTTCCCACAGGGATCCCCCTTTTGCAGAGGAGCAGCCAGAGAGGAACAGAGTGGACCAGGAATTGGCGTCAGTATGATCAGGGCCAGGTAGGGTGGCTGGGCTCTGGCATCACCAGTGAGGGTGGCAGAGCAGCTGGTGCCCAGGGCTGGGAGCCAGCATGGGCTGGACCCCCTCCCCTTGCCCTTGGCTTCCTGGGCACGAGAGGACAAGGTTCCCAAATCCCAGCTTTCCGCAGAGCACGTGTGAGAGCCCAGGGCTGGGTTTCTGCCAGGAGTGCCAAGGGGGTTTCATCTGCCCCCACGGCCCCACGGTGACAGAGCCAAGATGGAGCTGAACTTGATCTGGGGGAATCACCACCCAAATCCCAGCGGATGACAGGCATCCCTCTGGCTTGCCAGCACCTGCAGCAGGGTGGGTTTTCCTCTGGCTGAGGGGGATTTGCTCAGTTCAGACTTTATTTGTCACTCTAGTGTCACCCCACCAGCTTTGTGAGGTCTGGGGTGCGGTGAGACAGGCACAGCCGGTGCAGAGGGGTCGTGCCCCGTGCCCCATCAGACAGACACGTGTGCTGGTTGCTGCCTGCTGACGTCCTGCAGGGTGTAGGTTTCATCCCAACCCTCGGGACACGCGGGCCTGGGGATAATTTTAGTCTCCCCATTTTTCCAGGCCAAAGTGCTTGGCATCCAGGGGTGATGGTGTGACCTCCCGGCTGGTGGCACTGTCCCAGGGCAGAGCAGGATCCATGCTGCAGCCTCAGAGTGCTGGAGGGGGGTTCCAACCATGGTGGGGGGATGCCAGAGCCTGACTGGGGGGCTCAGGGGTCACTGACTTTCCCCTGGGTGCTGCATCTTGGGGGGAGCTGAGGTTCAACGGGGAGATTTGGGGTACAGGTTCATCTGCAGCCCCAGACATTTGATCCATTCCCACAGAGCTGATTTGTCACCAGAGCCAGCGTGTGAAAGGATGTATGGAAATCCTATAGCAACAGTTGTTCCTGAGCTGTGCAAAGTTCACATAGTGCTAAGGCTGCCCAGACGCCCATCGTGCCCTGGGTTTGTGTTTCATGGCTCGTGGAAAGTCACTGGCCATTCATGCTGCCCAGCAGGGCTGCCTCCTCCACAGCTGCCCAGCAGGTACGCTGCTCCTGGCAGGGTGGTAGGAGGTTCTCATCCTGGTGGATGCACAAGATAACACCAAAATATTCCTTCAGAAGTGGAATTTGGGGTGGTTTTTGTTGCTGCTGCGCTCGGGGTGACCTGCTTTAGAGGGTTTTAAATGGCAGAGTCCTGGCACGAGTTCAGCAGGCTGCACGCTGTACAGCTGCAGAGAAGGGGGAAAACACTTACTGCTCCCCATGAAGGATGGGGAAAGAGTCCAGGAGGTAAATACTGCAGGATCTCAGCTAATGCTGAATGCTCTAAGGAACTAGGGTGCTGCTCAGAAACCAGGGTGTGTGCTTGAGCCCACGAGACATGGTGATGGGACATACTGGGATGGTCCTGCCTTGGCTGCCCTCTGCAGCTGGAGCTGACGCTGCTCTGGGGTGTTTTACATTCTCTGCAACCAGACTCTGTCCAAGAGCTTGTTTTAGGCTTCAATTTTTGCTTCCTCTAGGCTGGTTTGAAGTGAGTGCAACGTCTTTGCCAGTAAATGTTTCCATAAAAGGTTTTGTGGGGTTTTCCAGGTGAGGGTTAAACCTGTCTGTTAACACAGGGAAACCCTCAATGGAAATTCTCCTGTGCCAGAGCCCTCTGCAGAGCTGAGGCCGCTATTTCCCTTCCTGCCAGCAAGCAGAGCTGCAGTTAATCTGTGGGAAACACTCCATCTAACCATGTCAAATGGACTTACAAGGTATCAGTGACAAGTCACAGCTCCCTGTCCCTGACCCAGGGACGAGCGCTGGGCTGTGTAACGGTGTAATTATAGTCTGTGGGTGTCTCCAGGAAATAGGACTGTAGAGCTGGAGGAAGTGCCAGGGTGATGTCATCACTATTTGTGTTTCAGTTCTGGCTCTGGCAGCCCAATTCCAGCCAGAGAATTGGAAAATACCTCTGTGATATGAGGGGAAGGTGGTGGCTCAGGCTTCCTCCCCTGGCCACTTCACCAGGGTGTTTCAAACCCCACCTTGAAAGAGGCTGGGTGGTTTTGGGGTGGCTTCCTTGCTAATCTGTGGCAGCTGCTTTTCTAGAGCGATGTTTCTAATTAAGGCATGCCCAAAACTCTTCTAGAGTGAGCTGTGCCAACACCACAGCTGGGTTATTTTAGTGCCCAAAAGGTCCCCACACTCATCCCACGTGAGAGGTTTTGTACTTTTACCCAGTGAAGCCTTCATGCGTGGCCTGCTGCATGTGCTTGAGCACATCAGCTTAATGGCACTTCCTATCTTTAGCTGGTGTATTTCGATAGGGGCTTGACAGATCCCCACATGCTCACCTATCTCACCACAGGATTTCAGCTCAGTTCGTTACCAGGCACAGAATGGCAGGCAGAGTTTATTATTAGCCTGGAGCTAGCCAGGAGCCAAGGACAGCCACCAGGTCTGTGCGTGCAGGGCCGCAGCGCTGGGCCCCACCACTTGGCACGGGTGTGAAGGTCCCTAGGTGGCTCTGAAGGGCTGGCAGGCATGTCCTCTGGGGGACAGATCCTCTGAGGGACAGCTTGGGGCTCGTCTCATTGGGAGAGGAGACAGCTGAAAGGCTGAAGCAGCTCACCCTTGGTTGGGGTGTCTGAACTGGTTTTCCAAGCCAGTATTGTCACCTAAACCAAAGCAGCAACACATGAAGGGAAGGTTCAGGCTGCACCAGTTTGAAATTTCAAATGCCAAAGGGAAAAGCAGGGTCTGGTCTGGTTTTGGGGGGAGTTTTGCACCTACTTTCTTCTACAGTAAAGGTGACAGACATATTAAAACAGGACCCCAACAACAAAAATAGGTTTTAAATTGATTTTTACTGAATTTAAGAGGTGACATTACAAACAAGCCATTACATAGACAGTATCTGCAGAAGCACAGAAGCAGAAGAGTCAGTTCTTTTCCTACTGCAGCTCTACTTGTCCCATTATAAAAATGCATTTTCAACTTACAAGCCAGCCAGTGGAATATAAAATAAGAAAACTTAAAAAACAAACCCAAAGCAACACTCCTGTCCACCACAGAGCTGTGAATAAGTTATCTTCATTTTTCAATTATATACAAAAGATACTTTCCAAAGGACAGTATAAGAAGAGTTTACACAAATAAACCCTCGTTCCGACTTATTTACATCATTCTGTACATGGGTCTTTCAGATCTTCAGAGACCCTGAAAAGCAACAAGGGAAAGTGTGACTCTCTGAGCCTTAGAGCAGTTCCTTTCAGCAGCCCACCCCTCACATTTCACCCCCTCAGGAAGCAGGGATGTATTTACCTATAAGCAATTTAAAAGCTTGTTGTGAATATCTTCAAGGACTTGATTGTAAAGTTCATCTCTAGTCTTCAGTCCATCTAAATAAACTGAAAGAAAAAAGATGGGAGTCATGCTGGAGGCTTCTGATCAGCAGAAAATTTATGGAGAGGTGTTTTAAAATATTTCATGGTCTATTATCCCAAAGGACAACTGGAAAACCATCCTGAAAAAGCTACAGCCCACGGAGTATCTTACCCTCTTGTAAAGAACAGGTTTTTCTCCCTACCCCCAAGTGCTGATAATATGAAACAAAGAGAAAAATCCTCAATTAAATTACCAGCTTCCTTAAAATCCCAAGTCCTAAAGGATTTATGTTCAGGGAGGCTTACCAACATCCACACCACTGTCTTCCATCTCTTTCCTGTGCTTCAAGTACATGGGCCAGACGTGTCCATCGAAGAGACCCGGTGGGTCAGGAACGGTGTAGTTCCGGGTACTGCAGATACCAAAGCAGAGGAGAACATCAGGACTGGTGCTGCCCCTTGCACACTGCCAGAGCCTGGGGGGATCTGCCAGCTGCTTGGTTGCATTGGTGTAAAAGCAGATTGTCACACTCCTGTTTCTCATTGATTCTCATCTCTGTTTGGCAACAGGTTTATTGAAGCACCCAGAGTGGGCACAGAAGCTAGAGGTGGCTGATGAAGGCAGAGCATGGAGGGTTTATTGATGCTTGCAGAAGCATGCAACAGCTCAGTTGCAACAGCTCAGCTCCTTTGGCACCTGTGATCTCCACACAGCCCCAAAGGGGAGAGCTAAAGTTTCAGAAAATGCCTCAAAGTCTCTCAAATTAAGACATTCCACTGTAATTCCGTTTTGTAAGTGACACCAGTATCTCCCAGTAATAGGGACAGAAAGGCAGCCTGAAGGCTCACCTCTTGCAGAGTCTTTACTGGAAGGAAGGATTAGATTCAGGTGAAAGGATCTTCTTACCTTCTCCTCCTTTTGCATTCGTCGTACGGCACTGCCAGGTAGTAGCGCATGTCGAATAGGTCTATCAGGGGTCTGGGGTAGGGCAGAAAGAAAGAACGTGACTGTCTGTATTTTTCTCAGAGAGAAAAAGTCTTAAATCAACCCCCAAACCATATAAATCTCTGTGCCTCTCTCCTGTTTGTGGCTGTTCTGGATAACAGAAGTGGAAGTGCCTTCATTAAGGCACAAGCTAATGTACTGGAGGGTTATTAGTAGCTGCAAAACCTGGAGGATGCTGTTTTCTGAAGGGCAGAATGGAATGGCAGGTGCTTTTCCCACCCAGATATTCCCTACTAGTTACTGTGGAGGATCAGTCATGTCAGGAAGACCCAGGACATGAACCCTGACTCCTTCCAGCTTGTTTCAAATTCTCCTTGCAGTAGACCAAAGCTGTGATTCATCAGGCTGATCTGAACTGACGTATCCCTGGGCCCAGCCTGGTGTGCTGAAGCAAGCTGTCACAACCTACATGGGCAGACAGATTCAGTACAAGGCTACTCATCAGCTCACAGCCCTTGCCAGAAGGACAGGGAGTTGCTCTACTGCAGCTTGCTGTGTAGCACTTCTACTAGGCTGAGGAAAATAAACCCAGAAAACCCCTCAAAGCCAATCTAGTTTGAACCTGGGGGGGACCAACAGACTTCTAAAAGCCTGCTGAGGGCTGCATAAATTGTATGAACTAAGCAAGCTCTGGGTCTGGGGGTGAAAATATTCCCTGTGGATGAAGGAAAGGCTCCTTTCCACAGGACAGAGGGCTTCAGAGGTATTTGTAACCTTCAGGAGGGATACCAAGAGTTACCTCCCCTGGGACAGGCCAAGAACAGCGGGCACTTTGCCAGCTCCTTGGCATTCTCAGTCTGAGATTGCTATTTTCCATTCAGAACGGTGCTGCTTGGTGCTGTGCTTGCTACAAATTATAAACAGCTCTGGTTTTGTGAAGTGTCATGCACAGCTTGTTCTCCTGAAGGAGTTTTGTAAACAAAACCACAGTTTGGAGCCAAGAATCTTTTGCTCCTCATGTTTATAGCACGCAATTTCCTGAAGTTTATATATTTAGCTGTTGGGAATTTTCTGTCTCTTCACTGCTGGTTTGGTCTCCCCATTTTCCTGCCAAGCATTTCCCCCCCCATATAAAACAAACATAAGCAAAAGAAGTTGATCTTTGCTCCAATGTACAATTAGTTACTAAGTGTTAAACAAGCATGTGTATCACATGAGATAACTATTCCTAAATTCCAGGAGAGATTCCAAGTAGTGAATGCAGAAGGGATTATCTACTTCTCATCAAGAACCTTTCCAGGTCAAGGTTTAGGTGCTGTGGAGGGAGGCCAGGAGGGAAGCCTGAGCTGCAGGCACAGTATTTACAAGTTCTAAAGCTCCCCCATGCCCTAGAATTCAAGGGTGTGCCCTAAGGGAGAACATCCTGAGTTACCTTGAGACAGCCACCTCCTGCACCTCACTTTTATTGGCAGATTTAAAAGAAATCTGACACATGATACTTGTGAACAAGGCAGGAAGGGTGTATATTAGTACAAAGGAGGTTTTAGCCCTGGCACCAGAGACCTAGTGCTCTTCCCTGGCAAACAGTTAATAGTTCCCCAAACCTTACTTGTAATTATAAAGCAGGAAGCCTTCAATGACCAATATATGGATATCTTTGGAGGCAGGCTCTTTAGAGCCAGGCGTGACATTCACCCCGTGGGAACGGGCAAACTTCACTGGGTTCTCAATCCAGGCACGCACAGTGCTCACCATTGCCTCCATATCCAAGGAGTCCAACACTGGTTAGAAGAGAGGGGGTGGGTGGGAAAAAGGTATACAATCAAATACCACGAACCACATCGAAAGCAACAGAGAGAAGGAACTTGTGAAACGGAAATTACAGGAATTTACTGTTAAATCTTTTAAGAATTAAAAACAAATACTTAGGAAAGAGATACATTACTGCATCCTATAGCGAACACTGCTCTTACCATCCCATTGTTTAAAGCCGTCTTCCCCGACTTCTATTTGATCTTGTGGCTGAAATATAGTGAGCAATAAAACATTGCTGCAAACTCAGCGTGATCAGTTACCTACGATCCGATCACAACCTGGACACTACTGCAATACACAACAAAGCAAGTGTTCACTTAACAAAGCAATTACAGACCCTATTTTGGGCTACAGTAAAAGTTAAGCTCCCATCCTTTCACCAACCCCAAGAACTTCTGGAAAGTTTTCATGGCTCAGTAAAAGCCACTTCAAACAAAGAGTTCTAGGTTAATAGTATGTTATTAGCCAATATGCCCCTGTTTATAACTCAACATAGAGGAAATTTAAGTGCAAATACAGTGTTAAGTAACTAATAAAATGTACATGTTCAGCAATAGCTATTTTAATCCCTATCAGCTCTAACAAAACTGCAGGTCAGCACAGCAGGACTTTCGATCGCTTAGTTACAGCTTTATTTGCTCTAGCATTTGTGAGCTAAACATGCTGGGGAGAAGTTCCATATCTTTATGGAAAGCTCCTCCTCTGCTCTAAGGGCTCATATCTGACCAAATTTGTGCATGAGGCTTCTGGCAAAGAAGCATTCCCAAACCAGCCTGTTTCATAGGGCACACGCTCCTGCAAAGGCAGGATGAGCCAACCACACAGCTGCTGATGCTGCAGCACCTCTCGTGTTGGGGGGACACACCCCACAACTCCTGCCAGCACCTTGCCACATCTCTTGGACTTTGGCATACGGTGAGGACCAGCTATATCGTATATATACAGGGTTTGGCAACACGGTTTTGATGTGACTGCTTCCCCTGCTGCTCTGCCAGGCTGGGTGCAGGAAGGCACCCAAGTGAGCACAGGGATTCCACAATCATCTTTAGTAATATTGATTAGGTTTGATAGGGAGCTGTCAAAACTCCCCAATACAACAGCCTTGAGACATTTAAAGCAGCACAGTGGTGCTTAAATACTAGGATATTATTCTAGAATACTAGAAGCAGCTATACTAGAACATTATTCTGGAATACTAGAAGCAACTATACTAGAGCATTATTCTGGTATAATAAGAATATTATTCCAGTATACTAGACACAACATTCTTACTTAAATAAAATAAGGAGGATAACTTAACACAGATAAAACTATTTGTGCAGGGTACAGCAAGTAACCTCTACCTTAGATCAGTAGTTTGGCCCAGTTAGACCCAGTTTGACCCATTCTTAAGGCTAAAGGAAGCTTTTGCTGCAAGTGATCCGTGCTTCTATGGAAGCTGGCGGATACTGACGATTGTAAAGCTCAGCATCCCCTCGCCTGCCCCAAATTAAATACATAGAACCAGAAAACCTTACTCCTAAGCTGTCCAAACTTACCTGGGAGTCACGCACGAGTACGCGAAGCTTACAGGGGGAGCCCGCTACAACTACCACTAGAGAACCCAGCGGCGCTGGGAGCGAGCGAGGGGAAGGGCCGGGCTTACCTTGAAGAAGTCATCCTGATGGACCACGCAGCAGTTGGGGAGCACCTTGATCAGCCTGTTGGTCAAGGTGGTTTTGCCCCCGTTGGTGACACTGCGCGGAGAGGCGGGAGAGACGCGTTAGTACCGCGGTACAGCCACATTAGGGGCTAGAACCCCCCCCCCCCCCGAACAACCCGAGCGGCACCCCGCGCTCGGCACGTTTGAATCTCCCGCCTCCCTGGTGGCGCGCCGAGCGCTGGCCGCCGATTGGCTGCGACTACCCCCCCTCGCCCCGCCCCTTCCCCGCCGCCAACTGGCTGCTTCCCGCGCGCGCGCCGCTCTTAACGGCCGCGCCGCTTCCCGCCCGCTCAACGGCCG
The DNA here is from genome assembly GCA_020800305.1 of Porphyrio hochstetteri. Lineage (NCBI taxonomy): Eukaryota > Metazoa > Chordata > Aves > Gruiformes > Rallidae > Porphyrio > Porphyrio hochstetteri. The sequence goes on from CM036931.1 coordinate 4,437,684, forward strand.
CGTCCGCCATCTCCGCTTCCCCTCAGAGCGGCCACCCCGGTGGGGCTTCCCCTTTACTTGCGCTCCGCGAACCCGCCCGCGCTGGGGGAAGCCCGGCTGGCGCCTCCGCGAGATGGAGGAGGCTGCGCGGGTCTATCCGCTGAGCCGCCCTCCCCCGCTCTCCCTCCTCCGCTCCCCCGGCGCCCTCTCAGGCCCCGCGGGGCTTTCGGTGACGCTGGCTCCTTTCCCCGCTGGGGCCCGGCAGAGGTTGCCTCGGCAGAGGTTGCCTCGGCGCAGGGGCCTGGCAGCTGCCTTCGCTGGCATTCATAGCCCTAAAACACCCTTGCTCGTTCGGAGGCTGACACTCATCGGCTGGAGAAGCTGCCCCGTGAAGCCCGGGCTTCTAAAAAGTGCTTTTAAAAATGCCTCAGACAGGTTATGACCAGAGGCGAGCGGCTCCTCCTCTGAGGCGATGGGTCAGGCTTCCTTACACCGCAAAGCCTGCTTTAAAATAAAAGGCCTGAATGACCTTCCCCTGCAGAACGGCGAGCTTTCGGGTCTGAACGTGCTAATTCATATATATAAAATTAGGTTTTTTTAAAGGCAAAGGCTATAAAACCCCCGTGCTTCTAACCCACGCTCTTGCCCAGTGTCGGTTTTGCAGCCGAGGATGTGCCCAGCTGTCGCCCTGTCCTGATCTGACACACGAGCTTGCTTCAAAACCTTACTCTTGCTGGAGAAATAAAAGCATTCCGTACCCCCCCACACCCCTATCTTATTTAAAGCAGGCTTTTTTCCCTCTTTCCCCTTCAGTGAAGCTTTTAAAAGGCTAACTTAACATTAAAAACTCCTTTTTGTCATAGCTGAGGCACACCGCTGCCTTCATCCGACTTATAAAATGACTTTAAATACTTTTTCCTGCTTCAGCATGCCTCCTGCTAACACTAGCTTGGTGTATGCCACCCTGCAGAGCTCTCCATATTAAGCAAAAGCAGCGCAAATTAAGAGCCAGCAAGCCACATCTTCACTAGAACCCTGTAATTATATTTTATGGTCCAGATATACAATCTTTAAGCCTTCAATCCTCTTGCATCCAGTAATGAAATGGAAAGAGAAAGCAGCATACATGTGCACGACATTAACGGGAACTCACCCTCCGATGCCGATGATGTATCTCATCTTTGCAGGCTCGCTTCCTTAGCAGGAAAGAAAACAATAAATAATAAATGTGGTGAGCAAAGCAATAAATTCAGAAACCCTGAGGCGACTTTCAGCGGAACAAAACTCCCTCCTGCTCCGCTCTGCCTTGCCCTAACTATTTCATTGAAGGAAAAGGCGGGTTTCTGCCTCTAATTTATAGGGCCCCGCCACGGTGCCCTTCCCTCCCCGACATCTCCCCGCCCCGCTTGCTGATGGAAAAGCCCCTGTGACTATCATGAGCCCAAGATGTCATATTTTTGAGCCCGGATTAGCCAATCCTCACCTCGGCAGATGGGGTCATGCGTGCTGCTGCTGCACCTGTTTTTGCACCCCTCGCGGACCCCCGCTCCCCTGGCTCCGCTCTAAATAGCTTTTTGGCAAGCTCTTCCTTTGCCTAAATTAGTAATGGGGTAGGTGGAAATGTCACCCCTTTTTACATTTCCTTTGGGAGCCCTGGGGAAGGCACAGGGTGGCACGAGGATATAATTAAATGTCTTTTTTTTCCTTTTTATTTTCCTTGAAGGCACACAAGCTCTTTGCCTTCCTCTTCCTTCCCCCAATTCCTGTTTGATTATCTGAAATGCATCCAAGAATGCCATCAGAATCTCCACACTTCTGATAGGGAACTAAATATATATATATATATATATATTTTTTTTTTTTTCACTCCTTTTAGTGAAGCCGTTCCCAGAAAGGAATATGCAGAGGCCGATGAGGGAATCCATTTGGACCACTATCTTTTGAGCCTTGAGGAGGAACTTACTGATCCCTCATATGTAGACACAGAGTCAGAACATGGTATTAGCTTTCCAGCTGCAGTTTACTTAGGTAAAGTAACACTTTTTAAGGCAGGTTAACCCCTTCCAGACTGCTTCCTTGAGGAAATGCCTCTCGCCGTCACTGTGCATTGAGGAACCTGGGCTTTAATTTTAATTGTTTCAGAGGCTCCTAAAATCAGGGCTGTCTTGAGAGATTCTAGGTGAAGGTAAAGTAGAGTTAGTAATCATAGAATCATAGAATCACAGACTAGTCTGGGTTTGGAGGGACCCCAAGGATCACAGAGCTCCAACCCCCCTGCCACAGGCAGGGCCACCAACCTCCAGGCCTGGAGCTACACAAGGTAATAGGTCTGAATGTTTGGTTTTTTTCAGGTGAACACAATGTGAAGTGCATACTGGTCATTTTTGAATAGCATCTTGTCTAATAGAGCGTAAATGATCAAACCTGGGGCCCTGGGCAACCTTGTGTAGCTCCAGGCCTGGAGGTTGGTGGCCCTGCCTGTGGCAGGGGGTTGGCGCTCTGTGGTCCTTGGGGTCCCTCCCAACCCAGACCATTCTATGATTCTATGGTTCTGTGAAACTATTGTGTGCCTTTGTTCCTCCTTTTTATAAAATCAGTCTTTGGAAGTATTAAAAGGCATCCCTAAAGATTCCTTGCCCTACAATGGTTCATAAAGTAATTGTAAACAACCTTATGGCACAGATATTTAGGTGTGTGGTGTCTGGTTAATTTTCTTTACAGCTTTGGAGTCTGCAGAGCCAATTCTTGGCTCAGGATCCTGTACATAGATGTGTGTGCAGCACACAGGGGGTGCTGGTGCAGGGCTCGGCCCCTGGCTGAAGGAGAAGCTGTCGTTACCGTGGGGTGACTTTCAAAGAAATAGATGGATGCTGCTTCTGTTCCAGGGTTGGGTTTTTTTTGGAATGCCTCCATCCTTTGGCTGCAAAGTATTGTTGTACCTTGAGCTTTTCAGCTGGTACAGTATAAAATCCACACAGCCAGAATTTAACCTCTGGGAAAGCATTTGTGAAGGAGCATCACTCCGGAGGGCAGGGTGGGGTGCAGCTCTGGTGTCATGGGCAATGGCTGCTCCAGGCTATTGGCCTGCACCTCGGGCCCACAGGGGCAGGGGAAGTGTTTGGGGAGCTCTGCCACACACAGTGGTTGGGGCCTCTCTGGGCGGGATGTAATAAGAGAAGTAGTAAGTCAGTAGGAGCCTAGAGAACATTTTCATTCTGGCAGTTAACAGCATCTCTTCTGGCCCCCATGCTATCCTAGGGCTTAGTCATCTCACACCTTCTTCATATCCCCAGGGTTTTGGGGATACCTTTTCCTCAAATTGGGTAACTGTTGTTAAGTCATGACACATCCAGAACAAATGCTCCTGAGCTGTATTTAACTTGATTTTTTTCTCCTTCTGTTTCAGGCCTGAAGAAGGGGTTTGGGTCCCAAAACCTTGTTTGTCTTACCCCAGCTGTGTTTGTTGATGTAAGAGGTGTCACTTTTCCCCACAAACCTATTTCATCAGCAGCCGTAAGGTGAAGGCACAGTGCTCTCATAAAGCTGATCAGCACTGAACATGGGCTGCAAATGAGAAGGTTACTGACCATCAGAGCTGTAAGATTCTGGAAGTCTTGGAGTGGAGATACTGGAGGCAAGAAAAAGAAATTGATTTTAAGATAGAACCTCATAAATTTATCAGTGAGCTTACAGGAAACGATCTTTTCCAGTCTGTTATGCTGTGTAAACAAATCGACCTTAGCTAGGGTTTCCACTGTAACAATCATTAATCATTAACAAATATTAATAATTTAGTAATAATTATTAATAAACATTAATTAATTATTAAGAATTACTAACAATAGCTAATTAATAGTTAATTATTATTATTTATGGCCAACATTAGTACATTATTTGCTTGTACTTGGAAACATCACTTGCAAAGTGTGCTTTCATCATCATTTCCAAGGTAGCTCCCTAAAATCATAGCTCCAGAGAAATTTGGAGCTCAGGTTCTTGAATATGATGGAGACGTGACTCAGGGGGAAGTTAAACCTCCAGCAGCTGCCCCTCTCTTCAAGCCCAGTGTTTAGCAGTGGGGTGTCACCGCCTTGGCCTCTCAGCTGGTGTGAACTGTCACTGAGCACTGAAGTGGAGCAACACTGATTTGCACCAACTGAAAACTTGGCCTAAGATTAGCTCTCTGCTTAAATTGTTCCCGTCCTGCATTGTGTTACTCCTCTCCTCCTGAGCTAGCAAGGTGTCTTGGGTCAGAAAGTGAACAGCATGTTACTTCAGTGTTTGTTCTACTGCCTTTCTCCTTCTGTGCTTGGGAGGCTTGGAAGTTGTCTACAAACTAGGAGGGGACACTGATCTCGGTTGCCCTGATCCAGCCCTCTTTTTACATGCTAATCCAAATGGGTTTGGAATGTGCTGTCCTCGAGGTGAAGGAATATTGTATCCTGCCCCGTTGGATTTACTCCTATGAATGTGCTTTGTGTTATGTGTGTGTGGGGTTCGCAGTGAAGGAACCAGTATTCAGCCCAAGATGTATTGAGAGAAACAACGTGTTTCTAGTACAGAGAGCAAATAGAAATCATTGTGGCGGCAGCAGCAGCAGCAGCCCCAGATACCAAAGTATTTGTCTGAGTTCACAGAATCACAGACTCACAGAATCGTAGGGGTGGAAAGGGACCTCCAGAGCCCATGGGGTCCAACCCCCTGCCAAAGCAGGGTCCCTGGGACAGGTCACACAGGTCGGTGTCCAGACGGGGCTGGAATCTCTCCAGAGAAGGAGACTCCACACCCCCTGGGCAGCCTGTCCCAGGGCTCCCTCACCCTCACTGGGAAGAAGTTCTTCCCCAGATTGGTGTGGAACTCCCTGTGCTCCAACTTGAGGCCATCGCCCCTTGTCCTGTCCCCACAGACACTGAGAAGAGGCTGCCCATGTCCACCTGTGTTCCACCCTTCAGATTTATAAACATTAATAAGATCCCCTCAGTCGTCTTTTCTCAAGGCTGAGCAGCCCCAGTTGTTTGGGATCGGTGCATTCCAGAACACTGGAGTTCCACTATCTCTATAAAGAATGTTGAAACTCAGTTTCTTCCGCAAACTGGGGGAGTGAAGGACAGGAGGCACATTGTGCTGTGCTGTTGTGATTTATGTATTTCTTTCTTAAAGCTCACAGTTGCAAATTTCATTCACGTGGCTCTCAGTGTGAAAGCTCATTTTATAAACCTTTTCTCCTGCGTGGATGTGTCTGGCTTTTCTTCAATCTGTTTTTGATCTCCTTGTTAGGGTTTTTCTATCACCCCTTTTCATACTCGTGCACCAACCATCCCGTGAAATCATATTCACCCACATAGCTTAAATTCTCCGGTTCCCCAAATGGCCTCAGACTTGCTGTTCCTTTAGGTGATGGCATGTGCCTGCCTGCCTTGGGAGATCTCTGGCATTTCAGCTGTCTGCTTCCCCAAGAGTAAAAAAACCTCTTACAAAAAACCCCCTGTCTGAAACGAATGGTGACAGTTACACTTACCAGCTACAACAAACTTTCCCCAACCTGTAAAAAAATGCCTATGCAAATGCCAAGTGCTGAGAAATGCTTTATTTAGCAAGTTATGTTAGCTGCATTTCTCAGTGAGTTATGTGTCGGTCATCTGAAACTTCCTTCTTTTTGGGGCTTGTTTATCCTGCAGATACGTTATCTACTTGACACTTGACTAATACAAATACCATTCGACAGCGGCCTTCAATCAAAGGCAGGAGATATTCCCTCTCTTGGTGTTATTTTTAGACTACTAATGTTTACCAAAAGTTTAATATTAATCATCTTTGTTAATGCTAAGATAAATTTGGCAGAAGCTGGTCTCATATTCTTGGAGCCATCACGGTATTGTTCCCCTGGGATGATTTAGTTTCTGTGTGCCCACTGACCTTTCTGTTGCAGAACGTGACTCATTGATTCTAAAGCTTTGATTGAGAATGTAGAGCCTTCAGTAATCACAGAACCACTGAATCACAGAGTTGTGGGGGTGGGAAGGGACATCCAGAGCCCATGGGGTCCAACCCCCTGCCAAAGCAGGGTCCCTGGGACAGGTCACACAGGTCGGTGTCCAGACAGGGCTGGAATCTCTCCAGAGAAGGAGACTCCACACCCCCTGGGCAGCCTGTCCCAGGGCTCCCTCACCCTCACTGGGAAGAAGTTCTTCCCCACATTGGTGTGGAACTCCCTGTGCTCCAACTTGAGCCCATCGCCCCTTGTCCTGTCCCCACAGACACTGAGAAGAGGCTGCCCATGTCCCCTGTGTCCCACCCTTCAGATATTGATCCCCATTGATCAGATCCCCTCTCAGGCTTCTTCTCTCCAGGCTGAACACCCCCAGCTCACTCAGCCTATAATCTGAAGACATTGTTTATGGTATGAGCAAGGTTCCACCAAGGTTCCTTCTGCCAGAGCCCCATGGCAGGGGGTTGGCTGAGATGGCATACTGCCTGGTGAGAGTCATTTTCACTTGTGCATTTTTAAATTGTGCCTTTATTTATTTACACTTTACAGAATGCTGTGTTAGTTGGGTTGCTGGGGGTCCTTCCCCAAGGCTTTGGAGGCTCCTCATGTCTCACCAAGGCAAAAAACTTGTCATACCCCACCCCAGAGGAAGGTAGGCTTTTATTCTAAACAAAAACTGAGGGGGAGAATATCACCAGGACAATATTCAGTGTTAACTACCAGCAACTGGAACAGCTAACAGGAAGGAAAATTAGGCTAGTGGAATAACGAGCTTAAATAGTGTAATGCTTAACTAGCTGGCATCTCGTCCCGGTGAGGTGCAGAGTGGCTGCTGGCCAGGATCTGCCACCCTCAGCAGGGATATTTTCTGCTGCTGCTGCAGCTGATCCCACGGCCGTCACTGGCGGCAGGAGGTCTGTGGTCCCGTGGAGGAGGCAGGGACAGACTGGCAGACAGGTCACACTCTGAGAATTTGGGCAAGATGGGCTCAGGGAGAAGCAGCTGTGAATGTAAGAGAAATACAGATGGGAACATTTGCATGTATGATTGCTCTGGAGATAAGGGTTTAACTTGGAGAAGATATTCTAGAGGGAAGGAAAAGGGGAGACCTTCTCCCCACCTCCCCTGCCCTGCCAGGAGGGTGCAGAGAGGTGGGTGATGGTCTCTGCAGCCAGGGGACAGGAGATGGGACAAGGGGCAATGGGCTCAAGCTGCCCCAGGGCAGGGTCAGAGCAGATGGGAGGGCAAAGTTCTTCCCTGGCAGAGTTGTGGGGCTGTGGCACAGGCTGCCCAGGGAGGGGCTGAGTCCCCTTCCCTGGGTGTGTTTAAAAAAGGGTAGATGAGGTGCTCAGGGATCTGGTTTAGCACAGGATGGGAATGGTTGGACTTGATGATCTTAAAGGGCTTTTCCAACTTTGTGAGTCTGTGATTCTGTGAAAAGTGATGGGGCATGAATGAAAGGGTGAGAGGGTTAAGTGTGAAAGGAACAGATTAAGAGGTAATCTGAAGTGAAGCCTCTGTGAGGGAAGGGAAAACTGGAACCCAAAGGTGGCCAGTCAGAGGTGGATAAATTCTTCCAAATTCTCAGTTCCCAAAGTATCAGGTTCTGCTGTTGTTTCACTCCCCACACTGCCCTTCCCAAACATTTCCTGGAGCCCTTGGGACCTGCTGACCCAGAAAGGATCCTCTTTGGATTTCAGGATTTAGTAGACATAGAGGCAAAAAGGAGGAAGCTATTTTCTGTATCTCTGTGGTGCCAGTTGCAGTAATTCCAGGAATAATGTTTTAAACAGATGCCAGACATTTCTAGTGTCATTTGACAGCTGGCATTTGTTCATAGATGTGTGACATTGTTCAATTAGTTCATCTTGATCTGTGTGTTGCTATAAATTGGGTAGTCAGTAGCAATGAATTAGAAGCATTTTTTAAAGTATTAAAATCCCAGTTTTTAACTCTCTGGTTTATATCCCAGGAGAGATAATGTCTAATCTTGCTCCCCACTCAGTTGAATCTTTTGCCCAACATAGATCACAGTGATGGATGAGAGGAGAAGCAGCAAAACTTGAAGGTAGTTTGGAATAAGGAGGATGGAGAATGAATAAGGCATGAAATAGGTGTTGGAGCTTTTGACAGCCAACACTTGGTAAAGCAGCTGAGCTGTACAGTGTGTTGTGAACGTGTGGTGATTCATCCTGGGCTCCAAAATCCTCTGAGTTTTTCAGGTGTGTTTGACAGACTCCTCAGAATCAGCCTGAAGAGGTAATACACAGACAGCAGAGGGAAGGGTTCTTTTTCTTGCTGCTAAAAGCTCCTCCTTGCCCGTGCTGCTTCACTCAGAGGTGGGTAAGGCCAAGCCAGCTCTCAGGTTTGGGGCAGGTTTGGAGTTTTCCCTTTGTTCTATCCCTTTCTACCCCAGTGTTGGGTTATATTTGAGTTCAGTTTTAAATGAAACAGAGAAGAATCCGTTTTGGTCCTTGCACAGGATAAATATACAGTGTACACTCTAGTATACACTCTTGATGACACTTCAAAAACCAGTGTGCTTCTGTGTCCTGTAACTGCTCATCCAGAAGTAGCTTTTCTCAAGGCTACATTCTGAGCATGTATCATAGAATCATAGAATGGGCTGGGTTGGAAAGGACCCCAAGGATCACAGATCTCTCTACACCCTCCTTACAGGTAGTTGTAGAGTTAATGTGAGATTAAAAAACCTGAGACACAAGGATGGTTCTCCACAGGTTGGTAGAAAACCAAGAAGAACCAATTTTTCCACAGCTCTTTTCTAAAGCATAACAGAGTGAAGCTGGGCAAGGTCACACACTGTATCCAAAGGAGTTATTGCCAGAAAAGCATTCAGAGAGGTTCATTTTGGAGCATCACAGCTGCCAGGGAGGACTTTGACTTGCTTTAGTCAAGAGAAGAGCATCCCAACAAAAATGTCCCTTGTAATTCCTGTATAAATTATCCATTGCATATATAATTAGTATATATTTGCAATAATATATATAATATTATATTCATTATAATATTCTGTATCATTTAAAAGCCTAAATAAAAGATGCTGACAAAAAGAGGGGGGTGCATTTCTGCTGAAGGATTAGTCGTGTTTTAATTGAATATCCACAGATTCTGATGGAATAATACAAAGCAAAAAAGAAGAATACATACTTAACAGCAATCTATGTCATCTAGCATAAACCACCTAGTTACAAACACTTTAGAAAAATGACAGTTCACAGGTTTTTTACAGGGAGGTTTTTGGGGTTAAAAGGACCCACTACAAAGGAAAAAAAAACCAAACAAAAAAAGGATCCAATTCTGTGATGTTGTGGTGACTTTAAAATTCACTTTACCAGTAGCATGCTGTATTTCTGACTGCCAGTAGATATGGAAATAATCCAAAGGAAGAGACCATGTGCTTTTGTATTTATAGCAGGTTTTTGCCTGTACGTTTCACCTGTGGTCAGGTTGATCTGAGCTTATTGCCACCAGTGTTTCATCAAGCCTTTTGGGTTTTATCATCCTTAGATGTGTCAAAGAGAAGATGTGGTGCTTTGAAAACCCTTAACCACTTAGGGTTTTCTCATAGATTTGTCAGCAAAATCCTCTTTGGAAGAAAAAGCAGATGGAAAGATTGCAATGAGGTATGCTCTAAATATCCATTCACATTTACACAGGACTGTACAGGAGAAATTGTACTCATTATCCAACTGGAATATACAGCAGCATCTTGGGTTTATTTCCTTTGTGAATCCAAAAAACCAAACAAAATATTCTTGGATAAATCCCAAATCTGGGTGATTCCTACATCTGCCAAAATGAAGTAGTTTAACTGTATAAATCTGATGGTTGAGGCATAATGGAGTGAGAAGTGCTGGAATTTCCATCAGCCAGGTCAATCCTCTGGCTGCCTTAAAAGGATGGGAAGGAATCTATTTCTTAGTCTGCCATCAACTGCACAGGGAGGGATCTGATTTATCAGTTTCTAGGCTGATGCTGGGTGAAATTCAGCCTTTTATTAGCCTCTGAGTGAAAATACCATGTGTATTTTACCATGGGTGTAAAATACTATTCTTTTTCCTGCAGCTAAAATGTGGCTCTGAGTGGATTCACCATTAGAAGAATCCCAGGAAAGGCAGAATCCAAGGCTAGAAAAATCTTGTTGATAATACCTGCTGCTTGATATAATACAGGGCATTCAGGAATCAAAATATTTATCCTTCAGAGCTGTTTTTCTGAGGCAGAAACAAAAGCCTGGTGGACATTTGGAACATTGACCAGTATAGCAGTATTGCTAAAAGGATGTAGTTTATTTAATTTTTATTTTTTAAACAGATATACTGGCAGAAGTCCTAATGTAAATGCACTTTTACTAGCAACAATTCTGGTTGGGGAGGGTTTTTTTCTTCTCCTAGTGTAGCATCTCCAGTGGGAACGTAGAGCTTGGCAGGTAAACCCCTTCACAGATGGGCTTTGAGAGCAGCTCTCTCTATAGAACTGGTGAAGATACTTCTAAAAAGGCTTCATCCATCTCCAAATTCTGTTTGCTCTGTTGTCACTGCTTGGTTTTTGTGTGAGGGAAGCCCACTAGTTGATATCTCCCCACTGATGCACTTACATCTTTATCCACAGCCTCCAAAAATGTCACCAGCTCCACTTAAGAACCTCTGGGGATCTCTTGCCTCCACTGCAAACTGGATCCAAATTTGAGATGATCTTCTAACAACAAACACAGCATGTTTGGGGGTGTGTTCACCACAGCACGTGGGTCTGATCTTGTTTGAAGCCTGTGCAGGTCTATCAACACCCACCTTGGGTAAGTCGCTCCGTAGCTGGTAAAGAGACTCTACCAACTTGATGGGTTCATGGTTCTGTCAAAGAACTTGAAGCTACTTTGGTTTCAAGCAGCATCTAAAGTAACTCAAAGTAAGTTAATGATACTTTTTCACCCTTGGTGCTATAAATTGCTCTTTTTACACTTAGCTATAGTTTATCTGTTACAGGTTGCAAGTTCTTTATGTTGAAAAGACATATAGACATCCACCCACCCTTCCATCCAGGAACATAAAACACTCGTAAAACTCTTGTTAAAAATTAAAATATAGTGCATATTACTTCGAGTGCTCTATCAGAAAGTGCACTTTTAGACAAAAACAAACCAAGTTACAAATCGACTTGTGTATTCCAACCACTTCCTTGGTGGTTTGCAGTGGGTCTGGTCATCTGTCCTTCCCATGGCTGAGCTCTCCACCTCACCCTGAAGGAGTTACTTGAAAAAATATATGAAGGTTCATCTTTAAGCCTGCTCATGTTGTGGTGTTGCTGAAAATGGAGACATTCACTCTCTTTGGAGAGTTAAAAAACCCAGCAGAACAACTGAGAAACACATTCTTCTGGTGTGGTTACTGCTGAGGACTGAGAAGCAGTCCATTCCTTCAGGTCCCAAGACAGCATTATCAAGGTTTCTTATCTTCCCCATGTTCCATAACAGCAGCATCTTTGTTGTGAACATTTCCACTGTGATATTAAGTCGCTACAGATGCACAAAAGGTTTCTAGAGATGGATTTTTAAACATTAGGAAACATTCTCTTGGTTTTCAGTCTATAATTGTGAGCTCCCCTTTTGGTGTCCAACCACACTGCATTCTTTTGTGGAAAGCATAGCAGATGATTTTGATTTTTAATCTAAATGCCAAAAAACTCCTCCCAAAAGGAAAAAGGGAAATCTAGGTTTAAGTAGTATCAGTGGGAGATGGTGAATTCACATACTCATGATGGTGAATTCAGCTACAGGGAGAGTTGTGATTGTTTATAGTCTGAGCTTTAATTGCTTTGATCAGAAGAGTCCTTTCTTTAGTTCTTTAGTCCATCTGACAATCTAAAAATGTGTGAAAAGGGATGCCCAGCTTTGCAGATCAGGTTTTAACTCAAGGTTTGAAAATTTCTGTCTCAAAACAGGGTCTCTACTGACTGTTCAGAAAGCTTAGAATCATAGAGTGGCATGGGTTGGGAGGGACCCCAAGGATCACAGAGCTCCAACCCCCTGCCACAGGCAGGGACACCAACCTCCAGGCCTGGAGCTACACAAGGTTGCTCAGGGCCCCATCCAACCTGGCCTTGAACACCCCCAGGGATGGGGCACCCACCCCCTCTCTGGGCAGCCTGTTCCAGCCCCTCACCACTCTCTCTGCAAAGAACTTCCCCCTAATATCTCATCTAAACCTTCCTTCCTTCAGCTTAGGGACTGAATGCCTTTCACAGGGAGGTGTCACTGCATAAAACCTAAACTCCAAAACCCCCAAAGTGCTCTTTTCCCCTGGAATTCACCTTGTCAGTGACTGGCTCTTGAGGAACTTTTTAGAAAGCCGTGGAGGTTGCTGCTTCTGTGGATGCAGGGCTCTGCTCTTCACACAAAGGTCTGTTTGTTAAATACTTCTGTGACAGAAGTGTGTGAGAAGAACATAAATCACATGAGAAGTAATGTTAGAAAGCAGATTTGCTGCCCCTTTGGAGCGTTCAGGAAAACCAGGCTCTCATCTGTAGTAGATCTATTCACTGAAAGGAACAAAAAAAAGCAAGAGACATCTCTGTCTTGAGGAACATCTTGTGTTCTCCAGGGGATTTCAGAGCTGAGTGAAGTGGTGGTGAGTTCAAATAGCCGTGGGCTGGGGTTGCCAAGTCTGAAATATTCCTTGAGTGCTGAAATATGCCTTCATAAGTCTTCATCTGCAGTTGTCTGCAAGAGATTTTTAGCTGATCTATTCAAGACAGTTGATGTATGCTGCCTCAGGTGAAGTCAGGAGTCTCCGAATGGCTTTGGCTGGATAGTTGTTTCTTAAATTTTCTTCCCTCCTTTGCTCCCAGAATCCTCATGAATCCAAAATACAAATTTCAGAGTCTCAATATCCCATCTCCATCTCTTGGCTGAGGAGCTGAACCCAGACACAGTGTCCTGCCTCCACATCCACAGCATCCTTCACCTCCAGGAATGATTAGAGCCGAGCCCCTCATAGCTCCAGGACAGCAAGTAGGAAACATCAAACATATAGCAGCTTGTCTCCACAACAGGAGGTATTAACAGTGAGTGATTGTCCAGTGTCTTGAAATCAATACAAAGACAAGGAGTGAAAAACTTTCCTGTCTGTATGGCTCCTTCTTAAATTCAGACCTTTTTGGTGCCTGCGTGTGCGTTGCTAGGAGAAGATGCTCACAGAAAGGTTCTGTGGAGGCTGCTGTCCCACATGGGACTCTCTTTCAGAGTTATCAGAGTGCCTTATGAACCAAGACAGAACAAATCAGGGACAAAAACCCAACTTCATGGCATTTACTCATAGGAATGGTTCAGTGTGGGTTAATAAGAGGAACTGGCAATGACATAACTGAGGTGGTCAAGGCTGGAAGAATTGCCTAGGCCAGTGGGCACTTGGTATTTGCAGGAAAAAAAACATACATGGGCTACAGAAAGGAAGAAAATGCACTCTTTTCACTCTTTTCACTCTTTTCACTGCCTGTATTAGTTATTCCCTGGGGCAATGGCTGTTGTAATATCTCTATGGAGGAAGCTGGGTTTAAAGCAAAACATTGCCGTGCTGGCCAGCAGCAAGTCAGGGGAAGGGTTTATAATTTAAACAAAAAATAGATCTCTTTCTGGGCTGGTGACTAATGGACTACAAAGCTCTTAACTTACTAAGAGGAAAGATGGCATTGCCCTACTTTAATAGCTCTCCACAGACCATTATTGAAGCACACTGGAACCCGTCCTGAACAGTGCTATTCTTGGCTTGCTTTCTTTTCTGGTAGGTTTGTTTTGTTGGTTTTGTTGGGGTTTTTTTTAAAGTAAAATGTTTCCAAACTGTTGAAAGGACTCTGCATCTTGGAGACAAGGGGAGGCAGGCTCCTTGATCTTACACAACTTGGAATAAGATGGTGGCAAGGTCTTATACCAAAAGGTCATTTACGTGGGTGACTGCCAGGCTGCGTCATTCTTCTGCTCCATTCATTCCACTCTGCTTCGATTCATGACATACTGGGAAGGGACAGGAAGACAGGGTTATTTTTAGCAAGCAAACTGTAGTGTAAACTTTGTTATTCCCACTGTGTCCAAAAATATGAGTAGGTTTGGGTGTAATCCTCTACAAAAGTGTATTAGGGCCAAAGATCATGATGTCATTCAGAGTGTTAATGGGTTTTCTTCTTCTCTGAGGATATTTCCTGAGTGACCAGGGCCAGAATAAGTCATGGCAGGGTAAAGACTGGCAGCTTTGGAGCAGATGCCCACGTGCACACCTTTCCCACGTGGCAAGAGCTGGGTGGTTTATAGAGGGGCAGCGTTTCCCAAGCGGCTGTGATGGGGTGAGGGTGTCAGCAGCTCTGTACCCCCCTGCTGCAAACTGGCTGATCACAGAATCACAAGGTTGGAAAAGACCTTTAAGATCATCAAGTCCAACCATTCCCATCCTGTGCTAAACCAGATCCCTGAGCACCTCATCTCCCCTCTGTTAAACACCCCCAGGGAAGATGACTCAGCCCCTCCCTGGGCAGCCTGTGCCACAGCCCCACAACTCTGCCAGGGAAGAACTTTGCCCTCCCATCTGCTCTGACCCTGCCCTGGGGCAGCTTGAGCCCATTGCCCCTTGTCCCATCTCCTGTCCCCTGGCTGAAGAGACCATCACCCACCTCTCTGCACCCTCCTGGCAGGGCAGGGGAGGTGGGGAGAAGGTCTCCCCTCAGCCTCCTCTTCTCCAGGCTCAACACCCCCAGCTCCCTCAGCTGCTCCTCAGAGGATTTGCCCTCCAGCCCCTTCCCCAGCCTGGTTGCCCTTCTCTGGACTCACTCCAGGACCTCAATGTCCTTTTGATGGTGAGGAGCCCAGAACTGGACACTTTTGTGCTCAGTGGGTGGCACCAGGCTAAAGAGGTGCTGGGTGTCACCTGGTGTTGCCTTTCCTGCCAGTGGGGTACAAACACAATGCAATGCATCACAGAGACACACAAAAGAGGGAGGGACAAATCAAACCTGGTTTCTTGATCCTCTGCTGGGGGCACAGGCCTGCTTGGAAGAGAACCAGCAAAACAATAAGTGAATCTCCACCACAAACTAATCATCCTTTTGGCCCTGAGGGTCCCATTTGTTTCTTGGAACAATTCAGACTCGTCCAATGGACCTTGGGAATTGGGATCAAAGCTCCTTTTGCTCTGGGAAGAGAATAGCAGAAATATGCACTGTTCCCCCTCAGGAGCTAGTTAGATAGCATGAAAAAGAAAAAACAAACCCAGAGAGAAAGGCTGTATGACTCTGAAGCAGGGCCAAAACCAGGCCAGATTATCCTGGCGTTGGATGTTGACACTGGCTTCCAAACCTCCCTAGAATTTTCCTTCCCATCTAATGTTACAGCCTCATATCTTGCCTTTACACACACCTGGCTGCACTGTTTGTCCCCCTGCATTGCACCAGTGTGCAGATGCTACAACTGAATGCCAGGAGAACGTTCCCCTGGTGCCTCTGGCTCTGCTCCATGGCCGTGGGTTCACTTGCTCTGCAGCATCAGGAATCCATTGCCATGGGTGAAGGTCAGTCACGTTACAAGAGGGGTGGCACGGGGAGCTGTTAGGGAGAGGAGAGGCTTCACTGGCTCCCAGGCACTTGAGAAATGTCCTGTTGGGTCCAAACATCTGAGAGAGCAGAGCCTGGCTCCCTGGGAGGTGCTAACAAGGGCTGTTCTCCTCACCAAAACCTCTTTAAAGCTGTTTTGTGAGTGAGGGATTAAACAAGAAAGAATTGTTACCTTTCCTTCTCAGCCATGTCTTGTTTCTCTTCTGCCCTGTGAACACAAATTGCATTTCAAACCTCTCATCTAGGGGTGAGGAGTGTGAAAGAGAAGCACATCCAAGGCTTTTCTGGACGGACAACTGGGCTTCAGAGGCCACAGGTCTGATCAGAAATGACTGTTAGTCCCTGTGACAGGATCCTAACGCTTTCAGGGTGCCCCAGGGGTGGGAGCTGACTGATTTGGTCTGGGTGACTCTCATTTCAGCAGTTAGCTGAACTGAATCCTGCTAAACCAGCATCTCCCATTCCCTTCCCCAGCCTGAGGAGGTTTTATTGCAGCACGTGGCTTCTGTGCTGACCCAGCCAGTCTTCCCTCTTGCTTTGAGCAGAGATGACTGTTCTCACTGCTCATGGCCAGTGCTTCTGCCCTAAAGCACCACTGCTGGAATGGGTCTAGGAAATGAAACAAAACAGCCTGTAAACTAAGGGCTCTCTTTATGCCACTCCTGCAAAATGAAGTGGCTTTTGAAATAAGCACTGGCTTCCACTTCAAGGTTAGTCCACACATGGGGAAAATGTCTCATCTTTATACACAGGAGTGATTCCTAATGATCTTTTTTCACACATACAGCACATGATCAGGACGTGTGCACTTGTGGAGGTAAGAGAATCACAGAATCACAAGGTTGGAAAAGCCCTTTGAAGGTCATCAAGTCCAACCATTCCCATCCTGTGCTAAACCAGATCCCTGAGCACCTCATCTCCCCTTTTTTAAACACCCCCAGGGGTGGGGACTCAGCCCCTCCCTGGGCAGCCTGTGCCACAGCCCCACAACTCTGCCAGGGAAGAACTTTGCCCTCCCAGCTGAGCTGACCCTGCCCTGGGGCAGCTTGAGCCCATTGCCCCTTGTCCCATCTCCTGTCCCCTGGCTGAGGAGACCATCACCCACCTCTCTGCACCCTCCTGGCAGGGCAGGGGAGGTGGGGAGAAGGTCTCCCCTCAGCCTCCTCTTCTCCAGGCTCAACACCCCCAGCTCCCTCAGCTGCTCCTCAGAGGATTTGCCCTCCAGCCCCTTCCCCAGCCTGGTTGCCCTTCTCTGGACTCACTCCAGGACCCCAATGTCCTTCTGATGGTGAGGAGCCCAGAACTGGACCCAGCACTCGAGGTGCAGCCTCCCCAGTGCCCAGTACAGGGGCACAAAAGAGAAACAGCTCTACAGGTAAATAACTTTCTAATTAAGCTTCTCCTTCCTCCTGCAGCTTTTGTATAGTTTGAGAAAGTCAGTAGAATATAAGCCTACGCTGCCTGCGCTGTCAGGGTAGGATGAGCACAGAATGCACTGGGTATAACACAAATAACCATGAGAGAAAGCAACAGGGCAACGACATCCCAAGGAAGCCAACCCACCCTCCATCCATCCCCAACCCTTTCAAAAAATTTTACCTTTCTTTTCTGGCCTTGATCCTTTCTTCTTCATATCTGCAACAAAGGGGAGACATTCTTTAAATGTTACCCAGTCAGGACTGTTTGCTTTTAGCAAAAATGCTCTGGAGGTGACAGGAACTACAGAATCACAGAGCTGTAGGGGTGGGAAGGGACCTCCAGAGCCCATGGGGTCCAACCCCCTGCCAAAGCAGGGTCCCTGGGACAGGTCACACAGGTCGGTGTCCAGACAGGGCTGGAATCTCTCCAGAGAAGGAGACTCCACACCCCCTGGGCAGCCTGTCCCAGGGCTCCCTCACCCTCACTGGGGAAAAGTTCTTCCCCATGTTGGTGTGGAACTCCCTGTGCTCCAACTTGCAGCCATTGCCCCTTGTCCTGTCCCCACAGACACTGAGAAGAGGCTGGTCATGTCCCCTGTGTCCCACCCTTCAGCTATTGATCCCCATTGATCAGATCCCCTCTCAGTCTCTTCTCTCCAGGCTGAACAGCCCCAGCTCACTCAGCCTTTCCTCACAGGGGAGATGCTCCAGGCCCTTCAGCATCTCTGTAGCCTCCTCTGGACTCTCTCCAGGAGATCCCTGTCTCTTTTATCCCAGGGAGCCCAGCACTGGACACAACACTTCAGGTGGGGCCTGACCAGGGCAGAGCAGAGGGGGAGGATCCCCTCCTGTGACCTGCTGGCCACACTCCTCTTGATGCCCCCAGGATCCCATTGGCACAGTGTCCAGGATCTCCCTTGACACAGGGGTAGGGGTGAGATGAGGTTTGCCCAAGGCTCTATGTTTCCAGTTCATGGGTTGTGGCTCAACACAATAGCCTGCTCTGAAGCATTTTTCATCCCAGGCCTCCTCAGGGTCCCTCTGATACTCACTGTAAGATGCAGTCTGGAATCTGGACGTGCTCCATTGGGATAAGCTGCTCCAGTTCCTCCAGGCTGTGAACATACTGGATCTTATTGATAAACTTCACACTGGTGGAGAGAGAGCAAGAGCCTGTGCTAGAGGGCTGGTTTTGGTCTTCTCCATAGGAAATCAGAATTTTCCTGATGGAAACAGGGAATTCTGCATCCCTGTATCCTCTGTAGTCTGACTGTACCCATCTCCTCCCAGAGCTCAGATGCTGATGATTAAAAATTGTGGTGAGGTGCCACATTACTGTACCTCACTTTTCTCTGACCTCTCCATATCCATAGGAGAGAAAAAAGACCTCCATTCCCACACTTCCCAGCAAGTCTTTATGCTTTGCCCACTGGGACAAACTTGGGTCTGGATCCAGACCACCACAGCATCTCCTAAAATCACTTCTAGAGTTGTCCTTGGGAATCTCAGAGAGCTGTAGGACAAATGTCACCCTTGGTTGCTGCTAGTTAAAGGTGAGCTCAAGGCCTGAGTCATGACATGAAATTTCCATTCCAAAACCAGCCAAATTTGGGAATGTGTCCCATTTACCTGATGAAGGGTCTGGATATTGCCAGCACTGTCCGGATGAACCACGAAGGATGCACGATTATCAACGCTTTGAGGTTCTTACGCAGCCTGTGGGGAAGCCCCAGGACACAGAGTCAGACCCAAAGCACCTTAAACTCACCTGTGACACATCAGCTCACCAGCCTCAGCTGGGTGGCTCCACACAAGAGCCCTGCCCATAGCCTTCAGAACCCTATTTCAGCTCAGACCTGGCAGGCTGGGGTTCTGCTTGGTCTCTGTGAAGGTGCTTGGGAGGGGAGACAATGACAGGACAAGGGGGAATGGATTAAAACTGAAGGAAGGAAGGTTTAGATGAGATATTAGGGGGAAGTTCTTTGCAGAGAGAGTGGTGAGGGGCTGGAACAGGCTGCCCGGAGAGGTAGTGGGTGCCCCATCCCTGGGGGTGTTCAAGGCCAGGTTGGCTGGGGCCCTGGGCAACCTTGTGTAGCTCCAGGCCTGGAGGTTGGTGGCCCTGCCTGTGGCAGGGGGTTGGAGCTCTGTGATCCTTGGGGTCCCTTGCAACTCAGACCATTCTATGATGGAGAAAAGGAGGTGAGGAGAGCCTGGGGTAAGTCAGGGGAGCTGTGGGAGGGGAAGGGACTACAGAATCTGGGTGTGAGCAAGGCGGGATGGCTGGGAAAGGCTGCAGGGGAAAGGACAGGGAAGAACAAGGCAATCCCACCAGGCTTCTCACCTCCTGTCTATCATCTGATAGCATTTCTTCAGCCAGCCAAGGCCTGGCATCCTCCTCCGGGGCGTCGCGCCGTTCAGGTACACGATCATGTAGTCCTCAGCCACCAGCAGCTCCAGGCTGCTGATCACGTATCTGTTGGATGGTGAGCAAAAGCAACGGGGAGTGAGACTCAAGAAAGGTCCTTTCAGGCTTTTTCAGGTGCCATGTGGTCAAAAAAAGGGTAGGTGAGGTACTTAGGGATTTAGTTTAGGATGAGAATGGTTGGACTTGATGATCTTAAAGGTCTTTTCCAACCTTGTGACTCTGATCTCAGAAGGCTTCCAGGCTGTTTCTTGGGACAGGTTTTAGATTCTCCTGGCCCCTCTGCAGGAAGCCTGGGATGTTTCTCAGGCATTGCTAGCCCAGTGCATGTGCTCATGCACATCCCTGCACCACTCTTCTGCCTAGCAGTGGTGTCTACCAGCTGCCCAGCACTGTATCCATATGCTCTGGCCTGGTTGTGAGTCCATCACTGGCATAATTAACACTGAGTGCTTGAATGCTTTGAATCACTTGCACTAGGATGCAAATGCTGTGGGCAGCATCTCCCCAGGGATGCTTGTTCCAGTCTGCAGCTGCAGACTGGGTACACTTGGCCTGGATCCCAACTATCTCCAGCTGAGGTTCCTGTTGCAATGAATACATGGAAACTCTTTCCCCAGAGCCCTTCCTTGTCCTCCTCCCCATCATAGGCTTGGACCAACCACTTACAAGAAGAGATTCTCCATGATGTAGTGGTAATCAGCCAGGTTACTGTCTGGGAGGTAGCAGGCAGCGAAGACAATGATGGCATTGAGACCTTCTCCATAGTATCCTGGGGAAGAGATACAGATGGCATCAGTGATTCTTTCCAGGGGGAGATGCAGGAGCTGAAGGAAGAGCAGCAGTGAAGATGTACTGCCAGGTTTGGGCCTCTGTTGAGCTCTGGGTGAGTGTTTCCCTCTTACAGGCCTCTGCCCTGAGCACATTGCCCTCTGAGCCTGGCTTTGGCTGCCACATGTACGTGGGGGTCAGGGCAGGAATGTGTATGTGGGGGAGTGTGGAGCTGAGAGCTCTGCCCTGGGTTGCTGCTTGGCTTTGTTCTGGTGTCAGAAATGGCCACTAACTGTGGGGGTAAGAGTTTGGCTGTGTCTCCAGAGGCAGCACAGGCTCTGAGCCTCAGAGCACCAGCAGCCCCTGGCAGCACTGCCCACACCCAGGGCTGAGGGTCAGGGTGTGTTCAGTCTCAGGGCCAGTGTTATCCTTACTTTTGTTCACTACTCCCGTGGCTGTGTGGTTTTAGTGTGAGCTGGTGCCTTTTTGCTCGAGGGGATCTCTTGAGGTCCCTTCCAACCCCTATGAGTCTATGACTCTCTGCCATGTGGTGCTAGGAAACAAACAGCAGTTCTGCCCTGAAGACAGCCAAAACAGTCATAGCATCTGCTCCAGCTTGGCAAAGATGGCCTGAAGGCCACCCACCAAGCCAGGATTAGGCTGCTCTCTCCCTCCCTCACCTCCATGTGTCACCACTCTCATGTAGGGTTTGATCATCTGGAGGTCGATGCGGTGCTCCTGCTCCCCGATGATGACCGTCCTCCAGAGCCGGCCGTTGGCTGCGCTCCCATCCTCTGTCCCACCGTCCCCAAACAGGTCTGCGCTGTCTCCAGGCATGTTCTTGGCTGTGGCTACAGGAGTGTCATCTGGAAAAAGGGACAAACATTTAATGTCATGTATGAGGAGGCTCTGGGAGAGCTTTGGTGTTCAGCAGGAGGCAGCGGCAACCACAGGCTGAGGATGACCTATTTCATCTCTCTGCTTGGAGCTGTGTAAGTTTGTGGGTCTCATAATCTTACTCTGTTGCTAAATTGGAATAGAAACAAACTGAACATCTCATGCTGCTTATAGAACCTGCAGTCACAGGTCAGGCACTGGGCTTTTTGCTGGATCTTCCTTCACATCCACCTATCCTGGCTGAGGCACCGCCTGTGCTGGAGGAGTTGTCTTCTGATCTGGCAGCAGAGCTGCCTGCATGAGTCCTCCTCAGCCTGAATCAGCCAGGTTAGCCAAGACCATGTTATTCAAGATGTTTGAACATCTGTGTGACAGCTCTACTGGCAGAACCTGGCTGGCAGCACCTTCCAGCCTGGGCTGGTGGCCCAGCTGCAGTGGGAAGGGCATGTGTGTGTCCACAGGCTTTTGCCTTACCCTGAATTACAGCTAGACTGGTGTTTGCAAGTCCCTGAACTGCTTCTGCTGATGCTACCTCCCAGGTGGAAGTGCTGAGGTAACAGCACTGAGTCCTGGGCTCTGGCTGGGGTCCTGGTGGGGCAGATGCTGTGTGGAAGATGGGGCTTGGTTGTGGGTACCATGCTTCACTGCTGAGGAAGCTGGTCCTCAGCTGCTGATGGTCAGTGGTGTCAAAAGTGGGTAAAAGTAGGCTGAAACCCCATCTGTCCCCTGCAGACATTCCCCCTGAACCAGCCTTTTACCTTCCCATTCCAGTTCGTTCCCATTCCCCAGGAACTCGAGGGAATCTGTCTCATCAGGAGTCTCAATATCATCCACATTAATGTCCAGGTCATCTGGTGTGTCCAGGAAGTCATCAGAGAGAATGGAGCCTTCACTCTGGTCCAGGGAAATGTTGATTTCAGGTGCAACAAGTGTCTTCCTCTTCCGATGTGCCCCGTTGAAGTTTAAAGTATGTGGGGGAGCTGGAGTTGAGAGGGAAATAACCATCAGGTTGTCCTTGTTCTGCATCTCCTCAGAGCAAGACATGGTGCTGTCATGGTGTATTTCAGCCTATGGTCTTGGGAGCTAAGGCTGGTGGATCATAGCTGGGAGGCTTTATCCAGCAGGTATGGCTGGATAAAAGTCCCCACACTCCTCAGAGACCTATTTCCTCCCCCAGCTTCTGGTGAAAGATGAGCAAATTCAAATGTCTACTGGTTTCCTCTCCCACCTGGGAATGTCTGTGGATGCTCCAAGGGACCTGGCTTTCGCCCTAACTGCAAGCTGCTGTTCCCACAGGCTTGTTTTCCTTCCAAGTCCTGAGAAAGCAGACTGGTACTTACAGGATGTGTTCTCATCTTCTGTGGGGCTGCCCAGCGACTCCATCCCTGTCTCTTCTGGGAGAGGTCTGCAGGCAAGCCAGGGTGTGGAGGGAAAGAGACAGGAGATAACAGGTGATGTTTAGGAGACAGTCACTCCATGGCAGACGCTGGAGAGAACTGGGGACGCTGGGGGGGGAAAATACACAACCCCATGTGTGCTCTGCCCTTTGCCTGTGAGCTCAGCCTGAGGGATGCCCCCAGCAGCTGTGCTTTCTCACTGGAGCACTGTGCAGTCCCCAGTAATCTCCAAACTCTCCCTGCATTTACGCCCCCCCTCAGGTACATCACTCATGCTGCCATTCAGCCAAGAGGCTGGAAAATCTATCCAGGGACATGGGAACAAATCCTGTCCCCAGGAGAGCCTGGTGACATCCTCACTCTCTCCATATGATCCTCATTTTTGCCTGTCAGGAGTTTGAGAGGTGGTGCCAAGCTCTAGGGCTCCTTGTCAAGGGAACCAGGAAGCATCTTCTGCAGTTGCCTCCTGCCACAGGCCCTGGCTTATCCAAAGCACCTGCCACAACCTCCTCTCCCAGGAAGCAGCTGCTTCCTTGGCCTATAGTGACTTTGCTCTGAGGCAGCTGATGTTCAAGGGCAGGATCAACCCTAAGGGGTGATCCCAGAATTACCCCCCATCCTTATAGGAGCCCCCATTTGTCAAAAGCTGACAGGGATACCCAAACCCTGCTCAGCTTTGGAAGCAGGTTTGCTCTGACCTAAGAGCCAGGCACCAGCACTCAAACCTGTATTTTGGAGCCAAAGGCCAACCCACAGCTCCCTTCCTGGGGCTCCATGGATGAGGTCAGGATTTGCAGCTTCTCCTGCACCCTCCTGGTATAAATCACTGTGCCTCCAGCTGGGGACAAGAGGAGTCAATTGATTTAAAAGTTGACTTCCCTGTCCCAAGGCTCATTGTGTGGCTGCTGGAAGATGCTGGAGTTGATCCTGGAGTTGGGATCCCTGGTACCATGGTGAGGAGCCCTAGCTGGTGGCTGAGCAGCACACAGCCCACCCTGAGCTGGATGCTTGCTGGGCACTTTCCCCTTAAGCTGAGCTGGGGTTTGTGCCTGGCCCTTGGCATTAATCAGCTGGGTTTGAAACTTCTTGTGCAGCACAACCAAACCCCCACCAACCCATGAGAGGTTCATGGTGCTGAAGGTCTGTTTTAAAGGGACCTTCTGAACCATCCTCGTTTCACCTTGCTCAAAGCTTCCCCTCAAAAGGGGCAAGAGCTCATCACCCCTGGGTGCTGTGACAGCCCTGGGGTGAAATGGTGGGGGGAACCCACCAGTTCTAGGAATGGGGATGGGGCTGGTGTCCAGCAGCTGCTGTCTGTGCAGTCCAGTGACAACAGGGAGGGAGATAGTGGGGACTGATACCTCTGAGTCTGCAGGAGGATGCAGCCCAGCTCTGCCCTACAAAGGCTTCTCTTCCTGCTGCCATGACACCAGAGCCACCAGCCAAATTAAACCCTATAAATATTTAGATTAAGGGATAATCCTCTCCTAGCTGGTTGTTGTATATTTATGAGAGCTGGCTGGAGCCCTGATCAAAGGCCCTTGCTCGTCTGCACAGCACCCAGACCCTGTGGGCTGCCACAGCATCCCTGAGCAGCCAGAAAGGTCCCTCTCCCCTCACTCCTCCAGCATCCCCTCTCCCTTTTGTCTTGCAGGGGGCCTGGCTGGTTGTTTATCTGTCTGTGAGCTGGTGCCTGGCACGACTTGGTGACATGGCATCAGGAGGAGGAGGAGGGGGGGGGGAAATGCCCAGCGGTACCAGAGTACGTGCTGCAGGCAGGCACCCTGCTCTCTGATGCCAGGATTCATTCAGGGAGAGCAAATCAAAAGTCAGAGGTGAAGAAAAGGGCTTCCTTACCTTCCCAAAGGATGCTCCAATCGCTCCCTCCCAATCTCCCCGTGTAAATCCTCCTTCCCAAACGCAGCTAGCCCCCGGTGCCAGGTTTGCTGAAGGAAGCAGCTTTCCTAAGGGTTGGGTGCCACCATTTTGGCTCCTGCTGCCTGGTTTCCCCTCTCCAAACACCTTCTCTCAGGCCCCAACCAGCCCGAGCCTTCACCGACCATCATCGGGCTGGATGCGCGATGGAGTGAGCATGCTCCTGCATCCCCCCGCAGGACACAGACAGCTGAGACAGACAGGCAGCAGGAGGCTAAACCCTCAGGGAGCAGCAGGAGAGGGGAGGGGACCACCCTTTCCTTCCCTCTTGCTCAGCTCCTTGGCCTTGCACCTTCACAGCCCATAAAGCAGGAGCTTGTCCTGCAGAACAGCTTCCCCAGGGAGGGATGGGAACGTCGCCCTGTGTCCCTAAGGAGCAGCCAAATCCAGTTTCCCCAGCCCAGATCTTTGTCTGGGATCTGTGTGGCTCTTTATCTAGCTTGCTTTTGCTGCAAGATGGGTTTAATCACAGCTAAGCAAAAATAGCTATGCAGCAAATCAGCTGCTAGAGAGCTTCTGTCCCACATGCAGCAGCTTCTGCCCTGATATTTTAACATTTCCAGGGGGAAGTGCCTCAAAAACTATTATTTATTTATTTATAACAGTGGTTAAATGCAGCTGCCACTCACTCATTTACCCAGGGGCTGCCAGGGCTCTGTTTCACTCACATCATTCCTGATTTAATCCCTCTGCAGCAGGCTGGGGAGTGTGTTTGGCCCAATCTCTGCCACTGGTTACCCACCCAGCCATGGTCACATCCCTTTGCCTCTCCCTGGGCTTCGTTTGCTGGGCTGGAGGGATGATGCTCATGTTGGGTGGTGCTGAGGGCTCTGCCCTCATGTCCCATGAAGGTTTGGCTGTGGCAGGTTTGCTGCTTGCATGGCAAGTGGGAAACAGCCTGGCAGCTCCTGCTCCAGCATCGTGCTGTGGGGCTGTGCATAGATGTCCAGGTGCTGGCTCAGCTTTGTCCCCAGATCTGTAGGGATCCTTGGGTCCATGTTCTTTCCCTTCTATACCTCACTTTCCTTTCTGCTTAGTTACATCTTGCCAGCACAGTGCTCTGGGGAAGGAGGAGTGGGGGGAGCTTAGGCTGGTTGGGCATCAACCCAAAACTCTGCCCAGCACTGCTTTCAGAGGAAAGAAAAAGGGGGGGGGGGGGGGGGGGGGGGGGGTAAGGGGGGAAAAATCCACCCCAGAAAGTCAAGGTCTTGGCTGAGCCACCTCTGGGGCCAGCGGAAGGACAAG
This sequence comes from Porphyrio hochstetteri, assembly GCA_020800305.1. NCBI lineage: Eukaryota > Metazoa > Chordata > Aves > Gruiformes > Rallidae > Porphyrio > Porphyrio hochstetteri. The sequence goes on from CM036931.1 coordinate 4,463,349, forward strand.
GCACGTCCTGTGAGCTGGGTGCTGGGCTGGCAGACAGAGGTGCTCAGATTAGGGATGCAGCTGGCCCAGGCTGAACAGAGCTGCGCTCATCCGCTGGTACCCAGGGGAACAGGGGACCCTTTCTAGCACAGCGGGGGCCCTGCGTGCCCACCCACACGGGACACTGCACCACTGTCTGGGAATACAGGGGCTCTGTGGGCTGCCTGGGGGGGTCCAGCTGCAGCTGGAGAGGGTGAGACAGCCCTGAAAAGCCCCTCAGCAGCCCGACCCCAGCTGCAGCAAGGTTTGGTGTTGGCCGTGCTCTGTGTGCCCCAGCGAGCTGCTGCCACGGGCTGTGGGGGTGCAGGTGGGTGCACCTTTGGGTGGCTGCAGGGTGTCAGCACACACAGAGCTTCCAAGGTGGGATATTTTTTGGCATTCTGTGCAGCTAATAAAGTGCCTGTGGAGGTGAGAGCTGCTGCTTTAGCACCTGCTGCCCCTCAGACATCATTCCTTACAAGGTTTGCAGCCCCTCAGGTTGTCAGTCATCCCTGCATCCCGATGATGCTGCTTCCCATGGCAAACCCCTGGGAAAGGGGCATTGCTCTGTCTGGGGAGATGCTGCTTGATTCATGAGCTGGGAAGGAGCCCCTCCCTCCCTGTATCCATCCATCCATCCTAATCTCCCTGTCCTCTGCTCCTTACCCTCTCCTTGGCACGCTCACAGAGGGCTCCCAAAAATTTTAAGCTCTCAGAGCAGCCTTGCTACAGAAGCTCTGTTCTCTGGCCAGCATTGCCTTGTTGATGATGATTCCCATCACCTCTGGGCCCAGAGGGAGGGACCAGCTTGCTCCATGCCCTGCTGTTTTCTTATGGGAAGAAATCAAGTTCTCCCTGGCTTCTTTTGCAAGGAACAGACCTGGGGAAGTCCTCGTCCTGCCACTCCTCCTTCACGTCCACGTTCTCCATCCTCAAAGTGGCTTCTGTGGTTCCCATGGTGCTCAGAGAGGGCTGGCTGCACAGTGGTTCCCTCAGGGAAGAGGGACTTGGAAGCTGTGGAAGGTGGAAGGCAGAGGTTGGCATTGAGCATCACTACCAGGCAGGGTTTAACCTGAACCCTTCAGAACAGGTATGCTGATGCCTCGCTCCGTGGAGAAGCAGCGTGGGGTTTTGTGGCTACTGGACACGTGTTGGATGAGAAAGAGGAGGTGAGGTTGGCTCTGGATCAAAGCAACAGGTATCTCTGCTCTGTTGTGACCTGAGCTCTTCCCCCTGAAGCTGATGCCCACCTGCTCTTCCCTTGCTACTTCTCTTCCAATCCTGATCTCCACATAGAAGAGCATCTCTGCTGAGGGAAATGGAGTGTGGCTGAAAGGGAAGAGCAGTGGCTCCTCCCAGGATGGTTCCTGGCTGGTTTGGCAGCAGCACCAGTTCCCGTTTTGCTGGCCTGGGCAGAAGTTAATGGCTTTGGTTTTGCAGAGGAATTCCTGAGTGCTGCTGCCTGGTCTGTGCACCATCCCCACTGGAAAGATGGAGGAAGCTGAGGAGATCTTCAGAGAGATGTTGAATGCCCTTCCACCCCCTGAGGAGTTCACATCTCTGCCTTGCTCCCAGGTAAACCAAAGCAGATGCCAAAGCCTGCAGCACCTCAACACAGACAAGGTGGGTGTGCTGCTCCCAGGTTTGGATCCAGAAAGCCTTTCTTCTCACTTGTACCAACACCCAGCAGAGCGAGGGGCCCTTAAGACCATATATGTATTGTTTTTTACTTCACTGGAAGGTTCCTACACAGGCAGCCAGCAAAACCCCAGACCTTCCTGCCTGTTTCCCAGGACTGACCCCTGCTCCTGTCTGGCTGAGGGCTCAGGACCATCCTTGCAGGACCAGCTCTGGTCAGAGAGAGCAGCTCCACTGCTCTCAGCTGGATGCTGCTGCAGCTGAGCTTGCTAGCACCCGAGCCTGGAAGGGGCCAAGGTCAGGCCTTATCTTATATAGCAGGAAATCACCTCATCATGGGCATTAACCCATCTGCTGTGGGGCAGCCTCAGTGCTCTTCCTGAGCTCAGCCATCCCACTGCCAACACACCTCAGGACTGGCAGCGACGGGGCTTTAGGATTGGGGACCCAGGGTCACTTCCCAGGAGGATGGAGCGACTCTGTCCCCTGGGGTGAGGGAAATCAGTCTCTAGCAGGGTTTGACCCATCGCTGTGAGGCTCTTCTGGAGAGCCAGAGCCCTTCCTGCTGCCTCAGGAGGTTTGTATGTACCGAGGGCGTCGCCGGTGAGGATCCGGAGGGGGAGAAACCTCCCTCTGCGTATCGGCTCTCAGGGAGCGGAGCTGCGGAGAGGCCTGAGCTAATCCAGCATCTGGCTGTACTGCAGGCACTGGCAGAGGGAGGAACCTGAGCAGAGAGCTGGCTGTGAGCGTTGTGGGGCTCTCACCCTCCCTGCCCGTCCTCCCAGCACGCAGTCCGTGTCCCATCCTCACCCCACACCCGGCTGCGTGCTCCATTTTTGCTTCCCCTCTACCTTGCAGCTCCAAGACCCCACCTTCCCTCCCTCCTCCCCAACTGCTGACAGCTGCTTTCTGCTGACCCTGAAGGCATCATGGAGGGAGGGAAGGAGAGAAATTAAAGCAAATCTCAGGCTGGAGCCTGATGCTTCTTCATATCAAAGCATTGCCCAGCAGTGTGGAAGCCCAGGTGATGCTGGTACTCACCGATGCTCGTGGCTAACGAGGAACAAAGAGGATCCTGCCTGTATCCCAGCTATGCATTCCTCCCGATGGAGAAGGGCTGCTCAGGAGCTCCAGAGCCTGGATCCAGCTGCAGACGTGCGTGGCAGAGTGTAGGGATGCATCTAGGTCGCCCTTTCTCACAGCAGCCCTGGCTTTGTGATTTGGGTTTTGCTGAAGGGGGGGGGGGGGGGGCAGAGTGGAAATTGAGGGCAGTTATTTGAATTCTTCCATGGCTGCTGCTTCCTCTGCTGCCTCTCTCCCCTCCAAGGTATTTTATTCTTTCCCCCTTGCAGCTGGCTGAGCCTCAGCTCCCTTCAGTCAAGGAATCGCAGCGCTTTTGTGTGTGAGGAGGATGGCGGTGGTGGTGGTGACAGAGAGGGAGGGGGTGTTATGGAGGATGGGTGGAGAGAGGAGCTGGAAGCATCCCCGTTTCAGTGTCACCTCCCTTCCAATTGGCTGAGAGGTACCAAATATCTCCCTACACCCTTCCTCCGGATGAATGATGCTGCCGGGGGCTGAGCACACCGGCGTCTCCTTGCTGTTTGCAGTGGGAGCTGGGGATGCTCGTCATCCGGCAGGATCTGGTGCTAGAGGAGGCGTGGGAGCTGGGGGGGGGGGGGGAAGGGGGAGGGCTTTTTAATACGGTGCATCCTACCCTGAGAAAGTAACAGTGGCCTCAGCCTGTGGTGGGATGCAGGATGTAATGGTCCAGCTTACCTTGCGTGTGTGGAGCTGATCTGCACCTGATCCTCAGGCACTGTCCTGGTGTCCGGGGTGGGGGGGCTGTATGGACACACCCAGCTGATGGTTCTGTTTGTGCTGGGGGGAGCAGCTCCTGCTCCTTGCTTCCAGGATGTCTGTAACTCCATTAGAGCCCGAGACTTTTGCCAAGGATCAGAGAGCTCTAACCCCCTGCCACAGGCAGGGCCACCAACCTCCAGGCCTGGAGCTACACAAGGTTGCCCAGGGCCCCATCCAACCTGGCCTTGAACACCCCCAGGGATGGGGCACCCACCCCCTCTCTGGGCAGCCTGTTCCAGCCCCTCACCACTCCCTCTGCAAAGAACTTCCCCCTAATATCTCCTCTCACCCTCCCCTCCTCCAGCTTCACTCCATCCCCCTTGTCCTGCCATTATCTCCCCTTGAACAAGCTGATTCCCCTCCTGTTTCTTTTCAACTTTTTAAAAGGATAGACAATGACAGGACAAGGGGGAATGGATTAAAACTAAAGGAGGGAAGGGTTAGATGAGATACTGGGGGGAAGTTCTTTGCAGAGAGAGTGGTGAGGGGCTGGAACAGGCTGCCCAGAGAGGGGGTGGGTGCCCCATCCCTGGGGGTGTTCAAGGCCAGGTTGGATGGGGCCCTGGGCAACCTTGTGTAGCTCCAGGCCTGGAGGTTGGTGGCCCTGCCTGTGGCAGGGGGTTGGAGCTCTGTGACCCTTGGGGTCCCTTCCAACTCAGACCATTCTATGATTCTATGATTCTCTGCTCCCTCCAGGGACTGGGAGGCTGCAATGAGGTCCCCCTGCACCCTTCTCTTCTCCAGGCTGAACCAGCCCAGAGGAGCTCAGTGGGGAGCTGCCTGGCTTTGAGACACAGTAGCCCCTACAAACCCAAGTGCTGTATCTCCACATGGACATCCTTGTTCTCCTTGGATGAGTGGCTCCTGCAGCAGGGGATGCTGATTTCCTCAGGCCAGTGGGTGTCACTGTGAAGGAAACACCTGTGCTAGCCAAACACTGGCTGCTCCTAGCCACATGCATCCTCAGCCTGGTAGCTCCTGGGTCAGACCTCACAGAGATGGTGGGGTGTCCCTCACTCACAACTCATGTTTTGGGCATCTCCGTGGCCCAGGATTCACAAGGGTGTGACTCAGAGCTGGGTGTTGTAGGGAAGCATTCTAATTCTTTGTGTGTATTCTCTATTTCTATGCTAGAAGCAGGGAGGACACCCACGAGGGCAGACAGAGATGCCAGGAAGCCTGTAACAGTTGATGGCTCTGAAGTTAATGGTCAAAGTCTGCAGGGTCATCTCCATTTCCCTTCGTTTTTATATGATAAATATTATTCTCACGTTTCCCAGAGCAGTTGAAGCTGGACAGCACGTGAGAACACACGTATGGATCCCATAGCATATGGATGCCATCTACTGGCTGCAGTCCTGGCACTTGGAGCAAGTCAGCTTTCTCCAGACCCCATCAATCTGCTCCCAGAGGTATTTCATTGAGCAACATGCTGAAAGGATGAGCCAGCCCATCTCTCCTCGCCAGGCCAAATGGTTTTGTTGGAACTCGTTTGCTTTAGGGATGCTGGGATCAACGCTGCACCGAGCTGGTTTTCCAGCACTGGGAACTCTGGGGATTCTGCTGAGCCTGTTTCCTGCAGAGTCCTGGGGGGCTGGAGGAGGTAACAGCGAGGTGAGGGAATGGAAAGGTCTGGAGCACAACTCTGAGGAGCAGCTGAGGGAGCTGGGGCTTTTTAGCCTGGAGAAGAGGAGGCTGAGGGGAGACCCCATTGCTCTCTACAGGGGGTTGCAGAGATGTTGGGGTCGGTCTCTTCTCTCAGGTGACAAGTGATGGGACAAGAGGGAATGGTTTCAAGTGGCACCAGGGGAGATTTAGGTTGGATATCAGGAAGAATGTCTGTACTGAAAGGGCTGTCAAGCACTGGAACAGGCTGCCCGGGGAGGTGGTGGAGTCACCATCCCTGAAGGGGTTTCAGAGGTGTGTGGGTGTTGTGTTTGGGGACATAAGGTGGCTGGGCAGGGTCAGGCTGTGGTTGGACTTGGTGATCTTGAAGGTCTCCTCCAACCCAGGCAATCCTGTGATTCTATGATCAGGTCCTTCCTGGTGCTGGGTGTTTTTCCAAGCACCCTTTTTTGACCCTGCTCCAGGCTCCACGTGCTCCTCTCCCCGGAACGCTGTGTCTCTAGGGTACACGGTAGGGTGTCTGATCTGTGAGCCAAATACCCGTGTGAGGGGAGAGAAGGACGCTCTGTCCCCCTTGGAAAGACACTGGCTGCCCTGTGAGCTGCCTTGGTTCCCCTGGACTCGATGCTCGCCCGTGTTCAGGCACTGAGAGGTGCTGATGGGGACCCGCTGCGACCCCGCAGGTCCCCCGCAGCCCCCAGCCCCCAGCTGCCTCCTCTGCCCGCAGCACCCACGGCAGGAATACCTGGTATCCCAGAGAATCCAGCTGGGGTCAGGAAGGGGAAGGCAGTTTTGGAGTCTGCCGCGGGAGGGCGGCGGGTCCCCCCGGCCCGCGGGGATGCGGGGAACGGGCTGTAGGTGGCACTTTGCACCAAGAGATGGATGGGGACGGGAGCTCCAAGGGTCCCGGGGGCTTTTTCCGTAGGGACAGCGGGAATCCCAGAATCTCCTGGGCTGGAAAGGACCTTTAAGGCCCATCGAGTCCAGCTCCTGGCTCCACACAGCCCAGCCCAGTCAGAGGTGTCACTGAGGGCATCGTCCAGACGCTTCTTCTCCTCAGCCCAGCTCGGGGCTGGGACCCCTTCCCTGGGGAGCCTGTGCCAGCGCCCGACCCCCCTCTCAGCACAGACCCTCTTCCTGACACCCAGCCTGACCCTCCCCTGGCCCAGCTTCACACCATTCCCTTGGGTTCTATCCCTGGTCCCCAAAGAGAGGAGAGAGATCAGTGCTGCCCCTTCACTCCCTCAGCAGGAACCCACAGACCCCATGAGGTCTCCACCCCAACCCAAGTCTGATGGCTCCTTACAGATGGGCTGAGGCTCTTTGCCCAAAATCCTGCTGCTGGCCTGAGGGGCCTGGGAGAAGGAAGGAGTAAGAGATGCTCACTGGGAAAACTGGGGATGTGGGGCTTTACTGGCAGCTAAAAATCCCTCCCAAAAAAGCCTCCAGGCTGCTGGAGTCGAGAGGTCACCACGATGTGCAGGTGCACTGAGAGACTGTGGCTTGTTCATGGTTCAAGGTTTGTGTGCACGTCCCTGTGGCTTCTAGGAGCCTTGTTTGTTGAAATTTAAGGTGTTTTAGATGTCTTTCTGAATGCCAGGACATGAAAATGTTGGCATCTGGCAGGACATCCCTGAGAGGGAGGTCTGGAGGATGAACCAGGTCTGAGATTTCCATTCTCAGAGATCTCCTCTTTCTCCATTCACACTCCTGTTACCTGACCCCATCGGAGGTTCAGAGAACTGTAGGGGTGGAAGGGACCTCCAGAGCCCATGGGGTCCAACCCCCTGCCAAAGCAGGGTCCCTAGGACAGGTCACACAGGTTGGTGTCCAGACGGGGCTGGAATCTCTCCAGAGAAGGAGACTCCACACCCCCTGGGCAGCCTGTCCCAGGGCTCCCTCACCCTCACTGGGAAGAAGTTCTTCCCCAGGTTGGTGAGGATCTTTAGGTGAAGATGACCACAGGCCTTAATACTCTCCAAAAGCCCCATAGAGAAATATCTGCAGACTGTTTACTCTTCTTTCCATCCCTTTTTGATGAATTTGGGCCTTTCCCAAACTTTCCTGGCCTGTTGCATGGTGGTGACACCACTGCCAGGGCCCAGCTTACAGTGGCCAGTTCCAGCACAGGCTCACAGTGGGTTCACACTTGTGGGGCTGTCGAGGTCTAACGAGATGGCCAGCAAAGGGATGGGTGCCCTAATGAGTGCAATGCTCCAGCACGAGCTAAACCTCTTCCTCAACTCCAGTGAGCCCAAATGGGCATGGGACATTTTGGATAGCCAGCTCTGGGAGGAGCTTTTCAGGGTTTACACCAGGAACCAGAGCCTGAAAAACCACCATGCTGGTCTGTGGGACACTGTGACTCGGCACGGGGCACGAGGAGGATGGTTGGGGCTGGGAGGCACCTCTGGAGATCAGCTAATCCAACCCCTGCTCAGAGCAGGAGCAGCTGGGAGGGGGTGTCTCAGGGCTGTGTCCAGTTGGGTTTTGGTTATCTCCATGGATGGAGACCTACAACTGCTCTGCACAACCTGTGCCAGCCTTTGACCACACTGAGGATAAAAAAAATTAAAATAATTCCATTTAAAGGCGAAAATCCTGTATTTATAGGGAAAAATCCTGTATTTATAGGGAAAAATCCTGTATTTAAAGGGGAAATTCCTGTATTTAAAGGAGAAATTCCTGTATTTAAAGGGACAAATCCTGTATTTAAAGGGACAAATCCTGTATTTAAAGGGGAAAATGCTGTATTTATAGGGGAAAATGCTGTATTTAAAGGGACAAATCCTGTATTTAAAGGGGAAAATCCTGTATTTAAAGGAGAAATTCCTGTATTTAAAGGGACAAATCCTGTATTTAAAGGGGAAAATCTTGTATTTAAAGGCAAAAATTCTGTATTTATAGGGAAAAATGCTGTATTTATAGGGAAAAATGCTGTATTTATAGGGAAAAATCATGTATTTAAAGGGGAAAATCCTGTATTTAAAGGAGAAATTCCTGTATTTAAAGGGACAAATCCTGTATTGGGAAAATCCTGTATTTATAGGGAAAAATCCTGTATTTAAAGGGGAAAATCCTGTATTTGAAAGGAAAAATCCTGTATTTAAAGGGAAAATTCCTGTATTTAAAGGGGAAAATCCTGTATTTCAAAGGAACCTCCCTGTATTTCAAAGGAACTTTCCTCTATTTCAGCCCTTGCCTCTTGTCTGCTGGGCACCACTGAGGAGTCTGGCTCCAATCCCTTGAAGCTAGCCTGGCTGAAATTAAGATGAAACATTTGTTTGTAGAGAAAATAAAAGTTATTTTGGTTCCTTTGAAACTATTTACAACTCGACCCAAAGTTTGAAGTGTAAAACAAGACAAAAAAAAGAGAGTATTTTGGGGATGAAAAAGCACAGGCTCTGTTTAAGACATGCTTGAAATTAAACACTTTAACTTTTTACTGCACTGCGACATTCTCCATCTGAGATTTGCCTGCCTTCAATTAAAAAAGCAGGGGACCCCAAAGTGCCTTCAAACAGGCATCTGAAAGGAGAGAAGGATTTTATTTTGGGTGGAACAAAATGTTTTCATCATCTCCACTTGAAGAGAAGGAAGGTTCTGCTGTGACAAGCAACGAGGTTTCGCTCTGGGGTGACCTAAAGAGAGAAATAAATGCTCCTCTTCCTAATTTTATAATTTTCATCTTTAAAGGATAAACCAGCTATTTGCACAGGTCTGGACTTCACCTCTGGGAAGCCAAGAGGAGGAGCTGAGGGAGGAGGGACAGCCTTGGGACCTGGTAGGTCTTTGAGATGCGGGAACGGATGGGACTCGCTCCTGTAGCTCTGAATCCTTTCCTGGGACATCCCAGTTTTGGCATGGAACAGGCTGCCTGGGGAAGTGGTGGAGTCCCCATCCCTGGGGGGTGTTTAAAAGCTGTGTGGGTGTGGGGGTTGGGGACACGGGTTGGTGGTTGGACTTGGTGATGATAAAGGTCTTTTCCAACCTAAATGACTCTGGGGGCAAGGCTGTGCTCTGCCCTTGATGCTAACTGGGCTCAGCTTGGTCTGGGCAGAGCAGGAGACTGCAGAAGAAACACATGGAAAGCCCAGCAGCCTCTTCTTGCAGCATCTTTTCTTCTTGGGAGGTTTATCTTCTCCTGTTGAGGTTGTTACAGGACAACTGCTGCAGGTCCTGGTTTGGGGGCAGCAGTGCTGAAGGCTGTTACCAGTGAAAGCCAGTTTGGGCACTGGTGGGAAACAAGTTCGTGTGCTGTGAGGCACCTCCTGCTGCCCTGGGGACCTCTGCCCATCCCTGTAGCATCAGGCCCTTTGCTGCAGGACTTCCCAGGTATGGGGACACCAGGGATTTGGTTCAAAGGGAAGGGAACCTATGGTGGACCAGGGTGTGCTGGATGCAGGCTCTGCAGCAGCAGGAGCCTCTTCCCCTCCTCTCCACTGCTGCCTCCTGCACTCTGGTCTTTGCAGGGTGTTGGTGATGTTCTATGTTCTTGCAAAGCCCAGATCTGCAGGAAATCCAGAAGCAGGAGTAAGCATGAACCCCAGGAGCTCCTGAGGGCAGGAGGAGAGCAGTGAGGAGAAGGAAGGATCCATTTAGGTGAGCACCAACTGCACTGACAAAGCTATGCATCTCCCAAGGGATAAGGGAGGTAAGTGCCCAGATGTTTCTACAAACCAAAAGCATCGTGATTCCCAGCTGGGACCACGCTGGCAGCACCTTTCTCCCACCCCAGTGAAGGTGATGTCTTGACTGATGTTGCTAGGGCCAAGCTGGGGATGTGAGGGGACTCTGCACCCATGGGTCCCACCAGGCTTTGACTGTGGCAGCAGGGACGTGCAGGGGGAGAGTGGGGAGGCCAATTCCTCCTTGGCCACAGGTTTCCCACCCAGCAGTGGTCTGGGTGCATGGGGTGGGGGTAACACACATGTGCTCCATGGAGGCTGCCAGGTGCTGGGGCCCCAGGGACTTGGCTGGAAGGAGTCCCCGTGTGTTGGGAACACATGGCCCAAGCCCAGTGCTGTTGGCTGACAGGCTCTGTCGCTTCCTGGGGCTATTGAACCTCTCCAGAAGGGCTTGGGGAGGCAGCTGGGCAGAGCCAGGGATCCCTGGGGAGGTGGGGAGAGTTGCTCCGGGTATCGGTGGTGCAGCATGAAGAGAGGCCTGAGGGAGAGGCTGGCATTTCCCTACTCAAACACCTGTATATTTAAGGCACTTAAATGAGAAAATGGTGCTTTTCTTTCCAGTGAGACTGTTTGCATGGGTAAACCACGAAGGCAAGTGCCTGTGGTTGTGTGCTGATCCAGTGGGCAGTCCTGCAGAGCGCTGGGCTGGCATGATGGCGTGTGGGCCTTGACTGGAGCCTCGTGCCTCGCTGCTGACCCACTGGGAGAGGCCTCTGCAGCCCCTGCCACGTATGGGTTCCTTTGGGGGAGAAGTGTAGCCCAAAGGATGCTGCCTGCTCCCTGCAGCAGGGCAGCACTGTGGCTGCAGCTCTTTGCCAGCCCCTGTGAGTGAGGGATCCACACGTCCTTGGGGACGGAGGTGCTCATTAGTCCTGTATAAACACTCGTCACGTTGGACTGGGCTTTGTGGGACAAGTTAATTTGTGATGGGATGGAGCCTGGGAAATGGGGACCCTGACTGACAGGTCAGGTTAAACTCCCTGACAGGCTGAGGGCTTGTGGCTACCTCCCAAAAAGCTCTTCAGGGCAGCCCCTGGCCCAGCTCTGCATCAGGATGCAGCCTCGTTGTGGTGGTGTGTGGTGTAGAGCCACGGCCACCTCCCTTAGGAACCATTCTCCTGCACCAGGGAGATGTGTTTTGGGGTAGGAAAGAGATGCCAGAGAAAGGTGGCAGCGGGTGGGGATTATTTCATCCCCCACTTGAGTTTGGAGCCTTAGATCAGCCCCATGGACAAAAGCATCTGGGAGAGATTATTGCCCTGCCCTGGGGCTGTTTATGCCAAATGAAATGGCTTGTGAGAAGAGGGCATCGTGTGGCCTGACCTGCTCCACATACCTTGTTTACATCTCATAGACAGGAAAATTTCACCCACACCCTCCTTCCTGGTGATCAGCAGCAAATCCTTCCCCCTCTGATTGCCTGTCAGACTTCCCTGGGTAGAAGAACACACAGAAAGGTCTGATGGTGCTGTCCAGTGACCTGTTTGGCTTTAATTTTCCTCCCTTCCCTGAGCTGGGGGTGGTCCTGGCTGGGGGAGCAGATTAATATCGAGGGAGCCGTGGTGAAAAGCATCCTGGTCCATGGCTGCATCACACTTGCTTGGCTGGGTGGTACTTTCTTTGTCCAAGTCCATCAAGATGTGGATTTTGGAAGTTCTTTGTTGGTTTTTTAGCTTCTCTAGGATGAGTTGGGCTCTTGTAGTCTTTGCTTGCTTCCCAGTGTCTGTCTGGAGGGGGAGGCAGTGTCTTATGGCCTGGGAAGCCACTTAGAGGTTGCATGGTCTGAAGATCAGAGGATGTGATGCGTTCTGGCCTCACCAATGGGCAGGGGAATTCTCCAGAGCTGGAGGGATCAATGGCAACAGGCAGTGCTGGATCTTGCCCTGTGACTTTGTCAAAAGAGCTGGTGGATGCTGAAAGTTTATATGGGTTTAAGAGGATACTGGGCATGCCTGTAGGAGAAATTGCTGAGGGGTTACTAAGTACATCTGGCTGAAGGGTTCCTCAGTTGGAAACAGCTGGAGACTGGGAGATGACTTGGAGAAACATCACATATGTTTGTCTTGTTGTTATGTGTCTCTGGGCATCCTCTTATGGTCGCTGCCATAGGGGAGCTATGAGGGAAACCAAGTCCTTGGCCTGACCCAGTGGTGTGATCTGTGTGAGGACCTTGTCCCCTGACTCTTGTTTATGGGACTGTTTCCTGCTGCCTTGGCATCAGCCACCTCTCCTGGTAGCCGATGTTGGACTCTGCTGCTGGCAGCACTGGGAACCAGTGAGGCTGTTTGTTGGTCCTGCTCTGTAGATGAGCTGGGAGCCTCCGCTGTTTCCATCTCTGAATGAGAAGAAATGCCTGATCCTGCCCATGTGCAGGGGAAAAAAGGAGATGGATGGCTGAGACTGACCCTTTCTCCATCCCACCCACCTCCTCTTCCCAACTCAGCTCCTCCATCTCATTAATTTCTCTCCAAATCTTCCCTTGCCCTTACACTCTGACCTCCCCTCTCCCTACAGCGCCCTTGTTCTACTGTTTCTCCCCTTCCTTTGGTCCCCTGCATCCTCCTCCCAACCTTCTCCTGCCCCATTCCCATCCCCTGTATGAAACAGCTCCCAGCAAGCCTACAAAAACAGTCTCTATGGTTTGCCAGTTCCTGGAGCTGTTGAGGAGGGGAAATTGAAGCAAACAAGCAAATGGGCCATGAAAACCAACATCAGTCAAGAACTTGGGTTTCTGTAGCTGGTGCTGGGCTAAGATCTACAGTGACAGATCCAGGAAGGGATTTTTTTCTCTTCTGCTTTGAAATATAAAGTTTTGGGGGTGTTTTTCTTTGCTCTGCATTAAGTTCCACCACCAGACTTGCTTAGCAGCAGGGGGAATGTCATGGGTCAGTGGGAGAGTAAACATCTTCCTTCTCATGCCTTTTGGGGAGGGCAGCAGATGATTCAAATGGATGGACTGGTGGGATGCATGCAGGGGTTTATAATCTGCTTAGAAATATCCCCCAACCCCAAAGAAGCTGTGAGTGATGGATCTGCAGGTTGAGCTCCATGGCATGTTGTCTGCCAGGGAAGGTTTTGCACCTGCTGGGCTCTTGGATCCATCTCCACTTCAAAGGAGGTGAGCTCTCCATCACCAGGCATCTCACAATGAAAAGGGCAGGCAGGAAGGGGCAGGGGTGGTCTGTCTTTTCATCTCTATAGAGTCCATCAACGCCAACTGCATCCCCACCTGGGGTCTGTGTGGGTCAGCATTAAGATAAACACCCCAGTGTCTCATCTTGGGTGTCTCACTGGGAGGGTTAGCTGGCCACAGCAAAGGAGGTGTCTTTTGTTCAGTTATGGCTTGTGGATCCTACCTTGGGACCTCATTCTGCTCTACCCCTCTATTAAGCCAGGTTTAGCTGGGCTTACCCTGATACCTAGTGCCACAGCCCTTGAGGAGCAGCTGCCTTCTAACTTCAGGCTGTGTTTTAGTGTGGGCCAATTCATAGTATGGTGTGGGGAGGAAGGAACACTGTGCCAGTGTTTGCTCTTAGCTTCATTGACTTTTGTCCCCTCCTGGAAAAGAACTGATGGGAGTGAAGGCACAGGGGGTCCTGGGGAATTCACCCTGGCTGGGGTCATGGGGCTGTGACCTTCCTCTGGCCCTCCCAGCACTGTGGCTTTGGAGAAATCATTGATGCTGTGTACTTTTTTTGGAGGCTTGAGGGACAATGTGAGTTGATTGCAGGACAGGGACCATCCAGGTGCTGGAATGGGAGAGGCAGCAGGCATTTCCCATCACTTCATAAAGGGCTTGGGGTTTTGATCTTGACTGGGGGGCTGCTGCTGCTGGGAAACCACCTGGTGCAAAGCAAATGCTTTCCCCTTCAAGAGATGCTTAAACTCCTACTGATTCTAGACAGAGCCCCTGCAGAAGGTGGTTTGTTCTTGTGTTTTATTATCTCATAATAAACATTTGTTATTGCTGCTGTTCACAAGAGAAGGCTCAGCAAGCCTTCCAGTGGTGACAGCAGCAGGATGGGTTTTGCTACTGGTTCATGCCCTGATCAGTGTAGGACATCTCTTGCTTTGGGATCCCCAAGCTGTTGACAGCTGACATCTAGGTACAGGCTGCCCCAGCAAAACACCCCGTGACCTTGACATTGATGTGCCAAGGGTTAATAAGGGCTTTGCTCTGCCTCCTGTGTTCACATCTGCTGATTAATTCCAGCCAGGTGTCTACAGCTCAGGTCTTAAAACAACAACTGCTGAAGTGTCTGGGAACACTTAGTTAGGCTTCACTCTGCAATTCCAAGTATGGATAAATATTTGCACCTCTGTGGCTGTAAGACACCTTTGAGATATGAAGGCAATTACTGCAGGAGTCCTTTACAAGAGCAGAAAGACTGATTTCCTGGGGAGCAGCAGTGGTTCGGGGTGGGCAGGACTTGGGGGCTCTTTCTACAGCTCTCTCTGGGTGGTCTTGGGGAAGGTTATGGGGCAGCTGGCTTTGGGTGCTGGAGGGGTTGTCCTCCTCTGGCAGCTCTCAGGGAATTCAAATATGCTTCCACTGATCTCTGGCTTCACAGTTTCTGGGCTGTGGTTGCCCCCAGTGATCCATTTTACATGGGAGAGTGAGGAGGAGAAATGCACAATCCAGGAGCCCTTTCTTGAGATACCCAGAGGAAAAGCCCTGTATGATCCCAGAAAATACACTTAATTTTGGTGGGTTCCTATCTCCACCTAGGTGTAGTTTACTAGCTGTAGTGTTCTGCCTCTTTCTGTTAAAGAAACCAATGGTTTTCAGCTGTATCTGTGTGTGTGGGGGGAATAATTTCTGCCTTTCAGCAGCCTGCCATCCTCTGATGTGTTCAGAGAAGAGAAAAAAGCATCTGCCTTCTCCTGGTAAGGGCAATTTGGCTTATCCATGCCTCCCTGTGCACCTGGGGACTCCAATTAAGCTACCTGCTCTTCTCAATGTGTCAATGATGGCCCTGCTGCTGCACTACTAGCTGGTTTTTATGTCTTTTCCTTATTTTTCCTAGATTTGGGTCTGAAATCCATATGGAGACACAGAGACATAAGCCATGTCTCACTCCAACCAGCAACACACACACAACCCTCCTGAGCTGGAGGGTGGCAAATTAAAACTCACTCCAGACATTGTCATTGACTCAGTTCAGAGACATATATGGGCTACAAGATCCTTATTATTTGGCCAAATAAATGGCCTCTCAAGAGAGCTCTTCCCTGCAGCGTGTGTTGAAGCTGCTTTATACCTCGCTATCCGTCCCACTGGGGAGTCTGGGGTGTATTAAAACTATTGTAATAACTTCCCAGGCCTTTCCACATTCAAGTGATCATAATAATGCTCATAAAGTACACTCCAGCGTGAAGTATTTATGAATTATTTGACTTAAGGTGGGGGGAAAGGGAAAAAAAGAAGAAGAAGAAAAGTCCTGGGCTGAATTAATAGCTCTGGAAGAGCCATAAATTTAGAGGAATCATATTGCAGGGGGTTATTTTGTGTGTGTAATAAAAGCAACAGTTATGGCTTTGGTGTGTAAATTGGGTTTGAATTTTTTTTTTTTTTTGAAGCAAAGACCTTTGAAATAACTTAGAACTTTCATTTTAATGTTGCCTTAAAGAGAATCATGGAATCCCAGACTGGGCTGGGTTGGAAGGGACCCCAAGGATCATAGAGCTCCAACCCCCTGCCACAGGCAGGGCCACCAACCTCCAGGCCTGGAGCTACACAAGGTTGCCCAGGGCCCCAGCCAACCTGGCCTTGAACACCCCCAGGGATGGGGCACCCACCCCCTCTCTGGGCAGCCTGTTCCAGCCCCTCACCACTCTCTCTGCAAAGAACTTCCCCCTAATATCTCCTCTAACCTTTCCCTCCTCCAGCTTCACCCCATCCCCCTTGTCCTGCCATTATCTCCCCTTGAACAAGCTGATTCCCCTCCTGTTCCTCTGCTCCCTCCAGGGACTGGGAGGCTGCAAGGAGGTCCCCCCACAGCCTTCTCTTCTCCAGGCTGACCCAGCCCAGCTCCCTCAGCCTCTCTCCGTAGGGGAGCTGCTCCAGCCCTCTGACCACCTCCGTGGCTCCTCTGACCCCTCTCCAACAGCCCCACATCTTTTTTGTGTTGCAGACCCCAGCTCTGGACACAGGACTCCAGCTGGGGCAGAGAAACACCAGACACTTGGGATGCTGCGAGGAACAAGGAGGGAGCACAGTTAACTTGGCATCTTGTCCTTGGAGCAGGTAAGGAGGCTGAGAAGGAAGATGTTCCTGGCCCCTAAGGGAGATGCTCAGCCCTGGGCTGGCTGCCTTTGAGCCCGTGCTGGGGTTTGGTGGCCACATGTCTCCCATTTGCTGCTGTGGCAAGAAATAGACGTGATTTCAAATCCCCTGTTAGCAATTGTCTTGTCTGGAGGCGTTTCTGGATGCTGTTCACACGCTGCAATAGGGCAGATGGCTGTGAGATTTGTCTTCCCTGGGGTGATGGTTTATGGGGAGGTGAAGTGGGGGGAGCCAGGGGGTGCCCAAGGAGCAGGCATCCCCACCACGCAGCAGGGGAACACCAGGCTGCTGTTCACCCTGGATCAGAAGAGAGAGATTCTGCCCTTTAGTAAAGCAGGGAGGATCATTCACTGCATCCCTAGGAGCTGTTTGGGAGGGATAAGGAAGCATTTACACCTCCCATCAGCTCCTGCCTGTGGAAGAGGGGTGGGAGAATGGAGCTGGTGTAGGATGTGGCTCTCCAGGATGCTGCAGGCAGTCCCTGGTGCAGGATGGGGAATGGATTAAAGCTGAAGGAGGGAAGGTTTAAATTAGATATAAGGGGGAAGTTCTTTGCAGAGAGAGTGGTGAGGGGCTGGAACAGGCTGCCCAGAGAGGGGGTGGGTGCCCCATCCCTGGGGGTGTTCAAGGCCAGGTTGGATGGGGCCCTGGGCAACCTTGTGTAGCTCCAGGCCTGGAGGTTGGTGGCCCTGCCTGTGGCAGGGGGTTGGAGCTCTGTGACCCTTGGGGTCCCTTCCAACCCAGACCAGTCTGGGATTCTATGATGGCAGAGACGACCTGCTCCAGTGCATCCTACCCACTGCAGCAACTTCCCTGAGTCCCTAGAGCCAGGGGAGCCTGGAGCTGCCAGGAAAGCTGTCTGATTCAAGCAGCAGGAATGCAGACACCATCACTCCCTGGGATTTTTGTTGGTTTGGGGTTGGGTTTTTTTTTTTTAACTACATATCATGATCAGGCAGAGCAACCTGAAGCAAAGCCTCAGCTCGTAAATCCTCCCTGCTGCCAGGACCCTGGAGGCTTTTCTTCCCTCTGTCAAACTGAGTAATCAAATCCCCTCCAACACGGTTTTAATTGGGTAACTGGAGGCTGTAAAGTTCCCTCTGGGACATCTGTGGTGTGAGTGCACAGGCAGCAGGGAGATGCTGGCTCCCATTCCCTGGTGAGAGTGACGCCAAGCAGCAGCCAGGCTTTCTCCAGCCTGGAAGTACTTAGGGCTCTGGGTGGCTGCTGGAGCTGTGCACCCACATGGGAGCAGTGTGGGGGGGATGCCTGTGAGGCACTGTGGTTCTGGCTGCGCTTGGCAGGGATGGAACTGACGAGGTTGGTGACTCTCTGGCAGCTGGAGAGTGACGGGGATGCTGCCCCCCCCCTTTCCCTCTAAAGCATCACAAGTGGGGAGTGAGTAATGAGTGATGTGAGCTTGGAAATGCCATGATTTAGAGCACAAAGAGGCCACTAGAATAAATGACCTGGGTGTGGAGGCACTTTGGTCTCTTTGCTTTGGAGTTGCACAGCTGATGTATTCAGCGGTCAAGGCACACGATGTGGATACTGCCCTGCCCTCACACCATCCCAGCATCCCCAGCCCAGCCAGCCCCTTCCCCTCTCTGCTCCCCACAGCATCTTCTCAGCAACTGCAGAACCAGAATCCCACTGGGACCTTCCCTGAGGGGTGGTGGAAGGAAGATACTGTGTGCTGAGACAGGGGAGAGATGCTTTTGTCTTGGTCCCCAGTGTCTGGACACTGCTGGAGCCCTGCAGCACTTGTTTCTATCTTGGCCAAGATGGTTATTAATTGTGCTAACTCCAGCTGTTCCTGACATCCCCAGAAATGTCTAATCCTGGTTTGGAGCTGCCTACGTTCTTGGCCTCTCTACATCCTCCTTTCCCTGGGAATTTTCCCTTCAGACAACATTTTCCCTACTAGAAATGCACATTACTGTCAAAAACCTACTGAGAGGTTCTGCTGGGAAGAAGGTAGGAGGTGGTGCTGGTGCAGGGACTTGGTGCTGGATGCAAATCTGCCTTCCCCAGGATGCTGCCCCTGTTCCTCAGCCACTGGCTGAGCCCACTGAAGGTGTGTGTCCACCTTTCTATAGGCATTGGCCCTCTGGGTGGGGTTAGAATGATGCTGGACTTGCAGGGAAAGGTTCCATCTCTGACTTGGGTCACTGGGGAAGTTAGAGAGGTGGATGTGGTTTGGCTGGAAGGGCTGTTCCCTCTTTAAGGGCTGGTGTTGGAAAAATGGCATCGAGACCTGGGGATGTCCCTGTGCTTGGGTCTCCCTGCGAGGTGGTACCAACAGCAGCTCTGCTCTGCAAGCCTGACACCCAGCACTCAGAGTCTGTAAGGGAAAAGGAAGCAGCCCTAACCCCAACAAAGTTAATAAACAGGAGAAAAGGTCTTTGTTAATTCTCATTTCCCTAATAGACAAGTGCTGAAACCACCACCAGGCTACAGCTACAGCTGATTGTGGGCAGGACCTGCAGCTTCCATGCAAGCCTGTTAGGTTTCCTCACTGTCACACTGACTCCTGATGGATTTCCCTGCTGGGAGGCAGAGAAATCTGGAATGAAACCCTGGCAGAGGTAATCACAATGGGTGTCCCACCTCAATTCATAAATGGATGTTGGTTTGGGGTTGTTTACCACAGCAAGGTGTTCTGCTGCAGGCAGTGTGCATTTCTGAAGGGTTTCTGGGGCAAAGGAGAGTAAACCAAAGGGCAGTTGATAAGTGGGGGGTCATTTTCTGGTTGATGCTGGCTGGAATCAGATCTGAAATGGGCCCTTGGCTGTTTTTGGAGAGGTGTTGAGCCCAATGTTCTCTGCTCAACCCCTCCTCTAGGCGAGCCCCTGCCTGAGTGGAAAGTTTGCTTCTCAGACCTGCAAATTCAAACAGCTCAGGAGGCAGCTGGGGTCTAATCCAAAACAGTAGGAAGGTGAGAAATATCCTCCCAGAGGGGCTTTCCTGCTGTGCTGGATGCAGATCTGAGGCGTTTTGGGAAGGGCAGGCTGCTGGCAGTGGATGGGGTGCCAGGATCCCACATCTTGGGGGATTGGAGGGTTATTTGCAGGGTTATTTGGAGGGTCCTGCTCAGATGGTGAGTGATCTGCTTTTGCCACTGCCACCCAGGAAACCAGGCACCTGAGGGGCTTGTGGCTCCCCATGTTTGGGACCCTCCTTTGCTGCTCGCCCTCAGCCTGGAAAAGGATGTGCTGCCTGGATGAGATTTGGGGAGTGGATGTTTGGGGATGAGTGAGAACATGCTGTTTGCTCCCCATGGTTGTCACTGCATCCCTTTGCCCCCAGATCTCTGAGCAGGTGAGGAACAGGGGTCTGCACTGACCCCTAACCATGCTGGGCCCAGCCTGAGAGAGGGAGCACGTTAGTGCAAAAGCCCCCAGCTGCACTGACAGCACGAGAAGACCCATCCCCATCCCTTGCAGGCTGGATTAATGAGTCTTTCCTTTTTATCCCTGTAGGAAAGAGCTATTCCCCCTGCATTTGTTTCACAGCAGCGTTGTGGTTCAGAGCCCTGTGTGGGCACACTGGGTTCCCTGGGAATGCCACGGTGGGAAGGAGCTGTGGAATGGCAGATGTCACCACACATTGGTGACATATGAGGACACAGGAGCTGCCAAGAGCCACTCAAGCAGAGTTGAACAAACCAAAAACCTCTGTCAGCCCCCAGAATACTCAGTGTCCCCCAGCACAGGGGGCTGGTTCCTGCTCCTCTCCAGGCTCATTGCTGCCAGGAGGTCCCCAGATGAGACTTCCAGCCCTGACTGTGTATTTTGAGTGCTTTGAGGGGTGAAGCAGGGTTTGATTTTCAGGGGAGCAGGACCTGCCTGGGGATGGGGCTTTGGTGCACATCTCTGGGGTAGGTAGGCATCACACAAGCCATCTCTCAGTAGCACAGCTATGCATTCTCTTAACTAAAGTCTTCATCGGTCTGGCCTCCCAGAGACCTTTTCATTTATGGTTTTAAAGGGCCTTGTGATGGTGCATGGCTGAGTCGTGTGGGATGGTTGGGTTTTGGTGGAATTCCCCTGTTGTCTAAACCCTTGGCTGAACCACAACCTTGAGAACAACAGGAGGGCCTCCTGGCCTGCAAGACTCAAGCTGAGGGGGGTCTCCATCAGGGCAGGGGCAGGTGATGGCACTGGGAAGTTAGGTTAGGTGAGCAACCAGATCGTTGTAAATCCTTGTTGGGATCTGGTGCCATGAAGATGTGAAGCTGGGATAAAGCAAAGCTGGGATAAAGCAAAGCTGGGATCCCACATGGCTTCATGAATGAGAGGGACCAAAATTAACGCTGGGCAAGTTGATTTTTTTTTTTTCCTTTCAGGGCTGCTGTTTGATAAAGTTTTAGCTTGGAGGACTTTTTAACCTTAAAACAGACGTCTTCAGGTCTGGGCTAAATTATGCCTCCACAAGCTGTCATTATATCATAAAAGGAGCAGGTAATTTTAAACATTTTTGAACAATTGCCCAGATTAGGTTTGCTAAAGAAGAAACCTCTGTTGAGTGTTCATGGATGCAGAGAGGAAACCAGGGCTGGAATGCTTTGATTTATGAGTGGGGCCGGGGATGACCGGGAATGAGCGGGTCCTTGGACAGCCTACACACGAGAGCAGGAGGCTTAAAAGACCTGCTGAAATGCTTTGTGGTCTGAGGATTTCGCTGCTGTGCCGATTCATCTCCGATTATCAAACAGAGCACAAATTCCTTCCTGATGACATGCGAGTGAGTGCGTTACCGGAGAAGCCAGCTGATGAATTCAGGGTGAGAGGGATATAGGGCCGAGGCTTCTTTTGGGTTTTGGGGGAGGACCCCGAGGGCTTTTGGTTGCTGGTGTGACTCATGGAGGTTTCTGCAGCCTGCAGAGCTCATGATGCTGTTTTATGCTCACTGGGGATGTGGCCATTCGACCAGAGAGCATTTTTAAGAGGTAAATCAGTGTCCTCATGCATGGGCTGGTGACGTGCTTTGTGGAATAGAATCATGGAATCCCAGACTGGGCTGGGTTGGAAGGGACCCCAAGGATCACAGAGCTCCAACCCCCTGCCACAGGCAGGGACACCAACCTCCAGGCCTGGAGCTACACAAGGTTGCCCAGGGCCCCATCCAACCTGGCCTTGAACACCCCCAGGGATGGGGCACCCACCCTCTCTCTGGGCAGCCTGTTCCAGCCCCTCACCACTCTCTCTGCAAAGAACTTCCCCCTAATATCTCATCTAACCCTTCCCTCCTTCAGCTTCACTCCATCCCCCTTGTCCTGCCATCATCTACCTTTTGAACAAGCTGATTCCCCTCCTGTTCCTCTGCTCCCTCCAGGGACTGGGAGGCTGCAGTGAGGTCCCCCCACAGCCTTCTCTTCTCCAGGCTGACCCAGCCCAGCTCCCTCAGCCTCTCCTCATAGGGGAGCTGCTCCAGCAGCAAACCCCAAGCAGCAGCCCTGGGAGCAGCAGGTTCTGAGGGCAGGGCTGTGCCTCACTCTTCACTCTTTGACATTTTCAAAGGAGGGGGTGAAGTAGAAAAGGAGCCCCATGGTGTGCTGCCTTCTGCTCCATGTAACCCACGTGTTTATACCCCAGCCAAACTCAGCTCCTCAAGGGAGCTCCCCCTGTGGAGCTCAGCAGCAGATGAGCAGATGCCAGTGGGAGAAGCATCTTGGCCCCAGTTTCTGAGCAGAAGCTGCTCAGCATCAGCCCTGGGGTGGTGTTGGGACCTCACTCCACTGACATCAGGCGGGAGAGCCCGGGGAGGTGGCTGGGGCAGGGTTAGAAACACCCTTTGCTGGTGTGAATTAGGTTAGAGCATGGTCCCCAGAGGAAGGGGGGGGGATTCATTAAAACCCCACCACATGTGCAGTGAGGTTATAATTGATTTTGAGCGAATGCAGCTGACGCTCTGAAAATACATTTCCCCCCTCCAAAGGGTTTTTATTCTTCCAGCTCTGACTGGCTGCAGCCTTCAAATACCACAGACATACGGACAGGCGACTGTCTGGCACTGGCACCAGCTTTTCCCAGTAGTGATGGAGAGCAGACCAAGGCACTACCACTTGGAGTAACCTGTTTAAATGAAGATGCTGCTCAGGTCTTTGCACCTGTTCACGTTCAGTGGGGAACAAGTGGCATTTTCCAGCTTTTCCAGGGACAGTTTCTCTTATTTGCAGTTTCTTCTCTTCGTAGCTTCATGCTGCTCTGCTGGTGGTTTATTTAGGAGTAGCCCAAGCAAAAAACACCCCAGTTTTAAGCTGAATTTCAGCACAAATTCAGCTCTTGGAGCTGCAGGGAATTCTCTTTGGAGATGCTCCTCAGATGCAGATGCTCAGGCAAGCCCTTGTGAGTTAACACCTCATTCCTTGGCCTGTTTGGGTGATTGGGTTTAACATAACCCCACTCTGAGCTAAGGAAAGCCACAGCTGTTACCCTTACTCAGCTGATGTGAAGGAGCCCACCTTGCCCTGGTGATGTTTGTGGATGTCTGAGGACCCCCCCAGCACTGACTTGCTCTTTGCTCACTTTAATCCCTGCAGGGCCACGTGCCACAACCACATGGAAACAGCTTCAAATTTGGGTAACTGTCATACCCCTCTCGTGGCATTTGCTAGCATGGCCCTTTCTTGAGGGACAGCCCAGCTTGGAGCAGAAGGACCTTCCTGGAGCATCCCAGAGAAGCCATGTCCTAAACTGGCTTCTGCCCACCCTGCCAGGGAGAGGGGATCCTCCTCCTCCCCAGGAGGAAAAACATTCCTTATTGGTCACCATTTGCTTGTAAAGGGTTGTAAAAAACTTCCACTAAAACCCACTTGGAGTGGGGAGAACCAAACCAATCCAAACAAACCCACTGCAATATCCCTGTCCCGTGGCTGCCTCAACCTCCCCCAGCACTGGGGAAGGATTTCCCAGTGGGATGGGCTCCCACCGCTGTGATTTAGGACCCATCTCCCCAGAAAGCTCTTGGTGAGCCAAGCAAGAGCCCAGATCCTGCACTCTCCTTGTTATTCTCCAAAACAGCTGCTTATTTCTGCTTAATCCCTTTCCAAACAGATAGGCTTAAATCAGAAAAGCTTGGTTTTATGCCAGTCTGTGCAAGAAGCTGTCCTGAATCATATCTCTGGGCAGACGGACTCTTGTGGGGCTTGTAAAACACTGAGCACCTTCTTGGCAGAGTTGCAGTGAATAAGAGTGAGTAAAAAAAATTGGCCTGGCCTCCCAGAGAAGGGGGGGGGTGTGCTCCTGGACTAGCTCATTCCCAGCAGAGCTGCAGCAGCATCATAGGAAAGGGCTCACAGATGAATTGGGGGAGGAAAAAAAACCCCAACCATCAATATTTAGATTGATGAAGTAAAGGGAAAATGGCCTCAAAGGGTGTTTCTGTGCACTGGGAAATTACATGCGTTTCTGCTGCTGGTTGAGGTGCCTGGATCCAGCCTGGGCTCTCCTCTCCCAGGGCTGGTGTCCCCTGGCTGCCAGGATAGCTGATTGCTCCAGAAGTCACAGGGTGGCTGGGAGAGACAATCATCCAAATGCCTTATGCTGGGACTGCAGGAGCCTGATCCAAGGTGAGTCCTCAGCTGCAGGGACCACGCTGCTGCATGGGGGACACTGGCTGGGAGTTAAACCTTTGCTGCCAGCGTAGCTGTGTGAATGGAGGGACAAACCTGTGCTGTGCTGCCATGGGAGGGCAGAGGGCTGGGATCTGCCCACCGAGGCTCTGTCAGAACCATCATCCAGCCCAGGTATAGCCATTTCCCCTCATCAATCCCACTCCTAAACCACAGTCCTGATTCCCCCAGCCCTATGCCATGCTCCCAGTGCTGGGATTTCAAGCTTGGAAAGGAAATGATGGCAGGAGCTGAGGGAAAACGCTGCAGTGTGCACAGCGCCCTGCCCTGGCTAACAGCTCCTGCCATCTGCTTTCCATCCAAATAACATTATTATTATTATTGTTATTATTATTATGTTGTTATTATTATTATTATGTACAAAACCAGCTTCCAAATGAGCCTGTAAAGCAGTGGCAGCAGCTTTGGAGAACCCCAAAAGCATCCGAAACATCAGTAGGGTGTGTGTGTGTATGGAGGAATTCCTCCTGCCAAGGAAGGGCACAGGAGGGGAGGCACAGTGGGTGGCTGGCAGGGCTGCAGAGCATCCTCCATGGGCCACCTTGCCCCATGCCACCCTCCCTGGGAGGGCAATAGACTGTGCTGCTGGCAGACAGCTTGGTGGTCCAGCTCAGGAAGTGGGAGGATGCTTGCATCAGCTGCAGAGCTTGGGGGCTCCTGCCAAAGTCTCCCCAGGACTAAGACAGGGCTGCCTTTGCCTGGCAGACGTCTGACACCACGCAGAGGGGATGCTGGTGAAGCCAGGATGTTTCCATAATTCAGACCCAACACAGGCACCAAAAATAAGATAAGACAAAAATAACCCCAAATGAAGCTCATCTCTTAAAAGCAATAAATAACCTTGAGCAGATGCTGGCTTGCTCTTAATCCAATTATCTATCAGCAGGCCTATGCATCGCTGGGAGGAAAACCACACCGACCCCATCTTGCTGGGAAGTGGGGCTTCAGCTTCATCCTGGTTTTGGACTCCCACCCTGCCCCAAATTCAGCGAAGCTCTCCAGAAACTCCATGTCTGTGGGTGACACCGCAGCACAGGTGAGCTCCCTGTCCAAGGAGAGACACTCTGCAGCCTGAGGACACTGGTTCTCACCTGCCTTCTGTATTCTTCAAAGCATCATTCAGAGTACTCGTAGGATGTTTTGCTCTAGAATACTAGATCATAGAATCATAGAATCCCAGCCTGGTCTGGGTTGGAAGGGACCCCAAGGATCACAGAGCTCCAACCCCCTGCCACAGGCAGGGCCACCAACCTCCAGGCCTGGAGCTACACAAGGTTGCCCAGGGCCCCATCCAACCTGGCCTTGAACACCCCCAGGGATGGGGCACCCACCCCCTCTCTGGGCATCTCGAATCCCTCTTCCCCAGGGCTGCCACAGTGGTGCCTTCTTGAGGTCTATGGTGCAGGTCCATGGGGAAAAGCCTCCTTCAGCTCAGCATGCTCATCTTATAGTGACCTTCCCTTCTCAGAGACTGAGTAGAGCTTTGCATCCCAGTTGGGATGTGACTCATGGCATGCTATAACCTTAGGGGTACCCTAAGGGCAAAGCCAGCTGGATCCTCTATGCTCGAGAAGGAGAAACCACTGGGAAGATGGTTGAGCAGAGGGAGCTTTGCTCTTCTTGCAACTACTCCTAGCTGCTTGGACACCCACCCATGTGGACCTGTGGTGAGAGGCAGCTGCTTTCCCAGCAATTAGTGGCCACTCTTGTGTCTCAGCAGCCCCGGGTGATGGTGAGGGAGCTGATGGAAGGCGAGCCATGTCCGCTCGCTGTGACGGCAGTAAAAGTATTTCTGGAGGAGCTCCCTTGCCAGAGTAAATTGTTGGCAACCACGAGCTAATTCTCCTTTCATAAACAAAGCAAAGGAGATAAAAGCAGCAGCCTGGGCTGCCTCCTCCTCCTCCAGTGCAGCGCCTCGCGCCCCTGCACACTCAGTCCCGCATCTGGAGCTCATTGTGGGCAGCTGCCGGGAGGACGCGGATGGGAACCAGCTGAGTCTCTTTGCACGCTGCTGCCAGGTCTGAGCGTGGTCCTCAGGAGGGAAGAGTGCAAGCAGGGCCCTGGTTGGGCTGGGAAGCTTGGGAAGCTTGGTTCAGATTGATGGGTGGCAGTGGAAGCATCCAAAAGCTGGGCGGTTTGGTCAACCTGGAAGCAGAAAGGCGAGGTGGCCTCCATGTAAGGGTCAAAACAGCTTCAGATTTCCTCTTGGCCATTCATCCCTCTCAACCAACAGTGGCCAAATGCTGGGACAATGTGCTGCTTGCTTGGATCTTGCACATGGCTGAATTTTGTCCTGTCCCTTGCACAAACCTGAGGTGGGCACCATGAGCTGGGTGTCATCTTAGTCACCTTGGAGCACCTTGTAGGCAGCTTCCCAAAGCTCCAGCTCTAGTTCTGACTAGAAAGTCGGATTTGAACGCTTTTTTCCCAGCCAAGAGTGTTTCAAATGGATTTCTCAATGCAGAGAGATTTTAGTGGGGTGGGGAGCAAAAAAACCTGTATAGCCACAGTGGAAATGTTTGTTTTCCATTTGCAAGAGGAACATTTTCCATTTTGGGGCTGGAAGTGACTTTTGTTTAGAAACTTGAGGACAGCATAGTCCAAAGAAACAGCAAAACAGCCCAATTTGCTGCAGCCCAAAATGAAGCTTTTTGAAATTAATTAAACAAAGCCCCTGATTTGGCTTAAGTGAGATCTCAAGAAGTGGGATGGACACCTTGGCTGATCCTTGTCTCTACCAAAGCCTTCCCAGGACATCTCCCAGTGGATCCTGTTGCTTGTTCTGGGAAGGATCTGAAGGCTGAAGCCATGGCGCTCAACTGGAGTTGCCCTGGACTTGTGAACCCTGTAGAGAAATGGCTGGGATCTGTCCTGGTGTGGGAATGTGCCTGGCCAACTCCAGTTCCCTGAATCATTCCCACTCCTTCGGGGTTTGCTTTGTGCTTGCCTGACAAACCCTTGCTGGGGTTGCTGGTTTTCATTAGCTCTGAGAGGGCGGTTCGCTGCCTTGTTGGCTCTTCCACATCCTTCCCATCCTTAGGGAAGGCTGGAGGGAATAACTTAAGTCAAGCATGTTCAGGGAACTCCAAAATGGTCCCCTCTGCACGAGTCAAATTATACAGCAGCGTGTCCTGTGTTAGTCTCTGCAACCTGAGCCCTGTGGTCCTTCAACTGCACCTTTATTTGTTTATCTACATTTCCTCTGAAACCAGAGATGTGTTGCTAGCGTGGTCTTCATTATGATCTTGTTATTCACATTTCCAGCTACTTGTCTATTAAATTTTGCCCTTCTAGTCCCTCCCTTTGCCTTTTCTTGGAAAAAAAAAAATAGATGTTGTGCATTCAGGGGGTCACTGCCCAAATCTGTTCTCTTCTGGCAACCAACATGTGCAGCTGGAGACCTGGAGTCAGCTGGAAGCTGGCTGTCTCCAGGGTTTAGTTCAGCCTTTCCAGAGGATGCTTTGGGAGGGAGTGGCCAGTGTCCTGTAAGACCTGATCTTCCTCTTCTCTGTTTTGGGTCATTATCTGGTGTGGGCAGCTGTGACTTGTCTCTGCAGCCACCATCCTGCCCACACTGGCTATAGCTGAGCCATGGAGCATGAAGGTGCTTCGGGAGCTCATGGGGGCTACACATGCTGGGGTGGATGAGATGCTCTTCAGACCAACAGTGCATCCATTCATCAGACTGTATTAGGTACCTGGACCCCCATTTGAACCTCAGCTTCACCAGACTCAAAAGGAACCACCACATTTTTGTCTCTAAATGACTTTCAGCCCTCAGCATTTTTTCATTTTTAAACCTTTTCTTGGTGGAGACCCATTGCAGACAACTGACAAATCACCCTTAATCCACCTGAACTGCTAAATCTCTTGGTAATCCCTCCCCAGCACTGCTCCAAAGCTGCTCCCTGACAACAGACCTTCTTGGTACCATTAATCAGTGTCTTTGGCTCCCGGGTGCCTCATGGTACGTGTCTATGCAGGGAAACCCTCTCATTTATAAAACTTGGGGACCTCCCACAGTTTCCCATTCCCTGTGACCCCAGCGAGGGGGTCAGTGCACAGAGTAAACTGGTTGAGAGGGAAGGCCCTAATATTTATATGGAAAGCCATTAGCAGGCAATATCTTATCTACCTTCTGTTTTGAAGTGGGGGTTTTGGGGTGATGGCAGGGCTATGGGTAGCACCGGAGCTGCCTCTGAAATGCCCTGAGATGCTCTGTTCCGCCATCCTCACCAGCATATGGGTTATATAGCACATTCTTAATGTTGTGGGATGAGAGCAGAGGGTGCAGAAGGATTTCAGAGAAGGGAGGGAAAAAAAAAAGAGCTGAGATTCCCACCTGCTGAATTTTAAAGCCAGGCAAAAGCTCCCAAATCCACCTTGATACCTCCTGGGATGGTGTGTTTTAGCCAGCTGGTCCCTGTGTGGATGCTGTCCTTCCAGGCCCAGCTGGAGGATGGAGTGGTCTTTTCTGGTCTTAAAAAGTATAAACCTATGAAATAGCTGTTGTCTTGTGAGCTCCCCTGAGCCCTCCCCAGATGTTGAGCACAGCTTTGAACACAGAGGTGGTCAGATGCTGTTTTCTCCAGTGGAAACTGTCTTGGAGAGCCTCTGTGTTGGATGCAAAATGAAAAAAGGGCAGGGAAGAAGTGAAGATATAGTGATGGTGGGGAGATCCCTGCAGGGCTTTTCACAGGAAAGGAGAGGTGGTGACTCCCTGGGAAGGCAGGCACCTAGGACAGGGGACCAGCAGGTATGTGGATGCTGGGTAAGCAAAATCTTGAACCACAGCACTGCCACAGACTGTGTTACTTTAGAAAACGTGGCAGAAACCAAACTAAAGAATGAGGCAGTGGGATTCCAAATTCACTGATGTTTTATTCATAACATCTTCAGATCCCTCTGCTCCTGGGCTGCAGTGCAGCTGTGGATAAAACTTTGCAGCATCCTTTTTTCAAGCCTGTATCCTTGTGGGATGCTGGGAGTCCAGGTTGGGCAGGGAATGGGAGGAGAGGCACAGATGTAGCACAACTCACTGGAAGCAGGGAAGCTGTGGGCAGTTGGCTTAGCTCTGGCTGGGAGATTCTGATAGTGTTCAGCATATGGATTCAGGGTGCTCTGTGGAGGCTGGGCATAGACTGGGGAGAAGAGTAGGGCTGAAGCAGCTGCTGGGACTCCAAGAACCCTACCAAATCTCTCAGTGACTGTCCCTCGGTTCAAAAGTCATGAGGGATACGCAGGCATAGGCTGGAAAATCTTCAAGGGTGGGTGAAAACTGACCTCACCACCTAGTTCTGCAAGGCCAAGAGAAGAAAGTTCCCAGAGCCCAGAGTAGGGTTTCTCCCTCTTTTCCCTCCTCTCTCCAAGCCCGGAGTAGGTTCGTGTGAGGCAGAAGAAATGTTTCTAACCCAGAGAGCTGCCTGTTGGCAGCACTGGGGTTTGCGTGTGCACTAGGAATGATCACACTTAAAAGATCAGGCTCTCTCCCTTGCCACCAGGGATGTGTCAATGTTCCCATGCAGCTTTTGTTCTATTTAAGTAGCCAGGTTTGTCTGTTTGGATTTGCTTGTACCGAGATGGATTTTGGAGGTGTTGCTATTTGCAGTTGCTGAAATCCTACCCTGACGCCATCACATGCTGCTTACTAAATGCTGAGAAATGTAGGATCTTGGCTCTTGACCTGGGAAAGACACTTGATGATTTCAAGGAATGGGCAGGACAGGGACAGCCAGCGGGGAGCAGCACGCCATGTGTTGGGCTGCTACTGCTGGAGGGAAGGGAGTGTAAATTGTTATAGGGCCCATGTTTTGTGAATTTACGGATGTATTTGGGCATGCTGGAGACACGTAGCATCTCTGATTCCTGAAGCTGATGGAGGGGGGGGAAAGAAATGACTTGATTCTTCCCCAGAAGAACACTGGAGCCTTTCAGTGCCGTGAGTGAATGTGGCCTGGGCAAGAGGGGCTGTTAGTGCTGGCATCCCTCTGGCATGGTTCAGCTCTGGCTGCAGCCTAAGGAATTGTTGGCTGTTGGGGTTTTTATTTTCCTCTAGAAGGAAATAGAACATTCTTGGCAATAGAAATAGTTCACTTCCCTCCACTCTCATGGTGGCTGGAGCTTGTAGGGAGCTGCCTAGCCTGGGCTCCCCCAAGGAGTCAGACATGCCAAAGGATGGTGTTGCCCTCCAGCAGGAGCTGTGGTTCTACCAAGTGATATAATTAGAGCAGAATCATGGGGCAGTCTGGGGAGAGACAGCAGTACTGAGGTTTGGCCCACCCAAGGAGGCAGACAGCAAAGGGAATGCAAGGTTGGGGGTTTGCTGGTGTTCAGGGCTGGATGCCAACCCCATGCTCCCATCCCGGTCTCCCTCCTGACATTAAAGTGCTCTGGGTTGGGCATGGCTAAATTTTGTTCTTGGTGGCTGCATCTATCTGCTCTGCTGTTACTGCACTGTGCCACAAGGTGGATCCAGCCTAGAAGACCAGAAACCCATCTCTGGATGCCAACCAGGGCACGTGGTTATAGGCTGAGGCACAAATAACACACTCAGCTTCTTAGGACCTGTTGCACATTTGGGAGTCGGGTGCCTCCTGTCTCCCTGATCTTCCTCCCTTATGTTGGAAACCCACATGAGAAATTTGGCAGGATGAGAGTGCCCACTGATTCTTCTATGATGTCTGTGCAGGCAAAAATGCTGAGGGTGATGGACAGGAGGATCAACAGGCATCATGTTTGGACAAGACCTACCCATCCTACCTGCTGAAGCTCAGCTGCATGTTTAGGATTACCACTGGATCCATTCTCCTATTTGCCTATCGATGATCATCTTCCAAAACATCTTTGTTCCTGGAAAGCTTGGAGATGAGCACCTGGAGATGAGCAGGGAGCAGCTGGAGGTGGCAGCTCTGAGTGCCGTGGGCAGAGCTCCCTGGTGAGTCTTTGCCAAGGAATTCTGCCTTCCTCCCACTGCTTTGCCCTGCTCTTACTCTTTGCAGTCAACCCAAAGCAACTGGAGCAGAGCTATGTAACGGTGTTCCCTTGTTGACTCTGTAGAAGCTTTTCAAAAGAATGGGAGGGAGAGACTTTTCCCAGTTGATTTTAATGCAAATATTGAATGTGCTGGTATGAGCAGAGACACATTGCTGATGGGGCTGAGACCTGTGCCCCATCCTCCTGGAGTCTCGTGTTTTTCCCTTGGGATAATAAGATGTCTGATTAGATAAATGCTTCCAAGAACTCACCCCTCAGCTGCAGCCCTAGGCTATGACTTTTCCTCACTTGATACATATGCAGTGGGAAACGAAACGGAACGGGGCACAGGTCTAAACTCTGTCCTGTTACCATCTGCTCTGCACATACCTGGGCACAGTTTTAGCCTGTACCAAATGGCACTCTTCAAACAGCATCAAGATATGGTCCAAGGATAGCCCAGGGCAGGGACCATTCCCACCAAAAAGCCTGGATGCAGCTGACTGAGAAGCAGTGGGGACAGGAGTTGTGCTGGGTCACTTGGTCTCAGGGACAGAGACTAGTCTCCTGCCCATTTATTTGGTTACATAGATGAACCCAAGTGTGTTTGCAGCTCCACCACTGTGGATTATCTGCTGTGGAACTAGCTGTGCTTGGTGACCCATTTGAAGGCCAATGGTCTCAGGTGCTCACTGGCTAGCATCCCTGGGTGAGCAGCATCTGCTCCACTGGCAAAGAAAGTTCAGCCCTCGTGTTTTCCTGTGTTCACCTGGGTGAGAACTCATCATCCAAAGCTCTGCCGTCACTTGCTGGGTCAGCAAGGGCAGTAACCAGGAACCTGCTCCAAAACACAGCATTATTTGTCTTCAGATGTGGGGATAATGGAGACTATTCATCATGTAACAATAAGTCTTCATGTCAGCCATGCTTGGTCCTGCCAAGTCCATTACCTGAACAGCTTCTTTGTTCTGTCTGTGCTACAATCTCACATCACCTTCTGGACTAAGTGATCTGTCACCTCATGTCACATGTGCTACTCAGAACAATTCTCAATCCACAGCTTTGTGACTATTTTCCACAGCTCCCCCCTCACTTGCTCGTTTGTTTAATTTACATTAATTTCCCCTGTTGAGCTTAAACTCCTTATGGTCCTGGCTCTCAGGGGTACAAAAGTCTTGAATCTTCCACCTGCCTGAAGTCTTTTACCTGGTGCTACAGGATCCCTCAAACTCAGAGCTTCTCCTGGTGCTGGGAAACACAAATCCTCCATCACAACCATGAGTAAAAT
Organism: Porphyrio hochstetteri; assembly: GCA_020800305.1. NCBI lineage: Eukaryota > Metazoa > Chordata > Aves > Gruiformes > Rallidae > Porphyrio > Porphyrio hochstetteri. Next base: position 4,495,361 of record CM036931.1, read on the forward strand.
TGCATCTGGGGTTGCTTGTGCACACACAGTGTCTTCATTCCAGAATTCCAGAGCTCATGGACACTCAGCAAGAGAGCTGGCTGGTGTCTGAACTTCATGACTGCATCTGCCCTTGTACGACAAGGCCATTCTCCTGAGGCTAAGCAGAAATCCTTTAGCTGCCATGAAGTGGCCATGTGCTGACTACCTTCAGGCAATGGTTGCTTGCCCTGGTAATTCCCAAACAGCACCTGGGTCACGTTTGGCATAGCCCTAGCTGGATCATGCCAAAGCTGGGCCATGGACCATTCCAGATTTCAGCCTCTGGGAGAAATAAATGCAGAGCCTGTGCCCTTGTATTGTTTAAGTTACTAGAATAGGTGTAGGGGAAAAGGTAAGAAGTTGCAGTTTCTCATGTGTGGAGTTTCTAGGCAGAGGCATTTCTGGCTGGTACCTTCTCAGGCCCTGGTGAGGAGCTGCCTGGATCACCCTGGGGTGAGCATACCATGAGTTATGGCCCCCATCCCTCATGCAAGGGATGTTTTTTGCTCTCACCTGTGCTGGAGCGTTCCCAAGTCTGCAGGAAGCACCTGGATACACTTCAGGTGACCCAGCTCTGTCCCACAAAACACACACCTGCTGGTAGAAGGCCTGGAAATGTCAAATCTCCCACTCTGTGTTGCCCATTTTCAGTCCTGTCGCCCACCCAAAGCACCCCAAACCCACATCAAAACTTTCTGTGAACTTAGTTCCAGGTCAACAATCCATTTTTACAGCTGAATATATATTTAATCCTGATAATTACACATGATGGCTTTTTTATGTCCCAGCCAGGTGCAGCCAAGCTCAATACAGCATCAATTCACTCTGTCCATAGCAAACAAATCACCTCTTCATGTCAACAGACCGTGATGAACAGTGTACCTGGGCTGGAGATGCTCCAAAGCATGGTCTGTGGTGCTGGACACAGGAGGGATCTCCCCCAAGCACTTGGCTACTCTGAAGGTCATGGTGGTTGCTGAATGTCACCAGTCCCAAGATGTGCTTTAGCTCGAGATCCTGGAGAGGCAACAAGGGAATGTGGCTTGGTGTGGGGATGGAGACAACTGTGCCATGAAGTCTCTTAAGTGGCAGGGGGACTTGAGGACCTGATGGGTACACCTCCACTCCATGCCAGCTTTGCCCACTCTTCCCAAAGAGAGCCATCATCCTGTGACACGAGATGGAGAAGAAAGCAAGTCTTGTAGGTTAAGACTGGCAAAGGCAGCAGACCACTGCACGTGCAGAGGTGCTCGCAATGGCTTTAACCACAAGCAACATCTGGGTGGTCTCACTTGACCCTTCCTTCATTTGTCAAAGAAGAATCTATCCTGAGGTGTTTTTACAACCTTTTTGACATGTTTGTGGTGGTAGCACCTGGCACGCACAGCTCAAGACGCAGAGGAACACCCGTGGCACGTTGCTGATCCCTCCCTGCTCCTGTGCTTTCCTTTCTTCTCCTCTTTTCCTGGTTGTGCCATCCACTTCAGCGCTCACCTTCACGCTGCACTTTCACGCTCGGACCAAGAGCAGAGGTGAGTTGCAAGAGTCCTTTGTTTTTTCAGTAGTTATCAGAGGAGGAACTCGATGTGGGCTGTGAGAAAGAAGCATTGGGTAGAGGAGGGAGGGGGGTCTGTGGGCATCATTGTCACCCCTGATTGCAGGGATGCATTGCTCCCCTCTCTTATTTTCTTATCATGTCTGTCAGCATTATAGGTACCACAGGTATACAGGATAAGAGGTGGCAGGTGGTACACCCACCAGCTTTTGCTGGAAGCCCTGGTGTTATGCAGGGTCAGACAGCAGCCTGTAAGGCCACGGTGAAATGCAGGCTGGTGCTATGTGGGTTTCCTTGTCCTTAGGTCAATGCTGATGTGCAATCAAGACTGTCCTGTCAGCCAGGCTTGATTACTGCAAAAGCAGCAAGACACAGAATCACAAAATCATAGGTGTTGGAAGGGATCTTGAGAGATTATCGGGGCTTTGGGACAGACAGTATCCCTGTGCTCTTGGTCACCACAGCAAGTGGATCAATAAGAGCAATGGGGTGTTGCAGACCTGGAAGACCATGACTTTGATCTGGTAGAGAGGAGCAGCTAGCAGGATGCTGAAGATTAAGGGGCTGGTTGTAGCGCTATGTCGGAGTCTGTCTGGAGTCGGGGTGGGGTGGTGGCCATACCAGCTAGCTGTGCTGAGAAGGCTGCGGTTACTGTTCACAGGATACCAGCAAAGCACACAAACAAGGTCACTGATTAGTACTGATAAGCTGTTTTGAAACATTCAATGAGGTCATTAACCAAAAGACAGGCAAACACAAGTAGTGCCAGCCTGTACAGCAGAATGATCTCCAGGTAACTATCAGCAGGGGGAAAGGGAGCTCCCCCACCCAGGCACTGTGCAGTGCTGACCTCAGAATCCAGGCTGTAGTTCACAGGTCCATTGGCCCGTTCATTTTTGAAAGGGGGACGGGGAGGTTCCCGTTGTATCTTTCTTGTGCCTGCACATGTGTTGTTCTGAAGTCAGCACTTTGCTCTGGTCCCCATGTTTGCAGGCAGCGTGGCCTGCATCTGGCAGCCCCCTGCAAAGCCCCAAGCACCCCAGTGCTCCTGTCATCCTGCTGGGGTGGGCTCGGACGCAGGGGCTGATCTTCACACATGGCAGGATGTGTGCTGGGAGCCTGGGGTGGCTTCCTTGGAGGCCTCAGTAGCTGTTGGGTACGTTGGGACTTCTCCATGACCCCTGATGCTTCTGGTACCTCCCTGCCCTCTGAAATTCCTCCCTCCTGCTGGCGTGGTAAAGTCCCCAGCCCGGATATTTTCTATCTCTGGTTTTATAGCTATATAGTTTTAATCTCTGTAGCTCTATAAATGTGTGTGTATATATATAATAATTATAGACACGACTATGCATATATATAAGAATATATAAACCAGTGTGTCTATATTCAAATAAATAAATATATTTATACACTTGTTGACGTATACTTCCATATGTTGTAGATAAATGTATATATTTTTATACAATGAGCATTTCCCAGAGCAAAGGAGGCAGGTAGCCAGTCACAGGGCTGCTTCCTGGCCCAAAGGGAGCGGACAGACAATCACAGGGCTGCTATCAAAAGTGTCAGCCTCCCATGGGGAGGACATGGGGGTCCTTTTCTGATGCGCCCCAGGCTACACCGGCAGCTCGCTCGGCTCCCTGAGAACATGATGGTCTCATGAAACGGCTGCCAGACAATCCCAGAGCAGCACGGCGTTGAAAACAGCAGGCTGCTCCCTGCCCTAACAGTGTGGGCCCCTGCCCTAAAATGTCGGCCAAACCAAAATGGCAGCCCCTCCTAGGCCGAGGAAGGGCCGCCCGCATCTGACGTGCTGCCGGGAAGGGGCAGCCAGTCCTGCAGCCAATCAGAAGAGGCGATTTGTGGCGGGAGCTGGTGGCAGGGCACTGTGGCCCCTGTGCCTCGCTCAGCCATGCCTCACGCTGCCCCCCCCGAGCACCTCTGGGCACCTCCCTGCCTGTGGCCCTGCCGCCCCTCCCTGGGTCCCCAAGGTCACAGGTCTCACCATGGAGCAGGAGATGGTGTGTCCCAGGCAACCCACAACGGGCCGCTTGCGGCTGTGCTGGGAGATGATGGCGGGAAGAAGGAGCCAACAAGGAAAGGCAGAGGGCGGGGATGGAGGGAAGCCGGGGGTCTGCGGAAGGGCTGTCGTGCATTGCTTGTGGCACTCCAGAGGTGACCTTCCTTTCTGCGAAGAGGCAGCCAGAGGTAAATGTACTTCAGGCCTTCATGCTGACCTCTGAGTGCCTGTGCACATCCCCCTCCCCGATGAAGGGTGTGCCCAGAGCCATGGCCCCACTGGCATCTGTGTGCACCCATCACTTGTTGTCCTCTCTGTGGTGTTTGCAGATCCACTCATGGAGCTCGTGGAAGGGAAAAAGATCTCCTGCAAGAGGCTCCTCACCGTCCTGTTCTTCATCTTCACCTTTGGCTCCTGCCTCTTTGTTTCTTTTCGTCAGTTCAGAACTTCTAGAGAACTAGAGCTAGAGCAGTACTATTCCTATCCCTCCGTGCAAAGAGCCTGTGCTGGAAATACCAGCACCCCACCAAAGGCCAAACGCAGGCTGACCATCCTGCTCTGGAAGTGGCCCTTTGGGATCCACTTTAACTTCATAAACTGCTCGGAGCTCTACAGCATTCCGGACTGCCGCTTCACCGTCAACCAGAGCTGGTCCCAAGAGGCTGATGCCGTGATTATGCATCACAGGGATGTGTGGAGGGATGCAGAGGGGCTGGCCCAGCTTCCCCGACTCCCATCCCAGCTCTGGATCTGGTTCAACCTGGAGTCCCCAGCTCACTCTCCAAACTTAGGTGCCATGGACAACCTCTTCAACCTGACCATGTCTTATCGGAGAGACTCAGATATCTTCACCCCTTATGGGGAGCTGCAGCTCCTTGACCAGCCGCAGCCCCTCAACATCCCACCCAAAACCAAGCTGGTGGCCTGGGTAGTCAGCAACTGGAGACCAGACTCCCAGCGTGTCAAGTACTACCAGGAGCTGAGGAAGTACATCGCTGTGGATGTCTATGGGCGACACCACTTACCCCTGCCCTGGGACAGGCTCCTTCCTACTGTATCCCAGTACAGCTTCTACCTGGCTTTTGAGAACTCGCAGCATGAAGACTACATCACAGAGAAGCTCTGGAGGAATGCCCTGTCCTCTGGCACCGTCCCCATCGTGCTGGGGCCTCCTCGAGAAAACTACGAGCGCTTCTTGCCCCCAGACTCTTTCATCCACGTCGATGACTTCGACAGCGCTGAGGACCTGGCACAGTACCTGTGGGAGCTGAGCGAGGACACTGTGAGATACCAGAGCTACTTCCAGTGGCGCAAGTGGATGAAACCCGTGGCAGAGGGTGGCTGGGCCCTGCGTGTCTGCAAAGCTTGTCTCTTCTTGCAGACGACAGAGGCCAGGTACCGGGTAGTACCTGATCTGTCTGAGTGGTTTGTGTAGCTACTGTTTGCTCAGCTCTCTGCAGCACTGAGATCTTTTTGTCCTTGCTGGCGGGCTGCAGTTTCACAGGGTGATTGAACCTGATGGAAGCAAGAGGGACAGGAGGAGCTTTGAAGTGAGCAAGGACAAGGAAGCAATTAGGTGTTTGTATGTCTTTGTCTTACTGGAGAATAGACTGTCAAGTAAAGTAGTACATTGGTTATTTTTGCTGATCTATTACTTACCTGAACAACTTGTTATGCTGGCTGTAGCTTGGTCTGTGGACAAGTTCACCTCCAGTCTCTGCAAACAGTCCTGGATTGGCTCCATGGCTGGAGAGCTGAAGCAAGTAGCCAGGAAGGGAAGGTGAGGTAGCCATACCTAGCATGAACCTGTTTCAGGGACCTGGTGCTCTGCGAAGCTGCAGCTTGAAGGGGTGACCATGCCATGAGGATGCTGTGGCAGGAGGAACCAGCCACAGTCTTCTCTCTCATCCTGCCTCGGGCTCTCCCTGACTGCCTTTGGGGTGTTGCATCAGGACACTAAACAGGCAGAAAACTACTCTATTTTACACAGCTGGTTTTTAGACAAGTTAACAAGACAGCAGGGGTTTGAGGAGGGCTCTGACAGCAGCAGACTCATGTGGCTAAGGCATTGGGTGCTAAGGATGCCCCTGAAAGCACCGTAAGTTTTAGTGCCCACAGCACCCTGCGGCAAGGAGACACTTGGGACCAGCACATGATGAGCTCCCTCCTCCTGTCTGCGTCCATCATCAAAACTCCTGGCATCAGCTGATGTCTCCAGGCCATGTGTATAAAGCCCAGTGACTGTATGGAGCTTCCTGAGGCTGTTGAGGTTGTATCACTGGAAACTTTCCTTCCCAGGTATGGGAGCCCCATTGCAGGGGGTCGGTGGACACAGCAGTGCCCTCCCAGGCCCCATGTTAATACATTCAGTTTGTTTTCTCAACTGCTGCTGAGCCCTGAGCTGAGTTTTTCAAAGGTCTGTCCTGACCCCAGGGTGTTTCCACGAGGAAAATCAGCTCAGAGTCCAGCAATGCATACAGAGATGGAATTGTTTCCTCCATGGGCAGCGTTTAGCAAACATTTCCAAAGAATTCCCTCTGTGTTTCCTCCCATAGTCACTCTGTGGCAGAAGGACCATCAGCAAGACCTTGCCTTTGGTGCTGAGAGCCCCTTGTTTTGATTAGCAGCCTTTGCCACCTCAGTTGTTTCTCTGCTTTGCAGATCAGATGACTACACTGATCAGCACCAGCCCAAGAACAAATCCCTCCCTCTGAAATCTGAACCTTTATCCTTCCCATCTCCTTCCCCTTCTCCTAACAGGACCTGTCTAGACAGGACCTTCCTGAGGCTGTTTAGTTTTTTGAAGAGTCCTTGCTGGACCTTAGCAAAACCCCCTTGGAAATTCAGGTAGACAAATGTACCACGTTTTCCTTAGTCACTGATTCAAAGAAGAGCAATAAATATGTCAGGCATCCATTTTTATTGCCAAATAATTGTCTGTGCTTCTGCCTCTGCCTTTTCTTTCAGCAGACACCCCCCCACACATCTCCTTCAGCACGTAGCTCCTGAGACCTTGTCAACCAACCCTGGTGCTCTTCCCACTTTTCAAGCCAGTTCAGAGCAGCTGGAGGAACTTAGGACTTCAGCACTACTGATGGAGCTGATGTGGCTGAGGGATGGATAATGTTCTGCTGGTGAGCTCCAGGAACAGTCTCTTTTTGTCAGTGGGTGGCACTGGGGAGTTGGGATGGATGGTGGCTCGTTTCACCACTCCTGCTACATGTGGAAGATGACACCTGTCCCTGGGCTGAATCCTTCCACCTTGAGATGTCCTTTGGGAAGATTTCAGCTTGGACCATTGGCCTCCAGAGCTGCCTTTGGCAAAGCAAGAGTCCTTGATTACACTGAGCGGTGACGGAGCGCTGCATGTGGGGCACAAAGTCCAGCTGCCTGGAAAGGGTGTTCCACTGGAAAAATTCAAATGCAAATTTTTCCAGGAGCTGCTAGAGCCACCCCATGCTGCAGGCATGGACACAGCCAAGAGGAGCTTGCTCTTGGCTTGATCCAATGTCATAAAGCCTTCCCAGGAAGAAACCATGACGTAAAGCCCCACAAACACATTAAGTTCACCTGAAATATTTGTCTCCAGCCTCTTTTGAAGGACACAGTGTGGGGAAGGGCCAATCCTGGGTGGCAGTACAGGGTGTTTTGGGGCAGAGCCGCTGTCTCCAGGGGATTTAGATGCCTCTTGCAGCAGTGGGTGACTGCAGATGTGCAGCTCCCTCAGCCAACAGCATTTCCAAGCACACAGGGTGGCATTTGTGGGGTGCAGAGGAGGTGGCTGTGTGTGTGGGCAGGGAGCCCAGGTTTGGTTCCACTGGAGACTTGGTGATGGTGTTTAGTGAGATCACCTGGTGTGTTACATAGACATCTCAATAAACAGGCAATTCAAGCCCAGCTTGGGCCTCATTCCTTTGAGTGACCCACAGGCTCACACTGGGGAGCAAACACTCATGAACAGGAGCTTCAACCCATCCCCCTGGAGACCTGTTTGGGTGTAGCCCCTGACCTGTCAGAGCAGGAGGCTGTTTGTTATCGCTCAGCGTTGAGCTCAAGACTGCTCATGGTCCACCTGAAGGAAACACACCCTGGGCTCTCTGAAATGCTCCTTAATTAACACTCTAGCAACAGGTAAATATCATCAACAGCCTTTTTGAGTCCTGGAGCACTTACTCTGTGTCTACACGTGCAGTGCACTTCATGTACCTCATGCTCTTAACTTCAACATTATTTCATCTTCAAAGGTAAGAAAGAAACCCTCTTGTTTCTGAGGGAGGCTCTAGATTAGATATCAAAAAGGAAAAGGGAGCAACACCTGAAAGGACTGAACCTTCTGCCATCCAGGAACACCACTGCTGCCACAGCCAAGCGTGGAAGGAGATGTGGCTGGGCACAGCCAGACCCTCTGCTGCTTTACATCCCTCCCTGCTGCCCAGACTGTGAATGGCCATGGGTTAAACTTCTTTCCAGCTGCCTCAGAGGTCTTCTCTAATGTTTTGATCCAGCACAAACCATTGGGCAGCAGCAGAGGTTTGGGGAGCCCACCCAGATCAGCACGGAGCAGGTTGCTTTCAGCCCTTGCCCAGGTTGGTTTGGTGAGGAGCTCAGGGTGAGGAGGCAACGTTGCACTGGAGAGCTCTGCACCAATTCAAAGCGTGACAGGATGAATTCCCAGAAGAAAAACTCCACTAAGAACCATTCAGTGGAAAAATACCCCCATTGGCCTAGGGCATCCCCAAGGAAATAGGGAAAAGGAAGCATCTCCAGAGCCTGCAGAAGGAAACACAGTCAAAGCTTGCCCAAACCTGAGGCACCTCCTTGCCATGCAGATGGACCCTGGCATTTTTCTGGGGATGCCACCCTTTGGTGATTCCATGAAGGAGGAAATGTCAATGTTTTCATACTGGGAAGAGGCTGGATGGGGAAAGCCCCTCTGGCATAGGGCTGGGAAGGGAGCTGGCTGCAGGGAAGAGGGGAAGGGTGGGGGGACTGGGCTCAAAGCAGATGCTGGATGGGGGATTGTTAGGGGAGCACAGAAATAAAGTTACATTTGGAAGTTTTCAGTTGAGGTCAACCTGAAACATGTAAATGGCACGCTGAGGGGCAGGAAGGAGCCAGGCTGCAACTCAGGGTGGTTTTTAAGTGGAAATTAATGCTTTTCCAAACTTGAAAAGCTCTGTGATGGAAACACTGAAGTGAAGCCCCAGGCTAAGGAGGGATTTCCTCTCAAGCAGAACCAAGAGTAACTCTGCAGAGCTGCAGAGTTTCCAGGGCTGGCAGCAGGCATGGTGCACACCTTGAAGTGGCCCTGTGCTGTGACACAGGGGGCTGGGACATGGGTGGAGGGGGGATGTTGAATGGCAGGAGAGCACCTGAAACATCCTTGGGCTCCTTGGCATGGGAGAGGAGGGAGGGGGGCACTGGGACAGGGTGTCCATTCAGTAGACACCTTGCAGAGGGACAGTTCTCCCAAATTGAAGCTGTTTGGCCCTGTGGAAATCACCTTTCCAACCACAGGGAAAGCCATGTATCCATCCCTGCTAATGCCTCCTGCTGCTGCAGCCTCTCCAGCCATGGCTGAGGAGCATTTTGGGAGCACCCACTGAGCCAAACAGCTGCCAGAAATCCCCAGGTTTCTCTTGCCAACCACCCAGCCCGATTCCTTTGGCTTCCAAGACCTGGAGTCATTTAACACCTATTAAAAAGAGATGAGTCCTGTGGGGTTTTGGGTGGTTTTAACTGGGGAATAGCAGCACTGGGAGATCAGCTCTTTCCTTTTACACTTGACCATGGGGTTATTTTGGCAGGTCAAGGCCAGCCAGACTGGTCAACCTTATCCTTCCCCCTGGGCTCAGGGGCTGTTTGGGGTCTTGGGGGCAGCACCAAGGTTCTTGCAGACCCCAAGGCTGCCTAGAAAAGGCAAAATAAATTAGCAGGGGGGTTCTTTGTTAATGTTGCCCTCACCCTCATCCCCCAAATCGTGCTGCAGCCTTTGAGAGGGAAACTGGGCAGAGCATGGGGGGTTAGGAGCATGCTCCTAGCCAGGCTTAGGTCGTGGTCCTTGAGGAGGGGACGTGGGGACAGCAGGACAAAATGCCTGGGTTAATTCCCAGGGGTTAATTCCCAGGGGTTAATTGATTCCTCCCCTGCCCCAACGGTGGCTTGGTGCTGCTGTTGCCTGGGGAAGCAATGGCTGTGGGCAACGTGGAACCAGGCACAGGCTGATTTCGTTAGGGGCTGGAAAGCTGACACCAGGCTTGGGAAACTCTGTAAGGGGGGGGACTTCATCAAGGGAAACATCTGGATGACTGAGCCACAGGAGGCCCGGGACTGGGAGACGGCACAGGGAAGTCACAGTCTGTCTTCCCCCCAAATTGTGGTGCTGGGGTTTGCAGCTGCCTCACCAAAGGGGGTTTTCCCCTCCCACACCCAGCTGGGAGACACCAGCACGAGGGGCTGCTTCAGAAGATGTCAGAACACCCCAATTATCCCCAAACCTCCCGTCTCTGTACTCAAAGTGTTCCCAGATGACACTTTGGGGCAGAGATGGTGCAGAAGGCAGAGAGGGAAGCACTTTGCAGGGGTATTCCCCAAGAGTGGGGGAAGAGTCTGCTCCTCATGAGAAACCAGGGAGATAATTGTGTTGAAAATGGGAGTTTCTGGAGCAGTATCTGGCTTCTGCTCTGCAGAGACACCAGGGCTGGAGGGGAGCTGAGAGGAGAGGCAGAGCTTGGGAGAAAGAGCAATCCTCACCAAGCCTGGCTTAGCAAAGCTTTGCATTTGGGGGAGGGAAGAGGAAAGGCTCAGACCCACCAGAAAACACGGCAGCTGGAGCCTTCCAAACTCCAGAGCTTCCTCACCCCTGGGCCTGTCCTGCTGGGTGTGTGGAGGTGCCTGAGCTCACCCTGCAAACTCAATTATTTCCAGCTTTCCTGAGCCTGCAGGCAGACCCCCCCTCTGCCCCCCTGTGCTTTGGAAACTTGCTCCTCATTTTGTCCAGCGAGGCTGGGAGGGGGAACACGAAACACTCAAGACTCTGCTTCTCATTTTGTCTGGTGCCACCGAGCTTCCTCCTTCTCTCCTGGTAAATCCCCAAATATCATTGTTCCTGGGCTTCATATTTGGGGCCAGATACTGGGGGGAGAGGAGGGGGGTCACTGTATATACATGTTTTGGTTTGGGTTGGGTTGGGGTTTTTTGGTTTGGGGTTTTTTCTTCTGTTTGGGTGTTTTTTTTGTTTGGGGTTTTCTTTTGGTTTGGGGTTTTTTTTTTGAGCCTTTGCAAGCTCCACGCTCCCATCTTCACTTTTATTTCATGTTTTTTCCCAGTTTGAAGTGGGGCTGGGTTGATTTTCCCACAGGCTTTTTCCTTACTGGGAGGTGATTTTGAGAAGCTCCCACTGAGGTGGTGGGGTTGAGCGCTCTCAGGAGCCCATTTCCCTCCTGAGACTTATTTCCACTTAAAAAAACCCGAAGAAACGAAGACAGATCATCAGTTCAGAGCCTGGGCTGTCAAGCAACCAGCCCAGCCAGTGAACATCTCCCACTTATACTATGAAAGTTGGCAACATGCACCTCATCTCCAAGAAATTACACCCAAAATCAGCCCCTGCCTGAGCCCAGCAGAGCATCTTGGCTTCATGCTGGTGCCTGCAAACATTTTCCCTTTCCTTTCCTTTCCTTTCCTTTCCTTTCCTTTCCTTTCCTTTCC